>OY796882.1:11151281-12351281 GCA_963680785.1 Diplosoma virens
GTGAAACGTGTGAATTTTTGACGGTTTTCTTTTGGTAGGTTTGTTGGTCTGATAATGTTTAAATCTAGTTCTTTTCATTAGAATTCAAAAACGAACAAAACGCTCGTAGAGTGAGATCACATTAAATGTTAAGATTTCTTTTACAAGTGGGAAATTGCTTGAACAATATTGTTATGAAAGTAGAATAACAGTTTACTTCTATAAAAATGTTTTGTTCTGCTTACTATATTGTTCAATAAACCTAGTTTTTTAAACAAGCATTTTTTGAACTTCAAGTAATGACGCTTTGGCAAGGTCGTACGTGAATGAAACACTTCGGAGGTGAAGCTATTGTCACGTAAAATAAAATTGGTTTGAAAGACACTTTTGGTAAAGTACCGTTTCTATGCTATTTGAAAACTTTATTTCGGTCTGTTTTACCACAAGTTTTGTAAAATTAAATTTTAAAAACAGTTATTCTCTGAAATTACTGATATTAAATCTACCAAAAGAAAACCGTCAAAAATTCACACGTTTCACCGCTAAAAATAATCACAGTTTCCAAAAATAAAAAACAAGAATCGTTTTAAATTAAAAATTAAACAAAAGTTAAAAACAGACACGTGAACGTCAAAACAATAAGCAAAATAGTTTTGAAATTATGGGTTGATGATGATGACATGGAGCAAGAAACAAGAAAATAAAAAAGATAGTGTTGAAACGAGAATAACAGAAAGAAGAATTGTGATTATGACGCAAAATTCAACAGTTGACTTGAGAAATAGATTTATTGCTGTTATGATACAAAAAACTTGGTAAAATAGACAACACTGTGGTTTAAATAAAACTTTTCATGACGATCTGTGTATTTTTTAAGGTTTGTGCATGAACTTTTGCTTACAAAAGCAATAAAAACACTATTATAAAAATTTTTCAAACCATAACTTTTATCTAACATTTTACCGTCAAACGAACTTATAAAAGAAAATTTTTAACAAATTATGATAATTTTTTCATAAAGACAACAACACGTAAAATCGAGAGAATTTTTTAAAATAAAAATCTAACAGACCAGTTGAAAACATAGAAATTGATATGCTCTACAATTTACATGCATAGTAGATTAAGAAAGTTTAGGTTTATAACTCGAAATACGCAAGTTGTGACTTCAAATTGAAAAATAAAAAAATTTGTTAGTCTAACCTTTGAAACAACAAACTTAGCTATTGAAACGTGAACAAAGTAAAATGTAGGTTTGTTTCGAAAAGTTTGTTTGTAAAAAGGCAAAATTAAATCATGCTGAAGGGTAATGTTTCTGATTTTTTGAGGCACAAATGGTTTCAACTAGTTAAAATTTGTGAGGTTGACTGATTTTTATCATAAAATTAATTTAAAGCATCACATTTAAGAATAAACAGTTGCTAAAAACGGATATTGATTTGCAAATCGAACAACTTTTAACGCCAAATTTGCTATTTTTCAATCAAGACGGTTTCAACTTGAGAAAATCTTGTGAAATTTTGTAATGCTAAACACCTTTTTAATGCAATGCAGATTGAAAACATTTAGGATACAAGGTGAAAAAACTCTTTAAGTCAAAAGTTGGTATCTTTTCATGAGTCTAATAAACTTGATTAGTCAACTTTTTGTTAGTTTACTTTGAAATGTTTGTGTTGTTGCTTAGTATTTAAAACAAACAAATCGAAATTTATTTAAAACCTTTAATGCGACTCGTTTTACCTTGGATAGAAAAAACTAAGTAAAATGAGAACCGTGCAAAAGTCGAAATATTTGCTTCTGTGCAACAATTATACAAAGAGTTTGACAAAATTACAACATTTGCACAATTAAGAAAGCAATTGTGATAGAAATTTTGAGATTGAGTTGTTGCTATGCGTTAAAAATAGCAAAAACCTAACATAAAGTAGAATTTTTAGGGTTTGGTTCTAAAAACTAACAAACTTCTGTGACACTTGGAAAAAACGTACACTTTTTAGGATAAATTTTTTTAGATTTTTTTAAGCTAGTGTTTCCGTAACTTTAAAATGTAAGACACTTGGAAGAAAGGTCGGCCTTTCAAAAAGTTAAATTTTTTCACGTAGAAGGAATCTAGTGTTTTCATACAAAAAACTTTACAATGTGAGGAAATTTTTAAATAGTGATAATTTTAAGAATCTGACCACAAAACCTCCGTGTGAAAACTGTATAAAATTATATTCGTGGGTCATATTGTTAATATCAATTAATGAAGTTCTTGGTTAAAACATTTTATTTGGGTTAAAGAAAAACTAAAGTATTTTTGGTTAAACTAGTCCAATAATTTAAAACTTGACCACAAAACGTTGTTGCGGAAAATGAAATTTAAAAGTTTAATTTTTAATATCCGTATACGTTTTCTTTGACATCGTTGATGTCCACACCTTTTTTCTTAGAGGTTAGCAACGTTCAAGATAAAAGAGTGAATTTATTGGTTTTTTTTTATTTTATTTATTTTTTTTTTTTTTTGTTTGTTACCCCAAGCAAAACCGTATCCTGAAAGCAAAGTTTTAGGTATTTTTTAAAAATCCTGCTTTTTCAAAGGTTTATTTTTAGATATCGAACTAGTCAATAAGTTAATTAAATAATTTCAGTTTGGTTTGTTTTCGTTTAGACATAAGAACTACCTGTGATAGGACTTGATAGAATAAATCTTAGTATATTTTCAAAAAACAACCGATTTTTCTTGGAATTGGTCTTACTTATACAAAACTTTTTAAACTTACGTTGGTCTTATTTGATTTCAAATTTTATGTTAATTTTAGAAAGTTTAGTTGGTAAAATGAATTAAAATGTTCAGTTTTATGATGAATTTCGTAAGTAAAAGTGAAAAAATGAAAAATTTTTTAACATAAACGGTTGCAATTGATTGGGGATCAAACTAAGCGGTGTTTTGAAATCAAAATATGTTTGGTCAAGCTTGTAATAAAATTTCTTTTTACATACGGTTGTTAAAAAACTATAAAAATCAAGGTGTATCATAGAAATTTTCGCTTACTCTATTTTTACTCTGGAAATTAAGGTAACCAGATTTTCAAACTCCGGTCATGAATATGTCAGAAAACGTAATACGCTATGAACAGGATACGACCAGCTTCTGTGTAAGAGAGAGAATTTGGCGCAATTATCAAAAACATATTGTCACGCTTACAGATATTACGGTTAGCTTTTTTATTATTAAAAGTTTATAAAACGACCAAAAGATTAAACGTAGTTGGAACTGAATTCATTTTTGAAACAATTAAAATGTTAACACTAGAAAGCGAATTCATACTCCATAAAAATAATAACTATGTTTGAATTCGGTTTACTAAATAATAAAGAAAAAAGACGACTTTTTTATTATGAAAAATCTGCTTATTGAACACGAATAATCTATCAATAAAAATTTTTGTTTAAAACTTTTAAGAATTACTTTGACTGTGAATAAAAATCAAGGTTGTCAAGAAAAAAATTGAATTTAGATATAACAAAAAACGAGGTTGTTTAGGAAAAAATTGAAAATAAGTATAATAAAAATCAAGGTTTCCAAGAAAAAATTGAGGTTAAGTATAACAAAAATCGAGGTAACCAAGAAAAATTAAACAAAAGTATGACAAAAATCAAGGATGTTTAGAGAAAAAAATTGAAGTTAGGTGCGACAAAAGTCAAGGTTGCCAAGAAAAAAATTAAAGATAGGTGTGAGAAAAATCGAGATTGCCAAGAGAAAAATTGTGGTTAGGTACGACAAAAATCAAGGTTGCCAAGAAAAAATTAAAGATAGGTGTGAGAAAAATCGAGGTTGCCAAGAGAAAAATTGAGGTTAGGTACGACAAAAAATCAAGGTTACCAAGAAAAATTTAACAAAGGTAGGACAAAAATCAAAGAAAAAAAATTAAACAAAGGCATGACAAAAAACAAGGTTGTTTCGAAAAAATTGAGCAAAGGTATAACAAAAATCAAGTTTGGCTAGAAAAAATTGAGGTTAGGTATGACAAAAATCAAGGTTACCAAGAAAAATTAAACAAAGGTATGACAAAAACCAAAGTTGAATAGAAAAATTAAAGATAGGTACGACAAAAATCAAAGAAAAAAATTAAACAAAGGCTTGACAAAAACCAAGGTTGTTTCGAAAAAATTGAGCAAAGGTGTAACAAAAATCAAGTTTGGTTAGAAAAAATTGAGGTTAGGTATGACAAAAATCAAGGTTACCAAGAAATAACTAAACAAAGGTATGAAAGAAATCAAGATCGCCGAGAAAAAATTGAAGATAGTTATAAAAATTAATGTTTTTAAGAAAAAATTAAACAAAGATATGACAAAAAATCGAGATTGTTAAGAAAAAATTGAAGATAGTTATGAGAAAAATTAAGGTTTTCAAGAAAAAATGAAACAAGGAATAACAAAATCGAGTTTGTTAAGAAAAAATTGAAGATAGTTACGACAAAAATTAAGGCTTTTAAGAAAAATTAATCAAGACTGTTAAGAAAAATTAAAGATAGATGTGACAAAAAATCGAGGATGTCAAAAAATAACTAAACAAAGTTATGACAAAAATCAAGTTTACCAAGAGAAAATTAAACCTAGATATAAGAAAATCAAGATCACCCAGAAAAAAAAATTGAAGAGAGTTATAAAAATTAAGGTTTTTAAGAAAAAATTAAACAAAGGCATGACAAAAATCAAGATTGTTGAGAAAAATTAAACAAAAGTATGATAAAAACAAAGGTTAATAAGAAAAAACTTAAACAAAGGTATGACAAAAATCAAGATCGTTAAGAAAAATTAAAGATAGATGTGACAAAAATCGAGGTTGTCAAGAAATAACTAAACAAAGGTATGAAAGAAATCAAGATCGTCGAGAAAAAATTGAAGATAGTTATAAAATTAATGTTTTTAAGAAAAAAATTAAACAAAGGAATAACCAAAATCGAGATTGTTAAGAAAAAATTGAAGATAGTTACGACAAAAATTAAGGTTTTTCAGAAAAATTAAACAAAGGTATGACAAAAATCAAGATTGTTAAAAAAAAAATTAAAGATAGATGTGACAAAAAATCGAGGATGTCAAGAAATAACTAAACAAAGTTATGACAAAAATCAAGGTTACCAAGAAAAAATTAAACCTAGATATAAGAAAATCAAGATCACCGAGAAAAAAAAATGGAAGATAGTTATAAAAATTAAGGTTTTCAAGAAAAAAATTAAATAAAGGCATGACAAAAATCAAGATTGTTGAGAAAATAAAACAAAAGTACGATAAAAACCAAGGTTAATAAGAAAAAAACTTAAACAAAGGTAAGACAAAAATCAAGATTGTTAAGAAAAATTAAAGATAGATGTGACAAAAATCGAGGTTCTTAAGAAATAACTAAACAAAGTTATGAAAGAAATCAAGATCGCCGAGATAAAAAAAATGGAAGATAGTTATAAAAATTAAGGTTTTCAAGAAAAAAATTAAACAAAGATATGACAAAAATTCGAGAATGTTAAGAAAAAATTGAAGATAATTATGAGAAAAATTAAGGTTTTCAAGAAAAATGAAACAAAGGCATAACAAAAATCGAGGTTGTTAAGAAAAAATTGAAGATAGATACGACAAAAATTTAAGGCTTTTAAGAAAAATTAAAGATAGATGTGACAAAAATCGAGGTTGTCAAGAAAAAATTCAACAAAGTTATGACAAAAATCAAGGTTACCAAGAAAAATTAAACTTAGATATAAAAAAATCAAGATCACCGAGAAAAAAAAAATTGAAAATAGTTATAAAAATTAAGTTTTTTTAAGAAAAATTAAACAAAGTTATGACAAAAATCGAGGTTGTTAGGAAAAAAAAAATTGAAGGGAGTTATGACAAAAATTAAGGTTTTCAAGAAAGTTAAACAAAGGTGTGACAGAAATTAAGGTTCTTTAGAAAAAAATTGAGTTTAGGTGTGATAAAAATCAAGGTTATCGAGAAAAATTAAACAAAGGTATGACAAAAACCAAGGTTGATAAGAAAAAAATTTAAACAAAGGTCAAGATTGTTAAGAAAAATTAAAGATAAGTGTGACAAAAATCGAGGTTGTCAAGAAAATGTTAAACAAAGGTGTTACAAAAATCAAGGTTGTTAAGAAAAAAATTAAACAAAGTTGTGATAAAAATCAAGATTTTTAAGAAAAATTAAAGATAGGTATGACAAAAATTAAGGTTATCAAGAAAAAATTAAGTGAAGGTCTAACAAAAATTAACGCTTAAACGTGCACCAATATTGCCTTTGAGATTAAAGAAAGAAAAATTAAATCACTCTTTGGATGTAGTTAGAGTTTACTTAAGGTCAAATCGATACGATTCAGAACAGGAAATGACGCGGCTTCACGAAATACGTCGTAACTGTATAGAACTTAAAATTGTTTTCAATAGATCTTACAGCTGCATATCACTAAGACTAAAAATAATTTTTGAAGCTAAATCGACTTGAAACGTATAGTAAATGAATGGTGTTATAAACACTAAAAATGAATGGTCTACTGTCATAAATACTAGAAAGTAAAAACGAATGGTGTTATAAATACTAGAAAGTAAAAACGAATGGTCTACTGTCATAAATACTAGAACGTAAAAAACGAATGATCTACAACAACAATCAAAGTTGTTTAAAGAAAAAATTTCAACAAAGGAATAACAAAATCATGGTTGACAAAAATTCAACAAGGGTATAGCAAAAATCAAACTTGTTTAGAAAAAAATTGAGTTTAGGTGTGACAAAAATCAAGATTTTCAAGAAAAAATTGAACATAAATAAAACAAGGTATTGTAGAAAAAAATAGGCAATCTAAAAATCAAGGTTGCCAAAAATTCAACAAAAGTACAACAAAATCAAGGTTGCTTAAATAAAAAAAAAAATTGAACAAAGGTATCTAAAATTCGAGGCTGTCAAGAAAAATTGAGTTTAGGTATGACAAAAATTAAGGTTGCCTAGAAAAAATTAAACATAAATAAAACAAGATTGCCAAAAATTCAACAAAAATACAACAAAATCAAGGTTGCCAAAAATTAAACAAAGGTATAACAAACAATCAAGGTTGTTAAGAAAAAAAATTGAACAAAGGTATCTAAAATTCGAGGCTGTCAAGAAAAATTGAGTTTAGGTATGACAAAAATTAAGGTTTTCAAGAAAAATTCAACAAAGGTCTAACAAAAATTAATGCTTAAACGTGCACCAATATTGCCTTTGAGATTAAAATATATTAAATTGCTTTTTTGGACTTAGAGTTTACTTAAGGTCAAATTGATACGATTCAGAACAGAAAATGACGCGCTTCGTCGTAACTGTATAGAACTTAAAATCGTTTTCAATAGATATTAATTTTATTTTTTCTTTTAGAACTTATTAATTTTATTTTTTCTTTTAGAATTTATTAATATTAATTTGAAACTAAATTGATTTGAAACATTAAAAAGATAGGGTTTGGACCTTGGCTCATGTAGTCTAGGGTTCGGAACGCACTGACGTCATCGCTTCTGCACGCTCCTGGCTCCTGCTCCTGCTCCATCGGACGGTCACCAAAATTCCTTTTATATACTACTCCTGTAAAAACTGTTACCAGTGAAATTCATCTTTATGGTTCCTTTTATGTACACGTTTCAATAAACTGAATTTATTGCAAAAAATTTAAGTTATACCGTCAGTAGCCTACTTTTGCTGCCATAGGTATAATCAAGTAGATTTTGATGCCAAACAAATTGTAATTTGAAACAGTGTGTTGTATCAACTTGATAAAATTTTAACTGAAAGTTAATAAACAACTTGTATAAAAACTTTACTGAAAAGCTTTATGTAAATATTTTCTGCTAGATACGTAAAATTGCTGACTAAAAATATTCGTACGCTTAGACTACAAAAATCGTACGTAAGTAGTTTCGCCTGTGTATAAACTTTTAAATTTTTTATCCGTAAGGCACAAAAACTAAAAATATCTGTGAAATTTATGGAAGTTGTTGGTAAAAATATTTATGAATTGATATAAATCATATAAATCATTAATATTTATGAATGCTTTCATACTTTTGCTGCCAAGTGAACTGCAGAAATTTTTTCTGGTAAGATACATAAAATGAATTACTGGAAATATCCGAAAAATTTACAGAAGTTGTACGTACAATATTTACAAACTTATCCGAACTTTTGCTGCCAGATAAAATAGGGTAAAATTTTTAACAATGTGTTAATTCTAAATGAAACTTAAAATAGTAAAAAAATTAATGGATAATCTTAAAACAGGTGTTCAATTCAGCACACGAAATTGAAATTTTACAGAAAATCTTAAAAGCAGAACAAACTACAACAAAAGGTAACATTCTAAATCAATATTGAGGTGGTAGCTATTATTCATAGCAAAATAATTCAAAAAGCTATTACATGCAAAAAGCGCTGTTTTGATATTATATTCATTTTATTGTTTTTACAATAACTTTTTCAACGTTATTTCTAGTGCATTAAACAAACTTGACCATCTTCATTTAATAAGCTTCATGACAGCGTTAGTAGTGTATAATAGGAATTTTGGCGGGAGTCCGTTAGAGGGCGCTAGAGAGACAGGAAGAGGTGAAGAGGTTGCCACAAAAAGCGCTAGAGAGCAATCAGTCACTTGGGGCGCCAGAGAGGCATCGGTTTTCACCACTTGGGCCGCCAGAGAACAGTGTTTTGACCACTGGGGTGCTAGAGAAAGCGTTTTTGACCACTTGGTAGCGCCAGTGAGCGACAGAGTTGAGGAGGTGAAAAGGTATTTTGTCCACTGGGGGCGCCACAGAGCAGTGGAGTTGATGAGGTGAGGAGGTATTTTGTCCACTTGGGATGCCAGAGAGCAGTGAAGTTGAGGAGGTGAGGAGGTATTTTGTCCACTGGGGGTGCCAGAGAGCAACAAAGTTGAGGAGGTGAGGAGGTATTTTGTTCACTGGGGGCACCAGAGAGCGGTGGAGTTGAAGAGTTGAGGAGTTGAGAAAGGTAGTAGTCATGGGTTTAATCCCTACCCAAGATAATAGAATTCTAAATCCCAAGAAAGTCAGTTGTCCTGAGTTTGATCCCCAACCAAAATAATATAAATCTAAATCCAAAGAAAGTCAGTGGTCCTGAGTTTGATCCCCAACCAAGATAATAGAAATCTAAATCCTAAGAAAAACAGTGGTCCTGAGTTTGATTCTTGTCGAAGATAATAGAAATCTAAATTCTAAGAAAAACAGTGCTCTTGAATTTGATTCCCAACCAAGATAATATAAATCTAAATCCTAAAAAAAACAGTGGTCCTGAGTTTGATTCCTACCCAAGGTAATATAAATATAAATCCAAAGAAAAACAGTGGTCCTGAGTTTGATTCTTGTCCAAGATAATATAAATCTAAATCCTAAGAAAGTCAGTGGTCTTGAGTTTGATTCTTGTCCAAGATAATAGAAATCTTAATGCTAAGAAAGTCATTGGTCTCGAGTTTGATTCCTACTTAAGGTAATATAAATCTAAATCTTAAGAAAAACAGTGGTCTTGAGTTTGTTCGCCAACCGGGCAAGTTCGGACAAGTCAGTTTTGTTGCGCGATAATCAGTTTTTTCACGGGGAATTCCCTAGGTTTTCACCAGGATTGTTTGTATAGGTTTCTTTGTCTGTTGCAAAACTACGATGCAATCCATAACGGTAGGTATATAAAGCAGAATTTTTTGTATTTTTATCAATCTAAAAATATGGATCAAGATTGTCTCATTGCTGCAGTGATATCTGGTACTCAAAACTTTGAAGTTATCAAAAAAGAATGGGAAGCTCAAATGTTTTGTTGTTTGTCTCCGCAAAATCCGCTTATGTGTGATGAAGAGGATCGTATGAGAACCTTTCCTGCCTCTTGGTGCGATCAGGAATGCCCAATGGCACGCGAAATGGTGGACGCAGGTTTTTATTATAAAGGTTCTGGCGACCGTGTTCTTTGTTTTTATTGTGGTGGAGGTTTGTTTTACTGGAAACCGCATGACAATCCTTGGTACGAACATGCAAAGTGGTTCCCTATGTGTGAATTTGTTTTGAAAAAACAAGGAGTAAACTACGTGGAGAAAATATGTGAGAAACATTCGGATTTGCATCGACCAGACATAAAAAATCCAACTCGATCCGTTGCAGCGAACCGCTTACGTAGTATGTTGTTTCACCAAATGCGAAACACCGCGGCAGCAAAGCAAAGGAATCAAAGATTGGAGGATCTTATGCTGTTTGATCCTCATGTGAAACACGAAAAAAGTATTGGGGTGGACGACACCAAGATCCGTTATGCACTATTGAATCAAATGGAAAAAAATCACTGCAATTTCTCCAATCGTCAAGGATTACTAAATGCTATTTTAGATTTAAAAAAAGACGACAAATGTCTAAAATGTAAAAATGCAGAAAAAAACGCAGTATGCATGCCCTGTGGACACATGGTGCTTTGTTGGACATGCGTTCAATACACCCCCTCTTGTTGGTTGTGTTCCCAATGGATCTCTGAAAAAATTCACGTCTTCCAATGTTGATTGTGTAGATTTTAAAGTATGACGTAAGTCTATTTGAAAACGTTCCACAAGACTATAAAGTGTGACGTAAGACTATTTGAAAACGTTATGCAATATCCGTTCTGTTGGTTATAAAAAGAGATGCATTTGCAAAACCACACATTATGGAAACGTATACGAGTCAAGCAGACGATCTTTATCAAGAAGCAAACGAAATCGAGTACCCTGACTACGTTCCTCCTTATACAAGTTGTTACGAAAGTTTGTTAGAATTTGAAGAGATTATCACCAGAGCAAGAGAAATGGAAAGCGCAGCAAGAGATATTCGAAAAAAGTTTCAAGAAATTGCCGCATCTGGACTGCCGATACCCACTTCATCGCTATTGAGAAAAGCAATTATTAGTGTGAAAAGAGGTAAAGTTTTGTTTTCAATGGATCAACTAGTTCAAGTGGTTGATGTGATGATGGAAAATCTTCCTTACGTTCTTTTTTGTCCCGAATCCGAAACAAAAGAATATGTTGTTTTACTATTCTGGTCCACTAACATGGACGATGCTGCATGTGAAGTACAAAAAAAAATGGAAATCATCAAACAAGAAATAGCAGTGGATCAGTTTCAATTGCGTTGTGTGGTGGAAAATGTACCAGCTGCAAGACGTCAATTCCTGTACTTACTCAACAACTACACCTTTTTAAAAGTGCAAAAAGATGATGTCTGCCACCTGCCTCCAGACAACCATGAACAACTGGAGACCTTTGTCAAGCTTTTAACTGAACCTGAACCAAGGAAAAAGCGAAAAGTGGATTTTATTACAAGCACGCCTTGATTTGTTTTTTTTTTGTATTTTAGTAATAAACGATATGTGTACAATCAATGTTGTGATACATCACGAATAAAGCGAGAGATAGAGCGATCGTTTTCAGTTGGATTTGACGTAAAATCAGATACAATAACATGCAAAGGTACGCCGCGACAACGAAATAAAATAAAATAGACACAATAATGACCACAAAAACTGAAAAAGTACGCTTGTAAGGTTTTGCGATTGTAAATCCATCCCGATAAGGAGTAGGCATCCATGTAAGACTCGAGACCGACTAAGGTAGGGGTAGTCCATAACTGTCAAAATATTCTCCTCGACCGCGCTTGTCAAAATATACCACAACCCAATGTTCTCCACGTTCACTACTCGGGTCTGATTTGATGACGTAAGCAGACGGAAAAGTAGGTTTTTTCAACTGATCCAAAGCACAGACTTTTTTAAAAATGGTTTTGCTTTTCAAATCCTTCTTAAGCAAGCGTTCGATTTGCAACGTGTTCATGCCGTATAGTCAAAAGCAACGTTTCTGTCTTGATCAATCTCTAGCAGGTTGTCGTGTTCGGCAAATACAATGACCGTAAGAGTACGTGCAGTAGCAGTAGCAAAATGAATTTCGATGCGTATGTTGCCATGCTTTATCAATTCAAAACCGACCTCGCTTGAATCCATTTGGGGTGTGAGATCAAAAGCAAACAAAGCACAACCGTCTTTGTACTGTTCTCGCGAAATAGCATTACCTGTGTCACGATAATATTGCCCGTTTGCGTAAACAAACGAACGTAACTTCGAATAAAACGATCATTTGTAAAATCTAGTTGCACTGGTTTGGAAGGGATTTGAACTCCGTCACGGTAAATCGTCATGAAATTGATGCTGTTGTGTTAGAAATTAAGAGGAGATTTGGTGATGACACCGTTGTAAGCGTCATTGTCCACTACACCGACCACCATTCGTGTGGGCAATTGACCCAAAAATAAATTTTCTTTGGTGATGCTTCGATTCCCGGACGGCACAGTAAAGCTCTTGACTTCCACACGTCGAAGCGGGTATTTTGCAGTGCCGTGTTGCAAGGCTTTGACATGAGCAAGCTGTACGGCGGGATTGGGTTTTACTTTGCGAACAAACAAGGTCACTTCTTTCAAAGACACTTTGTTATCTGCTTTGTTTGCGTTTCCATGCAAGCTAAAAAGGTCGTTGGAACGAATCAAACGCAAACGCACTTCGACGCCGTTCAACAAATATCGATTTTGAAAGAACAAATCAAGATGCAATTTCCCCATCATATCAATTTCTTTGCTTTCTGCAGCCAAAGCTTTTCGCTTGGTATAACCTAGGTTGGTGGCTCCACGAGTATCGAAATGTTCTGACGTGTTACGGTGCCACAACAGAGCAGAAAGTTGGGACGTTTTTGCTTCTTGTCCAAAACTAAGCAAGTTTTCAATGTAAGCTCGATAAGGATAATTGTTGTTGGATTGTGTCACTAGCGAACCGTTCAAATAAACATCCACTTGCGTCCATAGTGTATGTAAAAAATTACATTCAGGCGCAATTTCCACATTCTTCACCAAATCAGCTCCGGCTGCAGTAGTCACGCTTGCACGCACATAAAGAAAGCTATTTGCAAGATCAATGTAGTTGGAGTTTTCAGCACTAATCGTAAATTCAATAGGACCTGTGGAGGTCAATACGGATACAGGGTGGTATTCGGTGAAACTTCCTTCCTCCAAACTAGTTTGACTTGGTGGCACCGAAAATAAATCCAGTTGAGAGGTGGTGGATTCTGCCGAACTGGGGTGTACTAACGTCGCCATGGTTTACGAGAAAATGTCGTGATGTCTCTTGCGTTTCTTCTTTTGTACTTTTCTCGGTGCTGCTTTTCGCTTTCCTATTTTTTGTTGAGCCACTTGTAAGAGATTGGAACCAGCAGCTCTTGCTTGATCGATGGCAGCTTGTTTGGCGTTTTTACCGTGTAAAACATCGGAAGCAAACTCGACACCGCTTTGTAAAACTTGTTTTCCCAGGGTTTTGGCACCTTTTTGGACCAAAGGAAGAACACTTTTGGCGATGGAGCTAAACAAATTGCCTAGTCCATAACCTTGTTGCACTCGTGCCCCAACAAAATAGGGCATTTTATGACCGACTTGAGACAAATAATAGTTTTCGTAAGCTTTTGCATCACAACAATATTTGACCCGCATGTTTCTGCTACCGTTGATTTCTTACAATAACCACGTTTTCCTTTGCATCTGGTTTTTATAACGAATTTAGCTTTTTGGGTCGTAAATGCAAAGTCACAATCACTTTTCCCTTGCGAAAACGAATTCGTTTTTCTTGATCATCACGAAGCGAGATGTGGATGTCACTAAGATTTTTTTTAAGACGGGATGGTACTGTATTTTGTCGTATCTTTTGGAAACATAGGCACCCGGCTTCCCTGTTACAGGAAGGACACCAATCAAGGGTGCAAGAGTATGACTGACCGTTCTGTGTTCGATAACATCGCAATAGACATAGATGGCGTTCACGGTATCTACGTTGGCAACGCTTGTCGAAGTGTACTCTCCGATTTCCCGATACCAAACCTTTCGAAAACCCAAAATAGAAGCCAACTCATTCGAAAGCGTCACCACCACATCCGGTTGCGTGATACCATTACGGTCGGCGGTAGGTGCTCCTTTTTTGTGTTGGATGGACATGATGGTTAGTTGTGTTTGAGGATTGTAAGTGAGATCAAAGAGAAAGTCGATTGGTTGCGACAAAACTCCTTCGCTGACAAGCGCTTTGTTTCTATCTTGAAACTCTCGTCTCATTTCTTGAAGTATCTGACGCACGATATATTGAGGTTGTTGATAATAACCTGCTGGAAGCACTGCTACAAATTCCAAAGCACCGCGTTGGTAGAAAATGTAAAATTGGTTGTTGTCAATGTTGTACCAAGTGTTGGGGTACAGAATCTCGGACAAACCCAACTCCCACGATCCAGACAAATTGATTTCTTTCGGCAAGTGAACCATATAATCCCGAAGTGTGTTTTCAGGATAAATGTCCATGGACGAGTTACTGGGGAGGGTGAGGAACATGTTTGGTAAGAAAAGGCGACGGGAGCAAATAACCTACAGAACTACTAAGCAGACTAATCCAGAGTTCTTTGTTGTTGTTGCTTTGTGTTAAATTGTGCAAGCTGATCGAAACCACAATGTAAATCACCAAAACTTGAGCACCAAACAAACCAATGTCAAAGGTTCTCAAAGGAGGGATACCATGTCTTTTTCTGACACCCAAGAATTAAAAGAAGCAGGATAACCAAACCACTTTACTAAAAATTCAACACCTTTCTTGTGCTTGCGTTGTTGAAGAATACGCTCGATTCGAAACACGTCATCCTTTTTATAGATTTTCTGCAACTCTTCTTCGTAAAAAGTTCCTTTCAACCACTCACCTTGTAAGTCTTTTATTTTGTAATAAGGAGGATTGTCTCGAAACACTTGAGCAACTTGAAACAATTCGTCCGTCCAACCGGGTAAGTAACCTTTGCGGAATCGCATTCGAGTCATGGACAGTCTGACTTGATCACCTATTTTTAATTTTGGTTTTCTTAACTTGGGGTCGGCATAGAGCGTGAGCCAAACCGTTTCTTGGTTTTCAGAGTTGACTGAATTTGGAGCACGTCGAATGGATCGGTGATAGGTGTTGTTGTAAGATTCAACTAGAGCAGGCAGCACTTCCACGTATCTTCGGCTGTTGGTGTACGTAAAGTAACGCCATAGTTTCTCTTTCAAAGTGCCTATAAATTGTTCAGCAATGGATGCTTTGGTGTCGAAATTTTGAGTGTGAAAGTGTTCCATGTGATGTTGTTTTAACCAGGTTTGAAAGCGTCGATTCAGAAACTCACGTCCCATATCCGTCTGCAATTTTTGAAACTTGCCAATTTCAGGCATCAAATGCTCAAAAGCCTGGATCATGTCCGAGCTTGATTTGCTTTTCAAGTAAGCAGTAAGGCTTTTTTTGAGAACACGTCAATGATCACCAAAATGTATTTATAGCGGTCATTGTACAACTTGAGCAAAGAAAAATCAATGAGATCGGCTTTCATTTGAAAGTTGGCGCCAGGAACAATTATTTTTCTGCGCTTGAAATTTTTTCGTATAGGTTTGTGAAGCGTATAAGTGTCTTGTGATTGCAACCATTGTTGGGTTGCTTTTGAAAAACGATGTGCTCCCGAGAAAGAGGCTTCTTTTTTAGGATCGTAATAATCTAAACGCTCTCCCATAGCATCGATTCAAACTCGCGTGCACCGGGTAAAGTCGGGTCTCGTTTCTTTAGAGGGGATTGAAACAAATCGTCGATATGAGATCCAGGTACCACTCGATCGTCTAAAAACATTTGACCGTCTTTATTCCAATCTAAATTCTTTTTGCTAGTGGCGTCTTTGAACAGTTGTTTGGCTTTGGTTCGTTTTTTAAAACGCTTTAACACTGCACTTTCAGACAAGGGTTTTTTCACTGTTTTCGGTTGAAACTTTTTCAGAAATAACTTTGATTTTTGCAACGCCTCGTTATATAGAGTTACTTTCTCGCTGTCGGGTCGGTTGGAAGTTAAGATTTCTTGCATTTTAGCATCCAGTTCAGAAAGTACTTTTTTATCCGTGACTTGATGTTTGTTTTTGGTTTTTCGTACACTTAAGGTTCCAACGCGATTAATATTCTCATTTTATAAGAGTCCCTAATACACTATTAATGACTGGAGCATTAGGGACTTACACCATTAATGACTGGAGCCACACTAAGACGGTGACGACAGCCTTTCACTTAAATAACCGAGAGGCCAAACGTGAGCTAAAGGTCTACAATAATGGTAGACTTTTACCGTTCTGTCCAACCCCTACATACCTTGGGGTAAAACTGGACAGATCGCTCACGTTTCGTCACCATTAATGACCGAAGCATTAGGGACTTACACCATTAATGACTGGAGCCACACTAAGACAGTGACGACAGCCTTTCACTTAAATAACCGAGAGGCCAAACGTGAGCTAAAGGTCTACAATAATGGTAGACTTTTACCGTTCTGTCCAACCCCTACATACCTTGGGGTAAAACTGGACAGATCGCTCACGTTTCGTCACCATTTAGTGGCATTGCGCAAAAAACTATCATTGCGCGTCACACTGCTGAGGCGACTCGTGGGCTCGGGATGGGGTGCTGGTGCTAAAACACTACGCATAGCCACCTTGTCCCTAGTCTACTCAACAGCTGAGTACTGTGCGCCAGTCTGGTGTTGCAGTGCTCACACTAGCCTCATTGACAGTGTCTTGAATGACGCCTTGCGCATAGTTACTGGATGCCTGCGTCCCACTCCAACGGACCACCTACCTGTACTCTCAGGCATCCAGCCAGCTGAGCTTCGCCGACTGGGAGCGACATTCTCCTTGGCTTACCGTGGATCTCTGGACCCCGATCGTATCTTGCATGGTCTTTTAAGTGGGTCCTCAGATACTGGCCGAGCGAGACTAAGATCCAGACGCCCGTTTGTGCCAGGTGCGCGGAATCTCTTGGATAACCTTGCCAAACTTGGCATCCGCGCCTCTGAATGGACGAATCACAAATGGAACGCGGTGTACTGTGAAAATGCTTCCAGGCTCCGTGCTTTTGTGCCCGGGACCAGTGTCAGGCCTGTTGGGATGGGTTTACCCCGAGCAGCTTGGGTTAAGCTCAACCGCCTGCGGACTGGTGTTGGGCGATTCCATTCGTCCATGCACAAATGGGGTCTTGCTCCTTCACCGAATTGCGAGTGTGGCGCCTCTGAGCAAACCGCAGTCCATGTACTAACAATGTGCCCCATACATCGGGCACCACATGGAGCACGCGGTCTGACGGTTTTGGATGACGAAACTCGATGCTGGCTTAATAACATCACTGCCAGCATCTGATCCAGGCAGTGCAGCAGTCTGGGGTAGTAAAAGGATAAACCCTCGGCCCCAGTCCTGTTTGTGTCTGGGCTGAAGTGGATGCCCTTCAAACGACGACGACGACGACGAAAAACAAATTCACGATAGACAAAGCCTACTTCCGTCTATCTGGGCGAGCTATGTGGTGAATCGAACCCACTTCAAAATTTATATTGTTCAAAACAATTACCGATTTCAACGCAGCTACAACTTTATAAAACCGGACAATCGAAGCGTCAATAAGGAGAGCAGACAACAAGGAGTATTAGAGAAGTGACAACTAAAACTCAGAAGAAAAGGAAGATTTGAAACTGTTATATTGGTTTCTTTCGGATAATATCAATAAATAAAAATTATATTTTAAGAGACGTTTTAATTTAGAATATAATAAATATTGTGTTTAATCGTTTTTTTACAGTTTAATATAAAAGTAATTTTATTTTTTGTATTTAATTTGCAATAATTACGTCTCTCTAACAACTACAATAAAAAATTTAAATTACTTTAAAAAATCAAATTAAAAGAAAATAAAAAATTTACCATCAACAACCTCAGAAGCGATTTCACGAGGTCTTTCCATTGGGGTTGTCTCTCTAACAACTACAATAAAAATTTAAATTACTTTAAAAATCAAATCGCAATAAAGTAAAAACTTACCACACACTTTCTGGTGCCTTTTTAAATTATCAGCTCTGCTGAAAACCTTTTTACAATTTTTACACTGAACCTTTGTTTTCTTTTCGTGAGTATTCTTCTTGTGCCGATTCAAATTGTCGACACGTTTGAACGATTTCAGACAAACGTTGCATTGAAATAACGCCATCTTCACTAAATTTATCGAAAAATCAACCTGCACGATACAACTTTTAAGACTAGAATAACTGAGTGCCCACACCCACCTGCTTATATAACCGCAGAAAGCTGCTCGTATGAACTTTGTTCTCAGAGAGTATTTTGACAAGTTTTTTGTTATTGTGTGGTGAAAACCAGGAAAAGCTTTGACAGGTTTGCTTTGCGTTCTGACAAACGTTGCATTCAAATAACGGCGCTTGACAAAAGACTACCAGTAAAATCAACCTGCACAGTATAACTGTTTGACACTAGAATAACTGAGTGCCCAGACCCATCTGTTTATATAATTGCAGATAAGCTGTTTATATGAACTTGCCATATTGTAACTTACTCTTCTCAGCGAATATTTCAACCGTCCCATCTATTTATATAAATCCAGAAAGCTGTTCGTATGAACTTACCATATTGTAACTTACTCTTCTAAGGGAATATTTCGACCGTCCCATCTGTTTATATAACTGCAGAAAGCTGTTTGTATGAACTTGCCATACTGTAACTTACTCTTCTCAGCTTTTGGTTATTGTGTGACGAAAATCAGGAAAAGCTTTAACGAGCTCGCTTAGCGTGCGCTTTAAGAAAACTTTTAACAATTACTTTAAAATCGACTACGAATAAAAACCAAGATTGCCATGAAAAACATTCAACTTAAGTATAACAAAAAACAAAGTTGGTTAGAAAAAAGATTGAAGATGAGTACAATAAAAATCAAGGTTGTCAAGAAAAAATTAAGCAAAGGTATAAAAAAATCAAGGTTGATTGGAAAAAAATTGAAAAAACCTTATAACAAAAATCAGGTAGATCAAAAATCAAGGCTGCTTAAAGAAAAAGTTTTAAAGTTAAACAAAGGTATAACAATAATCGAATTTATCTAGAAAAAATTTGAAGATAGGTGTAACAAAAACTAAGATTGACTAAGAAAAATTTTTGAAAAATTGAACATAAGTATAGCAAAAGTCAAGCTTACCTAGATAAAATTAAACAAAGTAATAATAACAATCAAGGTTGTTTAGAGAAAAAAGTTTTAAAATTGAATAAAAATATCTGAAAACCAAACTTTTTTTTTTTTTTTTTTTGGGAAAAATTGAGAAATTGAACATAAATATAACAAAAATCAAGACAAACTTTTGCAAAGGATAAAGAAACCTATACAAAAAATCTTGGTAAAAACCTAGGGAATTTCCCGTAAAAAAACTGATTATCGCGCAACAAAACTGACTTGTCCGAACTTGCCCGGTTGGCGAACAAACTCAAGACCACTGTTTTTCTTAAGATTTAGATTTATATTACCTTAAGTAGGAATCAAACTCGAGACCAATGACTTTCTTAGCATTAAGATTTCTATTATCTTGGACAAGAATCAAACTCAAGACCACTGACTTTCTTAGGATTTAGATTTATATTATCTTGGACAAGAATCCAACTCAGGACCACTGTTTTTCTTTGGATTTAGATTTATATTATCTTGGTTGGGAATCCAACTCAGGACCACTGTTTTTTTTAGGATTTAGATTTATATTATCTTGGGTAGGAATCAAACTCAAGACCACTGACTTTCTTTGGATTAAGATTTCTATTATCTTGGTTAGGGATCAAACTCAGGACCACTGTTTTTCTCAGGATTTAGATTTATATTATCTTGGGTAGGAATCAAACTCAGGACCACTGACTTTCTTTGGATTTAGAATTCTATTATCTTGGGTAGGGATCAAACTCAAGACCACTGTTTTTCTTGGAATTTAGATTTATATTATCTTGGGTAGGAATCAACTCAGGACCACTGACTTTCTTTGGATTTAGATTTATATTACCTTGGGTAGGAATCAAACTCATGACTACTATCTTTCTCAACTCCTCAACTCCTCAACTGCTCAACTCCACCGCTCTCTGGTGCCCCCAGTGGACAAAATACCTCCTCTCCTCCACTGCTCTGTGGCGCCCCCAGTGGACAAAATACATCCTCACCTCCTCAACTCTGTTGCTCTCTGGCACCCCAGTGGACAAACACACTGCTCTCTGGGCGCCCCAAGTGGTCAAAAACTCTTTCTAGCGCCCCCCAGTGGGCCATCCACGCTCTCTAGCACCCCCAGTGGTTAAAACACTGCTCTCTGGCGCCCAAGTGGTAAAAACCGATGCTCTCTGGCGCCTCCAGTGACTGATTGCTCTCTAGCGCCTCTTGTGGCAACCTCCTCATCTTCTCCTGCTCTTTAGCGCCCTTTAACGGACGCCGCCAAAATTCATATTATACATATATACTACTAGCGTTACAAAAAAATTTTAGCTATTATGAAATCGATTTTGTTTGAAGCGGTAGAAGAGTTCTGTATCACAAAAAGCTTTTTACGTATTAGGCATTTTTATCACGATTTTATAGAATTACGTACTTTTAAGCACAAATGACGGACTTTATTATTTCTACAAACTAAACCTATTTGAACATAGATAATTCACAATCACATTTTGGATAACAAAAAAAAGACTTGGCTTTTTTCTGTTTATAATTGGGCTGTAACCACTTCAAGATAAAACCAGGTGCAAAAAATATTTTAGGTAGAATATGTTTAAAAAAAGACTATACCATAAGTTTTATTAAAAAGCCAAATGTTTTACAGCTGTTTGGATACTCATTCATATATCATAAACATGTTTATTGATATTAACTTCACTCTAAATTTATCTTAAAAAAGCAATTTATCTAAAAATTCAACACAGCTTTATTGTTACCGTAAAAGATAGAGTCTGGCAACACAGGAACAGATAGAGCTCGTTCTACTTAACTTCCTTCTTAGCAGAGTTTCTATTTATTTTTGTAATTGATAATTGAAGACATTTTTTTAAGTCTAAATCAGTTTTCAACCTAGGGGTCGCGACCTCCGTGTTGGTCGTTGGGCTTTTTTCTGGGGGTCGCGAGAGTTTTTGTTAAACAATATAAAAAGTATAATATTTAGTAAAAACAATATTATTTTAAAGTCTATTTAAAATTATTAATCGGTGTTTGATTTATGGCCAGAATAACGGGATTACTTAACAAAAACTCTGCGTTGATAAATTTATTGAAAAGCCCTAGTTTTTTAAGTAAGAGCATATTAAAAATTTTTTTCATAACACCAAAAATTTGCACTTAATATTATGAGAGCTCAAAATAGAAGAACTTCCTTCCAGCCACCCTATTCTAAAATAATGTTAAGCTATGTCCCAAAAGATAGACAAACAATAAAAGCAGAAACTTTGTTTGACCTCACCCAATGCTTTCAAGAGGACAAATAAATTATAAACATACTTGAAAAATGAAAAATGGTCAACTATACAAATTTATTTTGAAAATCTTTCGTGTCTTTTCCCAACAAAGAAGATCGACGGGTAAGGTTTAGAACGTTACATTCCTTCAATCTTGAAATAACAAGCCCTATACGTATCTCATCTAATATTGGTTAGTTTTAAAAATATCCTAAAATCTTCATCTGAGTTTTCTAATATTTTCTAATGCAGGGTTTCTTAAACTGGGTGGTGCGGCTCTCTAGGGGGGCGAAAAAGGTTTGCAAAGGGGACACGAATGATCTTATTATTTTTTTCATAAAAATGACATAAAAAGAAATTGTAACACACGGATAGATATATAAGTCGCCAAATGTTTTTTCACTCTGTCCATATTGTTAATGTTCTGCCTCAGTGGGTGTTTACTGTTTAATTTGATTTTTCTGTTTGTAACTCACAAACGTCATGGGATATTAAACCGGTAATTGTTTTTTTCTTTTTCAAACTGTGCATGCAGGATACGAGATATCGTAAAAGCGAGCAAAACTTAGAAAAAGTTGATCTTGCGCAGCTAAAATATCTTACGACGTTTCATCGACGCAACAGCAGTTAATTGTTCTTATTAGTGTATCATGACGTGTATTACGTCACTGACAACATTGTTAACTTGTGAGTTTACTAAAGCAAAAAATTTATCACATTAATGATTAAAAGTGTATATTTCTAGCCAAAATTGCGTACTTTTTCAGTTTACGTTTGACCCAATGCAAGCTGCAATTATAGGCTTATAAGTAGATTGCAGAATGCAGAGTTTTTTACAATTAGGTGTGCTTTAATATAAGTTAAAAACAATGTTAATTCTATGTGCTTCTGAATGTGAACATAGCTAAAGTTTGCAGAATATTTCAGTTTATAGACTTTATATAGCCTATAATTAAATATGCTGTATCAGCATAACATGAGTGTAAAAAAGAGGAAGTATAGCCAAGACTATCTGCAGTATGGCTTTACGAATGCAATAGTAAATGATCAAGTTTTACCACAGTGTGTCATATGTTTTCAAATTTTAACCAACGATTCTCTGAGACCAAATCGCTTGCAATGTCATCTTCAAACAAAGCACTCCAGTCCTCAGGATATACCATGGGCATTTTTTCAAAGCAAGGACGATTCATTCAAAAAAATGGAGATTGCAAGCAAAGAAACCTTTTTCCTATCACCGTCGGCAGAAGTAGTTAAAACGTCTTTTGAAGTTGCTCATATGATTGCTCAAGTCAAGAAACCTCATAATATTGGCGAAACATTGATAAAACCATGCATGATAAAAGCAGCTAGTCTGGTACTGGGAGTGGCTAGCAGCAATAAGCTAGCGAAGATTTCTCTCTCCTATTCTACCATTAAAACACGCATTGATGAGTTAGCAAATGACATTAAATTGCAAGTTCTTCGAAAAATACAAGAGTCGTCTTTTTTGCAATCCTATGTGATGGAACAACTGATGTTGCTCAGTTATCTCAGTTGTTGACTTACATTCGTTATGTTGGATCAACTTCCAATGAAGAGGAAATGCTGTTTTGCAGACCAATAGACACTACTACTAAAGCTAAAGATTTGTCAAACTTGTTGCCTCATACTTCGATGGCAAAGGTATCCAATGGGAGAAACATATTGGTATCTGCACAGATGGTGCCCCGACAATGCTTGGTTTTCAAAGTGGTTTTGTCACAAAGATAAAGCAGAAAAGCCCGATGCAGTTGGAACTCACTGTGTAATCCACAGGGAAGCCCTTGCCTCCAAACCTCTGCCTGCTTCAATGAGAATAAACTTGCAATTGCAATTAGAGTTGTCAATTTTGTCAAAGCAAGTTCTACCAACACCAAACTGTTTGCCAAGCTGTGCAAAGAAATGGATTTTGCATATGAGACTTTGTTGTTTCATAAGTCTGTTCGCTGGTTGTCAAAGGGTAATATGTTGGCTTGTTTTTATGACATGAGAGAGGAACTGAGGCTATTTCATGAATCTCACAGGAAAGAGGATCTTCTGATGTCATTCACATCAGAAAGATTTCAACTGACACTGGCGTATCTTGTGGACATTTTTGAATCTCTCAATCATCATAATCTGCTCTTGCAAGGCCAAAATACTAACCGCATGAATAATTATGATGCAATACGTGCTTTCATAGCGAAGCTGGCGTTGTGGCATCGCCGAGTTCAAAAGGAAACCAGACTCATTCCCCAATCTTGATGCAGCCCTGGAGAAAAGGAATATAGATCTTAAAGGCCAGCTTAAGTTGGAAGTCGAATCCCATCTCAAACAGTTGAAACTGGAATTTTAGCGTTACTTTCCAGATTTGGATGACGCTGAACTGCCAATTTGGAAGATGACAAGAAATACCTTTCGTGTTGCAGAGGATATTCTTTGATAACTTGCAAGAAGAATTTTTAGAATTGAAGTGTAACTCCACTGCCAAAGATGACTTTAAAGTTATGCCTCAAAACGATTTTTGGCCGAAATACATGCACATATAAAAGAACGTTAATGTGCAACCATACGGATCCTACTTCCGTTTTCGTTCACTTACATCTGTGAAAGTGGATTTTCTCTCTGGTCAGTGTAAAAACAAAATATCGGAGCAAACTAGATTGCGAAACCTATATGCGATGTGCTTTGTCTTCAACAAAGCCGCGCATTAAGCTTTTAGTATTTAAAAAGCAGGCGCATCCTTCCCATTGACAAAATAACACATAAATAAATCTTTGTTTTGTCTGTTTTGTGTTTTATGGTGAGATACAGGTGGGGCGCGAATTATGAGGATTTGTATTAAGGGGGGCGCGGATCAAAAAGTTTAAGAGCCTTTGTCCTAATGCATTTTAGATATTTAGATATTTTGATTTGTAATAGAGTCGGACTGGAGTCGGAGTCCATTTTTCAAAAATCAATTGATTTTAAATACTAGATGAAACATTTTTATATTATAAAATGTTGCTTTCTATTTTCAAAATGTTTTATTCCTGGCATTTATTTTGAGTTTACCGCTCATACCCGACACTTACGGCTAGTTTTTCTTTTATAATTAAAAATTGCACTTGTAAAAAAATTGCTATTGTTAAAGTAAATTGTAGCCTAACCTAACCGTAATCATAATGCTTGCCTTTACATGACTCAAGACTAAAAGAGAGGAAGACAAACTGTAATTAAAAGAAAAACAACCTTGTCCTTTTAAATGAGCATTATGACCTCCTTTAAATGAGTCCGTATCACCCTGTTTAATACACTGGTGGCGGGTATTTTATTACTTTTTATTGTATATACGTCTATAGCCTGTATGAAGAACATCTTTCTACCAAATAATGTTATAGATGCGAAGATTTTTTAATGTTAAGTTTAAGCTAGTGCAAATTAACTGGTATGCTTTTGTGATATTTGCCAATGTAAAGTTTAAGCTATTAAGTTCAGATCTAAAATAAAAATATTGCATTTAGTTGAAATAGAGTTGATATAACTTGAATATTTATTTTGTGCAGCCTTGATTACTTTTTAAAAAAGCATGAATTTTTCGGGTCTCTTCAATAAGCGACTACGAGCAATTTTTGTTCGTGAAACTAATCCGGAATCCGCCTGTAGTTACTATCGTTTCTTGTAAAAAATTTTTCTCTTGGTCTCTTTTTTTATTGCCTCCTTGTGCTGTTGGGGAGATTCCAGGTTAGTTTCACCGATAAATAACAGTTACGGTCTCTTCTTGAGGAGACTCAATTTTTTTTTTTTTTTTTTTTGAATGAAGTTAGCAAACTTTTAAAAGATAACAAATTGCTGGAAATACCCAATACTTCTAATAAGTGCACTGTTTGGCAAAATATTTTATATTTAAATCATGTTGAAACTAAAAATTATATTGGATATGTAATTCGTAAAATATGTAAACAGCCATTAAAACATAAAAAGTTGATTAGTAGAACAATGCATTTTATTGATTACTTAAAAACGGTATTACTAAAACCCAAGCTACACCGTCCTACACGAAGCTATATACAAGCTACGGCGAGCTACAACCAAGCTACACTAAGCTACACCTGAATGTAATTACTGAATACCAAGCTACACATCAGTTTAACAACAAACTTACTATTTTTGTATCAAAACCCAACTACTATTATAGTAGAACACACAAAACCTCAATTTAAATTCTTACTAACAAGCTCGGTGTGTTTTAAAACTATTTTGCAAACTGAAGTTTGACAGAAAAACCTTAAGAATTAGTCCCGTAGAAATGCATAGCTTGGTAACTAAAAGCATACAAAGCTACACCTCAGTTTAACAACAAACTTACTATTTTTGTGTAAAAACCCAACTACTACTATAGTAGAACACACAAAACCTCAATTTAAATTCTTACTAACAAGCTCGGTGTGCTTTTAAACTATTTTACAAACTGAAGTTCGACAGAAAAACCTTAAGAATCAGTCCCGTAGAAATGCGTAGCTTAATTAATAAAAACATTCCAAGCTACACCTCAGTTTAATGCCAAACGTATTATTTTCGTGTCAAAACCCATCTACTATCATAGTAGAAGACACAAAACGTCAATTTAGTTTATTTCTATAAGTTTTGGGTAGTTCTCAACTATTTTACAAAGTTCGCGACGGCGAATAAGTTTAAATAATTAAAACAAATTTTTAACTGTTGTGTAAGAATTAATTACAATGAGTTTACAAAATGTTTTATGTTAGTTGTTTTGAAAAACTTTTTGTTCTATTAGTTTTTGTTCTGGTACGTTGAAATGGCTTTTTTGCAGATTGTTTACCATGGATAATGGTCAATTTTCCGTCAGTCGAACATTTCATTTTTCCTGTCATTACCTTCCCTTTTTCTAAAAACATATTCAGTTTTAGTTGTTGCTGTTTTGTTGACATTATGTCCAACTGATTTTTGCTTACGACATATTGATTCCGATTTGAAGCAAGAACAAAATCACAAAATCCGAATAATCCTCGTTTAATATTCTCCAATTGACTGGAAACTAATCGGTCATAGCTTGCCCGCATGACCGATTATTATCTCTTTTACTGTAAGCCGTTGCACAAATTAAAACTAAAACAGCATTTAAAGTGAATATTGCATATTGAAACATTGAACATTAAAACAGCATTTAAGGTGAATATAAATAACTGATTCAATTAAGCAAATTCTTCTAATACAAATATCGACAGAAAAAAAGCACCTTTTTAATATCTTGTTTTTGTTTAACTGAGACACTAAACAGCAACTTTCTTAGCACGAGGCACAATTGTGAAATTAGCATAACATGAAATTTTGATGTCGCCGTTACAATTGTTGTATGAAATTCAGGGTTAAAACAGGAAAGGTTCAAACTTCTGTAACTGCAATTAGTGTAAAATGTTGTGGTTTTAATCAGTTTATTGTTGTTGCCGTTGTTGCTGTTGATCTTGATTAGCCATCTCTTAACCACTCAAAGAATACAATCCACGTAGATTTCGACTCTTGGATTACCTCTGCTGCTTTTAAAAGCTTTTACCATAGACTAGGGCTGTAGTGTTGTGTTTGTACGTGAATTCAGTTAAAAATAGATTATTATAATGTGTATGCTTTGAGCATAGTGGGTATTGTGGCATGTAAGTATCATGGTTTACTACAGGTAACTTTGCAAAATTGGTGATTTGTTGGCTCTAAGCTGTGCCAGTGTTCACATATGACGTGTTAATGTTTGTTCTAATAAATAAATGTCATAGAGTGTGATGTTAGTAACTTTGCTGTTTTTTCTAGAACTGAGGTATTGTGAAAGGATTGTAGTGTGAATGTGTCTGAGGTTTTTTCTACATTTCTCAAGTGTTATATTGCACACTGACATTATCATCTAAATTTGAGATGATAGTGTCAGTGTGCTCATTGTTATGAAAGATTTTGACTTTTATGTTTCTGGATGGATCTAAATATGTATTAAAATCATATAAAAGGTGTGTTAGTGATTAAGTCAGCTGTTTAAGTTCGGTAGCTTAAAGTTTGAGATGGGTCTCCATTGGAAGAACTTTGGTTTCGTGTGTAGATGTTAAGTGTTTGTATCTCGTGTGCAGCCAGTAGCAAGTTGCAAAGTTGTGTCCCGAGTTGTTTGCAGTTTTTTGATGTGAGTGCTTGATATAATAGGGCTCAATTTGGTGTTTGCATATTTCAAAATGGGGCAAGTGATAGCTTTAAATGCAGAAATAATTAATTCATTTTGTTTGCCCTTTTTAGTAGAAGTCAGTGTTTTCAGAATGTTAACCATTTGTTTTGCTTTAGTGATGATGACGTCTATATGTTCTGAAAATGTCCATTTGAGGTCGAAAGTGATGCCTTGAATTTTTGGGTATTGTTTTGTTGGTAGTGTTTGATTGTTCAATTTAAGTGATAGAATTGTGCCCAATTCAACTGGGTCCAGTGTAAAAAGTCTGGTGGTAGTTTTGTTTGTGTTTACAAGAAGATCATTAGTGGCGGCCTAATCATATATTTCGTAAAGATATGGTTAAATCAGTTTTTGGGGTTTATGGTGTTTGGTTTAAGTTGCAGTGAATATTATTACAGCAGCATACGCTGTTATTTGTACATTTTTTTGGAGAGAAATGGAATGTCAGAGGTGTAAATCTTGAATATTGTTGAAGACCAAAATCAACCTTGTAATACTCCAGTTTTGATTTGTTTGAGTTCTAAAAGTGTTCCATAGTATTTAGTGCATGCTTGTCATTCTTTTATGTGATTTGCTATGAACTTGATGATGATGTTTTGAATGTTTGTTAGTGTGAGTTTTTGTACAAGTTTATGTATGTTTACTGTATCAAAGGCCTTGCTTATATCTAACACTACAGCTACAGTGCTTTTTAGAGGCCTTGGATTGTTGAAGCCTTGTGTAATTTAGGGCCAGATTTGTGCAAAGCAGTGTGTGTTGAGTGTTTATATTTGAATCCATGTTGATAAAAAATGATTGGAATGTTTTCTGTTATGCATGGTAATAGCGTTTTTCTAGTGTTTTGGCAATAAAAGATAGGAGTGATATGGATCGGTAGTTTGTGCCAATGTCGTGTGGATTTTGTTTGGTTTTGGAATGAGGATGAGTGTGACAGGTTTCTAAACATGGAGATTTGTGTTAGTGTTGAAGGCAATTTTGTACATGTTTGTGAGGTATCTGATGGCAAGTGGCTTTAGGTGTTTGAGATCTCTGATGTTTATGCAATCAGATCCAGTGGAATTGTTGTTTATGCTCCTGTGATGACTAATGGGACTTGTGTAGTGGTAAGTCGTATTTTCTCGGTTGAATGGTTCTTGATTGAATGGTCTATGTATCTGTTGATTTTTTTGTGCTATTTGGAATGTCGTGAATTGTTTATTTAAAACTTTTGCTTTCTCTATGTCAGTGATGGCTGTTTTAGTTTTCAAATAAATCCTTCTGTTATGTGGTGTAGGTGGTTTTTTGTCGGGTAGTTTTTCAATGATTTTCCTCAAAGAGGATGGATTGTGTTTTTGATCAATTTAATCGAGGTGTTTTTTCCAGGTTTTATTTTATGTTCATGTATTTGTTTGTTTATATGATTGTTGAAAGTAATGTTTCGTTGTTCTGATTTGTTTTGCTTGCAAATATGGTTACAGTGATGGATAAACTTGTGAATATGCATGGGTAAGTGAGTGTGATTTGTGCTGTGGTAATTTCCTTTAGAGATGAAAAGTCTGTCGAAATTCACAATTGTCTTGATAAGGTGTTCGTTTGCCTCATGAAAATTTGTGGTTTGGGGTCTGTAGGAGATGAGATCCTCAATATGTTGCAATGATGTCCAATTGGTTTATTGGTACTTTTTCATTTTTTTAGTAAAGTGAATGTTTTGGTCTTGTAATGTACACTGAGGGTGGTGAAATAGCTAAGTGATCAGATGTGAGGAAGTAGATGGTCTGCCAGCTAGTGTAGTCATGCAAACCTTCTAAAGCAGTGGTGATGTCTGGTAAAGTAGGTTATTGTGTTTGATTGTGTGGTAGAGGTGTTGAAGTGTTTGTGTTTAGTGTGATGTGATCCGAGTTAAGCAGGATGTCTTTAAATAACGGTGAGTGAGCATTGACATCTGCTGTGATGATTGTGTTTGGAACATTTGTAATGGTTGTAAACGAGTTGGATGTAATTGGGTCTTCTGCTGCTTGTCATAACTGAGTGGAATGTTTGGTTGGAATGTACAATTTTTGAAATATGTAATTAATTGCTGTGATATTGAAAGGTGAATTTTGATATTTTGTAAAGGTTGTATTGTATTGAGAAAGGTTTTTGATGTATTAAGTGTAATACATCAAAAACCTTTCCCATTAAATAATTGAATAATAAGTGTAAAAAACTGAGTTGTTTTTATGTAAGTTAGAAGGCCTCCTCCTTGTTTGTGAGTGCAATCAGTTCTGATAAATGTGAAATGAGAAATACTGTATTTCATGTTTTGTGGGATGTATTGAGTTTTTTCTTTTGTATTGTTATCAAATCTGCTTGTGTATTTTTAATGACTATTTGTATTTATTCTGTTTTGTTACGGATGACATTTGTATTAAGCTGCAGGACTTTGGGAAAATTCTTTGGTGATGTTGTGTTTGTTTGTGGTTAAAAATACTCTAAAGTACAAAGTGTAATTCTTATTGTAAAATGCCATGAATTGTTGTATTTCCTTGTTTTGATTTGGGAGCATTTTAAATGCACCAAATGCTTTGTGTAGTTACATAAAAAAGATATTTGATGCTTAGTAATAAGTTTGATTCAAATGTCATAAACACATTTGTGTGCTTGTTAAATGTAAGGTTTAAGTGTACGTTGCCCCTTAGAACCAGCAATCTGATCATCCAGTTATGAGTAAATTGATGAATTGACTTTGCGGAGAAGCCAGGGATGAGTCTTTTCTCTCTGGATAAAGCATGAGCTTCACTCAATAGAGATTCAGTAGGAAGCTCAAATGAGCCAATTTGTAGTAGTTGAAAGTCAAGCACCAGTGTCCTAAGCTTAAAATGACCTACTCATTCAAAAAAGTACTTTTCCAATAGAGACATCTTCCAAGTACCTGAACGCGGACCTTATCTGCATAACGCCTGAGGCAGCATGAAAAACCGTTCTCGGTAACTATCATGAACTTGCAGTGTAATCATACTGCGAAAGGACTTTTATGTCAGAGATCTTTTTCTGCTGGACTGTTTGCTTGCCACGGCTTTTGAGGAAAGTCTACCCAGTTTTGAAGTTGTCATCTTGTGAACTACATTTTGTCTGGTCTTTCTCTGCCAACCTTTTTGCATGGATGTTCCTAACAGGTTTACAGGTCACTGATACACAGCTTTACAAGTTATCGAGACACGCAAACTTTCCCACCACGGTAAGATAACAGTTCATAAGAAAGTTAATATAGAATAATTCTTTTAATCAAACTTTGGAAAAAAACATATAAATTTGTTTTATTGAGTATTATGATGTATAATGAATAAAAATTTAGAGCAACTAAATTTTGACTAGGTAGTGTATTTTTTTGTTTTTGATTTACACAGCATGTTGATAATATGCTTACTATTACTTTCTTAATTTTTTGGTATTTTACATTAAATTATTCCTTTCGTTTGCAGGATTTATAAATTGTTCTCAAAATTGTTACAATGGAAAATGTATGACAGCAAAAAACACATTTGTTTGTTTGTGCAATACGGGTTATGCTGGAAACAACTGTACCAAACGAGGTAAGCAATTTACGCAAGTAACATAAATAAGAAGACAAAAAATTTCTATTCAATATATTTTAAAGAACTTCACCTGAGCTTATAGTGTCATTAAACAATATCTAAACAGCTTTGTATAGCATTACAATTTCCAAATCTTTAATTGACGGACATCAATTTTTCATATTTTTTTCTTAAACAATTTTTCCAAACATCTCCAGCCTTGCAAAAGTTACTCATATTTGTAAAAACAACTCCTATGAAGTGGTTGACAAAAAAACATTATCACTGATACTTATTTATTTCTTTTTTTTTTTCATCCCTATTAATTTTTTTTGATTTTGCAGGAAAGTGTTGGAGACGCTATACTTTAGCAAAATTATCATGCGAATTGCCCACTTACTTTCGGAGATGCTGCCTTGTATAATTTAACGTTAAGCAAACAAGTATTACCTTTAATAATTAAAAACACCACTACAAAATTTATAAAATAAGAAGATAAAGATAAAGTTACGCGTGCCCACAAATACTTCTTACTGTATAACAAACTTGTTAACAATTAAAAGCGTTCAACTTAAAAAGGCAAAGAAAACAAGGTAATCATTGCTCGACGCTCGTGGCCCGATTAACAAAGCATGCAGAAGCAAATACAATAAGTTTGAAACTCTGAATGCATTGCGGCATTTTCCTTTTCTTTATAAGGAAAGGGAGTTATTATACCGCAAAGATCCGATCTTCTGAAAGGAATCTTGATTTTTGATTGGTGAGCGGATTGTATTTCATCAACCGCATGGTTTTCAAATTCCACAGCATTGTTTGTGCTTTTGTTGGACGAAGCTCTGCTATCTACGGCGATACAAATTGTACAAAAAATTCACCTGGGATAGGCGATCTGTTTGCGTCAATTTCATTAAGGTGTGCGTCATTGACTATGTTTCTTGGTATACAAACTAGATCTTCTACAGACAAAATAGCTTTTTGACCATCGGAATTGCAAACTCTTGCATAAGCTAGATTGGCTTGGCTTGTTGCATAAATTCGTCATTTTTATTCCCGTGAGTAAATTTGCGTACCAAAAGCTGGACCAGAATTCATCAGCTAAGTGGGGAAAGTAGGTCCGCAAAAATGTTTTCTGATTTGAGCAATAGTTTGTGTGTAGTCGTTTCGTGGTGGTGCACATAAAAGAAGGTAAAAAATGCAAAACCTCTGGGATCACATCTCCCATATATTAATTGGCAGATTGCGTTTTTTTAAAGCACTATTAACCAGATTTTTCCGATATTTTTTAGTTGAGAGTCATGGATTAAACTGTGGCTTCTAGCAACTTTTCTGTTATTTAAAAAAGAAATTAATCGCTTTTGCAGTAAAAACAGTGGCATTATTAGAATGTATGAAACGGATTAGCCACACAACTTTACCGGAAATCCAAAAAGTGTGCTTATGTTTCCGCGCTAATTTTAGACAAAGAATAGGCATTTTTTACATTGTCTCCAAAAAAACGTAAATTTTTACAACCCAAAAAGTGAAGTAACATCCTAAAGATGGTGCCAGGTAGGTCATAGGTATAGATGTTAAATAAAAAGAAATAAGAACAGATTTCTGGGACCAGCTGTTTTAAGGCTTTGCAATCTGCTTTTTGGACCATTATCGGTGGTAAGGGTAGAGCTGCAATTGCGAACAAATTGCATAATGATGTTGATCATGCGCCTGTCCGGCGCCAGGCGCAGTAGCTTACAAGTGAAGCCGCGGAACCAAACGATATCATTGGCTGCTGTGAAATCAAAACATACAGCTGTGACTTTCTTTTTTCCCAAAAAACTCTTTTTGATGTCCTGCGTGAAGAATGTGTCCTGGTCTACATTTAAGCTGGTTCACAGTTGATTTCCCAAGTCGAAGACCAGCTTGCTCCTGAGGGAGTAAGGAGTCTATGATACATAAGCGTAGATTACTTTTTCAAGAAGCTTGAAGGGGACGCAAAGCAAGGAAATAAGAAAATAGCCCTTTGGGTCCCCAGGTGGCTTTTTGGGTTTTGAGATAGCACCTACAAGCTCTCTTCTCCAGATTTTAAAGATTTTGAGCTGTTGGAAACAGAAAAAAAGTTATGTAACTAGAGCTTTAGACCATTTCCAGGATGGATGATTATATTGGGGGCAGATAGTATAAGAGCCTGGAGCTTTACTTGGTTTTAAATTTTGGAGGGCAGCAAGAAATTTTTTGTCAGAGAAACTACCGCAGATGTTATTGACGTCAGATGTTGGAACCCTCCAATGGTCACGAATTTTTATGGCCACAATGAACTCGCGATCTTTTATCTTATGTGTCATAAATTATAAAGAAATGGCATAAGCTGAGATGGGGCAGTTTCGATGGGAGTGATTTGACCTTCAAGTGAGTTTATTGTAATATTTCAACCGCGGCATCTAGAGGGCGGGAGGTCGATAAAATTGAAAGTCTCTAGCCAGGAATTCTTTTGTTTTGCATCAAACCTTGTAAGCAAGACTATAGCTCTTTCGTTGGTTTTTGTGCCTTGTTGACTTTGAATGAATGCATTATAAAGGTTTTCGCATTTAGTATACCAACTCAGTACATAATTATTACGTCATCCACAAAGGATTGATTTTTTCGCTGCAGCCATTATAAAGTGCCAAAAGTCCTGATAAGCCTCGTTTACGTTAGTTGTTTCAGGAGATGGAAGGTCCTTCGTGAATTTAAGATCTTAAGTCTAGGACATGTCGGTTAGGAGGCTATAACGCTTTCAGTAAACCTTGCAGAAAGTCCTATTGTCTGAAAGGCTCTCTTAAACAGGCTTTACAAGGTTTGAGGTTAAAATCTGCGAGGGTTGATGTTGGGATTATAGAAACTTTTTTAAGACTTTTTTATGTTATGTAGAAATTTAAATAATATATACACAAATGTAAACAGCTATCGTTGCCGTAAATCACAAAAGACAAGTCGGGACTCGTACCAGTGCTCCAGCAACAGCAGAAAAGTGCACTTTTTTTGGAATTGTTAGGAGGACAAGAGTAATATTGTTCAATTAGTCAGTCAGGCACTTTCCATCAGGTTTGGTGATGTTATATCCTCAGTCGACAAGTCGGCAATTAAAGTCACTAACTTAAAGGCTGTAATGTGAGGATACAGGGATGAATGTCATTCTTGTTAGTGGAAGTTTGTAAACATTTACAATGCTATTGCATGCAGCATCTATGCACAGCCATTTAAAATTCGAGTCAGAAGGAAATTAGTTGCCAAAAATCCATCACAGCTGTTTGTGTATAAAGGTGGCAAGGCTGTGTTTCCTGCTTAATGCTGATCTGGCTAAAGAGAAGTAAGGGAGCATCATCCTGTTTACATCGGTGCAGTGGGTCTCCATGATGAGAATGGCAAAAATCTTGTTTTTATTGGCTAGCTGCTCAATAATGCTGAACTTGCTAGCAGTTAAACCTTCGATGTTTGGCTGCAGTATGGTGGATCCTTGGCAGTTTTTGACAGTTGGAGCACTGCCGCTCCCTGACAAGGACGTTTCCCTATCCACTCTGCACTGGACATTAGATCCAGTCCCTGATATAAGGGTAGAGGCTGGAGACTGACCAGCTTTGTTTCGAATATTTTTGAGTATGCTACTTGCGGAGAGGATCACGTAAAGGTGCTTGTCGTTTTACCCATGCAACTGTCTATAATTCTGTCCTCTTTTTAATTGTCATTTTTTACAATAAAAATCATGAAAGGAAGATTGTACGTATAGATTTTAAATAGTAGGGGAGCCAAGACCGATCCCTGAGGAACGCCGTTTTTAAGACGGCGTAGCCTGCTTTGCTTGCTGTCACCGGTGGTAAGGGTGAAACTTCGATTTCGGACAAGCTCCATGATCATTTTGACCATGTACTTATCCCAAAGTAGTTTCACCGGCTTGCAGGTAAGGCCACGGTGCCAGACAGTGTCATAAGCAGCTGTCAGATCGAAAAATACGGCACCCCTTCTTTTTAGCCTCAAAAGAATCCTCCATGTTCTGGGTTAGCAGAACAACTTGATCTACGGTTGATTTTCCGCGTCGGAACCCAGCCTGCTCTTTAGGGAGCAGTGGATCGACTAAAGTTTCAACGCGGGCGTAGATAAGCCTCTCGAGGATCTTGTAGGGAACACAGAGCAGAGATATCGGTCGATAACTTTTTGGATCCCCCACGGGCTTTGCTGGTTTGAGAATCGCGACCACAAGCGCTCTTCTCCAGATCTTGGAAATTTTGAGTCGGCTCAAACAGGAAGAAATGAAGTTACGTAACCAGGACTTCAAAGCAGCTCCGGCATGGAGCATAAACTTTGAGCAGATGGAATCAGGACCTGGAGCTTTACCTGGTTTTAAATGTTGGAGGGCAGCAGCAAATTCTCTCTGTGATAAATTGTCAGAGATATTTACTGCGACTGGTGTTATGGCCCTCCAAAGGTCAGACACTTCTTGAGAGACAAGTCTAGATGACTTGCGATCAACAGCCTCGTATTTCCCATTTCTAACCAACTGAGATGCAATAGCATCGGCTGAAACGGGACAGTGACGAGGAGAGTGTCGTGACCTACCAGTAAGGTTGTTCAAAATACTCCACGCTTTTCGACTAGAGTGTGAGAAGTCAATGCTCCGAACTGCTTCGGACCATCAATCCCTTTGCTTTCTGTCAAGCTTGGCAAGCAGAGCTGTAGCAGCCAAGCTCGAGTCGTCTCCCTGAGGAGACTGCAGAAAGGTTTTATAGAGGGATTCACACTCTGCATCCCAATACGGAATATAGTTATTTCGATACCCGCGTGGGATAGTCTTTTTGGCTGCTTTCTTAATGGTGTTACAGAAGTCCTGGTAAGCCGCATCCACATCAAGTAAATCAGGCGGCAACAAAGTCTTTGCGAATTTATTCGTCAAAGCAATGTAGTGACTCGATTTGGCCTTGCAGAAGTTCCATCGCTTAACAGGCATGCTTGGCACTGCCATAGCAAACCTTGGTGGTGTAATAAGCGAAGGTCGATGTTGTGACCTGGTGAACTTTTCAAGGATACGTCTATCCGGTAAGCGACTGTTTGGACCTAGGCTGGCGAAAGCTAGATCTGGATTGGTGCCGGTGTTCCAGCGGCCGGAATAAAAACTGGCAGCGTCCTTGGCATTATATAGCAGGGCAAGACAATTAATACTTGCCCACCCAGCCAAGCACTTACCGTCCGGACTGTTGTCGTCGTAACCCCAGTCAACATGACGACAGTTAAAATCGCCAGCGTAAAGACAGGGGTGAGGAAACATTGGGAGATCCAGGGTTTGCAATCGCGTTGGCGGTGGCTTGAAGACGTTGACTATTTTATAACCATCAACGTCCACACACAACCACTCGATCTCCGATGTCGGTGGAGATTGGTCCAAAAGCGTGTATCTCAGTCGCTCGTGGACAAACGTGGCAAGGCCATGCTTCCTGCTTAAAAAAGACCCAGATAGTTGGTAGTTCGGAAGTACCAACTTCTTTGCAACAGTGCAGTGGGTCTCCTGCAGTAGGATGACGAGTGCCTCAGACTGTATAGCGAGGTGATGAAGAACGTTCATCTAGCTTGCAGTGAGGCCTTCAATTTCCAGCTGAAGAATTGTGGGTCTTCGGAACTTGTTGGAATGTGCCCTGAAAAGGGCAGTTTTATCATGACATTGCCTTGTCCCGAAAAGAACGTTTGCCGACTAGCAGATCCACACTGAACATCGGAACGGTTGGATATCCTTCCGTTTTGGTAGGTTCGGTTTCGGTCTTTCATTTAAACAGCAATGAACAGACTTACTCACGGCCCAGGCTGCGAGAAAGCACCTACCATCTGTTGCATTCTTCTGGAAACTGGAAGGACTTGGAGGGAACTTTAAGCCCAAAAATGTCCACACTGTCAGCGTATCTTCAGACTTGGAGGTTGAAGCTCAGTCACATTAAGATGGTGACGGCAGCCTTTCACTTAAATAACCGAGAGGCTAAACGTGAGCTAAAGGTCTACAACAATGGTAGACTTTTACCATTCTGTCTAACCCCTACTTATCTTGGGGTAAAACTGGAAAGATCGCTCACGTTTCGTCACCATTTAGTGGCATTGCGCAAAATACTATCCTCGCGCGTCACACTGCTGAAGCGACTCGTGCGCTCGGGATGGGGTGCTGGTGCTAAAACACTACGCATAGCCACCTTATCTCTAATCCATTCAACAGCTGAGTACTGTGCGCCAGTCTGGTGTCGCAGTGCACGCACAGCTGAGTACTGTGCCAGTCTGGTGTCGCAGTGCTTTTGTGCCCCGGAGGGGTGCCAGGGCTGTTGGGTTGGGCTTACCCCGAGCAGCTTGGGTTTAGCTCAACCGCCTGCGGACTGGTGTTGGGCGATTCCATTCGTCCATGCACAAATGGGGTCTCGCTCCTTCACCGAATTGCGAGTGTGGCGCCTCTGAGCAAACCGCAGACCATGTACTAACAGCGTGCCCTATACATCGAGCACCACATGGAGCACGAGGTCTGACGGTTTTGGATGACGAAACTCGATGCTGGCTTAATAACATCACTGCCAGCATCTGATTCAGGCAGTTCAGCAGTCTGGGGTAGTAAAAGGATAAACCCTCAGCCCCAGTTCTGCTTGTGTTTGACCTGAGTGGATGCTTTTCCAACGACGACGACGACAATAAAAATACAACACTGTAATGCTTTCTTTCATAGTATGATGAAAAGAATTTTTATATGTTACAGTAAAGCTGTGAAACTAGGGATTCCATGAAGTTTTTGAAGTGAAACAGTGACTTTGCAAATTTTCTAACAGTTAGGATTTTTAAAAAATTTCTAGTTTCACAACTTTACTGTAGCTTATACACATTTGCAAAACAAAATCACTGAATAACGTATTTTTATTCAGTAGTTTTTCAATTTTGCCCTACTGTCGTTGGTATTAATACTTTTATTTTTGATTTACAACTATTTTGGCTTGAGATTTGTTTCAGTTTTATAATTGAGTGTCTTTGCAATTCTTGAAACTTAAGTAAAACGGATTATTTTGTTAAGAGTAACCTAAGTTTGCTTTGGTAATAGTAGCCAAATTGTATTTTATTTTTTTATATGTTTTTGTCAGTTTTTGGTGTTTCGTCATGTTTTTTCTTTTATTTTTTCTATATGTTTTGTTATTTGTTAATAAAATTTTGACAAATGTTTTAGAGTTTGCCACGAGTTATATTAGTGTCAAGCTAATAAATTACCCTAATGTCACACTACTGAATGAGTTAATAAAGTAGTTGATAATAAAGTATCAACGGATGACTTAAAAAAAGTCAATGCTCAGTGATAAATCAGATATAATTATTTTAATTCGGAATCATAATTCGCATTCAGTGAAATATTTTTAGAATACGCAAAGCTTTTGAAGTATTAACAAATGCTTGACAGAACTTCGTTCAAAAGGCTTGAATTAGTGGTTCTCAACCTTTTTTGTTATTATAGTAAATATTTTTTGTTACACTAAGTACCATAAGGTTTATTGAAAGAATAATTTCTTGGATTTGCTTAAATGCAAATTGTAATATTATTTACTACGATGGCAGCCTATTTGTTACGTCGCTCGCGTAAATATTTGCGAAGTAGGTATTGGGTACGGGTTTCGAGCCAGCACACCTTTTGTATTAGCGCTGAATAATTAGCGCTACCTTTTAGTGCGTTCTCGCGCGGCTGTTGGGCATGAAGTGATGTCACATTGTATTGGTGAGCCCTTCGACTTGAGCTGGCTGTGACTCAACATTTAGATAGAATCTTTTAGATTTATTTGGCTGCTATATTTTGTCTCTCTGGACGTTGTCTACTTTTGATAGAGAATTTGGTAGTTTGATTTCCCTTGCTCGTCCGCCCAACATCGTTGGTAAGTTTGTGGAGAATGTGTCTACGTATTGAAACTAATTTTTGTTATATTGTTTAGAAAACCGTTTCCGACTGGCGCCGTCATTATTGATTCGTTTTAATAAAATAAAACCGTAAAGTCTGGTGCTGGTCGTGAAGCGCGTTTGTGCGGAGCTGGAAGGACGAGGAAGTTTTGCGACTCCGTCACACTATTGGTTTTTTCTGCACAAGTTGCTTTATCCACAATCCACTGCAGTCACTGCACATCAGAAATTATGGGGAGGGTCACCTGAGACAATTTTGGATTTTAATTTTAATACTCAACATTGCAGAAAAGTCCTGCTCGCACTCATGAGTCTTTTGAGTCAAAGTTGATAATTACAGGCATTGTTAGCCAGAAATTGATTGGCAAGCATTCTGTATGCTTAATTTTACATTGGATGTAAATGTTTGTTTTTCATCATGCTGTTTGACGTGTGATCGGATGGATGAACATTGAATAAATTAAAATGAAGGGACAATTACCAATGCTTAAAAATTAATGCATTAGCAGCGTTTTGAACAGTTTTATATGGCAGCAGATTTCTTGAAACAACTTTTTTTGGATTGCTTTTACAAAGAGGAGAGATGTGTTAGGATTAGGAGTTTTTTGTTTTAAACTAACCCTAACACAGTATAACCAAAACCCATATCGAATAAACTTTATGGAATTTATTTTAGCAATATCGAATTATGCATTATTTCGTCGCCTGTCTACCAAATCGTATAGCCATGTTACTATATATATATAATGAGCATGAATGAATGAACAAATCACCGACCGTGGGACACAGAAACGCCTTCACACAAAATTTCACACAATGAATATTATGAGAAGTGGGGGCAAGATTGATAAAATACATAAGCTCGAACATAAGGCTCGAACATAAGGCAAGCACGCTGCGGCCACACATCAAGTATACACGAATCACGACAGATGTGTCAACAGTGAGCATTTGATACTTTTGGTTTCTTTGTTTATAAAGCTTAAGTCTAGTTTTCGTACAGAAGCTTGCAATTTAAAAAAAACATCTCTAAAAGACCGTTTAAATCTTGAAAAAACTGATTTATATTTGACTGTCAGAAAGAAATATACGCATAAAGAATTTTTGAATTAAGAAAAAGTTACTTGAATTTTACACAAAAAATCTCGATTTGAAAAACTCAAAAGAGTTTTTATTGAGACTTATAGCCACTTGTCGAATACTTTTAATGCACTAATCATCAAAAATTTGCAACAAGTAGCTACAAGTCTCGGTAGAAAGTCCGGATTATCAAATTGTGATTCTTTGTGTTTAAAATTCAAACAACTTTTTTTCTTAATGCAAAAACTCTTTTTATATGTTCTTTATGAATGCAAACGTACATTTGTAGATGAAAGAAGACATTTGCTCTTTAAAACATTGACACAACGGAAACAAAAATAACGAAGTAATTTTATGACAAAGATTTCTTGGCAGCTTTTTTATGTACCACATTAAACTTTCACTTACGCTTTGAAATAATTGCGGCGACAGCGTTTTTGCAACATTTTCAAAAATTCGCTTATAGATTTATTCTTTCGTGTAAATCAGCTGCCAAAAGCACCCACTCTAATTATTGCTTTGATTACAATAATTTAGTTTTTTGTTATAGATTAACTAAAAATTTAGCTTAAATGCATTTATTATTATATCACCAATAAATATTAAGAATATATAATTTAATTTGAGTATTGGATTTTATTAAAATTCAAAATTGTTTGCGTACCACTTAAACAGCTTTCGCGTACCACACGTTGAGAACCACTGGCTTAGATGAAGTAAAATTAAATATATGAAAAAAACGTTTTAACTTCTTTTTATTTTTTAAAGTTCTAGACTTACCAATAACAGACCCATGTCAATCAGCTAATATCAGCAGAGTTTTCTCCATGGAATTTCAAGGAAGTAAAACTGAAGTTTATTGTGAGGTCGAACCCAATCATGGAAATAAATGGCTGGTAACAATCAACCTTTGTTTCGATAAAACACCACTTTCAAGTTGTATATTTTTAATAACTAAAGGTGTTTCAAAGACGAATAGATGGAAGTGTAAATTTTTATCAGAACTGGATCTTTTATCAACGCGGATTTGGAAACAAAAATGGAGAATTTTGGTTGGGTAGGAAAAACCACAGCTTCTAAATTTGTAAAATATCATTTCAAAGCAGAAGTGTAGAAGATTCTTGTCCAAATGAAAATTTTATTAAAATATAATGCTCAGAAAATGCTTTGCAGATTTTGTTCGTACCACTAACACATTTTAAAAGCAAACAAAAATTTAAAATAAATAATGTATTTTAAAAAGTATATGGTTTTATAAATTGCTACATTTTACAGTTTTTGAAAAACTTATTTCATGTTTAAAAATCATCGCTTAGCCATCGAGAAAGCTATTTTTTTAAAAAATTGTTGGCTAAAAGATTTTAAATTTAATTAAATATAATAAAGTGAATTATAGGGTTGGACATTTTGCACGCCATAACTAAATCTCAATCCTATCAATTGCGCATAGATTTAGAAGATTGGGATGGCAACACTGCATATGCTATATACAAGTATGATTGTTCAATATTAATTTTAAACTCAAATATATTTTTTAAAGTTTGAAATCTGATTGCTAATAGTGAACTTGCTGCCACAAAATTAGCCACTATTTAGCAAGTATTTTAACATTTTTTTGGATATTTTGTTTAGTATACCAAACTAACTGTTGTAAATTTTTCCTTTTAAACTTCATAATGATTCTTGTTATACATATAAAACGTTTTTAAGTAAAAATGTGTTTGATTTTAGAATATTTAGAATTGGCAACGCTGATTCGAACTACGTACTGACAGTTGGACAGTACAGTGGAACAGCAGGTAATTATAAACACAATAATGCAATTACATAATTTTGTTAGGGACTCGCCACTTTCATACAACATAACCTCGCAATTGTGTCATTGCACGGAAAAGAGTTGTTATGGCGCAAGACAAGTGTTGCACTTATGCGTGTACATTCACTTATTTTTATGCTTCGGACCAGTTTTGTTTACGCTTAACATATCGGAGAAATAAGAAGCCCACGATACATTTTCTTTCCTTTTTTAATACAACCACGTGGATAAAATGCGCTTTATGCAAAGGGATGAATTAACCGTTTGAAGGGATGTACTAGACATAAACTGTTTTCAATTTTCAACCCTTTTTGTTGTTTTGTTCTTAATAAAAATATTTTCTCTGCTCGAATGTAACTCTTTGCTGTTTTGGAATTTATTTTGGCTTAATTGTTTTGACAAAAAGTTTTATTTATGTTCAAATAACCCTTATATGAAAATAAAACAACTAATATTTTGTTATTTTAATCGGACAGCAAAGCATTTGAATTTCTGAAAGCAGAGTCGTGGTACACGCTTCAATTTGTTCCAAAATCAAATTACCTGTTGTTGTTCTCATCAAAAGAATATGAACAAACAGTCTCTATGACAATAAAGCTATGATTTTATTGCACTGCAGGTGATTGCTTGAGGTCTCACAACAACCAACAGTTTTCAACAAGGGATCGCGATCACGATGCAGCATATAATTCGCATTGCGCTATTTTGTATTCCGGAGCTTGGTGGTACAAAAGCTGTCATGATTCCAATTTGAATGGAAAATATTTCAGAGATGGGAAAAATCACAGTAATGGTGTGGTTTGGTATTATTGGAAGAATTCCTTTTACTCTCTTAAAAAAGCTGAAATGAAGATTAGACCGAATGCGAACATTTAAACTTATTTGTTCACAAGTTTTAGTTAACTGTCTTACTAAACATTTAAGAGTAATTAAAGAAAATTTATAACTTTAAGGTTATTATTTATTTTCAGTTTATTCTTGTTAATTTGCTCGTATTATAACAACCTATACATTTTTTCAAACAAAAACAAACCATAAGTGTCAATTAACTAGCAAGTTAAGCACGCGATAGTTTTTTTTAAGTCTTCACTGGTTTCGCCACCAACTTCAAATATTTGACAGGATACTGACAGACGAGTTGTTTTAAGCATTTGTGGAAACAATGCTGACGGTTATTTTTATTTTGTTTTTTAAATTACCTATAGTAGATTGAGTAATCTATAAAAACATGTATGAAAGAACACTTATTCTTGAATTTATAAGTTTATTTGTGTTTTTTATTTCTCACTTATTACGCAACGTTTTTTCTCAAAGTTTTTCAAGGTTTGCTTAATCGAAAGTTTTAGTTTTTGTTGTTATTAAACATTTGAATATTACGAAGCATGAATCTCATCAAGCTGTAAATATCTTTCGTTTGTTTTGATATTGGCTTTGTTGCATAATGTTCCACTTCAGAATTAAAACAGCAAAAAAACAATGATTATAACAAAATATACGAGTATTTGTTAAAGTTTGTCTAGTCTTAAACCAACTACTACTAATACAAAAAAGAAAATTTGAGAAGTTGCTTGAAAAATTATTTGACCATAGTACGCCTATTAGTTGTGATAAACATTTCTCAATCAATGAATGGACGAACTTGGGACGATTTCAAGATCTAAACAATTGTAGCAGAATTTTAGGCAAAACTAAGTAAAAAATTATTTTGGTCTAGTCAGAAAATTTACTTCATTCATCAACCTTCATTCCAAAATTTCTGGTAATGTTTTTTATACTACTCGCTGAAAATAATTGTTTTCTAAGCTTCTAGCTTTTTCAATTTGGTATTATCTTGCTGACTTTTAAATTGTTTAACATCGCTCGGCTGTATGATTTTTCTCCTTACATAGTAGCGAATGGTGATAATTTTTTTCTATTTCCAATAAATTTTTTTTAGGTAATCGATGTTTCCTACTAACGTAAATCTAAACATTTTTATCTTCAAAATTCATAAAACTAATATTGATGCAACAAACTTAACATAAAGTCATAATGCATCCATGTTTTGACGATTTAAAAGATGAAATTATTAAAGATGTTGAAGATGTTATAAAATTTTTCATTGTAAAGAAAACCTATCAATAAAGTTATTGTAAAATATATATAACTTTGATTAAGTTTTGTTTGTATTTTTTCTTAGTAACAGGTGATAGATTATACGTAACTTGAGGGCTAAAAAAGCCCAACCATAAACTTTGTTTTTTATCATATTTACGTTTTGAATGTGAAAGTGTGTAACAAATTGAGGTGTCTATTTCTGCAATATTGCACCTGAGCAAAAGCACTTCAAGCTAAACCAAATAAGCGAAGGCCAATTGAAGCCAATCATTCTGGGTTAGAGTATTAACACTAGAAACCCCAAGGGATAATTTATGACCCATTTATTATTATAAATTAATTTTATTTAGTCATTGAGAAAAGTTTTTCAACAATAGTTAATGACTTTTCTTAATTCGGTTTATACTTTTATATAGTTTATGTATGATTGATAAAATATAAAAACTTTTTTAAAAAAAAGGAGATACACCAAGAAGTACCACATAAGTCGATTTTGACCCATTTAGATAAACAATCTTAGTGTTGCTTTAACATATTTGTAATGGAAGCCTAGAAAAGAACAAGCATTTCTTATACTTACAATCAATTATTTAGTGTATTATCGTATATATGGCAACCTTATCTACATTTCAGGACAATTAGTTTTGTTTCAAACTTGAACTTGCCAGTTCTTTCAAAGAGTCAAAGAGTAAAGTTCGTTCAATTGACATTCATATCTTTCAGAAAATATTTTTTATTTGATACATTTTCCCAAGATATTAATTACTTTTGACCTTAATGGTGAAAAAATTAAACCTTCAAGAATTCCTCAATCTTTTACAAAGTGATGACATTTACTCGTCTTGTGACGAAAGTGACTTTGATGAAACTCAACTGATTGAGCCTTTTTCATCTGAAGATAGTGAGAAAGATGACTCTATTGTTGAAGATGAAAAAGTATGCCCTGAACAGGAAATTTTACCTAATGCTCAAGTAAGCTCATCTTCACATTTTAGTAATGAAGAAGTGCAATCTCGCATTGGAGTTATATGCAGAAGACTCCAGAAAGGGCAAAGTCCAGAGGACGATTCCCTTCCGAAAATGTGTTTACCCCAAAACCAGGACCAACAGCATATAGTTGCAGACAAGTGATGAAAGAAAGTCCTCTAAGTGCTTTCCAGTTATTCATAGATGAAACAATCTTGAGATTAATACAAAAGTTTACAATACATCATGCACACTTTGATGATAAAAATTTCAATTGTCCTCTAGAAGAATTGGAGAAATTTATTGGTTTGCAAATTGCTCGTGGTGTTTTAGAGAAAAAAATACTCCAGTGAAACAATTGTGGAGTAAAGAATGGGGTCACCTTATTTTTGCGAGTACGCTGAGCAGAAATTGCTTTAAAAGCATAACGAAGCATCTAGGGTTTGATAACGTATCCATTCGCAAAGAAAAAAGAACGAAGTCAGAAAAGTTTTGTCATATTTCAGAAACCTGGAATGCCTTCATAAAAAATTGTCAAAAGTGCTATGTCCCAAACCTAAATTTAACAATAGATAAAAAACTTTTCCCTTGTAAAACTCGCTGTCCATTTATCCAATACATGCCAAATAAACCAGATAAGTTTGGCATAAAATTTTGGCTATTAACCGATTCAAACTCAAAATATTTGTGCAATGGAAGACCTTATTTAGGAAAGAATCCATCTCGCAAAAAGGAAAATGATCTTCCCACTGATGTGTGTCTTTTCCTTTTGAAACCATATTTTAAAAAAGGATACAATGTTACCACAGATAATTTTTTTACAAATATCAAACTAGATAAAACTCTAAAACTTGAAAAAACAACTATTATAGGCACTGTAATAAAGCAAAGAAAACAAGTGTAGAATCAACAATGAAAAAGTACCTATTTTTTCTTCAGAAATACTTCTTTCTCATTGAGACTGTTCACTTACAATATACAAAGCAAAGAAGAATAAAATTGTTCATATTTTAAGTTCAATGCATAAAAATCTCTCAATTGATAAGAATCACAAGAAAAAACGCCCTGAAACAGTTAAATAATATAACAAAGCTATAGCTGGTGTAAATGTATTAGATCAAATGTCTCGCTACCATACATACCAATCAATAACTCGAAGATGACCAGTTGCATGTTTCTTCAACATTATTGATTGTGCTTGCATAAATACTTTCATTGTCTATAAAGAAATTATAAAAAGTTCAATTTCAAGAAGACAATTTCTTTTAGAACTAGTAAAAGAACTACGCAGATATAGCAAAACTCCTGAACCTGAACCTACATCAAACCCAAATTGTTCTGACTCAACAAATTTACCAAGATCTCTGAAGCGCAAACACTACCAAATAGATAATTGTCCCAATAAATCTAATAACTATTGCATTGAATGGAAAAACGTTTGCCGTGGATTTCATACAAAAGAAAAAAAATTAATTGTAACCTGTTCAAAGTGTGTCAAAAGTTTATCTTTTTTTTGTAATTAAGCTAGCATCGAGTGTCGTCATCCAAAACCGTCAGACCTCGAGCTCCATGTGGTTCCCGATCCATAGGGCACGCTGTTAGTACATGGTCTGCGGTTTGCTCAGAGGCTCTGTTTCGCTTGCAATCAATCACACTTGCAAGCGAAACAGATCACCCCAAATCATTACTTTAACAATCACATAAACAAACAAATACGTGAACACAAAACAAATACCCAAAAACAACCATGGTTAATTTACTTATGGTGGAATTTACCATGATAGAATTTACCGGTCACCCCTGAAACACCTAGCGTCACTTTCCATCATACACCTCACAAATATGTACTGTACATGCCCCCAAAATTAACACAATATTAGATTTTGGAAAAGGTGCCCCAACCATTTCCATTTTAAAACTCAATAAGGACCACAACATTGGCACAAACTACCGATTGATATCACTTTTTTCACCCATTGTCAAAGCACTTGAGAAAGCGTTATTACCATAAATAATAGAAAACATTCCATAAAGGACAACAAGCATGCACTCAATAAAATGGCACACTCTCAAAATTCAAATAGATCAACATGTGGAGTATCACAAAGTGGAATTCGGTCTCCAACATTATTTAAAATTTACTTCTCTGAGGTTACCCTACCAACAAACCACGTACAAATTTCAGCATATGCCGATGACATAACTGTTAATTTCAAAAGCTTACAGTAGACCGCACAGCAAATCCCTCTCTTTTTGGCTTCAAATTCTTCAACTATAGGGAAGCTATCCGAGCTTTCCCCAATCACACCGATGGCTTTTACACACGTCTTATGGTTTTATACTATATATATTAAAGTTGAAATTTTGATACATTAATTATCACAGGCTTCCACAAGCCAACGACCACAATTATTTACTTACAATACAGCTCAAACAGTGCAGCCACGACAATGCAGCCAACGATGCAATCGCAAAACAAAAGTTTCGCTTGCGATCTACAAACTCACTCTTCAAAACTACAACACTGAACCAAATAACCGAACCACTGGATCACTAACAACTGAAAGAATATAAATTTACCAAGATCTCATTTTGAACCAATCAAATTTCATAGAATCACTGCACGAGGTACGCCGCTAAACACAAATTATTTTCACAGGGAACACCCCCATAAAACAGAGACCGTAAACAATAGAATTAATTAAGAGATTTCAAAAAAGACTTCTATACAGTTAAATAACTTTTGGAATTAAACTGCGAGTTTTTTTCTAATTTTTTTTATGATTTTAACTATAACAATCACAGCATCTTTTTTTTTCTAATTCATTTCTAATTTTTTTTTATGATTTTAACTATAACAATCACACCAATCACATTTAAGCCCAACAACTCATTCAACAATATTTTTACAAAGTATTACACTTTATACAACAGACCCAGCTGAATATGGCACAACTTTATCATTTAATTTAAACAATCAAACACTACTAACAACAAAACACTCAAAAACTCTTGGAATTAATTTTGAGCCACAACCAACATTTTCACAATACATAAATCTCACCGTCATTAAATCAAAACAAACGCATAACATTCTCAAAGCACTTACTTCAAACAAATAGGGTAAACAAAACAAACTAATTATCTCTACATGTAAAGCTATCATTCGCCCATAATAGAATATGCAAACACCATATAGAGCCCTTCATATCAAACACCAACATCAAGAAACTGTAAACCATTCAGAACACAGCTTTGTTCCTTGCTATTGGCTGCACAAGAGACACAAACATTCAAGGCCTGCAAGACAAAATCAGTGTCCTACCAATATGCACCCATCTCAAATTCCATGCCACTCATTTTAAACAAATGACTTATACACAAATACACTTTTTGCATTACCTTAATGCACATTTAGATCCACGAATTAATTAAGTGACTTTCAAATGTAAAAAATATATTGCTAGGAGCTGGAGCCAGCAAAAATTTTGATGGCTCCGGCTCCAGCTCCGGCTCCTCCAAAATTTGCTGGCTGCATGGCTCCGGGCTCCGGCTCCGGCTCCGGCTCCCCAACCCTGGTTTTTACATGCTGTAGCTTTCGTAACTTTTTTTCTTAAATGAAAATGCGCCATTGAAGGCAGCGATTGAAAAAGTTTTGTATATATTTTCGCCTTGCAAAAAATAATTGACGCTTAACGCTTGAACAAAAAACAAGCAAAAAGTTGTCGGCGACACCTATTCCGTCAACCGAAAAATATCTTTACGGCGTTTACGTCATCGTCAACAAAAAATTGTCGCCGACATTTGACGCCGTAACGCACAACACTGACTACAGGTTTAGAGTTTCAGAAAAGCAAGTTGCATTTTGTGTTAAACTCATTGACAAAAATCGCATTCTTTAATAAATATTGGTAAATGGCTGGACAGACTGAAAGTTACAGCTCCTGTAACAGTCTATCCGCTCCGATTACTGATCATAACTCCACAGTTGTGGATAGAGTTGAGCTTCATATATAGGGTCATCCTGACCCAAAGTTTTTTAGAAATTAATAATTTTGTTTGGATTATGGTTCAAATTTTGACCAGGGATGGCGAGCCACTGGCCCGCGGTCACAACAACCTTTTGGAATTGCACTCATTGGTCATTTTTTTAATATTTCAAACAGTAAAAACTTTCATAAAAATTTCATTTTGAGTGATGACAAAGGGCCTGCCATAAGCTGACTATGAAGATAATATCAAATTCATTCTCTAAGGCAATAAGCAAACTAAGAAAAAAGGCTGAAAACTTCACTTCCCGTTTCTAACAACGTTTTATGGTTTTACGGGCGCTTAGCATTAACTATTATGAATTGTTTTCGAAATTAAGTCTTTTTCCGTTGTTTATGTTTGCTAGTTTGTGTGTATATTTGTTTTGTATATTTATTATGCGTAGTTAATTTGTGGAAGTTTGTGTTATTTACGTTGTCTTTAAAACTTTACGTAGTGTTCTGATTTCAACCAGATAATGTTCTGGTTTCAAGCAGGTCGGATGTTAGAGAATCAGCTATTTTATTTTATTAAAAATTTTTAACAAAATCAATGTTCACATCAATATTGTTCAAAACAGTATAACTAATAACAATTTCAATATATAGTCCAATTTCACTAACGCTAGTATTACTATCCTTTTGTATAAAACCTATAATTATTAACTTGAATAATGCTATACATTTTAACAAATTATATTTTGGTTTCTGATAAAGCAATAATATTAAGAACCTTATTTAAACCCGCAATTTAATTATTTACTTTATCAATGTGCTTTTGTTAACTTCTCAAACTAAAATGCATGATAAATACGTAGAATATTGGCAAATTAACTTTATAAGTTAGTTAATGGAATTGAAATTCTTTTCTTTGAATCCAAATTGAAGTAAATACAATTAATTAGTTTATTTTTTAGAAACACTTTGTTTATCAAAATTTAGATTAACTTAATTGACACGAGATAACTGTAATTTGAACGTACTTTTTTAATAAAAAAATAAAACCTTTATTTTTTTAAAATTTATTCTGTGCGACTGCCAAACAATTCCTTGAAGCAAACTGTAGCCAGACTCTCAATCTGCATCAACGATTGTTTTTTGAATTAATTTGTTGACAGCATGGGCGAGCAGTTAGGAACGCCATTTGATCGCGCACGCAATCAAACCTATCGCCATTTCAAAACTTACAGGTGTCATTTAGTTGTGTCCTTGGAATAAACACATAATGGCATACAGTAAACCCTCGATTTAACGGCCCTCGATTTAACGGATTTCGGATTTAACGGACATTGAATTGAGCTGCCAAATTTTTTAATTTTTTGTATTTTTTGAAATAAATAGCAAAATATTTGGTTTTAAAATACTTCTTACGTGCAAGCAAGCGTGCAATGCATATCATACAGCCTTGGACACTAACTTTCATTATTGCCCTATTATGCCATACTGTAATTGCAATTAATGTATAGAGCATTTTTTTAATTTCCGATGTATTGTTTCATAATGGGCTTTGTTTCAACAATGGTTAGGCAACGATAGTGTGAGTTTGTGGTTTGACTTTCTTTTACAGTTTAGCTTGCTACAGCCTTCATTCCATTTAGCCTTTGTACAAGATGAGCAGCAATATTAACAAATCTGTAAAGCGTAAGCGTGTAAATTTATCTGTGGTGAAAAAGTTAGAACTCATTAAAGACATCGAGAAAGGAGCGACAGTTAAAAGTGTTTGTGAGAAATACGGAGTAAAAAAGCAGACTGTCTCTGACATTAGGAAGAACAAGGAAAAGCTGGAAAAATTTGCAGCCTCATACTATATTGATGCCGCGTCTTCTAAGAGTGGCAAAGTTGGGAACAGAAAGCATATGAAAACAGGGAAGGAGGAGTCTTTAGATGCGGCAGTTATGAAATGGTATGTGCAGGAACGCTCCAATGGCGTTAATGTGAGAGGAACCGAGATATTGGCAGCTGCAACAAAGCTTGCTGCTCACCTTGACTTTAGCGATTTTAAGGGCAGTGAAGGGTGGCTCTGGCGATTCCGAAATCGTCACGGATTGTTTAACAAAGTTCTTCATGGGGAGGCTGGTGATGCAGATGAGAGCAGCGTGGCCCCCTTTCGTGAGAAGCTGAAAAAGCTTATTAGTGATGAAGGGCTTTCTCCTTCCCAAATTTATAACGCAGATGAAACAGGCATCTTTTGGCGCTCCATGCCTAAAAATACCCAGATACGCACATGTGAGGAAAATGCCACGGGAAAGAAATCAAGCAAGGAGAGACTCTCAATTCTTGTTGGGTCTAATGCTACAGGAGAACACCGATTAAAGCTTGCTGTGGTTGGTAAGTCAAAGGAACCACGAGCATTTGCAGGTCTAAACATTGAGCGTGATTTGCCTGTCTTTTACTATCACTCCAAGAAAGCTTGGTTCAACTCCGCAATTTTTTCCAATTGGTTTTCAAATCATTTTGTGCCAGCTGTGCGCATTTATCAAGAAGAAGTGCTGAAGATTTCTCCGGACGAGGTACGCGCAATTCTTATTCTCGACAATGCTCCTGCACATCCCAGTGAGGATATTCTTTCCAGTGAAGATGGAAAAATTAAGGTGCTCTTCATGCCTCCCAACACGACTTCGATTCTGCAGCCAATGGATCAAGGAGTTATTAGCGCTATGAAGAGGCATTACATTCGCCGTTACTTGGATGAGGTTCTGGTGGTCATCGAAGATGGGTTCGTTGACAACAGGGGAGAACGCACTTTGGCCAACATAAAAAGATATAATATCCGTTCGGCCATTTTTAACTTTGCGGCAGCTTGGCAGGATCTTAGGCCTTCAGTTTTAGCAAACTCATGGAAAAAGCTGTTGGAGGGTGAAAACACAGAAACTAACTTCGAAGGAATCGAGGCAGTAGACTTTCTTCATATGCTGGAGTGCGGAGGAGAAGTAGCAACTTCCATTGCTGACGTCACAGATTGGCTTAGCGAGCTGCACCTGGATCCAGGATACGAACTTTTGTCTGAGGCCGACATAGTGTCATCTGTGCTAGGAGAAGAGGAGAAAGAGAGCACTGACGATGAAGAGATAGTTGTCCCAAGAAAAAAGCTGTCTACCTTACGCACTTATGTTGATGCTTTGATTGATTATTCATCCTACAGTCAGCTACCTGAAATGGCTCATCACTATGGCAGTCTTCGAATGATTAAAGAGCTAATCATCAAAGAACAGCATATGATGGGACGTCAAAGAAAGATTACCAGCTTTTTTACTCCGCAAAGCGATTCTGGTCTCACGACATCAATCAATCCTGTACCATGCACCAGCCAGGAGCCTATGGTCATCTCAGACTCGGACTAAATTTATGTACTGTACTCTATTTTATACTGCATTGGTGCATAGGCTTCATATAAGATCTTGCTGCCAAATTATTCGATTTTTTAGGCGCAGTATGTTTCTGCTACATAACAATAATAAAGTGATTCTAACCAAAACGTGTATTGTGCATTTACACTACGTAAAATCCGTGTCTTTTCGAATAACGGACATTTTCCAATAACGGACAACTGCATTTCCGCATTAATCCGTTAAATCGAGGGTTGACTGTATATTCCTCTGGTTGGCAATTTTAGCAAGCAGCACTAATTTTCTTTCATATTACTTTCAAATATAAACAACTTAATAAATTTTAAACGGACACTAATATTTTGGTATCTTCGGGAGCAGATCGAGGTAATTGCTTGACGGTTATTTTAATATATTGCTTCCGATATTTTACTGTTGGTCAAAAGAATAAATAGATATCAAAATTAAAATATGATGTACTTGTGATGCTACAGATAAATCAAGTTTTGTTAAAATTTTTTTCCTTTGCTGTTTCAAACAGTATAAGTCTTAGTATATCAATTATAGGCCTACTCAAAAACAAGCACAAGAAGGTGTATTTTGTGTCTGAATCAAATAGATTTTTTCGAAGTTAGATCGAGGTATGCGGCAGAATATTTTAAGTGTAAAAAAAGTTTGCGGAGCACTGCTCTAAATTCAGGTGATCGCTGTCCAAAGAAAACCTGAATAATAGACTTGTCGACGTTGTAAATACCATTATGATCTAACAAAGGTTTCACTCATAAAGAAGAAAATTGCTTCTTTTTGTCTTACATCATACATAGAGTTAACCTTAAAATACATAATCTAAACCACTGGTCGCCAATCTTTTTGAATTTAAGGACGACTAAATTGGTACTTTCTTGTTTGGTAAACCATTAGTATGAATTTTGAAAAAAAATTTACTGCAAATGCAATACAATTGTAAAATAATAGTTGCGAAAAAAACGAAAAAAATTAAGACAAGACATCTTCACTTTTAAAATTACCAAAAAAAAAAACATCTTATTCTATTTCTTTAAGTCTGATATGAAAAAATTAATAAAAAATGAAGTGAAGACTTAAAAAGTCTTTATTTTAAAATTACCCGCGATATAAAAGCTCATGGATATAACCCAAAAGCGGTCGAATTCGGATTGATTGGGCCCTTCAACCGGTAAACTTGGTACAACTTTTAATAAATTTATTAATTTAATTTAGTAAATTGAAATAATGAGAGAATTAATTTTTAGTGAGTTCTACTCAAAAAAGAACCTGTTTATAAAAGATTGAATCCCATCACTGAATATAACTCCAAGGTAGTGATTCGGATTGATTGAGTCCTTCAACTGGTGGACGTTTACAGCCTTGATTTTTATTGGGGGACCACCAAAGTTTTTCTTCTGTCAACCGGTTTCCGACCCTAATCTAAACTCCTCAAAAAATAACAAATTTTGAGATAATCTAAAGAAAATATTTTTCTGCAAAAAAAAGTTAAAAAAGGTGAAAAATTGATTAATTGAAAGATAAATTTTGTGCCTTGGTGGCAGTCTAATTCTTCTAAGGGACACGCCAGATCTGATTACCGTTTTAATTTCAGTAGTATTGAGTAGTTTTTGATAAACAACTTTTGAATTAGTTTTGGCAACCAATTAACTGCTGCAAAAAAAAAATTAGTTGGTGTCGAAGACAAATTATTTCAATCATAGTAGGCCTATTGGTTGTTACGAATATTTTTCGATCAATTATAAGTCGTTTACAAGATCAAAAAGATTGTTGAAAAATTATATGCAGAATTTAGTTAAAAATTATTTTGGTTTAGACAGAAAATTCACTTCATTTATCAACTATCAAAAAAATCTCTTGCATTATTATACTGTTCGTTAAAAAAAATTGTTTTCATAAGCTTGCAGATTTTTAAATTTGATTTTATATTTCTAACTTTTAAATTGATTAACTTTGCTCGACTCTAATGTTTTTTCTTTACTTATAATTTAAATGCTGATAATTTTTTAAGAGAATTTTTCTTAGGTGATTGATGTTTTTCAGATTTGTTTCCCCATTGTTGTTTATCTTCAAAGCTTATAAAACTGATCTTGATTTGATAAACTCAATATAATAGTCAGAAGATATTGATGTTTTTGACGATGAAAATATGTTGTTGCTGAAGATGTTCAAGATGTTTTAAAACTATCTCCGCAACCTTCAACCTGAGCACTTGTAATTAAACTAAGTAAGCGATAGCAAATCGAAGCCATTGCTTTTGCATGGGAGCACTGTGCATCAAGCACACAACTGAGCTCACTGCCAAAACATGATTTCAAATTTTGAATTCTCATCTGAGACAGCCTACTTACTCGGGTTTCGTTAGCAAAGCTGGTCATACTCGTATAAACTTTGCTGCGGTATTAGATACATTAATATGAAAAATTAGTTAGTAAAACTCAAATATATTTATAAAAAAATGAAAATTCTGTCGTTGATATATCCATAATTTAAGCTATTTTTTTTAGGTAATGACTTTGAACAGTGTGTATGTTCAAGGTCATCATTTTTCCAAGTGAAAAGACTCAGTGCAAAAACCAAATTAGTGGTGATTTTAAGAGTTTCAGTTTTAAGTAATTTTGACAATTTCGAACAATTTGAACAAAAGAACAAAAGAAACAAATGAACAAAACAAAACAAAACAACAAAACAAATGAACAAAAGAACTTGAACAATTTTTAAAAAATCAAAAAATATAATATAAAAAGCAGCGCTCGATTTTCCAAATAAAATAAGTGACGGCACAATTTACTCTAAATTATTTGTAGTAAGTAAAGAAGTCATACATTTTTAAAATAAGAAATATTATAACTATACTACGCCTTTGATGTTATAAGAAAAAAGTTCAACTTATTTATATTCATATAAACCTTATAAGCAGTAGCACTCGAGCAGACTGGCTACTCGGGCTCAGCAACTCTTCAAAAAATAGTTGAAAGTTCAACTATTCAGCAACTCCTCAAAAAATAGTTTAAAGTTCCTCAAAAAATAGTTGAAAGTTCAACTTCAGTTGAAAGTTCAACTATCGAAAAAAGTTCAACTTATTTATATTCATATAAATCTTATAAGCAGTAGCACTCGAGCAGACGGGCTCAGCCCGAGTCATAAAATAAAAGCTGGCAGGGTTTAATTTGAATTCTTTAAAGTCAACATTGATTTTACAAAACTCGGGCTTATTAAAAGACATTTGACATCGTATAAAATTTATACAATATCAAACCGTACTTATTAGTCGTCCCGTAGGTGGTTTATAGTATAAATATTTATACTATGGCCTTACAAAAAAGGGGGCCCGGTGCAAGAAAAGTAAAGAGGGGCCACTATTTACTGTACTAAAAAAAGGTAGCCGAAGCCATTTTTAGTGTATGAAAACAAAGTGATCTAAAAAAAAAAAAACGTCTTTACTTTTTTAGCAAGCACAAGTGACACAACCTAACAAGCAGAAACCGAGCATACTGCAACTACCGATTTAACATTTTTTTTATTTATTTTTATTTTTATTTTTTTTTTTGACAACGCTGGTGCTACTATGAAGAAATAGAGCAATATCTTGTGGAGGGGGCCCACTTTTTAATGTATTATAGGGAAGGCTCTGTGCGTCCGCACCGTTCGCAAACTATCAAAGCCATCACTGCATAAACCTCTAGATTTTAAAACCTATGTCAGGGGTCGGCAAACTTTCTAGCTCAAGTCCGCATTCAGAAGTAGAATTTATTTGTGGGCCGCATTACAGTAATCTCTAAAACTATTGATCTTCATTATAGATCTGTCTCGGAATCGATCTCTAATTTCCCTGTTTTTCGTCCCAAAGTCATAATGTTCTTTAAAATAAAAAAAAAAGATCTTCACTCAGAATCGATCTCTGATTTCCCTGTTTTTCGTCCCAAAGTCATAATGTTCTCTAAAAAAAAAAATTTTTAGGATAGTGACAATGATCAACTGAAAAAAATAGTTACCAAATTTAGGTGAAGACTTTTTTTTTTGCAGAACACCATGATTTTAGGACGAAATATGGTCTTTGTCAGAGAATCTCAGACAATTATTTTGTCTTATTTGTAAAGTACTAGAAAATCATGATTTGGGCAAATGTCACAAAATTTGGGCAAAACTTCATTGCCTCACCAAATTTTTTTTGGTTAGTACGCCTATAATGTGATGACAATTTTTTTATAAATCATCACGACTACAAGAGAAAAGAGAGTAAAGTTATTTTCTTGAGCCTTTCGCGGGCCGCACAAAAAGTCGTGGCGGGCCGCATGTGGCCCGCGGGCCGTAGGTTTTCCACCCTTGACCTATATATCACAAACTACCTATACTGTATACTCTAAACCACCTACAGAACAACTAATAAGTATGATATGCAGTAGCAGTTGTACTTCTTGCTTAGCTTTTATGTTGAACTCGGGCCAAAGAGAAATAAACTTAGTCACATAATGGAGAAAGTAACGATTCGCAAGATGCGTTGACGGTCAAAGCAAACATTTCTTCGAATAACCTTTAAACTCAACTCATGCCTTTAGAAAAATAGCCATAGATACATAGCAGAAAAAGAGACTCACAAGCACGTGTAGACTGTGAAAGCAGACATTTTTTGCTTAACGTTTATGCTTCACTCGTGCTTCAAAGAAATAGCCATAGATTAGGACAGAGAAAGAGAAAGGAGAAATTTACAAGCGCGTGTAGATTGTCCAACCTCACATTTTTTTGCTTAACTTTTATGTTCAACTCGGATTGTCAAAAAATAGCCGAAGACTAGGTCAGAAAAATTGTCTTGCATTGTGACTATTGTGACGCAACAATCATTAGTGGTTAAGTAACCGCAGACAGGAAGCCTGAAGAAAAGTTTTTTTGTTGGTAAGGTATAACAGATGATTAACAGTTTATAGTATTACTCACCATATATTTCAATTTATACAACATTTTAGCCACTATCATTGGCGTGCAGTAATAATCTACTATGTAGTTGTGTATTTGCAACTTGTTGCATCAGTATCAAGCATGAGCCCTAGTAGCGACAAAGTCCTGGAATCACCCCTGCTTATAAATAGGACCATCATAGACGTACAAGAAATGTCTTAGTTTAACTTGACTTAACAAACTTGGCTTTTTTTAAAGGTTTTGTGGAAAAATTTTTGTTGAAATGTTTTCCAACAGGCAATTTATATCAATTAAGAAAAATACAAATTTTTTTTGTCAACAGTAAGAAAAAATTTCACGATGACCAATACTACTAAAAAGCGTTCTTCTGCGTAGCAAAAAATGAGTGTTCTAAAATTACCCAAAACACAATGAATTTAGGTTTTAATCAACTAAGAAACGTAGTTATCTAAACAGAAATGCACGTTAACAGAGAAACAAGCAACACAACTTAAAGAACAACACACCTAAACAACCACGCGTCGCTCTGACAGCGTTCTGCAGTAACCACGAGAGAGATAAAACGCACAGTACAACAACTCAAATCAAGAACGTGCTTCGGGCTTGACCACGCACAATTACAATTACAATTACACAACAATCTTCCTCTCTTAATGAGAAATTGGCTCTCCATATCGAATGGGTGGAACACCCTTAGTTGACCTAGTCGATCTGCGCACAGTTGGTTCGGAAGGGGCAGAGAGAAAAGAGTTGCGGTCGTCCTGTTGCAGCGAATCTTCGTGTTGATGAGGAGGAGCATCACTACTTTGCCTTTGCATGGTAGATTTCGACGGAGTAGTGCGCAATAAATCATCCTTTCCTTGTTTCACTGGTGATGTTTGAGGATCCTCTTCGTCGATTATAGGAAATCGCGATTCTATTTCACGCGAGTTTAACCCTTGTGGGCATGGAGACAGGTCACTTAAGGAAACGCTGCTTTCTCTACCATCCCTGTAACAAATGTTTGCGTATTGAGGGTTAGCGTCCAGAAGTTGCACTTCCTCTACGAGGTCATCATTTTTGTTATTTCGAAGGAATTTTCGGAGCATCACCGGGCCTGGGGAGGACAACCATGCTAGCAGAGATCTCCCGCTACGAGAACGTCTATTAAAGTTAAAGAATAATTCGTGTGGAGTGGTATTTGTTGTAGTATTTAACAGAGATCGAATAGAATGTAAAGAATTAGGTAAAACAGTTTCCCAACAAGATAAAGGTAAATTATTGGATTTTAGACAAAGACGTATTGATATAAGCTCTGCTTGAGAGTTACCAGTGGGATGGTACGGACTTGATTTGCTTGAGGCAACACCACGCTTTAACAAAAATTCTTTTATGCTTCCTGACGAAAATGAAGGAGCGTTATCGGAGTGCACAAATTGTGGCGTCCCACATAAACTAAAAAGTTTTTCTAGACAACTGATTACAGTTGAGGAATACATGTTGGGGCATGGAAAAGCAAACGGAAACCTTGAATATTTGTCGATTATTAATAGCAGATATTTGTTACGCGATGAACTTGGTAGAGGTCCTTTGAAATCTATACTGATTTGCTTGAATGGTTTTGATGCTTTAATGAGATGGCTCTCTTCTCGTTTGTAAAAGGATGGCTTGAGTTCGGCACAAATGCGGCATGAGGAGCAGACTTTATGGACATCGCCTATAGAAAAGGGTAAGTTTTTAGTGCGTACAAAATGTAAAAGTCTGGTGACTCCAGGGTGGCAAAGGGAAGCATGAATTTCGGCTAGGCTGGAGATCAACGTCGAACTGCAGAATCCTCTTGTAAGTAAGTCCGCGGCAGCATTTTCTTTTCCAGGTCTATACAAAATATTGTAGCTGAAAGAGGCTAATTCTAGTCGCCAGCATTGAATTTTGTTGTTTTTTTATCTTTGTGCGTTTCCGGTTATCTAACATAAATGAGACTGACCTCTGATCAGTTACCAGGGTGAAGTGCAGTCGGGAGAGAAAATGAGTCTATTTTCGAACAGCTTCAATAATAGCAGTTGCTTCTTTTTCTACAGTCGGATAATGTAGTTCACTTCCATGCAATGTTCTTGACATAAATGCCACGGGACGACCTCCTTGATTTAACGTTGCCGAAATTGCAACATCTGAAGCGTCACATTCAACCACAAAAGGCATATTTTCGTCAATTGATCATAAAGCTGCCCTCGCAATTTCTTTTTTTTTTAAGTTTTGAAGATCGTTTATTTGAGAATCATTGAGTGGGAAGGATTTGGTTTCTTTCAAACGCTTAATTTTTTCAGAAAATTTCTTTATCCATTTCGCGTAATAAGCAAAAAGACCTAATACACGTTTCAAAGATTTTGGATTTGTAGGAGGAGGAAGTTGTTCTAAGGGACGTAACCTTTCAGGGTCTGGTTCGATTATTCCGTTGCCAACCAAATAGCCTAGGATATTTATTGAAAAAACAGAATTAATTGTTTTACTATTGTTTAAAGTCCACTTTCTACGTTGAAGACACTCTAACAAAAGTTTTACGTTCCTGTCATGTTCTTCCTGAGTATGACCTGCAACAGTGATGTTGTCCAAATAAGGAAAGGTATTTTTCAGGCCCTCAACTTGCACTAAATTATCCATCTCTCTTTGAAAGGTAGGAACCCCATTCGTTACACCAAAAGGTAATCTCGTAAACCGCCAAAGTTTTCCACAAGCTTCAAACGCGGTAAAGGGACGGTCTTTCTCAGTTATTTGGATTTGATGGTATGCACTGTGTAGGTCAGACGTTGAAAACACATGATACTTTGCAAGATTGTCAATTAAAGTCTCAATTCTAGGTAAAGGATAAGCATCGAGCTCGGTAAATAAGTTTACAGTTTGAGAGTAATCAACGCACATACGACGCTTATTATTACTTGCATCTTTAACGACAACGATTTGCGCACGCCAGGGAGACGTACTAGGTTTAATTATTCCCTCAGAATACAAGCGATCGATTTCTTTATTGATAAACATTTGATCATTGCTGTTAAAACGCCTCGATTTTATAGCTATAGGTTTACCAGCTTTCGACAATTTATGAAATAGCGAAGGGTGCTTGGCTAAAGCTGGTGCCAATGCACACGTACTCCGAGAAACAACAAAATTATCTCTTTTTCCTTCATATCGAAAAATTACTTGTTTATGTATTGACTGAAAGCCTTGTCCTAGTAGGATATCGGTACACAAGTTTTTTAAAACTCATAATTTAATATTACTATAGTTACTACCATTAACAGTAATATCGACATTACAGCATGATTTGTAAAGTCAGGAAAGACTATTTACTATGAAACCTGATGAGGACTGAAGTTAGCCGAAAACGTTTGTTTAATTCTTTGTTTTTGTTTCTGTCATACTTTAATAATGTAAATAAATCAATTAAAAAATGTTTAACCCAATATGGCTGCTTTCCATAGCAATTTTATGATAATAATTTTACAGCAAAAAAGTCAATTTTATGATTGATCTGGTGCACAGCACATTGAAATACTCGAAAGCCATTTAAACCTAAAATAACTTACTTTATTCAAAAAAACTTTTTTACGGGTGCATTTTATGTCTGAAAAAATTTTTTTTTAATTTTTTTTACTGGAAAACAGGTTGAGATGGTGACGATAATACAATTTTTCCCAATTTGAACGGCTTGTTTCTACCCAAATGATATCTTATGGGTGCAACTATCATGTTTATTGGAGCACCATGGTAAACAGTTACATACCTAAAATTTTTTAAGTGGAGGTATTTTGGGGGAGAATTGATAAGTTTTAAACAGTTAAACACTGCCTTAATTCTATTCTCCGGGAAGCTATTTAGGCGTGAATTGTCAAACCAACTTTGTATATTTCGACAAAGTTAAATAAATGTATAATAATGATTTGTCGAGCCCCAAAGTGCGAGCGAAAATATTTTGAAATTTTATTTTTTTATATCAAGTTTTTTGGTCTATTTTACGTAAGTAAAAAGTTTTAAAACTTCTAGGTGCGTGTGCATTTATTAGATCGCTTTTAGACTGGCAACTTACACCAAAATATGCAAATATGATAAATAAATTGTAAAACTAGCAACAATGCAAGTCTTTTTATTAAGTATTTCTTTTTTACTTTGTTTGCATGCTATAACGTTGTAACTTGGACCCCCAAAGTCAAAAAAGTCGAATTTTCTCAAGGCTTTAAAATGGCATAAAACTTACACAATTTTACAATTTCAGGAGTCTTTTTATTAAGTTTTATTGGTCAAAATTTTATCTTATCAAATTTCACTTACAAAAAATCATTTTCTAATTTTTGCAAGTTTCCGATCAGCTATAAACAGTTTTAATGTTTAGTTTTTTATTTTATATTTTCTAAAACTTCTTAGGCTGCAAAACCTTAGAATCAATCTTTTCGCCTTTTTTCTTTATACTTTCTGAATCAGCAACATACTTTTTACATGTTTTACAATATTTCACAAACTTAAAACTTCTCCTAAAATTTTTAAGACCCCCCATCCAAGGGTGCCCAGTTTTTAGTTAAAAAAACTTTGATCTATATCAGTGCTTCTCAATTGGTGGTCCGCGGCCCACGGGCGGGCCGCAAAAATCTTTTAGGTAAGTCGCTTACTTTTTACTTAACCACAGTAATTTGAAAGTTGCAAAGCTAAGTTATACAAAACCTTCTTTTTAGTCTTTAATAGTTTTTGTAGATAGAAAAAAACCGAATAGAGCATTAAACGGATGACGGACTTTAACTGAATGTGTCGTCCAAAATTTAGTTTCTGAGGCAGCAATTTTTTAAACTTTAGGTAATAAATCATGGTGGATATTGAAATTTGGTGAACAAATGTTGCTGCTTGTTTTTAGATTAATTTTCGCGTTTGCCGGTGCCTTTTTTAAAACGTTTCTGGCAACACTGATTTTGACTAAAAACTCCTTTTCGAGCCGCACCAAAACATTTCTGGAGCTACCGGTAAGGCAGCTCTGCTTTACAGGTAGCAATAGTGGGCCGCAACGATGGAGTAAAGGTTATTGAGTTTTGATCCTAAAAAGGTTGAGAAGCCATAATCTATATGATAAAAATGTTTATCAATTTAAAATTCGGTACGAATTAAGTATCATTCTCAAGCAAGTGAAAAGAATGTCTCTAAATGCTGGTTTGTTGTAAAAAGTCGACACCGTGGCCGAGTAATTAAAGAGCGCAATATTGATGGCGAACATGATTGACATGGTCGCGGCTCAAAATCTAATCGCGTTATTTCTTTAAAATATTAACTTAAATTTCTCCTATTTTCGAAGCAAATATGACCATACTTCTTTGATTCACATTCTGTACAAATTGTCGACAACACAATTTTGTTAGCAGCTTTAGTGTAACAATAACAGCTTATTAGGTTGATTAAATTTGCAAGTTTATCTGCAAGTACGAAAGATTGAAGAAATCGTTAATATAGGCCCAACTAACTCTGTAATGCAGACGGCAACAACAAAAGTTGTGCATCCCAGTAGTAAAATATTTAACAAAGCTAAAAATATTTATCATATTCTTGAAATCTGATTTTATGTATGACTTTGTTTTGTTATCGTTGATGCGTTTTCATGTAAATAATTTTTTTACTTTACTGCTTTAGCCATGGCTTTAGCACCATTTAAAGCTATACTTTCTTTATTCAGCTTACATGAACAATTTTTTGCTTTAATTTATCGCCTAAAAAGTTGTTTATAACGTCTCTGCTTTGCCATACTGCAAGTACTTGACCAAACAAATTGTGTTTACTTCAAATAACTATTATTTATCTAGGCTTATATAAATAAATAAAAAATTAAAATCAGATCTTTTAAACTGGAACCGTTTAAAATAAAGTTCCAGTTCAGGTTCAGTTTCGAAAAATTTTGTTTTTACAAATTCAGTTTTGGTTCAAGTTTAGAAAATTTCATTTTTCAGGTTCAGTTTTGGTTCAGGTTCAAAAAATAATAACGTTTAATACGGGTTTACGGATCCGGTTCGGGTTCGGTTACATGCCCTGGGTCTAAGTATAACCCTTCTGTCGTTGTCTTCATCAAAGAGACAAAACAAACAGCCTCTATGACGATGTTGTTATGATTTTGTTGTATTTTAGGTGATTCTTTGTCCTATCACAGCGACCATTCACTACAAAGGATCGCGATAACGACGAGCGGAGTAATGGTAATTGTGCGATTAGACTTAACGGAGCTTTGTGGTACGGAAGCTGTTATGATTCCAATTTGAATGGAAAATATTACACAGAGGGGAAAAATAACTGGAATGGGGTTGTTTGGAATGAATGGAAAAATAATTACTCTTTGAAAGTGGTTAAGATGAAGATCAGATCGAATGCAATCAATTAAACTTATTGTTCAGAAATTTATGCCAATATGCCACCAGATATCCGACAATAAACAAAGAAACTTGTAACTTTATTTAAGTTTTTTTTAATAATAATTGCCTTTATTATAATAATCGATATCTTAAAAGGTTCGTACAAGTGATCAGTGGCAGCTCGTCCAGAGGGGCTGCAGTGCTGCAGCAGTTTTAAAATTACATCAGCAACGCTTGAAAATTTAATATTCATAATTTTTAATTTTTAATTTTTTTCAATTTTTTTATTAAATTTAAGTTTTACTAGGTTTAAAAAAAAATTTTTTTTTAAATCAGAAATTCCTCAAGCTCTTTTAAATTCAGCTCAAAAATTTCAGGCAAAGTTACTGGTGAATATTGGATGAGGCGAGTGAGGCAGTTGCTCCAGTCCCCCCTTTTTTTAGGGCCCCTCTTGTTTTTAGGGGGCCCTTTTTTGAAAATACCGCATATAGTTTTATTTTGCTGTATATTTTTTTTAAAGATCACTATGAAATTGTTACGAAAAGTGGAAAATCTCAGAACGAATCCATCTGAGGAATTTTTTTATAGATCACTATGAAGTTGGGACTAAAGGTGAGAAATACAAGATCGATTCGAAGTGAAGAACTTTTTTTTTTAGAGATCACGATGATTTTGGGAGAAAAATACGGAAATACGAGATTAAAGACCTTTTTTTTAGAGAACACCAATTTTTGGGAATCCTTTTTAGGATTTTGCTTCGGGCCCCTAATTTTGAACATCCATCACTGGGGAAAGTGATGCCAAATGACGCATTTTATCAACGTTTTATCGGGAAGATTGAATGAGCGTTTAAACCGGAATGAAAGCAGCTCACTCGATTTAATCAGAAGCGTGACAAGTTCAGTGCTTCGCTGTTTTTGGCGTAACATTTTATAATTAAAATTCTTAGTTAGCATTTAGCTTTAGTATCCTTCAAATTAGGCGAATACAAATTGTGTTTTACAGGTGGTACATTCAGGGAGGCCGGAAGTTGCAGGCAGAAGGCAATTGCTGTTGCAATTCGCGAGATCGAAGCATTGTGTTAGATTTTTCTCTAACATTAAATAATCTCGACCAAAATTTAATCCAAAAAGTATCAATTTAGGCGAAGAATCACCTAACTTTTTTCAAAAAGCGCCATATAGCATTTATTTAATAAGGGGGACAAAATTAAGAAAAAAAGTACTTTTTTGTCAAAAAGGCACTTTCAAGTATTGACAAATGTAAGCACAGCAAATCGAAAAAAAATGTTTTTGGAAAAGTTAGTGAATACCAAAAAAAGATCTTCACTTGAGCTTGAAAGTGTAAAAATCTTTTTTATTGCAAAGTGAAGGCCGATAAAAGCAAAAAAGTCTTCATTCGAAACGGGGACTTCTCATCTTTTTAAGTAAATCAAAAACATTTAAATAAAACATCGCGTCTGAAAAGTGAAGACCTTTTTCTGGTTTGCAGTACGTTTTTTAAAATAAGTTTTCTTTAACTTTGGGTTTATTAAGAATGCCTTTTGAACTAAAAAAAAAATTTTTTTTTTTGCCTTTCCCACCAAAAATTTTTTCGCAACTACTACTGCAGCACCTCTTAGTTTTTTATTTGCCAGCCGCCATTGCAAGTGATTAGGATCGCCAATTATCTGGCAAGTTAACTGCATTGTGCATTTATTCAAGTGTGCAGTGACTTTGCATGGGCAAAAGTAAATTGTTGCAGTTTTTTCTTTGATAAAATATTAATCATCAATAAACTGTAAGTTGAGTAATCTACATAATTAAATATAAAATAAGTTATGCGTATATAATCTTTAGTTATTAATTTTTGCTTTTCACTTTTCGATTATCACGCAAAAATCTTCCATAAATTTTGCAAAGTTTTTTCAGTAGTCAATAATGCTTTAGATTTTAATATTTTTTGTAGAAAATTGATTAACTTAGAGTGCTAAAACCCACAAGCTAAATTTGCCTTTCTTACGTTTGCAATTGCTTTTGAGGAACAACAATTCACCTCAGAAATAGAGGGAGAAAAACAATTAGGATTACAAAATTAAATTTACTAATTTCAACACAAACTAGAAGGTGGTTGCCATATCAATAAGAAACATGGGCGTTTGATATCGAAAAATGCTTTATTATAAAGATCAATGCTTTATCAGTCAAATGCAGTACACAAATTACCTGTTCCATAGAGATTGGCACCCTATTAGACTGACCAAAAAAAAACTAGAAATCAGAATAAAACAACACAATCACGGACTTTTGATAAAATAAAAATTTAATCGAGAACCAGGACTTTGGATTAATTTCAATAATATTTTCATTTCAGCACATTCCTACTGTTGATAAAACTTACTAATGAAAGATTAATACAAAATTAAAAAATACTTTCAACGACAAAATCAATGAAAGGCTATTTCGCCGCACTCGAAAAATTTACTCATTTATCAAAAATTACTCTAAAATATCTGCGTCGGTTTCTTTCAGCTGTTTGTTCGCAACAATTTGCTTTTGCAAAACTTGCAGTTTTTTTACTTTGTTATTATGTTGTTGACTTTTAAATTGAATAATTTTCCTTGTTTCTCTTGGCGGTTTTCAATAGTAAATACTTTTTTTTTTTTCTTTTCTTACGTTAAATGTTTTTTGTTTGAGATTGTTTCGTCAAGTACACGTAAACATTTGTTAATTTTCTGAGAAATAAAACTATAATAAAATGATAAACTTAGCCTAATATTCACAAAATCATCCATGTTTTGGACAGTTTTATTGTCGGTGGTGTTCAAAATGTTTCAGAACTTCTTTTTCGTGTTAAAAAAGTTATAAACAAAGTTATTGTAAAGTAGATACGGTAGAAACATTGATTAGTATTTTTTTATTATTATTTGTTTTTGTTCTTTATTAACAATTTGTAAACTATAATTTGAGGGCAAAAAAACAAATAATTTAATCTTTATTATATTCGCGTCTTTACGTCGAAGCTTGCAACGAGCCCGCGTTGGTTATTTCTTTAACGTTACACCTGAGCAACCCAACCACTTCACGGTGAAATGTCGCAGCGATGGCGAATCTTTGTCTGCGACTGTTTCTGAGTGTGTCAGATTTAACCGTCCGATGAATGTGTCAGATTTAACACTCCTAAGTGAAAGCAGAATCGCTAAATGCTTCACTTAATGTTTGGTCTATTGGAAAACATGCTTTAATAATTTTCTTTAAAAAAATACGTGATTTTGGACAATTTCTAAAATTTATTTTAATCAATTTTATAAGCTTTATATGAACATATTTAATTATAATAGATTTTTATTTTCTAGCCAATCAATTATTTCTTATACATGGCCGAACCAACCAAAAAAATGTTGGGAGTAATTTGTTTTCCCCTATTTTTATTATTCCCCTAATTTCCCCTATCTCCTAGCACTTCACGAATATGAGAAATTTTATCCCAAATTTAGAGTAAAGACGAAAAAAATTTTTACTCTAAATCTGACTCTGATTTTACGATTTTTGTCTCAAAAAAGTAGTGAGCTCTAAGAAATGGTCTTTACCTGAATTCTTGATCATTTTTGTTGGATTTAGAAACATTGCCTTGCGGGAGTAATTCGTTTTCGGTACACAAAAAAAATTGTTTCTGCTTTGCTCCAAAAATTTCAATTTTTTCCAAATCTTTGTGACTTGGGAGGGAAATTAACCCCTCAGTTGGTACGACTGTGTTCTTATACTTCTTTTATTATAACAGAAATTAAAAAATCGAATTTTTAATGATGTTCGATAGCTGAGTGGAAGTGTCAATTGGAATAGTGTTGGTCAAGTTTTTGCCGATGTCAGCCAAACCAGTTAAACGTCTGAAAATAACTTAGATGTTGGAAGTGATTGTCCTAATTAAATTTGAGCAACAGCACTACGTGCGATTCAATGTTTTTTTAAATTTAAATCTTTATTGATTATTTTTTAAGAGGTTTGCAAATTTCACGATTTCCTTTAAAACATTTTCCATTATAAAATTGTTTTGCATTTTCATACAATTCCTTTAAAAAAATGCTTAACAATGTCGTGAAACAGTCAAAACCCTACTGCAACGTTCTTTAATTCTTTTATTTCGTGACCCAAAAAACGTTTGAAAACCTATCCGCAGGATGACCCAAATAAATTCAATAACATAAAGTAGCAGAATTTTTATTTAATAAACTTAATTTACTTTCATCAAGTTTTTTATCAAATTTTCGGCAGCTGAGCCAATTACGTAGAATTGTTGCATTGATAACGAATTCAATCGATAAAATCACTATCAAAATTTACACTCGTTTTTCTATTGTATCTTTGAAAAAGACAGTTTTAAACACTTTGCTCTGCTTGGCAAGTAAAGTCAACTGTACTTTTAACGTTAGCAAAGTTCACAATTTTAACAATGTTTTGGTTTGACTTTATAAACTTGTGAAAGTTGATGGAAGATCATATGTTACCACTTTATTTTTAAAACTTTATTTTTAAAACTATTTGTTAAAATTAATATTAACTTTTTCAGCCTCAGTTATTATAAAAAAGAATTTTTGCGACCCATATGTAAGGTCAATAATATAGTTTACGCCGTTAATTTTACGGCATAAATTTTTTGTTTACACTGCCGCATAAAGGTTTAAAAATGTAGGGTACGCTGTAAATTTATCCCAAAAATTCAGCTAAAAGTTAGAATAACATTTTCCAGTTTTATTATGTTTGCGGTTTTTTTTTGAAAAATGTTTCAACATGACAATGACGAAAAAATTGTTCAATTTTGTACACGCTATACATTTTTTGCGTATGATAATTCCATGATCGAAGTTAACATCGGAGGAAGGATTTTTTTAATAACAGTAGTCATGACCCTTAGGACAAGTTTTTATTGGTTAGATATTTTAACATTTTTTGTCGAATTGTGACGCAAAATTTTCGAACTGTCAAATAAGATGTCGACTGGTAAAAGTTTGTTGTGGGGCACCGAAATAGACAACAACGGATTTCCGTTTTACGAAATGCGGTGTTCATGCTTGGATTATTGTAGTTATGCCCTGCGACACTTTGTTGATTTTTGAAAAAGAGTGTAAAATTTAGAATAAAGCGGTTTTTCAAGAGCTTAAAAATTAATTTTATAACGTTAAGATTTAAATTGAACTCCTACAATTGTGATACTTTTTTGATATAAAATCTTGCAAAAATATACGCAACTTAAGAGTAAAACAACATAAGAAAGAAGGGAAAACCTTTAAAACTTTTTTCTCAATACAAACTGTTGGAATTGAGGCCGAGCTGCGAAGAGCACCGTTTTGCGGGCGCAAGCAATCGACACCGTTGCATTAAAACGTCCTTTCTAGTCATTCCGTTGTGTCCTTGGGAATGATTCTTTATGAACTTTCCTCTGTTTTGCAGTCTTAGCAAGCATATTTAAATTTCCGTTTATCTCTTTAAATTAAAACAAGTAAAAAACGAATAAAATTTTTAACTGGACAGCAATATCTTGTTGTCTACAAAGTAGGTCAGAGTAATTGGCTGACGTTTGCACTAACTACATAATTCATTCGACGTTTTTTGTGACTCAGGGGAATAAATATGAAAATTAAAATTAAAATTAAATTTACTATCACTGTATTCTTAACGACAACAATAAATAATTTAAAGTTTCATTTTTGTATGATTTTTTCACAATGCTGTTTATGATTCACAATTTGAAACGTAATTAAAAGAGTTTAGTTTTAATAAATTAAATTTTTAGTTTCTTGTCCAAAATTTTTTAAGTAAAAAAAGTTAACAGAAATGTTTCAATTTAGAAACAATAAAATAAAGAATGATGAACAAAAGTTTTCTGTTCCTTATTATGGCAATGAATTAATACGAGCTAGTACCATTACAAAAGGAGATTTATTAGAATATTACTTTGAAGATGGAAAAACTCTTTATGAAATTTTTATGCGAGGTGTTCAAATTTCGGGTGATCAACCATGCATTGGTTGGAGGCTTGGACCAGGTTTTCCGTACATATGGATTTCTTATAACGAAGTTCTAAAAAGAGCAAAGTTTGTGGGCTCTGGATTAATTTTATTAGGAGCAAACCCTAATCCATTACAGCTAATTGGTATAATGGCACCAAATTGTGTGGAATGGATATTAGTCGAACAAGCTTGTAATTGCTATTCAATGGTTACTGTCCCGTTCATGGAAGCATTAACCGATGATTCAATTACGCATATTGTTGAAATGTGCAACTTGAAAATAATAGTTGTTGATTCGGTAAAAAAGGCTAAACGTCTTTTGTCTTTGGTAATGAACATGCACATTTTCTTAGATGTTATTGTAGTAATGGAAAGCTTGCGCCAAGAAATCGTAAACCTTGGCAATGATTATAAAGTAAAAGTAGTAGAATTTTCTCAACTCGAAAAAAAAGGAAAAATCTATAATCAAAAACTGGTTGAGCCAAAGCCAGAAGATCTTCACACAATTGCATTTACGAGCGGGGCAACTGGTACGCCGAAAGGGGTCATGCTGACGCACAGAAATTTTGCGGTTTGCATCTCAAACATTTACGCATTAGGCAAGTCGATGAATACAACTTTTAAATCTTCTGATACATACCTGTCATACGCGCCACTTTCTTACACTATTGAAACTTTAATGGACGCTGCACTATTTGCTGTTGGTGGGAAAATTGGGTTTTATTCTGGAAACAAAAAGACGCTCTTAGCTGATATTCAAGAGCTGAGACCGACTCTTCTACCGTGTCCGGCGCACTTAGTGAAACATATTTATGAACTAGTCATCACAAAGACTTCAAAATCTGCCTTTAAAAAATACTTGTTTTATTCAGGACTAAAAGCTAAATTAAAATTGTTGAGCCGAGGAATTATAACTAAAACTTCATTTTGGGATTATTTTCAATTTCGACAAATCAGAAACATGTTTGGTGGAAAAATAAAAATCTGTATTACAGGTGGACCGTTAGCCACTCAGGAGAGCTTTAATTTTTTAAAGTGTGTTCTCGGAGTCAATATAATAGCAGGATATGGTCTAATTGAAACTACCAATCTTATTACTTTCTCACATCCGCTTGATATGTGCCTAGAAAGTGCTGGCCCGCCGGTTCCCAGTGTGCTTGTAAAATTAGTTGATGTGGTAGAGCAAAAATATTATACGAAAGACGGTTACGGAGAAATATGTGTGAAGGGTGGTAACGTGTTTTCCGGTTATTTCAACGACTTGCCTCTGACTAATGCAGTATTAGACGATGAGGGATGGTTTCGAACCGGCGATATTGGTACATGGCTCAGCAACGGATCTTTGAAGATTGTTGATCAAAGGAAAAGTATATTTGCACTGTTAAATGGAAAACAAATTGCTCCGGAAAAAATTGAATCAATTTTTGAGCAAATTCCCGTAATTTATCAGACTTTTGTTTATGGTGATAGTTGTCATGACGCCATCGTCGCCGTAGTAGTGCCCGATCGTGAAATCTTCAAGTCTTGGTGCACAAAAAAACTAATTTTCGGCGATTATGATTCACTTATTGAAGATCCAAAAGTAAATGAGCTAATTTTTGATAACATTTTAAGCTTTGCAAAATTCAAGGGCCTAGAATCTTGGGAAATGCCGCAAAGTATTTACGTTCATTCGGATTACTTTACTATAGAAAATGGCTTACTAGATAATAATAAAAAAATCAAACGCTATAACGCATACATAAACTTTAAAAGCGAAATTGAAAATATGTTTAGATAAAACAATAGAATAATTTGATATGACAATGTTATACGCTTCGAATACAGTATGAGGTTAGAAAAGGTAATTTCTTTCGAAAAGCAATTCGAGTCTGTAGAAGTTATATTAGCTTTTATAGATTGATTGTTGTGCCCAATCAAAGAGCCAAGAAAAATTCTGAGCTTCTAAAATATAGATTGGCTTTAGATTTGTTGTTGTGCCCAACCAAAGAGCCAAGAAAAGTTGCAAACTTTTAAACTATAGGTCAAAAAATTTTTGAACTTTTTTAAATTGTGTTTCCTATTAAAAGTGGTGATAAAAAGCTTTTGGAAAAATAAGCAAAACTCAAATTTTTAAGAAGCTATTTATAACATTTCGGAATTTCACGAAAGCAAACAAAGTCCTTTATTAAATTATATTTTTATCTTGGTGCAGTTATGTTTTTTATGTCATGTAAAAATAAGTAAATTAATAAAATTATGTTACAAGTATATTTTTAAAACAATTTTATGGGCTTATATAACAAGATTTTGTAATTCTCTAAAATTTATTGATGCGTAAAGTTGGAAAAGGTATTTTTATGCTTGCTTATTGCAGTTTATTTTAAATAATATTAGGAAGTTTTTTATGGGATAATGAGGTCACAAAAAATTAACCATTTCTAGAAAAATCCCCAAGCGATTACCCTGATCTGCATTTGAAGATGTCAAGATATTGCTATTTAATTGAATTTTTAAAAATTGAGAGCTACTAAAACCGCCAAACAGAGAAAGTTTTCTTAAACTGTCTTTCCCAAAGACATAACCGAATGAAGATAATAGTAAGAGTTAAACCCAAAGCTTGTTGATTGCCTTCGGCATCAATACAGTTTATACACAATTTGGCCACGCTGCCGGCTTCTTAACACTTGCGAAACTCGGAATGGGACTATTTGGCTCCGCCGTTTGGGCGCCGCTTTTTGGGCACGCCTATTTGGGCGCTAGCTGACAGTTAGGCACAATTTAGGCCCCATCCGATTTGGCGCCATCGAAATGTTTTAACAAATTTTAATAAATTTTAAAACTTAAACAAGCTCATTATAAAAAGTACCAAAAAGAAGTTTTAAAACTTTTACTGTAAAAAGAAGAATTAAGGTTGGGGTTAGGGTTAGAGGAGAGAATTTGTTTTCTTATTAGAGAGAGACTCCTCTAAACGAGGAGAGAACTATTTTTTTTATTTGAGAGAGAGAAAGAGTAAACAGCTAAAAGAGAAGAGAACCAGTTTTCTTATTAGAGAGAGAGAGAGAGAAAAATATACAGTATAGACCTAAACATAACAAAAAAGGGTTTTTTCAAATGGCCACAGTTTGCTTAATTTAAAAAATAGTTTATTTATAAATAAAAAAATATTCTTAAGATTTATAAATAAATTCATAACTGATATAGGCGGTATTGTAATTTTTTTCATTAGGACACGTTTCTAAATAAAAAAATGTTTTTAAGATTTGGCGCCAAAAAGACCATCGCTAAATAGGCTGGCGCCAAATCAACTGACTCAAAAAAGGCCATGCCTAAACAACCGTGTCCAAATGAATGCGCCAAAACGTACCCTACTTTTGCAGAACTTGGCACGCGTACACTTCTATCCGGCACGCAAGCGGGGCCTCAAAAGCAAAATCCTTTCTCTTTCAAATGAAAACACTAATAATTTACAAGTCGCAGTTCCACTGGATAAAGGATTTGAATTTCCGAGTTTATTGATCATGTTTATTTATTTATTTATTTTATTTTATCTCTATATTTATCCACCTGACTCGCAGGAAAGCGACGGAGTCGCTAATACATAGGGTAGGCAATTACCCCGACCTGCTTCCGGAGATACCAAGATATTGCTGTATGTTTTTAATTTAATAGAGATATGACTGTAATTTAGAACTGATTGCCAGGACCACCAAGCAGGGGAAAATGCTGTAAAGTGTCTTTTCCAAGGACATAAAAGAATTGCGCGAGTAGGTTTTGAACCAAGACCGTGTTCGTCACGAGTCCGGCGCTTTAAATACTTGACCACCCTGTTTTTATTAACCAAAAGACAATTATGGTAAAAATTCTTGCCTTTTTCATTTGATTAATTAATTAATTATAACAGTAAAAGAAAAACAAAAAATACAGCTAAACATTTTCGGTTTACAATCAGTGGTGGATATTAAAATTCAGGGGCACAAGGCAAGGATTTTCAAAAATTGATGTTCTCTAAAAAAGAAAAAGAGCTTTGCTCTCGTCTTTCATTTTTTTCTCCAAAAATCATGGTGATCTCTAAAACAAAAAAAAGGTCTTCACTTTGGTTTCATCTCTCCCTATTTTCCTCTTAAAATCAAGGTGTTCCCTAAAAAAAGGTCTTCACCTAGAATCCATCTCTATATTTCCCATTTTTCGTCAATAACCTCTAAAAAAAATCTGCAGCGAATTGAAACTGTATATGCTATTTTCGAGGGGGGCCCCCCAAAAAAAAACGGGGTCCGAGGCAACTGCCTCATTCGCCTCACCCAATATCTACCACTGTTGACAGTAAAGCCTTTTCAAAGCATCATCTAAAATTTTTTATATAATAATTTTATGCACTAAAAAAATTTTTAAAAACATAAACTATTAAGTTATCTAAATTTAATATTTTGATCATTAATTGTTTAAATTAAAATGTGTAGTTGGTGGAATTAAATTTTTATAAAATACACCACAATGGTGTATTATTTTACTATGAAGCAAGTCAATCAGTTAAATTACTGTAAGTCTATCGTAGTACAGACTGTTTGTATAAAATTGTCGTTAACAAGGAATTGAAATTGGGGGAAACAGTTAAAGTCGGCAGCTTGGTCGGCGGTTAAAGCGCCGGGCTCGTGACCAATATGATCTCAGTTCAAAACCTACTCGCGCCATTCTGTTGTGTCCTTGGGAAAGACACTTTACGGCACTTTCCCCTGCTTGGTGGTCCTGGCAAGCAGTTCTAAATTACAGTCATATCTCTATTAAATTAGAAGCGGACAGCAATATCTTGGCATCTCTGGAAGCAGGTCGGGGTTATTGCCTACCCTATGTATTAGCGCCTCCGTCGCTTTCCTGCGAGTCAGGAAGATAAATATAGAGGTAAAATAAAAATAAAAAAAAACAGATCAAAACAAAATTAAAAGTCAGTTTGAAAGTTTAAAAAATTCGTTTTGCCTCACTTAAGCATAGTAAAAAGAACTTGGAAGAAGAACTCGTTTTTTTTGCCCTTACGGAATGAGCATAACGTCAGGACCATCAGCAGAGAAACGTCGTTCAACTGAAGATGTCAGAGTATTCCAAAAATACCGCACTGAAAAATTTATTGTGATTGAGAATGATAATAAAGTTTTATGTATTTTTCGTTTTGAAATTTGTTGTTTGTAGAACATCTTCTGTAAAAAGGCACTTTGAAACTGTTCATAATAACATAAGCAATAAAACCGAAAGGGGAAAAAAGAGAATTAATTAGTAGTATACTAAGCAAAACAAAAAACAGGATGATAATTTTATGAACTTCATCTCAGGTAGGTCAAGTTCCAACTTACTTGCTTCTAGTTTTGAAGTTTCAAAGGTAATTGCTCAATATGGAAAACCACTTAATAATGGAGATTGTATTAAAGAAGCTTGTTTAGAGTGTGCACTTTTTCTTTTTGACAATTTTTCAGAGAAAAAAAAGATTATTCAGCGTATTAAAGATTTGTCTCTGAGTAGGAAAACAGTAAAGGATAGAATACTTAACTTAGAAAGTGATACTATTAAGCAGTTGACACGAGATTTGTCTTCCTGCAAGTTTTTTTCTATTTGTATTGATGAAAATACAGACATTACATCATCAGCTAGGCAGGCAATATTTTCTCGATTTTGTAAAAGTGATGAATTATGCGAAGAGATGGTTGCCCTTCTAACACTACCTGAGCGTGCTACCGGGTCCTAAATATGTAGGGCTGTTATAGATGAATTTTGTTCTCGTCACATTGACATTTCCAAAGTAGTGTCCGTTACAACTGATGGTGCCCCAACATGACTGGTGAGAAGGCAGGTTTTGTAAGTCTGTTTACAAAAAAGTGTACAAATGCTATGGCCTAGTTCGTATTATTGCGTCACAAAATCGTTTGTCTGTATAATTGTTTTTTGTCAATGTTAGTTCAGTGACCTTAAAGGCCCGTTTCCACTACGAGCGTGGAAAAAAGCATTCTTTGTTTGTTTTATTGCTTTTTTTTTGCGCTCGCTTCAATCGAAGATCAATAAAAGAAACAAAGAATGCTCTTTTCCACGCTCGTAGTGGAAACGGGCCTTTAAGCTCTAGTTTAGTAGCGTGTTTAGTTTTAGTCGTTGTTATTTATTCTTTTATTTTGCAGATAAACGATTTCGTCATTTTCGTGTTGTATATTAAATAATATCATTCCGAAAATGAGTCATATTCTTTCATGACGAAATTGTTTAGGCTAGTTAAGTTTTTGCTATAAAATGGTTGTGATAGATTGTGCGTACCCGGGTTGCGCTTTTCAATCCGAAGACGCACCTGAAGCCGTAGCTTGCGTAATTTTACAGAGCCACGCATTTAGTCATGCTGCTCTTGGACCTAATTTCAATCGCTCTCTCTGAGGGACCAAAGCTAACAATACCCAGCATCGACGTAGGCGTGTCTTTAAAAGCGTGAAATGTATTTACTCGCCGCTGGCAAATGTTTAGGCAAGGATCAGGCATTAACGAAGCTTCAGCCACCGCGCAACTCTTTCAGTGTGCCAGTCAGAGCTTAGGAGATAGATTGTTAAAATCAGATGTGGAGATTGTCTCCAAGCTTTTGCAGGAGTTACTATCCGCCATGCGTCGACTTGCAGTTATCCCAGTAGCTACTGGGGTCTTGCGATCAGATCTCATGCACATGCGCCAACTGAGAGACGAACCCTTTCGCTCATTTGCAGCGAGAGTGCGCGGCAAAGCAGACACATGTTCATTTACAATCGTACTTGTGGCTTAAAAGTTAATTACACTGACCACATGATTCGTGATACCCTGCTAAATGGCATTGCTGACGATTAGATTTGCCGAGAAATTATTGGGAGCGCAGATTCCTCACGCGCGCCGTCAACGAGATCGTTACTCTAGTAGAAAGCAAGGAGATGGCTCGCAATGCTGTCCCCCGGACCGAGGTCACATCTGTGTCAGCCGTTCAGCGCCAACATGACGCAGACCACAGAGCACGTCGTAATGCAAACCCACCCAGGGAATCCCACAATTTACCTGATCAGTCAAAACAGTCGCGTTGTCCGCTCTGCCAGCGACTGTTTCAACTCTACAAAAATGGGCCTCGTGGTTGGAATACCAAACCTTATACCTTGTGTATTTAATGCTATCGGACACAGAAACACCGAAGACGTCACCTCGCTTTTGAAGTGGATCCTTTACCACCTGAACCAGGCTTACAAACTCTTGAAGTCACGTCGCCTACGGACCCTCAGTTGAGTTCGGTAAGAACAAATCACTGGCCAGTCTTGAGCCACAGGCCAAACAAGTACAACATGCCTCTGTCTGCAGTACATAGGAATGCCACCATGCAAGGCCCCCATTATATATTCAAAGACGGACAGTGGGCAACAGCACATATGAGAGAGCACCCTAAGGTCCAAGGTCCAGGTAATAATTTCAGTCGATCGCGCTCAGGATATGGAAGTCGATACTTTACGAATCCACATCAGTCCGTGCTGCTAATGTCACCGCTATCGCTGACACAGGCGCCCAAGTGAATGTATGGTCTCTTGACGAATTCGTGAAGTATGGCTTCTCACATGACATTCTAACCCCTGCATCCAACCTGGTGGCCGCCAATCATTCTTCCATATCACTTGTGGGGGCGTTCTTCGCCATCATTGAAGGGCTGTCGTGTCACGGTTATGTTGTGCAATGCCGGGCCATGGTCTACGTCAGCGCCAACATCCAGACCTTCTTCTTATCGCACGGCACACTGTCGACGCTGGGGTCCTGTCCCCCAGTTTCCCATGATTGGGCGATCAAAACCATTCTTCCACTTGCCCTCAACGTACTGCCGTGCCACTACCCCCAGCCACATCAGAATTTTTTGCTACCATTTTGGGTGCCGAGCGTGATTCTATAGACTCTCTCGAGGAGGCCCTTCTTGCCTCTGTGCGGCAAAATACGCGGGATGAGTTGACTTTAAACTGAGATGAAAATTGCCCGGCACATTGCCAGTGACGCTGCACTCAATGACTTACTGTCTGCCATACAATCAAACTTTGATGTAAACTTTCCGCCTAAAGGAGGTATTCGTCAATACCTCCCATATCGCAATGAATTTATATATCTGACGGTGTTATTTTATACAATGATCGTGTCGTGATTCCGCCGCAACGCTGCTATCAAGTACTGTATTATGCGCATTACATGCCGACCATCAAGGGATGTTGGCCATGGAACGGAGTGCGCGCGCAACCGTTTTCTGGCCGGGATGACCCAAAATATTCACAATATTCGCAATTCTTGTGCTTATTGCAACCGAAATGCGCTGTCGCAAGCCGCAACCCCCCGTTACCCTCGCACCCGCCTACCACGTTTTTCGAAAAAATTTTTGCGGATTCTTTTCATTACACGGGACGGTACTTCCTGATCGTTGGAGACAGATTGTCCGGTTGGTCAGATTTGTTTGGTACACCTGCTGGGACAACCTTCACTGGCGCAAATGCACTTGTTCGCCTCCTTTGATCATACTTAGCCACTTTTGGAGTGCCTGAAGAAATTTCCTCAGATGGTGGCCCAGAGTTTACTGCCTTCGTCACACAGGATTTTATGCGCAAGTGGGGCATCAAACACAGTGTTTCTTCCGCCTACTTCCCCCAATCCAACGGCCGCGCGAAGGTTGCAGTCAAAGTCGCTAAAAGACTTCTCATGTCCAATATTAGCCTTAATGGGGATTTGAACAATGATTCGTTTCTGCGCGCCCTGTTGCAACTGCGTAATACCCCGGATCCTGACTGCAATTTATCCCCAGCTGAAATTGTCTTTGGCCACCTTTTGCGAGACGCTTTTTTGTTTGTTAATCGGCTTGCCACTTTTTCTAATCGCTTTATTCGTCGTACTTGGCGCGAAGCATGGCGAGCTAAAGAAGATGTCCTTCGAGTTCAAGCCAAGCGGACCAATGACGCATTGGGCGCATGCACGCGTCCGTTGCCTCCGCTGCCGTGTGGTGATCGCGTGTTCATCCAAAACCAAGGAGGCAGACACCCACGTAAATGGGACAAAGTCGGCACCGTGGTCGAAGCATTGGACTTCGACCAATATAATGTTAAAGTGGGAGGATCCGGTGGTATAACCAGGCGCAATCGACGATTCTTTGCTTAATGCCTGATGTTGCCGAATCCCAACAAACCTCTTTACCACAAACAGTTCCTCCCCGACATGAAATGCACGTTCAACCCCCACCCTCCTCGTTCACCCACGTTGTTGATGAAACCTCATCTGAGGCCATAGATCATGGGCAACCACAAGACATCCATGATGACGTACCTACGGCCACACACCCCACATTTGTGACGGACACTAATTCGCAGGAGACCGACCCTGACACCCACGAAAACAACAAATCAATGCTCCCTAGACGGTCCTCTCGCCTACGACAACCTGCTGTCGAATTGGATCCGACCTCTGGTCAATGGGTGATCAAGGGATTAACTACATAACCATGCTTGGCTGTAGGAGTACAAACTTGGGGGATGAACAAATGCTATGGCTTAGTTTGTTTCATTGCGTCACAATATCGTTTGTCTGTATAGTTGTTTTTTGTCAATGTTAGTTCAGTAACCTTAAGCTCTAGTTTAGTAGCATGTTTGGTTTTAGTCGTTTTGTTATTTATTCTTTTATTTTGCAGATAAACGATTTCGTCATTTTCGTGTTGTATATTAAAAATATCATTCCAAAAATGAGTCCTATTCTTTCAAAAAGTTGGTCATGCAGTAATAAGTTTTCATTGCATCATATATGAGGATGTATTATGTACAAAAGAGACCTGAAGGGACTTCAGGAAGTAATGCAAACAGTTACCAAAGTTGTAAACTATATTTCTGTTTGAGCATTACATAAAAGACAATTTCAGGTTTTACTAAATGAGATAGAATCTGTGTATAAAGGATTAAAAATGTACAACAATGTTCGATGGCTTAGCCAAGATTTAGTTCTGAAACGCAGTGGTGGATGCTGGGTGAGGCGAATGAGGCAGTTGCCTCGCCCCCCCCCCCTCGAAAATAGCACATAAAGTTTCATTTCGCCGCAGATGTTTTTTAGAGATTATGATGAAGTTGAGACGAAAAGTGGGAGATACAAGATCGATTCGAGGTAAAGACCTTTTTTTAGAGAACACCTTGATTTTGGGAGCAAAATAGGGAAATCAGAGATAAAATCGAAGAGTGGACCTTTTTTTGTAGAGATCACCACGATTTTGGGGAAAAAAAGTGAAAGACAAGATCAAGATTAATGCTTACGACTTTTTCCCTTTTTCCCGGTAACTCCATTTCCATCATGCTTCTTCCTACATACTCTTGGTCTTTCCTCATGACATGTCCATACCATCTCAGCCTTCCCTCCCTCATCTTCATTTCTAACCGTTCTACCTTAACTTTACTCCTGATGTACTCGTTTTTAATCTTATCTTTTCTTGGCACTCCCATAGCAAACCTTAACATTTTCATCTCTCCGACTTCCATCTCTTTCATTTGTTTCTTTGTGACCGCCACCGTCTCAAGTCCATACACCATTGCTGGTCTTACCACTAAACTGTATACTTTTCCTTTTATTCTAACTAGTAACCTCCTGTCATAGATTACTCCCGGTACTTTTCTCCATCCGTTCCACCCTGCCTGCACTCTCCTCTTTACCTCCCTCTTACAACTACCACTTTCTTGCACCGTTGATCCCAAATATTTAAATTCCTTTACTCTTGGCACTTTTATATCATCCATCCTCACTCTTTTGTCGTCATTTCCTCCATTTATGCACAGATATTTGGTCTTTGACCTACTTACTTTCATCCCTCTTCTTTCCAATGCATACCTCCAGCATTCTACTCTCCGCTCCACTTCTTCCTGGTCTCTTTGCAAATCACAATATCATCAGCAAACAACATATGTCCATGGTGGTTCTCTCCTTACTTCATCCGTTAGCCTGTCCATTACCACTGCAAACAGGAACGGACTTAACGCTGATCCCTGGTGCAGTTCAACCTAAACATTAAAACTTTTGTAGTTCCTGTGCACACCTCATCGCTGTTTCGCTTCCCTCATACATATTCTGTACAAGCCGCACACACTTTTCCGCTATTCCTGATTTTCTCATACAGTACTATAGCTCTTCCCGCGGAATCCTGTCGTAAGCTTTCTCTAGGTCCACGAATACACAATGTAGCTCTCTTTGACCTGCTCTGTACTTTTCCATCAACATTCTCAAGGCAAATATGTCATCGGTGGCTCCCTTTCCTGGCATAAATTCACATTGCTGTTTATTGATCTTTACTCTATCCCTTAGCCTGGCTTCAATAATTTTTTTCCATACTTTGATTGTATGGCTCATTAGTTTATTCCTCTGTAATTTCCACAGCACTGTGCATCTCCTTTGTTCTTATAGATTGGGATAAGCACACTTCTTCTCCATTCTTCTGGCATCCGTTCATCCATTAATAGTCTGTTGAACAGTCTGGTCAAAAACTTTATTCCCATCTTTCCCATACACTTCCAAACTTCTATTGGCAACTCATCTGGCCCAACCTCTTTACCTTTTTTCATCCTTCTCAGTTCGTTCTTTACTTCTTCTCTACTGACGCAATTTACCTCTTCGTTAACCACTTCTGCTTCCTCTGTCCTAGGCTCTCTGTTATTTTTCTTGTTCATCAGTTTCTCGAAGTACTCCTTCCATCTTTTTAACACTGCATCCGAATTTACCATGACATTACCGTTTTCATCCTGTTCCTGACGCACGTGGAGTCTGTGACAGCCACAGAAACTAAATTGTTGGAAAATAGCTGTAGCCTACTGAACAAAAGAAACAGCCAATCAGTCCAGTCTGACTACTTGAATTAATTTCTAATATAACCAGTCCAATTTCTTCAATTATTTCTATTAATTTTTTACAATCCAACTCCAAATACAACAACCAACTGTTCAATTATTTTCCTTTTAGTCAAAACTAAACCAATAAATTTCTGAGGTTGCTTGTTCAAAAAGAACGCATTGAAAAGATCGTTACAATGAAAAAATGCTATGAACTTAGAATTAAACGTGGTTAGCGTGAGTCATCTCTTACGTCACACTCGCCAAAATGACTCAGTGTTAAGTATCGGTAATTATTAAGTATCGGAAATTAAGTATCGGAAATTTATTAAGTATCGGAAAACGAACAAGCTATTAAGTATCGGAAAATGAAGTTTACTAAGTTAATCGTTCGGACAACATCCTTTATAACCCTCACGTTCTGTACATCTTTCCCTGCTCTGTCTCTCTGCCTAGCCAATCTGTACAATTCCTTTTCACTTTCTTTTGTTTCTAATGTAGCATACAAATTGTCATACGCACGTCCCTTTGCCATCGCAACTGCTATTTCTTTGCCTTACTCTTCTTTTCTTTGTACATTTTTTTAGTATTTTCATCTCTTATTTTGTCCCATGCCTTCTTTGTCTCTTTCTTTTATGCTCATCCTGAACTTCCTCATTCCACCACCATGTCTTTCTGTCTCCTTTTCGTTTCCCAAATGTCACTCCCAGTACAGTTTCAGCTGTTTTTCTTAGCATTTCCGCTGTTTTGTCCCACTCATCAGGTTGTGACGGCCAATCGGCTCTCGAAAGACTCACGTGATGAATGACGTGGATGTGCATGCACGCGTGAAAACGTTTACGATTGGACAATGATTTCGTTCATGTACTCGCACCTCGTGTTGAACTTTTATTATTAAAAAGTGTGTTTTAGAAACGAGGCGTGTATCGTGAAGGTAGACAGAGTACTTAGTAAGCACAGCTACATTGGTGACCCGAAAGCCAGAATCCAGAATACGCCCAAATTTTTCTAATAATAGACCATTACCTAGATTAATTTTGTTAAACATTAATATGTCAGCAGACAGCGAATTTTAACACAGTTAACTGAAGCAATCAGCAAGTTAACAGACAATGCTTTGTCAACGTCAGGGATTCAAGCAGTAGCAGTTAAACTTCCAGAGTTTTGGACAGACGACCCAGAGATCTGGTTTCTTCGACCGGAAGCACAATTTAGAGCTAAATCTATAATCGTTGATCAAACTAAATTTGACTATGTCATTACAGCATTAGACAATCGCGCCGCCGCAGAAGTTAAAGCTGTTCTTTTAAACCCACCAGAGCAAGAAATATATAATGCTTTGAAAACAGCTTTACTGAACGCATTTGGCAAATCCCAACTGCAAAAAGACGCCAAGCTCCATAATATTTCAGGGCTTGGGGACAAGAAACTCTCCGCATTCTTAAGCTATCTAGAGTCTCTCAACAATGACGCTGACACCCTTCGGCGAGCATTTTTTTAGCACAACTTCCATCGCAGGTTCGCGTGATTCTTCTAGCGGCTCAAAAATTTCCAAATTTACAGGAGTTAGCTTCAGCTGCAGACCGAATCATAGAAGTTAACGAGTTACTACCTACTAACTCGGTATCGTCGTTAAGCCCTAGGAACTTACAACCAAAATACAAAACCAAAACTAATCCCTCCACCCAACCCACTATCTGCTACTACCATAAAAATTTCGGCCCTAACGCTCGTACTTGCAGACCCGGCTGCTCTTTGGCGAGTTTACTCCCAGTGGCAACGTCATCGTCAATAATCGTACAGGAAAACGGGCAAGCCGGCCGCCAATGACCGCGGCGGTCGGCTTAACTAAAACTAACGCCTTGTCGGTAAGAATCGTGTCATAGGGACATCTTTTTTAGTAGATACCGGTGCTGATGTTTGCGTTTTCCCCGCTTCCTCAAACTTCAATTTTTTCACGGCCAACAACATCGCCATCGATTTACGCGGACGCCGACTTGTCGATTTAAATCACGACAACATTTTTGCTGCATATACTGAGCGCGCACCAAACAGCCACTGCGGTGTAGTTCTGGGCGCAACTAGCCGCTTTAATCAATTATTGTTACAATTTCCACAAATTTTAGCCCCCAGTCTATAAAATCAGGTGAGTAAACATGCTGTGGAACACCATATTGTCACTAATGGCGCACCAGTACATTCACAACCTCGGCGTTTAACTGCCCAAAAACTAGCCCTAGCACAAGCTGAATTCCAGAAATTAGAGCGGGCAGGCATAATTCGCCATTCCGATTCACCCTGGTTCACCCACTATACATGGTGCCTAAACCCTTTGGTGGATAGAAACCGTGCGGCGATTATCGCCGCCTTAATCAAATTACCGCCGACGATCGTTACCCGCTACCTCACATTCACGATTTCAACACACGACTGGCCGGAGCAAAAATTTTTTCCAAAATAGACCTCATTCGCGGTTATCACCAAATTCCTATGGCCGAAGATTCAATTGCCAAGACCGCAATCACCACCAGTTTTGGCCTTTGGGAATTCCTTCGGATGTCCTTTGGATTAAAAAACGCAGCACAAATCTTTCAACGACTTATGGACAGCATTTTCCAACGCTTAGATTTTGTTTTCGTTTATCTAGATGATATCTTAGTTGCTACTAAATCACCGGCCGAACACTACGACCACCTTCGACAGATTTTCACACTGTTGTCGTCAAACGGATTAACAATCCAGAAATCAAAATGCATTTTTGGTGTTCAAGAACTCGCTTATTTAGAATATCTAATTACAGTCGAGGGTGTGAGACCTCTTCCGAGCCGTATTGAGGCTATCCGCAATTCCCCACGCGAAACTCTCGTTCTTCCCTTCAAAGTGTCTTGGGCATGAAAAATTTCTATCATCGCTTCCTCCCCACAATTGCCTCGCGGCTTGCGCCTCTGCATGCTGCGTCGGCCGGCCGAGGCAAAGAACTTGTGTGGACTACAGAATGTCAGGACTCCTTCGAAAACCCCAAGGCAGCGCTAGCACATGCCACCTTACTACACCATCCTTAGGCAAACGCACCTACCAGCATAACGGTAGATGCATCTGATTTGGCCATAGGAACTCAACTTGAACAATTAACAATGATTACTTGGTACCCATCGCTTTCTTTTCCAGAAAGTTGTCGTCTACAAAAATGAAATACAGTACCTTTGATAGAGAACTACTAGCAGCCTACCAGGCTGTGCGCCACTTTCGACATTTTGTAGAGGGCAAGCCCTTTACCTTGTACACTGATCACAAGCCTGGTGACATTCGTATTGTCTAACAATGCTGACCGCTTACCCCGTCAATCCCGCCACCTGTCGTTCATCGCCAAGTTCACCTCGGACATACGACATGTGAAAGGAAAATACAACGTGGTAGCCAATACACTCTCAAGAATCAACTCTATCACATCCTCATATTGACTTCCGACAACTTGCGAAGGACCAAGCAGCTTCACAAGAAATTGCAGCGTACCGAACCTCAATAACCAATCTTTTTTTTTCGAGATATACCGTTCGGCGACGTCTCTCTGTTCTGCGACATGTCACTTGGAAAACCTCGTCCCGTACTTCCAAAAGAGTGGACCTACAGTTTTCCAAGCAATACACTCTTTAGCTCACGCCGGACCACGCCTTACTCAACGGGCAATTGCAGACGCTATGTATGGCACGGCCTCAAACGTGACACTCACAGATGGTGCCGAGAATGCCAGAGTTGCCAAGCAGCCAAAGTCCTTCGCCACATCCGAGTCCCACTTTCTCACAGATCCCAACCAACAGGGCGTTTTTACAGCATCCATGTAGATTTAGTCGGTCCACTTCCCTTAAGCGAAAAAATGACATATTTCTTCACCATTATTGACCGATTTACCCAATGGCCCAAGGCCATTCCCCTCCCCGACGCAAGAACATCCACCTGCACAAATGCAAGGATGAATTTCCCCGTTTGGGATACCGGCAAATTTTATACTAATCAAAAATAAGTTGCTTCAAAATGACATCCAACATTGCATGAATATCGATCCGGATGTTTGTTTAATTTAAGCTTGAATTCAAACAAGTAAAAATCGGCGTTATTTTTAGTTTTATAAAATCGCTGTTGATTTCAGCTCTTGACCAGGTGTCATTCAAGACAATTTTCTCGTTAATCTATTATTGTGTTGCCGTATAGTGACAACGGATTTTTGATGAGTATCAAATTTGGTTCCAAATGACATGTAACATTGCATGAATATCGATCCGAAAGTTTGTTTAATTTAAGGTTTTTTCTAAGGATATTGATATTATTTAGCATTTTTATATGTTTTCGTTTGTGGAAAAAGTTTATCGTCATTTAATCATAAACTTGTTATTTTAATTTATTTTTGAAGAAGAATTTAAATTCTTCAAGAAATTTTAATTGAAGTAATTTTTTTCTGAATATGAAACTGCGTTAAACAGCTTTTTAAAATTCAGCTGAAGAGTTTTGCTGTATGCTTTGCATGCTTTTTTTGTCTCGTGCGTCAATTGCGTCAAGTGTTGCGTCAAATTTTTTTCTGCCACAATTACAGTGGTAAAAAAACTGCATTTTTGTCATAGCTTTTATACAGTTTTTTGAATCGTTTTGATTTTTGAACAATCTTTGGGATATACGTAAGTAAAGCGATAAACAAGTGATTAATGAATAGAGCTCAGAATGAGTTAAGCAGAACTTTAATATGCAATAGTAGCTAATGGTCTAAAGATATTGAAATATTGTGCGAAAAAGCATTTCTTAAGTAATAACCACCTTTACCAGTACTAAAGTTAATTACAAAAAAAAGAAACACTTCAATGAATTGAATCTAGTTTAAAACTATAAAGTATGATAAGCTACTATCTTGTGGGGTTGTTTTGTTTTTTTGCAAGATAACACATTGGGAGTTTTTTTAACTTCTAAGCTGGACATGTAAATAAATAATATAAGTGAGGAAGCAATTTTTTATGTTTAAGCAGGATATTGCATTTGCTAAAGTTATTGTTTTACTATAGTTGTGTAGTTTTTTACTTGATCATGTTCCTCAATGCTGATTCATGGATTATCCCTACAGTTTTATTGTGTTTAAATGGTTTTATTCGCTCATTGAATCCATCTGAACCATTTCTAACTCCTTATTTAATGGTAAGTGTGTCTTGTAGTTAATTTGTAGTTAATTTGGTTAATTTGGGTCTTTTCAAAAAGTCACTGTAAGCAATTTTAGTTTGTCAAACTAGCCTGGAATCCCCAGGTCTCTTCCAAGAAGTCATTGTAAGTGATTTCAGTTTGTGAAATTACCCAGATCGACAAATGGTTACTGTTGCTTAAAGAGATCCTTTTCCTTGTGGTTTCTTTTTTATTCCACCTTGGTATTGTTGCGGATTCTGGGTTAGTTTCACAAAAAAAATTGCTTATGTTGATTTCTTGACTACACACAAATTTCCCTTAGGTAACTATTGCTTCTGAAAAGATTTTTTTCTTTTGGTTTCTTTTTTTATCACTTCTGGTATTGTAGGGGGTTTTCTGATTAAGTTTCATTGACAAAAAGCAAATACAGTGACTTCTTGAAAAGATTTGTTAATCTTTTGTATCACATTGCATTTAAATTTTAAAATCTTATTTTATATAATTTTTATTGGTTTGTAACAAAAATATTAAATCTTCCAGTATTAATGATATTTTTGTTACAATATTCATTGTAAAAAATTAATGAAATGTGTATTTTGTATGTGTTGATAGTATTTTTCAGTTTTAGTTGCATTTTAGGGACCACGCAAAAATTTTTCTGAAAGTGAATGTGTCAATGAAATATTTCCAGTTTGGTCATATTCCTATCTCAGTTTTTTAGTACCTGTTTTCCTTGTTACAGATTTGTTAAAATACAAACCACTTATCATTTTTGAAAGTGTTTGGTGAGTTTGAATGCTGTTTTAAAGACTTTTATTTATTTTGCTCTTCGTTGTTTTTTTAATGCTTTGTCGGCAGTGTGGTCAAATGGTTAAAGTGCCGTGCTTATGATCAACACGGTCTCAGTTCAAAACCCACTCACACTATTCTGTTGTGTTCTTGGGAAAGACACATTACGGCACTTTCCCCTGCTTGGTTGTCTTGGCAAGCAGTTTTAAATTGCAGTTGTATCTCTATTAAATTACAAGTGAACAGCAATATCTTGGCATTTCTGGAAGCAGGTCAGGATAATTGCTTACTTTATGTATTAGTGGCTCGCTCGCTTTCCTGCGACTTAGGAGGACAAAATATAAAGATAAAAAATAAATAAAAATAAAATAATAAAAAAATATTTTATTTAAAACATGCTTTGTATTGGATTGATTTTTTATTTTTTAACAGTTTTCTTTAATGGTTTATTAAAAATTTTTTAATTTATTATTTAATTTGTTTTGTATGTTGGTTTTTCAAATTAGTTTAATTGGATGTTGGCTATTATTACTGTTTGGTTATACTGTTTTTCAAATGCAAATTATGCAAGTGTTTTATGGAATGGCAACTGCAGCAGAAATTGGATATTATTCTTATATTTACAGGTGTTAACTTTTTTGTATTTGCTCAAATGATAATTTAATTTAAATAAAGCAGGAAGCACTAAATGTGAAGCCAGACTAAAAATACTTGGGTTGCAAGAATTTGGTGCCCAGAATTTGACATTCACTGAACATAAAATTTTGATCACACTAAATTTGGTGACATACAGAATTTAGCTCCTTTAATTTATGCTCTTAAGCCAGAGATATATTTTAAAAAGGAAAGTTTAAGTTCTGTTTTTCTGTCTCACTTCGTAATAAAACCTTTAGTGCCAAATATACTGTTTATGCAATTGTTAGAGTTTCAACAAATACAAATACCAAAGTAATATTTCTCATGTGCTTAATTAGTTTAAATGAAACTTATTCTTTTACGAGTACACAACACTTTGGTGGGACCAATTTGGTGGGACAAATTTGTCAGCAAGCCAATTTGGCAGGAAAATAAAAAAACGATTTACCTTTACTAGCATGATGCGACAGCAAAAAAGTTCTGTTATGTCACAAAGGTAATTGAAAAGGCAATTGTAATTGTTCAGCTGATAAAATTGAAAATTTTAATTTAAAGTTATTAAATTGTTAAATGCGTTAAATTTAAGGATGTTCCTAGCCGAATATTTATATATCTGTTTGAATTTACAATAGCTTAATTTCCAATATTGAAATTAAAAAGGTACTTCAATAGTTAAATTTTTGAATCATGGTTGCTTAACATATATATATCTTTTATGAAAAAATACGACAATGTAGCTTACCACAAAGACAACAGGTTTGAAGTTTTACGGACATACAAAGGTATGACGTCATAATAAGAATTTTACTATATCTAAACAAATCTATTCTGGTCGGCACGCATAAACAGTTTTACTTTAAAAATATTTTTTGTTTAGTTTTTACAGTTTGTTTCGTCTATAGGACTTGTCAGAAAGCAATCAAAAATTTGAAAAACAAATACAAAAAGGAAAACTTAACAAAGCAATAAAAAGTTGGCAAAAGAACTCAAAACAAAGAAAAATACGGCAATTACAGCAGTGATTAACAAGTTAAACCAGTTACCAATTTGTTTAAATTAAATTTTAATGTGCAAAGTTTTTTTTCCGTTGCTTACACTAATGTTTCCAAACAGCGAAATTTGACAGGATAAATAGGTATTTTATCTTTTCATAATATAACTAAACAAAATTATTGTATTGCAAATTTGAAGTCGCCATGCTTATTTGTTACCTACATGTTGACTATAAATACTATCTTTTTTGATGTCACAAAATTCACGCGCTTGTGATAAACTTTTGTCAGACAAGAACTCAGTGTGAGTGCTTATAGGTAAAAAAAGGTAAATGCAAAAAGTATTCTGCCATGAAACTGCAAATCAATTTGGGTGCCTTTCAAAACAGCAAACATTTGAAAACAGCTGCAATGTTTGAATTTGCAAAAAAAAGTGGTATCAAGTTGCAAAAATTGTCAGTGCAGAGCAAGTTGAAAGCGATTTTTAGTAGTATTTGGCCATATATAAATATACATATATATACATATATTAAATTACAGAAGCCACAAAAGAGATTTTTATTGAAACCTTAACAGTCTGTTTCGCCTTTTTGGCTCATCAGGAGGTGATTCTTATTCAAATAGAATCTACTGTATTTGAATTTCTATTTGAATAAGAATCACCTCCTGATGAGCTGAAAAGGCAAAACAGACTGTTGAGGTTTCAATAAAAATCTCTTTTGTGACTTCTGTAATTTAATTTAATGCTCTGAGTTTTCATTGAGCTCTTTACTGACAGTCTTGCCACTTTTATTATTATATACATATGTATTATTTTATATGATTTGAGCACTCTTGGCATCACTGGGCTTTGATTTTACTGTGTCTTAAAACTACAAGTAAAAGATTAGCCACAAGGTACAATTTGATGTGCCTTGTTCTTTCTCAGCACAACTTCACTGCACTGATGAGACCCGAAAGGTCAAAACAGTACTGTTTGCAGTTACTTATGCTCCCTGCTCTTGCAGGTTGAGCACTCTGGCTGAGAAGACAGTGATGCTGTTGCACTATGCATACCGTATTTTCTTGAATAGAAGCCACAGCTACTATTTTTTATTTTTGAACATATTGTGCAGTTTCTATTCGAGGGCAGGTTCTATTTGTTTTATATGAACGTTTTCGTCTTAAAATTGGTGTCCAGTGAGCATTCAAAATAATCTACCATTAGCGTCAGAAAAATGGAAACAGTGAATCAGATGCAATTCTATTGTCTCTTTTGTGAAACACTCATACTGTAAACAAGGTCATCATGTGCTACCCTACCGTTAATCCAACAGCTGCTATTCCTGTCACGTCTGTGTAAAGCAATCAACAAAACCAAATGAAAGAAGTGTAATTATTAAGTAGCAACAAAAATCTGTGCTCTCTTTTGTCTAAAAGTTTTTACGCACTATCCAATCACTATTGCAATCTGACAACTGCTTTTTTTGCTTTGTTTTCTTGTGTCAATAAAGAAGCGGTTTTGTCCATTGCGGCTTCTATTCAAGGGTGGCTTCTACTGTTTTTTTTTAAATCAATTTGTGCGGTTTCTATTTCAGGGTGGCTTCTATTCAAGAAAATACAGTAGCTCATCATTTTATATGATTTGAGCACTCTTGGCATCACTGGGCTTTGATTTTACTGTGGCTTAAACCACAAGTAAAAGATTAGGCACAAGATACAATTTGATGTGCCTTGTTCTTTCTCTGCACAACTTCACTGCACTGATGTGACCCGAAAGGTCGAAACAGTACTGTCGGCAGTTATATATATATATACAAGTTTATATATAACACAAAATTTATATACAAACTTGAACAGACAGCTATACTCTTATGGTTGTTCATTTTTATTAAAAATATTTTGACATTGTGATGCAATTAATGATTACATAATAGTTGGTGATTATTTGTTCACTGTGAATTTTTATAACAAACCTTGGTATGCAGTATGCAGTAGTGTAGGCCTATGTCTCAGTCAGTTGATAGTGGGTAGATACTTTTTTAGTCAATGCCTCTTAATAATTGTACAATTTCTACTAATTTTGTTTAACCTTTTGTAGCTTTAATAAGGGCTTAATGTGAAGCCAAAAACGTTTAGAAAATTTATCTTGTATATAAATATTCTAATTTTTGTCAATATGTTAGCCTAGCCAAATATATGAATCCTGTAAAATACGAGGGTAAATCAAAAATTATCCGGACTTTTATTTTTATGGATTATTTTAAAAACACAAAACACGAAAACGATTTATCATTTTTCTACATAATCTCCACCCATTTCGATGCACTTGTTCCAGCGGTCTACAAGCTTATAAATGCCATCTGAGAAGAAAGTTTTTGGCTGGTCACACAACCATTGATGCACCGCTTTTTGCACTGATTCATCAGAAGAAAATTTATGACCCCGTAATGCATCTTTGAGTGGGGCAAAAAGATGATAGTCGGAAGGAGCAAGATCTGGACTGTATGCAGGATGCTCCAGCACTTCAAAACCTAGTTTGTTAATGGTTTCAATGGTTGCTTTGGCAATATGTGGGCGTGCATTGTCATGCTGCAGCAAAACCTTCTTTGACAGTAATCCTCGGCGTTTGGTGCAAATTGCAGGCTTCAGGCGGTTGGCTAGCAAATCACAATAACTTGCACTGTTGATTGTACTCCCTTTTTCCAGAAAATCCTCCAAAATAGGCCCTTTTGAATCCCAAAAAATGGTTAGCATAACCTTTCCTGCAGAAAGTTGACTCTTGAATTTTTTCTTTACTGGGGAGGACAGATGTTTCCACTCCAAGCTTTGCCTCTTGGTTTTAGGACTGTAGTGATGCACCCATGATTCATCTCCAGTGACTATTCGACTCAAAAATGCTTCACCTTCATTGTTGTAGCGGTTCAGTAACGTTTGGCAGATCTCCATACGTCTACGCTTGTGCTCTTCTGTAAGCTGTCTTGGCACCCACCTTGCAGAAACTTTATTGTACCCAAGGATTTCATGAATGATTTTTTGAGCAGAGCCAAAACTGATCTGCAAAGATTGTGCTACCTCATCAATGGTAATGCACCGGTTAGCCAAAATCATTTGTTGAGCTTGCTCAATCTTCTCTTCACTGGTGGAGGTTGATGGACGTCCTGCTCCTTCTGCATGTTTTACACTGGTCCGGCCTGTTTTAAACTTCTCAATCCACTCATATACCGTTGTTTTCGATAGTGCATTGTCTCCATATTGTGCTAAGAGTCTTTGATGAATTTTTGTCCCTGATGAACCTTCTGACCACAAAAATCAGACCACAGCACGTTGTTCTTCTCTGGTGCATTGTGCCAGTGGAGCATCCATTTTTATCAACAGAAAATAACACGTGTTAAAACTGAACGAACAATTAGATTAGCAGATCGTGATCACGTGACACAGTAGACAACACGTGCAAAAAAAATTTTGAAAAAGCTAAAGCAAGAGTGTGCTATAGAGCAATTCCAGATAATTTTTGATTTACCCTCGTACTTAGCTGTTGTTTGTACGAGGGTCAGTCAATAAGTAATGAGACTTTTTTAATAACTCAAGTTTGCAATGACTGGTAATCAAAAAATGCTTTTTTATTTTTCAACATAGTCTCCCTCCTTTGCAACACACTTGTTCCATCTTGATATTAGATTGTCTATTCCTTTGGCATAGAATTCCGTGGACTGGGTCCTTAGCCAGTTGCTCACAGCAGCCTTCACTTCTTCATCAGTCTGGAAGTGAATTCCCCTCATACTCTCTTTGAGTGGGCCGAAGAGATGAAAATCAGATGGTGCAAGGTCTGGGCTGTAGGGTGGGTGTGTTAGAAGTTTCCAGCCTAAATCTTCAATTTTGGCTAGGGTTCTTGCTGCTGTGTGGGGCCTTGCATTATCCTGAAGGAGAATCACACCTCTTGATTGAAGTCCTCTCCGTTTGTTCTTAATGTCTTTTTTCACTTGAGTTAGCAGCTCACAGTAGTTCTCTGAGTTCACAGTATTGCCCCTTTCCAAGAAACTGATAGTGATCGGCCCATTTCTGTCCCAGAACACAGTGAGCATGACTTTCCTTAAACTTTTCTGAGATTTGAATTTTTTCTTCACTGGGGAAGAAACATGCTTCCACTCCATTGATCGTCGTTTCGATTCAGGTTCATAATGAAAGACCCAGGTCTCATCAGTTGTCACTATTCTCGATAGAAATACATCTCCCTCCTTTCTGTATCTGCGTAGTGATGCTCTGGAAGCCATCAGGCGCTGCATTTTGTGATCATCCGTTAACATCTTTGGAACCCAGCGACAGCTGACTTTTGAAAAACGCAGCTTCTCACGCACAATTGCGTACACTGTGCCATGGGAGATGTCCAAGTTTGTAGCAATTTCATCTAAAGTGACCCTTCTATCAGATTTGATCAGGTCTTCAACTGCCTGTACTGCTTCTGGGGTAGAGACATCCACAGGTCTTCCACTTCTCAGATCATCAGTAATGCTTTCGCGTCCATCTTTGAATGCTTGCACCCATTTGTAGAAGTTTGCTCTAGACATACAGGAAGGACCATATTGTCTTTGCATTCTAGACAGAATCTCACATGATTTTACACTCTCTGCCAACAGAAATCTGATGACTCCTCTTTGTTCCAAGCATGAGCTGTTTCCTAGCCTAGTAGTCATTTCAATTTATCGTCACACCTACAGTAATCTGAAAATAAACAAGTTTTGTTGTAAATAAGATGACAACTCCATTCATAATCATCACATAAAATTTCAGTTGCATAACTCCAAGAACACCAAAGTAATTGAGAAAGTCTCATTACTTATTGACTGACCCTCGTATATAGTTTTTAAGAATAACATCTCTGCCAAAGTTATATCAGTAGTTTGATAGTAGTAAAAGTGTTTAACAGAACAAAACTAGTGGTATTTTAAATCTAACAAGATTGTGATTTGTAATTTTAAGGTTCAACATGGCCTTACGTACCGTTAGTATACTACATATTAGTGCATGCAAACTTCAAGGTGTCAATAAAAAGCTCTTTCTGTTTTTAATAGCCTACTTTTCATTTTAGTTGAAATGCCATATTTTTAAGGGTTAAGGTTGGTTACACAACACATTTTCCCTTTTACCAGCATATTCTTAGGTCTTACCTCAAAAATATTTAGACTCCAATTAAAGTTTTGTGGTGACTAATTAGTCATTATGTGTGTGCTGAGGTACTTTGAAAAAATTTCAACTGCCAAAGAATCAGACAAAACTAATCAAACCGCTGGACAAGCAGAAAACATAGCTGCTGAAGATTCTGATAAAATGATACAAGAACAAAGCCAAGTTTCTGTTTCCAAGATATGTGAAAAAAGAAAGCTTTAGTCACTTTCTACTTCCAAACAAAAACATAGAAAGTGTATAGAGGACTATGTTAAATATGGCTTTTTTTTCCCAAAAAAAGAAGAAGATAATCCTTTTCCTGCAGCTCAATGCCTATTGGTCTGTGAAAAAGGCCAACTCCAACCTTGTGCCTTCAAAACTCTTTTTGCACTTGAAAAATAAGTATCCAGAAGAGGGGCATAAATCTGAAATATTTTTTCAGTCTAAAGTGGTAGAATATTCAAAACAACTAAGTTCATTTGAATCACCAATGATTGAACGAGGCTCAGAAAAACTTAGTTTGGCATCGTTCCAAATGGCTCACATGTTACTGAAGACCAAGCGCTCTTATATGGAACTAGAAACAGTAGTCTTGCCATGCCTCAAAATTGTGGCAGATTTAATTCTTGGTGGAAAAAATTCTAGCTAAAGTTGCCCAAATTCCACTTTCTGACACAACCATCAGCCATCGCTCCTTAAGCATAGGAGAAGACTTAGAAAATCCGCTGATTCTTAAGCTAAAGAAAGCACCCTGTTTTTCTATCCAACCAGATGAGACAACAGATATAGGCTCAGAAGCTCAACTACTTGTATTTTGTAAGTTTGCTGATGTTGAACTAAACAAAATCTCTAAACATTAGTTATTTTGTCAACCACTAGGTGTAAATGCAACTTCTGAAGCTATATTTCAAAAACTTGACTATTACTTCAAGCAAAATGAACTGAGTTGGGAAAACTGTAAGTTGGTAACAACAGATGGTGCTGCTGCAATGAAAAGAAAGATTAATGGGGTTGTCGCAAAGATAAAGACAGTTTCTCCAGACTGCATTCCAATCCATTGTGTTATCCATTGAGAAGCACTAGTTGCAAAAAAAATGAAAGGAATGGCTAATAACAATGCAAGTGCAATATTTGAAAATTTTCTCAACAAAATTGTAAATGTAGTCAATTATATTAAGGGTGTGCCAAAAAACACAGAATATTCATGAAGTTGTGAAAGGAATGGAAGCATCATATAAAAGGTTGCTATTTTACAGTGTAGTTTGTTGGCTTTCAAAAGGAAGAGTTCTCAGTAGAGTGTTTGAACTAAGAAAAGAATTGGGGACATTTTTTTGGAGGAAAAGGATCAACAAGCCACTAATTTTTTTAATAATTTTTAATTTAATAATAGCAAAGCTCTCTTATATGGCATGCATATTTGAGTAAACTGAACATCAGTATTCAAGGAAATGACAATGACGTTTTTAAAAGTACTGGTAAAGTTAATGCTCTGAAAATGAAATTACCTCTCTGGAAAAAAAGAGTTGAATTGAAAAATTTTTCTGATTTCCCTATTTTGAATAATTTTATTACGAATGTGAAGAAGGTTTCGAAGAATCAGTAATAATTGAACAGATACCACTAATATTGGCTCATCTAGATTTGCTGCAAGAAAATTTTGAGAGTTACTTTCCGAAGGAACAAAGTTGTTATCTGGAAGCAAATTCCTGGATTTTGCAACCATTTATCGATGCACCCACAGAAGATGAAGAGCTGCTTGATCTCTGAACAGATCTATTTCAGAAAGTCACATTTTAAGACACACCATACAGTGACTTTTGGGTGAAACTTTGGCATGTATCTGAGAATGCAAAACTGTTTGAAAAAGCAATTTCCCTAATTTAAATACCATCAACGTATTTGTGTGAAAGTGGGTTTTTCGCTTTAAGCCAAATAAAGTCCAAGAAGAGAAATTCAATTGAGAAAATTGACCATTGAATGTGCAGAGCTCTTTAAATGAAACTTATTCCACGCTATGACTTATTGATAAAAAAATTGCAGCCACAGAAAAGTCATTGACCCGTGATAAATGTTTGAATCATTTATTATTGTTGTTTTTTAACCAAAAAATTACAACTACATATGATCTAAGTATGTATGAGAGTGTTTGTACTTAGTTTTGTTTTTTTCAATTCATTGCTATTGCCTTTTCCTGTTCTATATCTGTTCAAGTGTACCTACTTTATGTAACTGTATCTGGATTTGCAACAATTTAGAAAGCTGTATGACCAATTTCTTGCCAACTGGTTTTCTTTCTCATAAGTAATGAGTATGTATATGTCATGACAATTTAGGACACAGATAAAAATGCTGGTATTGATGTGGGTATTACAACAATTTCTCCACAAGGGTGCATGAAACTTAAGTATCTCTTGCAAAGGTGCACGAGAGAAAAAAAGGTTGAAGAGCCCAGCATTATTGTACTTTTTCATAAAAGATATATGTTAAGCAACTGTGATTCAAAAATTTAACTATTGAAGTATCTTTTTTAATTTCAATATTGAAAATTAAGCTATTGTAAATTCAAATAGATAAATATTCGGCTAGGAATATCCTTAAATTTAACGCATTTAACAATTTAACAACTTTAAATTAAAATTTTCATTTTTATCAGCTGAACAATTACAATTGCCTTTTCAATTGCATTTGTGATATAACAAAACTTTTTGCTGTCGAATCAACGCTAGTAAAGATAAATCTTTTCTGCCAAATTGGCTCGCCGACAAATTTGTCCTGCCAAATTGTCTCCCACCAAATTGGTGCCACCAAATTGTCTTGCTTCGTTCTTTGACATATCTTGTTTTTTCCATTTTCAAGGTTATTGTTTCATCTCCACCACCTTTAATCTGTAACTTATAGTTTTTCAAAGTTCATTACAATATTAATTAAAGAAGCAAATAAATATTTTTGTTTTAAACTTTTAAAAATTAACCAAGCTAACAATTTAATGTGAGTGTGACTATAGGGTTGTTCTTAGTCAAATACCAATTTATTCAAATTTCTTAGGTGGCTTAATTTCAAATATTTGAATATTTGATATAAAAAAAGTTACTTAACACCAGAAGAACCAAGTGCATCAATTGATCCATTGCAAACATTCAACCATGTGTGTTTTGGATAGAGATTGCTCTATTCTAATAAAACTTGTTGACAATTATTTTTTTACAAAATAAATTTGTGTAATTTTTGAAGGTTTTACACTTAAAATGACACTTAAAATGACATTGTTCTTGGTACATTATTATTCTTTGTTATATTTTCACCATTATAGATAGTTATAAATCATTATTATAAATGTAATAGATCGTTATTTTTTGTTATAGTAAATACAAACAAGAAACACAGTTTTTGCAGATAAAACAATAATTAATGTCTCTTTTTATTCATTTTAGATTAAATAAATTATTAAAACTTGTTTTAAAACTTGGTATGTTTATGTATTTATATTTATTTACTGGTATATTACTTATTTGTAGCATTGTACCAGAGCAACAATTCCAACAAGTCACATCCTATACCAGATCTGCTGTATTGTTGGGTCTGTTTTTTGGTGCTGTTTTGGCTCAAATGCTTGTATCTTTTGTGCAAATTGATTATTTCTACCTCAATGTAATTGCTTTAATCAACATTTGCATTGGATTCTGTATAAGTCTGTTTTTACCCCTACCAAAAAAAACATTATTCTTTTTTCCAAAAATAAATGAAGATTGTACTTTAAAACTTGGCAATGATAATGAAAAACTTCAAAAACTTGTGAACCAAGAATCCCAAATCAATTATAAGGTATAGTTGAATTTTTAGAACCTTTTTAAAAATTTTGTTATTTTAATAAACCCTTAATTTAAAATTTTTGTGGATCAAATAATTGCATTTTCTAGATGCAGATTTTTTGATCAGAACTTGACAACAAATCACCAATGGATTCATGTTATCAAATAAACAATTTTGTTTAAAAATTTTGTCAAAGTGTTTGTATATGTAATTTATTATAGATAAAACTGACAATGACCTATAGTCAAAATAAATCTTACTTTATTTTGCTAAAGGTGTGTTAGCAAATGTAGATGACTGACTTGCAAGTAATAAAAATATAAAACATAACTTTTAGAAAACTAAGGCAGAAACCAATCACTGGAAAAGTGTTCTTCTTATATTAATAAGAGACACTAAATTGGCTTTTTCAAATCCAATTCTTCTTCGTTGGTCTATTTGGTGGGCTCTGTCAACTTGTGGATATATGCTTGTTGTAAATTATGTTCAAAACTTATGGGAAACTTTATATTTAAGTACAAATTATTCTGGAAATATTTACAATGGTGCTGTGGAAGCCATGGCTACTGTTCTTGGTATTTACTAAGTTGTTTTATTGTTCTTTTTTATGCTTGCTTAAACCGTATTAATTTAATCTGTACTGTCAATTTAATTTATTTTTTATCAAGGTGGTCAAGTTTTTAGGATAAAAACTCACTTGTCTAATATTGTCTAATCTAAAAAGTTGTAACAAAAAATCTCAATTGTAACAAAAAATGTAAAAATCTCAAATTGTCTAATCTAAAAAGGTTATTGCATTTAAACAATTTAGATATAAAATGCTTGAATTGGTTTAGCAGGCCACAGCATACGATTGCCAGGATTTGAAGTATGTTGCTTTTGTACAAGTAAATTTATATGGGCTTATATATTTTTTTATAGAATATGATTATGAAAGATTTTCACTATCACTTGTGTTACTGCTATATATTCACTATCTAGCATCTCTTACATGTTTTTTAAATTGTCTTGTCCAATTTTATTTGATGAAGCTATGTCAATAACAAAATTTTTTTATTGTCAGTAAATCTCAACTTTTAGTTGATAATGTTCATATTACTCAACTTTTAGCACCAAGAAGAAAAAACTCCGCAATTACAACAAAAAAAAGTTTTGTAATGTAATTTTACACGTTTAGGTGCTGTTGGTGCTTTCATAGTAGGTTTTATCAAGTTAGACTGGGAAAAATGGGGAGAACTTTCACTTGCCATATGCTCACTTTTTACATGTGGCCTTTTATCAGTGATGTTTTATACTAGTAGCATATGGATTTCATACTCATCTTATATTGTTTATATTTTCTTATTCAACTTTGTAATCACAGTTTCTCAGTAAGTAATGTAGATTTATTTAGCTTTAAAAAATATACTGAGCAATTTGATTATGATAATGATACTTCTATTAATTGAACATCTTTGAAATTAGTGCGTATCTGTTACTTTTTTAACGCCAATATGTGAACAAAAAATTAATCTAAGGTAAAAGCATTTTTATAATAATTTGAAGCACTGGATTTCAAACTTTAAAAATTGCTATTAGTTTTTGAGATATTTAACAGTATTGATATATTTGCGCATATAAACGTTGAAATTTTTCTACTGCTTTAAGAAAAAAATCAACTTGCAAAAAATAGTGTTTGTCAATCTTCATGATGAAATTGTGAACAATTCTGCAAAGAATTTTTTTCATTGTTTGTGGTGAAATAATGATATTACTTAGAACTTGTTAATTTTGATTGTTGGTTGAAACAAACCCCCAACTCGCTCTTATCCGTCAATTTTGCAAGCCGACTAAGGCAAAAAATTGTTGTTTTACTAATTCAAGTAAACCAGTAACTTCAAGATACCAATTATGCTGTGAGTGTGATAATCCTACATTAATTTCAAAAAGTAATTATCCTAAAGTGCTTAGTTAAAGTATTTTCTTCTGAAACTTTGCACTTGTTTGCATAATAATCGGTAAGAATTATTTTAGATATCAACTCGCTGTTGGATTGAATACGCAAAGATTTGCTTTAGTTTTCGGAGTTAACACGTTTATGGCAGTTGGTCTAAATATGGCATTGACTTTAGTTGTTATTGATGATGTGGGATTTGGTTTAAATGTAAAGACATTATTTATGATTTACAGGTAATATAGTTTTAATCTTCATGTCCACGCAATTAATTGTTTGACTTGAGAATGATGATAAAGGGCTTGGTAAAAGGCATAAAGGACACTGCAGTTTATTTCTGTAATAAAAATTTTTACCGGATAGCAATACCGAAATTTCTTGAAAGTATTTTTCATTTTCCATTTCTGTATTTATTCTCTTGACTAGCAAGAAAGCGTCAAAGGCGCTATACATATAGCAACTGTCAAGCAATTACCCCGACCTGCTTTTGAAGATGCCAAGGTATTGCTGTCCATTTAGATTACCGGTATTATTTTTTTTAGTTTTTTATAGAGATCTGACTAAAATTGAGAACTGCTTGCCGAAACCGCCAAGCAAAAAAAAGTGCCATTAAGTGTTTTTCCCAAGGACACAACGGAATGACGCGAGTACAGAGACAATGTCGATTACAATCACGTCTCTCATAACCGCTCGACCACAGTGCGGACCAAAGCACGTCTGAATAATCGCCTACGATTTTCAACGATAATGAATAACGTCTCTGATGCTTGCCTTCGAGTCAACAGAATAAATAGAGATGATATTAGTAAAAAAAATAAATAAAATTAAGTTGTTTCATAATTCGAAAGTAAAAAAATTATTGTCAAATAAATCTATAAGTTATTGTTTTTGCAGTGCCTACTTTGGATTTCTTGCTTTCATTTTTTTTGGTCATGCATTTTATTCTCTAGTGTGTTCTGCTGCACCCAGCAACCCCCAATAACTTGTTTCTTTTTTCATCGTTGAGAACGTGCCCTCATCATTGCTTCCAGATAAGGTTAAACGCAAAAAAATTTTTTGAGCTTGTTTCAATTTTTTTATTTAAGATTTGGTCCATGTGCAATTCTTATTTGCCTGATTTATTGTACTGGCGCTGCTTGATAAGTAGACACTGTAATTGTGCGATATTGATACGTAAGTATAAAAACATTAATTATTTAATTGTATTTATTTTAACGCGCAATTTATTGATGTGCTCGCCAAAACGTTTTCGCACCCTTTACCTATATATGCTTATAAAAAATTCTATTACCTGTCTTAATAGCTTGCTCTTTGCGTATAGCCAGATGTAATTACTGTTATTGCTTTTGTTCATATAAATATTTGCCAGATTTGCTGCTTTCTGTTTTAGGCAAAGTCATCATTTTTATATAATCAACATTACCCTATTTAAAAATTTGTAAAAGAATTTTAAGTGGAATGAAGATTGAACTACGTCCTTCATTTATATCAGATGTTGGCACGTTGAGCTATCATGCCGACTTTTTTAATGTGTTTAAATTTAAAACTCGATCCTTTTTTTATTTAATGTTAAAGAAGCAAAGAGTTTATCAATTTTTACCTAACTTCTATTCACTTTATTTTTCTTGTCTAAATAATTACTGTTGAGCTGATCACTGACATTTTTTTAATTATTTTTTGTTCTTTTTAATTATGAATTTAAAAGCTGTGATAAAGTGTGATATAGCTATTAGTTTCTTTAAATTCTTTATTGATGTATTTAGCTATCCTGTTTTTGCGTTCCAAATCACTCCAAAATAAATTGAATTTATTCTAATTGTTTTGTTTTAATTTAGTTGAATAGCAATTTGTGACAGACACCACAGCATTCTCAGTTTACTTTGTCATCAAAAGAAATGATTAATAATATCCTTGCATCAGAACAAACCTTTATTTTTTCAATAAAAACAGTAAGAAACTTTGATAGCGATCGCGATCAGTATATCTCCTGTTCAAGTCATTTTCGTGTCTTCGCGCAAAAAACGTTAGGTCCTTTTCTTCGGCTTGAAGGTTTTTCAGTTATATCATATCACTATAGAATTTTAGTCATATCATATCATAAATTTAAGTCATATCATAATTATCATATCACTGTAGAAACCACCAAAAAAAATTGCAGTCCGAACGAAACGTATTTGACATCTCCGACGTCAGATTAAGATGATTACCTGACTCCTACGACTTTTTCGTGCGAATCAGAATGATGAATAAATATAATGATGAAATTTAAAAGGCTACCGTTTAATCCGTGTTTGACAAACGACAACTAGGTGCACTTTTTAACCAGTTTTCTAACTGGACCAATAATTTGGTTGCTGTAACCAACGTTTATGATCAATGCAACAACTGAAGGCCGACTGGTTGAAAAGATTGCTGCAACTAACCGTTAATTATTTTTTTATCTTTTTATTTATTTTCCTGACTGGCCGAAAAGCGACGCAGACGTTAATACACAGGGTAAGCATTTACCCCGATTTGCTTCCGGAGAGGCCAAGATATCATTGTCCACTTGAAATTTAATAAAGATATAACTGAAAGTTATAACTGCTGCCAAGACTACCAACCAGCGGAAAGTGCTGCCATTGCCAGCCACCACCGAGAACATAATCAAAAGAGTCAACCGTGCAACTTGTATTAATATGTTCTATCTGATTAAATTAAAGCTTTAATTTTGATTGAATAAGAGAGGTAATTTCCAGAACCCACTTGTAAATAATAGCCGTCAATAGCAAACGTTTTATCATTATACATTTGCAAAGTTTAGTTTAAAAAAAGCTGAACGTTTTCGACTTTCATAAGTCCTTATCAAAGCATCTAAACATAATTTAACAATAGACCATAACACGACAATTACATACAATTAAACTACAATATATGTACAACAGTTTTCTCAAGTTTATGCTTACACTTGCATTAGATTAACTAAAAAACAATGACAATCCTGTAATAATTACAACAGCAAAGCTTATACTAGAGAAATAAATCTAATCTATTTGTTGATTTCAATTTCCCGTTTTTTTCCTCTGATGCTAAATAATAAAACATTGGTCGTCGTCGTCGTTTGAAGGGTATCCACTCCAGGTCAGACACAAACAGGACCGGGGCCGAGGGTTTATCCTTTTACTACCCCAGACTGCTGTACTGCTTGAATCAGATGCTGGCAGTGGTGTTATTAAGCCAGCATCGAGTTTCGTCATCCAAAGCCGTCAGACCTCGTGCTCCATGTGGTGCCCGATGTACAGAGCACACTGTTTAGTACATGGTTTGCGGTTTGCTCAGAGGCGTCACACTCGCAATTCGGTGAAGGAGCGAGACCCCGTTTGTGCATGGACGAATGGAGTCGCCCAACACCAGTCCGCAGGCGGTTGAGCTTGTAGCGGCTAACTTGATATGTATCTGTATATATGTTTGGTTTGCTAACTTGTTGCAAGCCTACTACATATAAAATAAATACGTCCAGACTTTATTCTGTCTCATCTCAACTTTTTTATTGGTTTCTTTGTTCACGTTAAAAAATGTGCGATTAAAGGTAATCACCCACTCGTAGCGCGTTAAAGACAATCGCCCACTAAAGTAGCGGGGTCGCTACAATCCTCCCCGCACAAGAAATAAAATGAAAATAATAAGGAAGTAGTAAACGTAAAACAAGCAAAACAAAATCGAAAGAACAACAAAAAGTCAAAAGTATAGTGACGAATATATATACAATATGCACATTAACCAGCGCCGTAAAAAAAAAACAAAAAAAACTTGTCTAAAATCGGAATGGAATGACACCAGCAGCCGCTTTGAGAAACTCAAGGGAAGGGCCCTTTCCCTGAATCCCTCAAAACAACGTGTAAAGAGCGGGAATTTACCCCAACAGAAAAAAGAATAAAAGCATATTAAAAACGGGTGTCGTAATCGAAAAACCTGGTAGGCCTGTTGACTCTTCTCCCTTTTCGCGTGATAACTTGTGGTAAGGTGAGAGAAGATGAATGAATGTTGTCGGTAGGCATGTTATCCTCAGAAGAGCAAGTTATGGTTGATGTAGGTGAAGATGGCTTGGTAGGAATAATGTTACTGTTGCCGGCGCCGAGTTCGCTTGTGGACGGCGATGAGTCGCCTAGCCTAAGCTGTTAAGATTTGATATTGTGGTTTAAAACTTCTAAAGAAATGTGAGCCACCTTCAGTCTGTCTACGGAGATCTTGTCAATATGAGTCCGCAAGTCTACAACGAAATATTTGGGGTGGCGCTGAATGATTTGGAAAAGACCTTGGTAGACTGCGTGCAGTGGTGGGCGGTGGCTATCGATTTTGATGAAAACATGGGTCGTACTAGGATCCATAAGGGCCTTGTCCACATAATGTGCTCTGTTGGTACGTTTCGGTGCGAAATACGGGATTTGCTGCATATAACGGCTCAAACTTTGAGCGAAGGATGACGAATTAATGTTAAAAGCGTCTTTAGAAACGGGCTCAAAAAATTCTCCAGGCAGTCTTACTGGTTGGCCAAACAAGAGATCACTGGGGGTAGAGAAGTCCATATTCTCTTTGGGCATGTTACGTAATGCCAGGAGAGTCCAGGGTAGTTGATCATACCACTCACTAGGTTCTTCGTGGCATTCCAAAGATGTTTTAATTGTTTTGTTAAACCGCTCTATTAACCCTTGTGCCTGAGGATGATAGGCAGTGGAGTGACGTAGCTCGCAGCCCAAAGTTACAGACATATCATTCCAGACAGTGCTAGTGAATTGGCGTCCTCTATCACAATAAATGCGTTCTGGGCATCCAAAAAGAGATACCAAGTGACGAAGAAATCCGTCGACACACTCTTCGGCGGTGATGCTAACTAGCGGTATGGCTTGAAAAAACCGTGAAAATCTATCAATGACGGTCAAGACGTAATTGTGACCTTTAGAGAGTCCCAGTGGGCCTATGATGTCTAGGTAGACATGGGTAAAGCGTCCTCGAGGAGGGGGTGTGACCGCCTCGACATTGGCCGTATTTCGCCTAATAACCTTTGATCGGGCGCAAGCTTGGCATTCTTTGGTCCATTGTCTGATGTCTTTGCGCATGTCACGCCAAACTATCAATCGGCCAATGCTTTTAGTTCCAGATTTAATCCCAGGATGGGAGCTGGAATAAAAATGCTGGAAGACTGCTCGACGCATAGATTTCGGAACAAGTTGTCTTAGCCTTCCTTGAGAGTCATCACACAAAAGTGTAGCGCCAGTTTCTCCCAACGGGACATCTTTTAACAGAAGGCTAGTTATGTTGTTTTGTGTTAAATTTTGCAAATCCAAGTCGGACTGCTGTTCTTCTGCCATTTTGAGATAGTCGATGCCTGCAGAGTTAGGGAGGATTGAATTTAAGAGCGGCGGATCAGCCGGGCGGCTAAGGACGTCGGCAACGTTTTCCTTCCCGCTTACATGTTTTAATTTATTGATCATTTGGCTGATAAAGTCAAAGAACCGCTCTTGTCTGGGTGAAGCCACTCGGGTTGTGCTGTAAAATTTGGTCACAATGGGGCGATGGTCGGCACACAGAGTGAAGTCTTTGGCTTCCAAATAATATCTGAAATGTTTTAATGACGCATAACATGCAAACAATTCTCTTTTGAAAGTGGACCAGTGCAGCTGTGCTTTTGTCAGTCCTTTTGACCAAAACGCTAAAGGTGTGAGTGTCCCTTCTTTCCGTTGCTGTAGAACAATCCTATTGTGGCGCCACTGGCATCGTTCACTAATTCGGTTTGAGCATCTGGGTCTGGGAATGCAAGCAGCGTGGCGTTAGTAAGTGCTTCTTTAAGGCCCGTTTCCACTACGAGCGTGGAAAAGAGCATTTTTTCTCTCTTTTATTGGATCATGTAAAAAATACACCCCCAAAATTACACATGTAAAAACTACACCCCTAAAATTACACATGTAAAAACTACACCCCCAGAATAAACTTAATAAATTATAACACAAAGATATTTTTATTCATAAAAATCTCTTATTAGTTCTAATGTTTTCTCGAAACAATCTTCTACAATGTTATCTCGCCACATGTATTCATTTAAGTAGTCTTGCAGAAATTCTCTTTTTATTCCTTTCATGTTTTTGCATCTTCTCTTGTTTTTTGATGTAAAAACAAGAGAAGAGAAGATAACCCTAACCCTAACCTTTGTTCATAAAAGGTACCTGACATGGAAAATTTTTTTAAAAATAAATTAAATTTAGAAAACCTACCCAACATCCTTAAAAAACTTTTCAAAAATTATAAAGTAAAAATTACACCCCCAAAATTACACATGTAAAAAATACACCCCTGGGGGTGTATTTTTTACATGATCCCTTTTATTGATCTTCGATTGAAGCGAGCGGTTAAAATTGAAGCGAGCGCAAAAAAAAAGCAATAAAACAAACAAAGAATGCTTTTTTCCACGCTCGTAGTGGAAACGAGCCTTTACTTGCCTGGAAACATGAAACTAAACTTTTGTTCCACAAAAGGAGGCGTCGAGGAGGACACTGTGTAGCAAAGTCGTGCAACGGTTGTAACAGCTCGGCGCAACCCTTAACGAAGCGGGCGTAAAATTGATACATTCCCAAATAGGCTTTTAGCTGGCGTTTTGTGCGTGGAAGCTGGTAGTCTTTGATGGCAGAAACTTTGCATAGAAGAGGCGCTAGACCTTCGGGGAAACCTGGTACCTCAAAAAAGAAAGACTGTGAACTGCAAAAAAACATTTGGATTCTTTTACTACCAAACCATGTTCACACAACTGCAAAAATACTTGGCGAAGGAGCTGGACGTGCTCCTCATAGCTCTGAGACATAATGATAAGGTCGTCAAGGTAGCAGTAAACTTGAGGTAATCCGCTAACTACTTCGTTTATCAAACGTTGATAATAGCATGAGCTTGAAGAAAGACCCATGGGCAAATAATTGTAACAATAATTGCCAAGAGGGGTAGTAATTGTCAGCTTGTGTTTGTGCAAAGGATTGACGGGAATGTTATAGTAAGCATCGGCAATGTCGATGCTTGAGAACCACTTGCAGCCGTGAGCTATTGAAGCAAAGTCGTTAATATTTGGTAGTGCATATTTTTGAATTTTTAGCAATTTGTTAAGTTGTGTAAAATCTGCACACAGGCGCCAACCTCCGGATTTTTTCTTAACCATTACGATAGGGGACGTCCAAGGACTCTGGCTGCGTTTGAGAACTCCTTGGTCAATCAACTGTTTAAGTTTCACCTTTAGGGCCTGATACTGTTCGGGATTCAGACGACTCTGAAAGGCTAATTGGAGTTTCTGTAAGAGTGTGGACGTCAGCTATCACTGAATGTCTGATACGACGCAATCGTTTGTTGCCTTCAAAAACGTAGGAAAATTCATCTCGAAGTGTGTTCACTAGTTGGGCTTGGGAAGTGTCGCCTGACGAAATTCCATATTCGGTAGGGAGAGATGAGGAGTCTTCTGGAGAGGAGCGTTGTACCTCAAGGTTCTCAATTAACCATTGCGAAGCACGTTGACACAAAGCTGATGATGAGCGAGAAAATCGGCTCCTAGGATACCATAGTCGAGTTGGGAGGAAACGTGAAATGTGAATGAGAAAAACCTAGAAAATCCTAGATCAAGCTTAGTGGAAAATAGCCCAGAGGTGATGAGGCGACCACCGCCAATGGTGGGTAAGAAGGTGTTACCCTGAACACTGGAGTGGGAAGAGGTACTACAGCCAGCTATAGTTTGAGGTATAACCGAACATGCTGCCCCAGTGTCCACAAGAAACCGTGTGGTAGTGATTCGGTCCATCACATAAAAGAAGGGGGTTTTGTCTATGTTGTCCTGCCTCCAACCCCTTAAGCCGTGGAGGCAGGTGCCGCGTTTTTTGACAGAGGAGCTCCAGAGTTGCTAAACGCAGGGCACGGTGGACCTTGGCATTTGCGGGCTCGGTTGCCAAATTGCTGGTGATAGTAGCACGGCAGAGCGTTGTGTGTATTTTCTTTAGTAGTGTTTGGGGACTGAGTGTGTACCTTAGAGATATCAGCTAATTGGCGTTGTAAATTTTGAAGTCTGGAATTTACCGATCCGTTTATCAACGTTTGATTATCGTTGTGATCAGAGCGTAATGATTTTGATGAGGGGGAGTTGTTGTGTAGAGAAAGAAGTTTGTCTGCATGTTTGGCTAATGCATCTAGTGGTCCGTCCTCATAATGATATAAGCCCAACCGTATATGAGAGTCTAAAGATTCGAGCAACTTATGCTTGATGAGGTCTTTCTGAAGAGGGGAGTTTGAGTCGTACTGTGTACCTAGTAGCGTACGCAATTGTATCAAGTATGCGGTTACTGTAGTTTGACCTCTGTGGCAGTCATTCAAAATTTTTTGTAAGCAACCAGATGGCGTCGTTGTATATCACTCAATCAAAACTTGTTTTAAAGTGGTGTAGGGAGCGACATTGTTTGTGGTGCGTACTATGTCTGTTAGTCTTTTTAAAATGTGGGTGGCTTTACTGAGAGCCTGGATTAAATGTGAGTATTTAGATATTTCAGATGTTATGTTGTTGTCGTTAAAAATTAATTCAATAGATTGAAAATAGCCTGTTACATTAAATTTCCAAAATTCTGGAAAATGGACGCTGAATGTAGAATTTTGTTTCAAACTTGTGTCAGCGAGTGAATAGTGGCGTAATGGTGTGGAGGTGTCACGTGGTCGAGAAAACTGAGGCGTAGCTAGTGAGCAAGTGTTCTGTTGGTTAGCATGTAGTGGCGAGGATGACCAACGGTGGTAGAAAATTACGCTAAAAACAAACACAACTGTGATAAAACACAAGCACGAAATTGTTAACAGCATCATACAATAAGCTACTTCGGAAAACTCGATAATAATCCCGAAAGACACAGATTATATACGCAGATGTATTATTATTATTATTTTTATTTATATTTTTTTTTCAAGAAATTGCTTCAATGTAAGCTGTAAGCCTACAGCGCATTAATTTACTGTACAGTCAATAACAGATTGTATCTTACGATTATAATTGTCAAGTAGTATTGTGACGTCACCATCATGTGATAGTCGCTCTAAAATACTGCTGTTGGAGCTAGACAGTGCAAATAATAAAAGCAAAGTAAATAAATGATTTAAAGAACTAAATTCAACTTTGAAAAAAAAATTAAATACTACTAACAAAGGCGAACGTTCAGTAGGTAATTGGTATCGGTCTGCTATTTTTTTTTATAACTCCAACTGCTGATGGATGAAGGCAGTCCAGCTGTTTTTGTTTTTTTCTTATTTTCTTTGTTTAAAGCTTGTTTTCTATTCCAACTGAAATTGCTGTTCTTTCTGTCGGGTCACTAAAATGTAGCGGCTAACTTGATATGTATCTGTATATATGTTTGGTTTGCTAACTTGTTGCAAGCCTACTACATATAAAATAAATACGTCCAGACTTTATTCTGTTTCATCTCAACTTTTTTATTGGTTTCTTTGTTTAGGTTAAAAAATGTGCAATTAAAGGTAATCACCCACTCGTAGCGCGTTAAAGACAATCGCCCACTAAAGTAGCGCGGTCGCTACAAGCTTAACCCAAGCTGCTCGGGGTAAGCCCATCCCAATAGGCCTGGCACCGGTCCCGGGCACAAAAGCATGGAGCCTGGAAGCATTTTCACAATACTCCGTTTTCCATTTGTGATTTGTCCATTCAGAAGCACGGATGCCAAGTCTGGCAAGGTTGTTCAAAAGATTCCGCGCAGCTGGCACGAACGGGCGTCTGGATCTTAGTCTCACGTGGCGAGTATCTGAGGACCCATTTAAAAGACCATACAAGATATAATCGGGGTCCAGAGATCCACGGTAAGCCAAGGAGAGTGTCGCTCTCAGTCGGCGAAGTTCAGCTGGCTGGATGCCTGAGAGTACAGTTAGGTGGTCCGTTGGAGTGGGACGCAGGCATCCAGTAACTATGCGCAAGGCGTCGTTCACGACACTGTCAATGAGGCGAGTGTGAGCATTGCGACACCAGACTGGCGCACAGTACTCAGCTGTTGAGTAGACTAGAGACAAGGTGGCTATGCGTAGTGTTTTAGCACCAGCACCCCATCCCAAGCCCACGAGTCGCCTCAGCAGTGTAACGCGCAAGGATAGTTACTAAGTGGTGGAAAAACGTGAGCGATCTGTCCAGTTTTACCCCAAGGTAAGTAGTGGTTGGACAGAACGGTAAAAGTCTACCGTTGTTGTAGACCTTTAGCTCACGTTTGGTCTCTCGGTTATTTAAGCGAAAGGCTGCCGTCACCGTCTTAGTGTGACTGAGCTTCAACGCAGTAAATATCTCTGACAATTTTTCACAGAGAGAATTTGCTGCTGCCCTCCAACATTTAAAACCAGGTAAAGCTCCGGGACCTGATTCCATCTGCCCAGAGCTTATACTCCATGCTGGAGCTGCTTTGAAGTCCTGGTTACGTGACTTCCTTTCTTCTTGTTTGCGCCGACTTAAAATTTCCAAGATCTGGAGAAGAGCGCTTGTGGTCGCGATCCCAAACCAGCAAAGCACGTGGGGGACCCAAAGAGTTATTGACCGATATCTTTGCTCTGTGTTCCCTACAAGATCCTCGAGAGACTTATCTACGCCCGCGTGAGCCATTAATCGGTCCATTGCTCCCTAAAGAGCAGGCTGGGTTCCGACGCGAGAAGTCAACCGTAGATCAAGTTGTTCTGCTAATCCAGAACATCGAGGATTCTTTCAAGACTAAAGAGAAGACAAGTGTCGTATTCGTATATCAGCTGCTTATGACACTGTCTGACACCGTGGCCTTACCTGCAAGCTGTTGAGACTACTTCCGGATAAGCACATGGTCAAAATGCTCATGGAGCTTGTCCGAAATCGAAGTTTCACCCTTACCACCGATGACAGCAAGCAAAGCAGGCTACGCCATCTTAAAAACGGCGTTCCTTAGGGATCAGTTTTGGCTCCCCTCCTATTTAACATCTATACGTACGATCTTCGTTCCATGATTTCCAGAAAGTTTGCTTATGCTGATGATTTAGCATTGTTGCATTCTTCTGGAAACTGGAAGGACTTGGAGGGGATTTTAAGCCAAGACATGTCCACACTGTCAGCGTATCTCGGGACTTGGAGGTTAAAGCTCAGTCACACTAAGACGGTGACGAATAAAAAAAGTGGGTCGATCTGCACATCGAATCTGTCTTTCTTTTCTGTTTCTAAGATCTCCAAGGAGGGCTATGGCACCAAAATTACTGTCCAACATATGGTAAACTTAACGAATTAGTGATCATTAAGGTGTAGCCATGCCACAATACCTTTCCCCCCCCCTTAAATAACCTACGCTACTGACTGCAAGCATTTCCTCAAGTCAAAAGGATAAATAAAGTTTAAAGTAAAAAGATTGTACTGATTAAATCAAGGTTCAAAAGTTAATTCATGCAATTGAGGTTCAAAGGTTTGATTTTTTGCAAAAAGGTCTTAAACATTGATTTTAATACACAAAAGAAAATGCATTCTTTGATTTTATTTATTTTTGTGTCAACAAAAATTTCCTAAGCCTGAACTAATAAAAATAAATTTGCTGAGGTTAAACAGAAACATTATTCTAAACGGTTCGAGGCCCTCAAATTAAATATAAAGCAAATTCATTTTATAGTTATAAAACATGTTCGAGAATCTCGAAATTTATGCAAAAAAAATATAATCCTTGTCAAAAACAAGTTGAAAAATTTGTGTTTTTTAAGTCCGTAGAATGAGTAATGGAATACATAAGCAAACTAAAGGCAACACAGCAATTGTTCAAAATATGCCAGTTTTGAGGGACAGGAAAGCAATTCAGTTATTGCAGTTCCAGTTGTCAATTTTTAGTTTTGACCGCTACAAAATTATTTTTCAATTTACAATTTAATCACTCATGCTTATCGAGCATAGAAGTAATTCAAGCTGTTATTTGAGAAATAAATTTACTTGCCTTAGTTAGTCAGTCATTATTTTATTATTTGTCTATTTTATTATTATTTTCGCCGGTTGTTAAACAAAATATTCAATGTCAACATATTTACTCCATGTAAAAACGAATGTTAAACAAGACGAAACCAACGTTTAAGCATGCATTAAATAAGATAATTAGCAAGCTTAATTACCAATTATTTGCGAAAAGACAAAAACAGTTATTACCGTATATTAAAATATATACCAGTATCTGTTCTGGTATTTATAATATTTATTTATGGATTCTGCAAATTTTGTGACTATAGCCATTACTGCTATTAGCAAAAGTTTAGAAAATGTGTGAGCAAGCTTTCTTTTTTTCTATTCTGCTGTATTAATTCTGGGTCTTTTCAAGAAATTACCTTAAGCAATTTTTTTGTTAAAACTGACCTGAAATCCCTCCAAGAATGAAATAAAAAAAAAAACCAAGAGGGAAAGGATCTCTTCAATAGTGATAATAACTACTGGGAGATCCAGGGTTGCAAATAAAATTTGCTTAAGGTGACTTCTTTAAGAGACCCAATTTTTTTACCAGCAAATCTTAGCAAAATGAAAAGGTTTTTATTAATTAAAGTTAATAATATTGAAAAATTTATAGTAACAAAATTACATTTTAAAACTCTTAAAGTTTTATTTTTATTGTTATTGTCTTTGAAAGAAAGCATTTTGAACCAAGACCACGTTAATCACAATCTCAGTACTTTGGGCATGCTGCTGAGTTTACTAGACTACTTGTAAAAAAACTTTTTCTGTTCAAATTAATATTTATCAATATATTCCTTTTAGCTTTTTACATTTCTTTTTTAATAGCTTATTATATCAGTGTATTTCATTAGTTATCTGTATTCATAATATTTTTGCATTTTTTAATTACAGTATATTATTTTGGTTCCAGCAAAATTTTCCTTTGTAAAATGCATGCTAAAACTAAAAATGAAATTTTTTAGAAAGTAGCTTATATCAATGGTTGCCAACCAGTGGTTCATGTAAACATTTTGTTGATACCAAGAAAAAAATTAGATTTGTAACCAGTCCATTGGTTTAAGAACTGAAATCAGTCTAAATCCAACAACCTTTGAGTTATATGAAGTCTTTATTTATTCAAAGTAATTTTAAAAGCAAATAACATTTTAATTAGTGTCTTCTTGATTTTTGAAGAATTTTTACATCTTAAACATAAAAAGAGGAATTTTTAAAGTGAAGACTTTTTTAGTCATCACAATAGCTTTTCTAAATTCCTATTAGTGGTCTGCCAAATAAAAAATTATTTATTTAGTGGTTCATAAAGTTTATAATGTTTGCAAGCACTGTTTTATATAATAAAGTCATTGATCTCTAGCTTAAAAGTTTTTCTGGTTGTGTTATTTTGTATTGCATGTATCTGAAAAAATTTATGAAACTTAAAAATATTACCTTTGTGTACTGTTTTTTGTTGAATCTTATCTCTAGTTAGAAATGTATTAATGTTGTATAATATGGTTCAGTTGTGCTAAAGTTTGATTTAGTTGCAATCAATAATAATTTTTTTATTTAGTAAGCAATTGTTTTTAAAATGTTTTCTTTAGAAATAAAAAGAATTTTATGAGTTGTAAATTTTTATTCAAAGAATTAAAAAATGTAAACTGGTATCTATTTCATTTAAAAAAGCTTTTTAATTGAATTGAATGTTGAATGTGTAATATCGTGGTTAACATGCTTCTGTTATTTATTAGTGTAAACTTTTAAATATATTTTATTCTGTTTAATTTAAAATTTGTTTAATTACTAAGCCAAGTTTGCTGTTTGTTGAAAGAGTACCATATTATAATCAGGAAAGTGTAATTATGTATTTTAATTCTCAGTAATTTGCTTATGTAACTTTTATAGGTTTACATGTTTTTATAATGTAATTGAAATGGATCATTGATAGTCTAAAAGTTCATTACATTGCTTTTAGTTCAGTCTTATTAAGTTTAAGCCCATTATTGTAAGCTAATGTTTAAGATTTCCATATTGATGATGAATGTGATCAACAAATTTAGAGTTTAAAACTTATTTGCATCATTCTGTTGTGTCCTTGCAAGACACTTTACAGCACTTTCTTCTGCTTGATGGTCTTAGCAAGCTCTTTTAAATTTTAGTCATATTTACAAAAAACATTAAAAAACCAATTCAAAAAAACTTCAACTGGAGATTAACAGCAGTCAAAACAATAAATAAAAATGGTTGTTATAGAAAGCAGCAGTATTGGAAATATTTCTGACTTTATGATGTAAACAAGGAAAATTCACACAAAAAAATGTTTTTTGTTAACTTAATGTAAAAAAAATAAACTTCCATTAAAGCTATGAACGAAATTGCAATAAAAAAAGTGATTCTCTGCAATTATCGAAAAAACAGAAATGATGTAGAAAAAAGTTTATAAAAAGTTGGCCAGCAACATTGTCTTTTCCTTATATAATATTTCCTTAACATTTTTTTCTCAAGAAGATTTTTGAGTTTAGTTAAAAGCCTTGTCAGAGATTCTGTTAGAATATTGTGTTAATGGATTATCAAAACAAATAAAGTTGTTGTTGTTGCGCCTCCTCCAAGGATATCTTGAAGGAGCCATAACTCAACCCCTCAAAGAAGCCAATGTAGATTCCCACTCTTGGCGTATCTTTACCGCTTCTAAAAGCTTTTTCCGCAGATTAGTGGTGTTGTGTTATGTTGGTACTTGACTGCAGTTAAAGAGGTGATTAGTGTCATGTGTGTGTGAGAAGCATAGTGGTATTGTGGCATGTAAGTATCAGGGTTCACTGTATGTTGTAACTTTACAAAAATGGTAATTTGTTGGCTCTGAGCTATGCCAGTTTTGTATGCATATGACATGGTAATGTTTGTTCTGATGAACAAATGTCATAGGTGTGGTGTTAGTAAGTTTGTTGTTTTTTGTGGAACTGAGGTATTGTTGGGTGATGCATAGTGAATGTGTTTGAGATTTTCTCTACATTCCTCAGCTTTTCTCTAGTGTGATCATAGTTATGAAAGATTTTGGCTTTTATGCTTCTGGGTGGATCTGAGTATGCATTGAGATCATGTAAAGGGTGTATTTGTGTTTGAGTCAGTTGTTTAAGTTAAGTAGCATGAAGTTTGAGATGGGTGTCCATTGAAAGGACCTTGGACCTTGGTTTCATCAAGTAGGTGTTGAGTGTTTGTGTAGTTTGCTATTAAACTTGATGATGATGTTTGGAATACTTGTTTGTATGAGTTTGTGTATGTTCATTGTATCAAACACCCTGCTCAGTCCAAAGCTAAAACCACAGTATGTTGTAATGGCCATAGCTTGCTGGAGCCTCTTGTGATTTTATGACAGATGTGCAAAGCAGTGTGTCTATGTTTGAAACCATGTTGATGAAAAATGACTGGTATGTTTTCTGTTATGTATGGTTGTGGCATTTTTTCTAGTCTTTTGGCAATAAATGATAATAGTGATATGGGTTGGTAGTTTATGCCAATGTTTTGGATTGTGTAGTTTTGGAATAAGGATGTTTGTGGCACATTTTCAACAATGGGTTATTGTGTTAGTGTTGAGGGCAATGCTGTACAGGTTTGTGTGGTATCTGATGGTAAGTGGTCATAGTTGTTTCTGGTGTCTGATGTTTATGCCATCAGGTCCAGTGGAATTATTGCTTGTCCTGTTTGATATTGCTAATTGCACTTGTGTAATGGTAAGTTATGTTTCTTTGGTGAAAGGTTCTTGATTGTATGGACTACATTAAACATTAATAATACTACATTAAACATTATATTGATTTTGTTTGTGCTATATGGAGTGATGTTTGTAATTTGTTTATTAAAAAACTTTGCTTTGTCTATCTCGGTGATGGTTATTTCAGTTCCAAAAACAAATACTTCTATTCTATTGTGTAGATAGATTTTTGTGGGAAAGCTTTGCCATGGTGTCCCACACACAGTGTTGATTGTGCTTATGACCAATTTTGTCAAGATGTTGTTTCCAGGTGTTTGTTTTGTGTTTATGTATTTGTTTGTTTATGTGATTGTTAAGAGTAATGATTTGTGGTTCTAATTTGTTTTGTTTGCTAATATGGTTACAGTGATGAATACGCTTTTGGATATGCATGGGTAAGTGAGTGTGATTTTTGCTGTTTGATTTTTTTAGGGATGATGAGTTTGTCAGCATAAAAAATTGCCTTGATAAGATGTTTGTTTGCTTCAAGGACATTTGTAGTATGGGGTCTGTAGATGAGATCCTCAACATGTTTGAATGATGTCTAATCAGCCTTTTGGTAGTTGGTTATTGTTTTAGTGAAGTGAAAGTGAATTGTTTTGGTCTTGTGATGTATACTGAGGGTAGTGAGTAAAGGTAAGTGATTATGGGAGAGAGTGGATGGTCTGCCATCTAGTGCAATCATGTGGTCAATGAGTACCATAATGGCAAGTGAGCATTGACATCTGCTGTGATGATTGTGTTTGGAAGAAACATTATGGTTGTAAATGGGATGCATGTAATCGAGTCTTCTTCTATTGGTGGTGGCTTGCTAGAATGCTTGTGATATGTAGTTGTTGTGATGTGGATAGGTGGATTTTGATGATTTGTAGTTTAGTGGGTGACATGTATGATGTATTAAGTTGTGAAAAACTGATGTTGTTTTTAGTGTAAGTCAGGAGGTCTTCTTTTTGTTTGTGCATGCAATCTATTCAGATAGGTGTGAAGTGAGGAATGTTTGATGTTTTGTGGGTTTGATTGAGTTTTGTCTCTTCTATTGTTATGATATCTGCTTATGTATTTTTAATGAGTAGTTGTATTTCATCTGTTTTTTGTGGATGCCATTTGTTGCCAGACTGTGAAAAAGTTCTTTGGTGATGTTGTGTCTGTTTGTGTTCTGTGGTTAAAAGTGCTATGAATTGTGCAGCATCATGAGTTGTTGTAGTCTTTTGCTGTGACTTGGAAGCATTTTAAATGCACCTGGTACTTTGTGTAGTTACATAAAATAGATGTTTAATGTTTGGTGATAGGTTTTGGACAAATGTCACAAACCCACTTATGGGTTTGTAGTGGCTGAAAATCAAGCACCTGTATCCCAACCTGGACAAGGTTGACTCGTTTAGGAAAGTACTTTTTCATCAGATATTTCTGCCAAGTTCCTGATGCAGTCCTTTTTAATATGCGGGATGCCTGAGGCAGCATGAAAAAATGTTCTAGATAATATATCTTTTATAAAATTTTGCAATGCAACCCTACTACAAGGGTTTTTATATATAAGAGATTTCCTTCTAAACTGCTTGCTTGCCACAGCTTTTGAGCACAGTCTGCACAGGTTTGAAGTTGCCATCTTGTAAACTTATTTTTTTCTGGTCTACATCTGCAAACCTTTTTGGCATGGATATTCGTAAGAAGAGAGATATGAGTAAAATTCCAACTTCCAGCCAACACAGCTTTACAGGTCAACGATACACCAAACTTTTTCAGCACAGTAAAATTGTAGTTTATGCAAAAGAAAGTTATAAAAGCCATAAAATAAATATTTTTTTGAGTACATTTTTAATTAATCTTTTCAGTAAAAATATTTTCATCTTACTTATGTTTGTTGAGCCTTCTTTCTCAACTAACTTTAAATTTAATGTTCATAAATAATTAACACAGAAAATATTACTTTCTCATAATTGTTTAAAAAATTTACCATACTGGGTTATTATCAAAATTTTTATGTTTTTAATTAATTATCAAAATACTTACGATCTGTTAGATATTGGTTAGATAATATTTAAAGTATAATCTATAAATATTTATTAGAACACAATTTATTTTTGTGTTCTGATAAATATGAATAAACAATCTAACTATTGAAGTTCTTGAGCACACTTCTGAAAAGCATCAATAATTTGCACTTATGTTTAAAATTTGATTTATGCATTTATTTTATGTTTTTTAGAAAAGTTTTACACCTTTGCATCATTAATGTTTGTTAGATTCTGATTTCAAAATTTAAATAAGTTTAAAAAATAATGTCTGGTCGTCCTCCAACATCCATGAGAAATAGAACTGGGACTTCATCAAGCCGACCACCTGGTACGGCCCGACCCATGACCAGAGGTGGACAAGGATATGGAAGTAATATTTTTGGAGGTATTAATGTTGCAGATAGGTCAGTTGAAAATTTTTTTGTTTTAAACTTAATTTGTTATTCCATCACTTATTTATGTATAAAAAAATCTTTTTAGACCTATGACTCAGCAAGGTCTGGGTGGAATGAAAACTGCCAGTAAAGGTCAACGTCAAGTGCAGGATCGCACCTATTGGTTGGGTGAAGTACGAGCCAAATGCTCCGAACTATCTTCTGAAATTCGAAAAGTTGAAACTGAGATTGTTCAACGGCAAGAAGAAAACAACACATATTTAATGTTCGAAAAAAGAGCAGAAACTTTAGCAGCTGAATTAAATGATTTACAAGTAATTTTTTTTTTGTACAGGGTAGTCCAAAAGTAGGTGAACAGTAAATTACAACATTTATTTTAAAATTACTTATACATACCATTATATTTACTGACACAATTATTACATAATTGACAATTAAATTTTATTGTGAACAATGATACAAAAACCCTTAAATTTTATCAATGCAGGTGCTCACACTGTTTTCCAACTGATACATAAACCTATTCCACATACTATCCACCTGCTTTTGGACTGCCCACTGTATTTTTTTTCTATATGCTTCGCAAAAAAAAGCCTCAAACTAAGAAAAATCAACAAGCTCTATTAAATCTGTTAAAATAAATTTTAATGTACAATATTCGAATTAAATTTTTTTATTTTAAAAGTATGTGACTTACGTTTAGAACGGAGTATTTTCATAACCTTTAAAAATCTTGTCAAAACACACACACACACACACACACACACACACACACACACACACTGGTATATTTTTGAAACTTCTTACTATTAATACATCTTCAATTTAGAACCCAAACAAAACCTTTGGTCATTGTGCTATGTTGTTGACTTTTGATTGTGATTACCAGAACTCAACTTAATTCAAGTCTTTAGTTTTAAATAATCCAATAAAACCCAATATTTCTTTCCAAATCTGACCTTTCAATAAATTTACTACTTACATTGTATAGGTGATCAAAACAAATTTTGTAATGTTGACGTTTGAATATGCCATTGCAAAAGATAAAAAAATTCGTAAAGAAGTAACAGTTTTACAGAATATTTGTTAACGTTTTCCTTTGCTTTCAGGGTCAATTGCATGATTACAACTTGATGGTTGATCGAATCAACACGAATCGAGATATAAGTGAAATGGTCGAAGATTTAAACGCTTTGAAAGTTCAAAATGAACAAGAAGCTGAAATACTGGAAAAAATATTTGTTGAAAAGCAAAAAGCTGAAAAAGAAATCGAAAATTTAGACAAGCAATTGCTTCGCCATCAAATGCTCACCGAAAACAGAGTACAAGATATGAATCCGAAAATGAAGTCAAAGTATTCTGATTTAAAGCAAGAAAGCTTACAAGTAATTTTTTTATTTAATTATGGTGTTCGTTTGTATTTAACAACAGATCACACACTGATTTGTAGTTTTATTTTATCTTGCGCAATTAAATTTTCATGTCATTTTGTTTTTAAATTTAATTTCTAACCGTAATTTGGAATGTAGATTTTGTACTTAATAGTTGTATTGAAAACATTTATTTTTGGTATTATAACCTTCAATCATTGCAAAACTTAGTTATATTTTTATATCATGCATATAAATTATCTTTTTCGTACCTTAGAAGCATCATATTACTCTGTCAAATGTTAATTGCTGCCAGTTAGCTTCGAATACCAATTTTTTCAAGTTGTTATAATGAGCTATGCAACAATTGAACAAAATAGATCTTTGCGATAGCTTCTATAACAATTAATACTTGTTCAATAGTAAAAATGATTGTAAATTTTTTTGGAAGAGGTTTATTCAACTTTATGGTCTGAATTGAACAAGCGCTGCTTTTGTAAAATAAAAAAACATGGTTAATTTTAAGAGAATGGAAGAATTGACAAAATTGCAAACTCAACTTGAAGATTTAACGACGAAGCAAAGCGACCTTGAAATGCAAGTTCAACACGACCCCATGAAGCTAGAAGCTGTCAGACTCTGTGGAAGACTTAGCGAGGTAATCGTCTTGCAGATCAACTTGTCGGGAATTGCCGTCATCCTTTAAAGCTTTTCGCCTAACTGTTACCAAAGTTAAATCACCATAAAAACCTATATAATATTTTGTTTTTGTTCAGCCTTTTATAACAGCCCAAGCAAATGGTTTAAGAAATTGCTTTTTATTGAAAGACCGTTTTGTCTTCAAAAATCGAATGAGTTCTAAAAAAAGTCTTTATTACGCACTTTTCAAACTTTTTTTTGGGTCTTCATTTTACGTTCAATGTCAATAACTTTGGAGCTTTTTATTTGGACAATTTTAAATTGCGACCGCAGCTTGTAACAAAAATGACTGTTACTCTTCTTTTCTTCATCGCGAAATGTCTGGATTTAATTGTTATCTGGTCGATCAAGACAGTGTTGCATGCAACTCGCGATCGCTTCGATTGGTAGCGTGGCCCAGGTGAACGTAATTTTGATCAACCTTTTATGCAATTTCTTTTTTTTTGTTTCACTAATTTGTGCGGCTTTTAATGAAATAAATAGGGAGTTGTGACGTATCATTAAAGTGAAGGCTTTTTTGTCTTCATTGGTTTTTCGTTTTTGATTTGTTCAACGCTCGCACCTACTCGCCAGACTGTAGACTTTATAAATAGAGATTATGTTGATTATTGTGCCACGTGAGTCCTCAATTACAAAGACCCATGTAGGTTTTATGTGTCCATTTTCACCTTATGTTTTACAATTTTGGGGCTTTTTTTGCATATTGTTGTTCTTATTGTTATTGCCCCTCCTACAAGGATATCTTGGAAGAGCCATCCCTTAATCTCTCAAAGAAGCCAATTTAGATTCCCACTCTTGGATTACCTCTGCTGCTTCTAAAGGCTTTTTTCACATGTTAGTGGTGTTGTGTTGTGTTGGTACGTGACTACAGTTAAAGAGGTGATTAGTGTCATGTGTGTGTGAGAAGCATAGTGGTATTGTGGCATGTAAGTAGCGGGGCTCACTGAATGTAGATAACTTTACAAGAGTGGTGATTTGTTGGCTCTAAGCTGTGCCAGTTTTGTGCACATATGACATAGTAATATTTGTTCTGATGAACAAATGTCATAAGGTGTGGTGTTAGTAAGTTTGTTGTTTTTTGTAGAACTGAGGTATTGTTGGGTGATGCATAGTGAATGTGTATGAAATTTTCTCTGCATTCCTCAGCAGTTAAGTTTGGTTGTGAGATGATGATGTTAGTGTGATCATTGTTATGAAAGATTTTGGCTTTTATGCTTCTGGGTGGATCTGAGTATGCATTGAGATCATCTAAAGGGTGTGTTTGTGTTTGAGTCAGTTGTTTAAGTTGGGTAGTATGACGTTTGAGATGGGTGTCCAATGGAAAAACCTTGGTTTCGTCATGCAAGTGTTGAGTGTTTGTATATCGTCTTAATATTACCGACGGCTCGGCATCATTGAGACAGTACCACGTCAACAGATGCATTGCCTGGGCGGGCATCCGAAACTCGTGGTACGTTTCGACCTATGAAGAGAGTGTAGTGCGAGATTTGATTTTTTAAAAAGCATTTTTAAATTTTAAGCTCACTGAAAAAGAACAGCAACTGCTAGATGAGCAGAAAACGCGAATGACTCCCGAACAGGAGCAACAGAAACTATTGGCCAGTGTTAAAGCGGACAACCAAGAAATATCCACCATGGATCGGCAAAATAAGGAATTGGATGAGAGGATCCGCTTAATGCAGGAGGAACTGAATCAAATCGACAACGAATTAGATGATCAGCAGGTAATTTAATTAATGATTGATGAGTTTTTTCATGCGCCTTTGTATGCTTTGGTTATTTGATGAAAGCATTTATTAAACTTAACCATTAGACTGTGCAGTGTATGAAATTTTTACAATCTCGCTAAATTCGCAACATTAACTCGCGCTAGAATTTACTTAGAATGTGCAATAAAATCTTGATTTAAAGGACACCATGAGGATCTGGCAATGTGTTTGTTGTTATAAGTAATTTGTGTTAAATTCTGTTTTTGTTTTTTTTTTAATTTAATTTAGCGCTATGCTATTATTTTGTACAAACTTTATCATTCAAATTTTATAATGCCATAATCTGATTGGCCCAGAGTGAATCAGCTGACAAGTTTCGTCAATTGCAACGCCGTGAAATGACAATGGACGAGTTTATGAGCACTTTTGAAGAAACCAAAGAACAGCAGTTACAGGAACAAAGCCAACTCGAAGGCGGCATTGTCGCGTTGCTCGATCAAATCGCGAAGACAATCGAGTTCGGTCAAAACGTCCCGTCCATGGAGAGAATGAAAGCGTTAAAAGTAAGTTCGCATTTTTATCTTTCGTAAAAATCCTTAAAGCTGCTTATTCTTCATGACCATAAGAATTTTTGGCACCTATTTTTAACATCTCTTTGAACCATCTTTTTTTTGCATCAGGGCAAAACGAAATATTACACAGCATACATTAAGTATAACATATTAAATGTACACCGAGTATAAACGTATAAAATTTTAAATGTATTGGCCAATCAAAGGTGAAGTGACCGGCCCTTTTGGAAGCAGAAATATACCGAATTAAAACTGATGATGAAGAGGATGATGACGATGATGCGATATCAACGATGTTAATGATGATAATCGATGTTGTTATAATTATCAAGAAGGTTCATGCTGCTATTTCGTTTATTGTTTGACTTTGCTTCGGCTTCTCCAGGACGACCTTCAGTTCAAAGAAGGCGAACTGCAGAAAGCAGAGTCGACGTCGACCGCGTTAATCGGTCAAAGTTCAAAGCTGCAAGAAGATCTCTCAAAAGTAGAAGAGTTAGAAATGAAAATAGAGTCCGAGAGACAGGCGATGATCAAAGATATTGAAAAAATGGAAACCGAAATGGAAATTTATAAGTAAATTTTTTTAAAGTCTTATGTTTTAAACATTTTAATTTTTTAATTTCTATTTTAAGAAGCACTCACCTTTAATTTTTTTGCATCACAAAACCCTTAAGGTAATTCAGCCAATTTTGTGATACCCTATTTATCATATCGAGAAACGCTCTAAGGTCATGAAATCTTGTAAATGTTTCGCGGCGTCCTGTTAAATTTGAGCTGCTTACCAAGACTGCCAACCAAAACAAAGTTCCGTTGAAGTGTCTTTTCTAAGGATACAAAAAAATGGCGCAAGTGTGCTTTGAACTGCGTCCGTCTCAATCGCCCTTTACGTATTACCGCGCTCTTAACTACTCAACCACGTTATCTTCAGGTTTCTTTTTCGGCACTCAATATAATTATGATAATGCTTGCTTAACCATTATTTTGAAATATTACTTGGGATATAATTAAAATTGATCGTTTGTTTGCTGGGAAATATGACTTTCTTTGGTAACAGAACCGGTTGACAAAAAACTTGAATCCCACTATTGGGTTAATGTAATAACTTACTATTCCTAATTTTAAATCGATATTGATCTAGTTGCAGCATTCTGTTTAAGCGGCGTGACCATATTTTAAAATTTGCAAAAAATTTTCGTTTTAAAAGGCACAACGGGAATCGCCCGAATAAACTGAGCTGTTCGCAATTCGAAGCGTTGACACACTGAGCGAATCCACCGATTCTCTTAGGTTATGACGTCACGTTTTCGTTGTTTTCTAGAAATGTCGACCAACTCAGAGCGGAAGCAGAAACCATAAAGGCGGAATTAAAAAAAGAAAAGAAACAACTGGAAGAAAGCAAGTTAGGTCAACGAGAACGCCTTGAAAGAATAGACCAGCAGTATAACGCTTTGCTGGGCGAATTGGAAGAAAATGAGACGCACGTGCAACTTCTTAACTTGGAGAAAAAGTGGCAACACATCGAGCAAAACAATTTCGCCATGAAAGTAAGTTTTGGGCAAGCGAAACCCGCTTTATAAATCCAACAATGAAAATTTCTTAAATTAAAGTAGATAAGTTTTGTATTTATGTTTCGGCTTAATCTTGCAAGCAATTTAGAAAACAAAAGTTGAAAGAATCTCTTATGGTATTGGCTTGTCATTAGTAAACTGCAGAATTAAGCAAATGCAGATATAGCTATCTTGAGTAAACTGTATGCTCTTAATTCTAATGGCTAGTTGAACCCCGCTACTCTTACAACAGAAACTTGCAACAATTTATTGCAATCGACGGTTTTTTAATAATGCTGAAAGCCAAGAATTTTACTAGTACACGTAACAAGTTTATAAGTACATGTACTTCTATTTATTTTTGTATTTCAGGAATTCATTTTTTCAAGATCTGTTGACTTTAAGCCCATGAAAGCAAAGGTCTTGAAATTGATTTCGGAAAATAACAAACTTCTCCAAGATCTTTACACGAAATCTTCGCTGCTCAATTGAATTTTATCGCTTTGTTTATAACTCTTGCTGATTTATGTTTGCTCATTTATGTTCGTATAATTTGCCGGGAGCAAATTGTAAAATATTTTTGTAGTTAAAATAAAGTTAAATATATTTTTAAAACTTAGACTAAATTTGTTTTTGATTTTATCCATAAGGTTATTGATTTTGTAGCTTTCTAATAATTCATTTGGGTGCAACTAAATGAAGTAGTCCGCATGAAATGCTAGAATTGCTATGATTTGGCACGATCAATACCTAGTCTTACTTGCAATATGTTGTCATTAATGTATGGTAAAGAGTTAACACATACTGGTAACTGATTGGGTTCAAACATTTCTCTGCGACAAAAAAGTTGATTTTGGTGCTCCAATTAAAACAGCGTTTTTTTCCTCTTTAATACCTTAAAGCAGTGGTCACCAAACTACGGCCCGCGGGCCGAATTCGGCCCGTTAAGGTTTTTCATCCGGCCCGCGAAGCGCTTTTTAAAAAACGTATACACTCACTTTGAGCCACAGTTGGATAGAATTATATCGGAACATGTTTCAGGTTTATTACTTTGTTCTTCTCATTGGAGACCACACCAAGATTTTGGGAGAACAATAGCGAAATTAGAGCTCGAATCAAAGTGAAGACTTTTTTTTTCAGAGATCACTACAATTTTGGGAGTAAAACAGCGGATTTAGAGATCGAATCGAAGAGAAGACTTTTTTTCTTGCTTTGGCCCGAGGAGGTCCAAAAATCGAAATCCGGCTCCCGGCTCGAAAAGTTTGGGGACCACTGCCTTAAAGTATGACCTGCCGTCCACAATTTCCAAGAAGTTTGCTTATGCGGACAATCTAGCTTGCTGCAATCTTTTGGAAACTAAAAGGACTTTAAATCAAGGCATGACTACACTTTCAGCGTATCTCGAGACCTGAGTTTGAAGCTCAGTCACACTAAGACGTTAACGGCAGTCTTTTGTTTAAATACCCGAAAGGCCAAAGATGAGCTAAAAGTCTGCAACAACAATAGACTTTTACCATTCTGCTCAACCCCTACTTATTTTGGGAAAAAACTGGACAGATTGGTCACTCACATTTTGTTGCCATCTAGTGGCATTGCAAAAAAATATTTTGACGCGTCACACTGTTGCGGCGACTCAGGATGGGGTGCTGGTGCTAAAGCAATGCGCTTAGTTGCCCTCTCTCTGGTCTTCTTACAGCTGACTACTGCGCACCAGAAAGGGATCGCAGCGCTTATACATGGCTCATAGACAGAATTCTGGATGACGCCTCGCATATCGTGACTGGATGCTTGTGTCCAACTCCAACGGACCGCCTAACCATGCTTTCAGGTATCTGAGCTTGCCATGGATCTCTGGATCCTAATCATATTCTGTTTGGTTTTTTAGGCTCAGATGCTCGCGATATATAGAGACAGATTTAAATGTCCGTTTGTGCCGGCTGGGCGGAATCTACTAAATAAACTTGCCAGACTTGGCATCCGCACTTCTTAGTGGACAAATTACAAACGGGACACGGAATACTGTAAGAGTACATTCAGGTTCCGTGTTTTCATACCCATGACCAGTGCCAGGCCTGTTGGATTGAGCTTGCCCTGAACAACTTGGGAAAAGACATTTTCTTACATTGGACCTAAAATATGGCAAGAAGTAGGCTACCCCTCGCATTAAAGTCACATTCTTATTATCAATTTAAGAAGAAATTTAAACTTTTTTTGACTAGTCAATATTAAATAAGTCAGCTGGCACGTGGAAAGTTATTTAATAATAACTAATAATGCTATTAATTCTTAATCATTTTTCTAAATGTACTGTGTGTTTTACTGATACAAATTACCTTTTATGTCCCACTCTTTTGAGGGAGGCAGGTGACTAGAAGACCGTATGGTCCTTTAGCTGCCGTCCTGTGCTTCGGAAAATTTTTTTGCCACGTCTACAGTATATGTTAGTGCATTTTTTGTTTGAAGCAAAAAACAGGCTAACTAAAACTGAAACTAAGCTCAATCACCTGCGGACTGGTGTTAGACGATTCCATTCGTCCATGGACACATGAGGTCTTGCTCTTTTACCAAATTGCAAGTGCGGCCCCCTTGAACAAATCGCATACCACTTTCTAATAACGTGATCCAGAGGGACGTTCCGTCAGGGCTTCACTTGTTGAAATCAAATAAAGCAGAAATAAATTATTGAAGTCGTAGTTTTTGCAAAATAAATGCAACTTACTATTAGTTGAAAAAAATTAAGAAAAATTATACCGCACTTGTAGTTTAATTACTTTTGCTTTTTAACTCCAATTTTGGACAGTTTAATCGTTGTATTTTCAGCGCTTCAATCATTTATCAAGCGTTCTTGTCAACAAAATCGCTAATACAACCTAGTGAGGCAGCTTCAAAATTTGCCTCCCTTCAGATAAAAAAAGAAACATAAATGAAACAATATAGCGCTTTTTTTCTTTTGGAGAAAATATCTGTTGAAATGAAAAAAATTTGAGGCATGCCCCAATCGTACCTCGTAAAGAAAAAAAGCTTTTTTACTTAAGACATTTGCTAAAACAAGATAAATTGATTGGTTTTCTGAAAGTTGGAATACACGCATTGTGCAACTGCTTCTTCTTCTTTTTGTTTTAACCTTTTCCTTTAATCAGGGGTAGCCACAGCGTATCATCTTTCTCCAAACCTTCCTGTTTTCAACGTACGTCTCCCTCACACCAACATCAAGCCTGCGAGCTCTTTTTCCCTTCCAGTCATTGTTCCAATATTTAAGATAGTCATTGTTCCAATATTTAAGATATTTAAGATACTCTATATTAAGAGCGTCTCCCTTTCCACACTTCCTGCTGCCTCTTCACTCGCCTTCCCCTTTCTTTCTCCTCTTGTTTTCACTATGTTTAGCAGTAGCATAATTTTCACAGGTACCCTGCTATGCGACACCTGAGGCAACCGCCTCAGTTGTTGGTAACCCGGACCGCGACCGATCCGGTATGGATTCATGATTATTACGCATTTGTATGTTTTGGCAAAAAAATTTTTATGTCGGATGCCCTTCCTGCCGCAACCCTCCCCATTTATCCGGGCTTGGGACCGGCATCAAGTAACATAGGAATGCGCCTCCGATGGCTGGTGCATTGTGCAACGGCAAAGCAATAAATTTATTTTAAGTTTTAATAATGGAAGAGGATTTATCTAAGTTAACAGCCTAAAATTTTCAACATTAAGCTTTCAATTTAATTTTGGTATATTTTTAATTCGGTGTTTGAACCTTAATTTTTGGCAGCATTTTTATACTTGTAACATACATTTCTAACCAAACCTAATTCATAAACTACCCTTTATTCTAACTTGTACAAACTGAATGCGATTATTTTTACTTTCTTTGTTAAGACAAGTAAAACTAATGAAACAATTGTCATTGTGAACAATAGCTCTTTGAACTTTTAGTTTGAAAATGTAGATTGTAGAATGTCTGAAGTATCTGTAGACGACCGTCGGGGACTAAGTTTCAAGTTAATTTAAGCCATTAATTCTTAGCCTCTCTTGAAGAGTGTTTAAAAAATTTAGGAGGTCAGTTTCAATTACACATTTTTGACAATGCATATATTTTTCCAACTTCAAAATTATTATTTTTTTCAATTAAATGTCCATAAAAATTTAAGTCTCGTCTTTCAATTACAAGAAAATATTTTTTGGTTTCTTTGCATTATTTTGATTTTTTTATAGGCCTTCTACTGCATTTTTTTACCTCCATCAAAAGAAATTTATTCGGAGACACGGAAAAACTTTTGAATTTTTTGGAGGTCATGGGTCAGCGCACAATCAAAAGTTTTTCGGCGACCTCCTAAAGATGTCTTTAGGAGGTCATAATTGTACAAAAATGTAGGTTATCTGCCTAAAAATTTAACGGTTTAAGACCCTTCACTCTTAGATCCGAGCACAAAGGCTTTAGCATTGGCATGCATGTAAAATCAAAGGCTTTCATGCAAAATTAAATTTCTTTTAGAGTTTTAAAACCTAAAAAACCGATTTGCCTCCAAATATACAGATTTTGCAATTTCAATGTTAAGGAAACCGAAAATTTTGCAAGTTTTTTATAAATATTAAAGATTTTTTGTCGGCAGCGTGGTTTAGAAATTACAGCGCCGTGATTGTGATCAACGTGGTCTTAGTTTAAAAACCTACTCACGCTATTCTGTTGTATCCTTGGAAAGACACTTTACGGCACTTTCCCTGCTTGGTGGTCTTGGCAAACACTTTTTAATTTTAATCATATCTATATAAAACCAAAAATAATAAATTTTAACCGCATAGCAATATTTTGGCATCTTTGGAAGCAGGTCGGGGTAATGGCTTGCTCTATGTAGGCAGTGCCTTCGTCGTTTTTTGCGAGTCAGGAGGATAAATTTGGAGATAAAATGTTTTTCAATTTAAAAAGACTAAGCTAAATGTGAGAGAATGCTTCAAATTGCTTTTTTTTTAAGTAAGCATTGTTTTGTTTGCTATTTAATAAAATTACCATCAACATTACTTTAAAAAATTAGCGCCTCAGCAACTTCGAGCTTGGCGGCACGTCACTGGTGACCCATACATTGAGCACCACATGGAGCACAAGGTCTGACGGGTTTGGATGACGAAACGCGATGCTGGCTCACACCATCACTGCCAACATCTGATCCTGGCAGTACAGCAGTCTGAGGTAGCAAAGGATAAACCCTCGGCCCCATCTTGTTCGTGATGGATCCGGAGCGGACATTCTTCCAAACGATGACGACGAGTATTAACTACAAATACATGCGATCCGGGTAGCGACAAGAGAGATAGTGTAAACACCAATAGAATGATTAACGAATTTTTTTTTTAATATTTGTGTAATGTTTTTTTTAATTGGTCACGCAAAACCATGAGACCGTTTTTAGTTCGTTTTGTAACCAACTACAAATAATCGTGCATATTTTCATAAAAGGCATGTGTATTCACCTATTTGGCAAGCTATTGCTTGGATTGTATTAAATTAATAGAGAAGATTTAACAGCGGTAAGAAATGTTTAACAACAGCAAAATACACTTACAAATAAAAACGCAAAACAATATTTTTATGGCGCTAAAAGCTGAAAGAGAAAGGTTACAAGCAAGCTGATTGTCAAAATAGCAACACTTTAAAACCTAAAAATTCGGTCTGGCAGCTTTATCTGGAAAAAGTTTCTAAAAATTTTTTGATGATTTTACAAGACGATAAAGTCAAGTCTAGCTTGCGACTATAGTCTAAACAGTTGAATGTTAATGTGAAAACAACAAATGGCAAATATGAAAAAAACGAGAAGACGATATGAGGAAACAATTATCATTATTGCTAACACACGAAACTGCGATTAATAGGCAAAAAAAAGCCTTTTGCGGATTTGCATAAAGAACAAATTTTACAAAAAATAGTTTTTACTAATCTACACTTTTTCAAATAATGCCATAGCTCTTAACATACTTTCATCAGAAACAAAAATTTGGCTTTCTTGATCTTGTTTTAGCCCCAAGTGCCGTTTGTTGATCATTGCGTTACAAGATAACTTTGCATTTGTGATGTTGGCAGACGAGTCTTGTAAAGGCTCTCGTTTGCGCGGAGGTTTGTATAAACTGTTGCGTCGTTTCGCCTTAACAGATTTAAACAACGGTGACGAAACATTGCTTGTTGCACCTAAAGAAAAACGCCTGCTAGATACGGTTCGTTTGGTCGGGCAATTAACATTTAACTGGGGAGTAACTTCAGATGATGAAGAACTTTCATTGTCTTTAAAACCTGAAATTAATTTTTGTCCCTTCTTCCACGCCGAAGCCGATATAGTTACAGAGCGTCTACTTGCGGTCATAAAATCACCTTTGTGAGAACTATTTAAGTTATTAATATCAAAAGACGACGGCTTATTATAAAGAAGATCCATACTTGGTGTATCGTGAACTGTTGTCAAAATAGCGTTAGCTTTTTTCAGTGCATTTGATGATATAGATAAAGGTTTGTTACTTGCTGTTTTGAAAAGAACTTCAGAAGTCTCGTCGAGATCACTGCAATTACTCTCCGTCTCAAGTTCTCTACTTTTGTGAACATCGTCCAGTAACAATCTTGCTTTCTGCAATGAATTGGACGAAAAAGTCAAGGGCTTGCTACTTGCTGTAGTAAATCCAATGAAATGATTTGAGCTTGGTTCTACATTTTTGTGAACGTCGTCCAGTAGCACCTTTGCTTTCTGCAATGAATTGGACGAACAAGTCAAAGGCTTGCTACTAGCTGTAGTAAATCCAATAAAATGGTTTGAACTTATGTCTTTACTTGTTGAATCCAACTTTTCCAATTTAGAAACTTTATTTTTCAATTGTTCAAAAAACGGTTTTGAGTTAATTATGTCAGTTGAAGAAGTAAGAATAGGCTTGTCATTTTTATCAAGAACTAGCTTTTTTTCTTTATCACATATCATTTCCTGCATAGGAATCAACCTCTCTGTTGGTATTTCAGATAACTCTAGATTAGAGAAAGTCTGGTCCTGTGATGCATTTACAGAAGATTCTTTTTCCATGACTGTTGTTTCAACAGAATGGTTTCTTGAAACAGAAGTCACATCTTTATTTTTTGATAAAGAATCAGACGAAGAAGTTCCAGCACTCTCCAACTCAGTTACAGCTTTTAGTAACTTGAGATCATTCACATGCTCATCTTCAAGACAACTTTGCATACTGTAAAAATAATCTAGTTAAAATCATTTATATGTCAACATAGTTAAAACAGTAAAAATAATTTTGTTTAATTTTACAAAACTTTTCATTAATTTTTTTGGTATAAGCAAATAAATTACATTTAGCTGCTTACAAACAGCATGTAATAGTGTAAAAAAATTATTGTCAACTCGTATCTGATAAGCACAATGAACACACAACAGCCACTGACATATTGTTACATTTACCACATGCTGTTTAAGCAAACATACAACCAGATTCATTGCAGTTACAACGTCAAAGAAAATAATTCTGGTTATTATTCACCATTTTTGCCAAGTTAGTTTATTACTTTTTAATTTTTTAAATTCCCGAAGCCAGTATGGCTAGTAAGAACAAACAGTGAACAAGACCATAATTTTGCCCTCAGAAAACATTTATTGATATATTTGGTGGTCAAAACAATGATTTTAAGGCTGTAAAATATCTGCTTTTATTTTTAATAATTTTATAATTTATATAAAAATTTTTTTGATAGAAACAGTAAAATTCTATTTAATGTTAACATGAATACTCATAAAAAACCCTTTGCGGTCACCAGTGCTTGCACTCCCACCCCTGATTAAGCAATGCACTCTTGACTTGTGACCTGTAGAAATGTATTGTAACTTTTTATACTTTTTTTTTTTCTTTGTAAATGTACTTTCAAATTTTCAATGTTAAGACACAGGTGCAGTGACCATGCACAATTTTTTGTGCATGTTATAACGTATATCGTTTAGTTGCCGTCTCCCTATTTGCAACCTTTGCTCTAATTTGTCTTCAATTATTATCAATTGTTTCTTTTGGGTGTGAATAAAAAACAAACAAACAAAAATATTAGAACTGTGGCTCATAATTGAACAAACATGATATATTTGAGATGTCTAGACTCTATAACTTTTTAAGTCCAAATTGGCATAAATCAAATTCAAATGGGCAAAATAAAATTCAAATCAGCAAAATCAAAATCAAAATGGCACAAATTAATATCAAAATGGCACAAATCAAAATCAAAATGGCACAAACGCATAATTAATAAATTTTTCAAATAATTTTTAAATATTCACTAGTTTGCTTGTATTTATTGAATTTACATAGCAAAAATTAAAATGTTAAATATCATAAAATTCATTTATTCATCATCGTCGTCGTCATCGTTGTCGTTTGAAGGGTATCCACTCCAGGTCAGACACAAACAGGACTGGGGCCGAGGGTTTATCCTTTTACTACCCCAGACTGCTGAACTGCCTAAATCAGATGCTGGCAGTGGTGTTATTAAGCCAGCATCGAGTTTTGTCATCCAAAATCGTCAGACCTCGTGCTCCATGTGGTGCCCGATGTATAGAGCACGCTGTTAGTACATGGTCTGCGGTTTGCTCAGAGGCATCACACTCGCAATTTGGTGAAGGAGCAAGACCCCATTTGTGCATGGACGAATGGAATTGCCCAACACCAGTCCACAGGCAGTTGAGCTTAACCCAAGCTGTTCGGCATAAGCCCATCCCAATAGGCCTGGCACTGATCCGGGGCACAAAAGCACAGAGCCTGGAAGCATTTTCACAGTACTCCGTTTTCCATTTGTGATTTGTTCATTCAGAAGCACGGATGCCAAGTCTGGCAAGGTTGTCCAAAAGATTCTGTGCAGCTGGCACAAACAGACGTCTGAATCTTAGTCTCACTTGGCAAGTATCTGAGGACCCACTTAAGAAACCATAGAAGATATGATTGGGGTATAGAGATCCACGATAAGCCAAGGAGAGTGTCGCTCCCAATTGGCAAAGCTCAGCTGGCTGGATGCCTGAGAGTACAGGTAGGTGGTCCATTGGAGTGGGACACAGGGATCCAGTGGCTATGCACAAGGCATCAATCAAGACACTGTCGATGAGGCGAATGTGAGCACTGCGACACCAGACTGGCGCACAGTAGTGATGAAACGTGAGCGATCTGTCCAGTTTTACCTCATGATAAGTAGGGGTTGGACAGAACGGTAAAAGTCTACCATTGTTGTAGATCTTTAGCTCATGTTTGGCCTCTCAATTATTTAAGTGAAAGGTTGCCATCACCATCTTAGTGTGACTGAGCTTCAACCTCCAAGTCTGGAGATATGCTAAAAGTGTAGACATGTCTTGGCTTCAAGTCCCCTCCAAGTTCTTTCAGTTTCCAGAAGAGTGCAACAATGCTAAGTCATCAGCATAAGCAAACTTTCTGGAAATCATGGAAGGCAGATCATACATATAAATGTTAAATAGGATGGGAGCAAGACCGATCCCTGAGGAACGCTGTTTTTAAGATGGTGTAGCCTGCTTTGGTTGCTGTCACCAGTGGTAAGGGTGAAAATTCAATTTCAGACAAACTTAATAATTGTTTTGACCATGTGCTTATCCAGAAGTAGTCTTAGCAGCTTGCAGGTAAGGCCACAGCAGTGCCAGACAGTGTCATAAGCAGCTGTCAGATCGATAAATATGGCACTGGCCTTCTTTTTAGCCTCAAAAGAATCCTTGATGTTCTGGGTTAGCAGAACAACTTGATCTATGGTTGACTTCCCGCATTGGAACCCAGCCTGCTCTTTAGGGAGCAGTGAATCAACTAATGGTTCAACACAGGCGTAGATAAGCCTCTCAAGGATCTTGTAAGGGGACACCAAGCAGAGATATTGGTTGATAACTCTTTGCGTCCCCCACAGGCTTTGCTGGTTTAGGGATCATGACCACAAGCACTCTTCTCCAGATCTTGGGAATTTTGAGTCGGCGCAAACAGGAAGAAAGTTACGTAACCAGAACTTCAAAGCAGCTCTGGCATGGAGTATAAGCTCTGGGCAGATGGAATCAGGACTTAGAGCTTTACCTGGTTTTAAATGTTGGAGGGCAGCAGCAAATTCTCTCTGTGAAAAATTTTCTGAGATATTTACTGCGTCTGGTGTTGTGGCTCTCCAAAGGTCAGATACTTCTTGAGAGACTAGTCAAGATGACTTGCAATCAACAGCCTAGTATTTCCCATTTCTAACCAACTGGGATGCAATAGCATCGGCTGAAACAGGACAGTGACAAGGAGAGTGTCATGACCTACCAGTAAGATTATTCAAAATACTCCAGGCTTTTCGACTAGAGTGTGAGAAGTCAATACTCCGAACTGCCTTGAACCATCGATCCCTCCACTTTCTGTCAAGCTTGGCAAGCAGAGCTGTAGCAGCCAAGCTCAAGTCGTCTCCCTGAGGAGACTGCAGAAAGATTTTATAGAGGGATTCACACTCTGCATCCCAACACGGAATATAGTTATTTCGATACCTGTGTGGGATTGTCTTAAATCTATCATAATAATCTGACTTAAACTTCTATATCATTATATAATATTTACATCTTCTCAACTTTAAAAAGTCACAACAATAAAAATTATTTGAAAAATTTATTAATTATGTCTTTGTGTTTTTTTGATTTTGATTTGTGTCATTTTAATTTTGATTTTGCCAACTTGATTTTGATTTTGCCAATTTGAATTTGATTTTGCCAATTTGAATTTGATTTATGCCAATTTGGACTCGAAAAGGTATAGACAAATACACAAAATGAGTTGAATAAGTAGTTATTAGTCTCTTCAAGAAGTCACTCTAAGCAATTTTTTTTGGTGAAACTAATCCAGATCCCTGTGGTTACTATCATTTCTTAAGAGATCCTTTTCTTTTGGTTTCTTCTTTATTCCATGCTGGTGCTGAATGGAAGATTCTGGGTTAGTTTCACTGAAAAAAATTGCTTATGGTGACTTCTTGAGGAGACCTATAATTATTTACTGATTAATTTTCTTAGTAACATAATGTGTTACAAGCAGATTCATACTGCAAAATAACTAAATATCTATGTTTGTCTATATGACCACAAAAAAAAAAAAAAAATCAAACACACCTTGTTGAAGCAAAAGTATCATACATCATTTCTTCAACAAATTGCTCATTCAACTCATTGAACCAATTCTTATTCAATGGTCCTAAAGCTGAAAAAGTATCAAAGGGCAATTAAAAACTGAGTCTGAATATATAAAAAACTTTTCTAAATATGTAGTCTTGTACTGTTTAGGCCCAAATAAAACTATCAAAAAAAAATAGGGTCTCTTCAAGAAGTCACCGTAAGCAATTTTTGTTTGTGAAAATAACCTGGATCCCCCTTCAATTAATATCGCTTCTTAAGAGTTCCTTTTTCTCGTAGTTTTTTTTTATTCCATCCTGGTGCTCAAAAGGGGATTGCAGGTTAGTTTCATCAAAAAAATCGCTAATGGGACTTCTTGAAAAGACCCAAAAAATAAACTTGTAAGATATTTTAAAAAAACACAAATACTTATTGAACGAAATAGATGCTTATGAAACTTTTTGTTAAACAACTTAGTCAAAACATTGCTTTTCTTGATTAATATAAAACAGCTTGTATAAACTATTTAGCAACTTTTTAACTTAGACATAAAATCTTTTCAAAGCAAAATGTTAACCACCTTTGGATATAAACAGCTAATTATAAATAACCACATTATTTACCATTTACGATTTCCTCATTTTTTAAGGCTTGTTCTAAAAATATTTGGTCATTGTCATCATCAAAAAAAGATTCCATAAGTTACAAAATTTAAACTATTTCTTAAAAACTGCATGAAAAAACAAAATTTGGTTCAAATTTGGTATATGATTTAGTTCAATTTTTAAATTTGTCCATTTTTTTATCATTTTTTTTTATCCTCCTGACTTGCAGGAAAGCGTTAAAAGCGCTATATTGAGAGCAATCGTTCTGCAATTTGCTTCAACCTGCTTATTATTTTTGTTGTTCGGTTATTTTAACAACTTAAAATATAATCACGGACACGGCAAAGTTTCCTATAATAAAATAGGATGCAAAATTATAAACAAACACAAAAGTAATGAAAACTTTTAAGCAGATTTTAGACAAATGCATAATTTTGCTTATATGTGACAGCAAAGAAGTTTATGATATGACAGACAAATTCTGGGATTTTACTGAATTAGTATACCGATATACAGATTGCAGAAAAAATTAATAGAAGTTTATTAAAACAAGCTTAAACATCGAATTACCGATGATTATTTATCAGGCGATAACTTGGGATGACTTAAAAATTGGGATAATTTAAGACTAAAACCAATAAAAATAGTCAGATTTAGGCTACTCTTTATTTCTTTAGACTAATTCCGATTATGATTTAAAAATATAAATCCAAATCTAGTCCGAAACCGGCCTTTCTAATTTTTTTCCCAAAAAAACTTTATATAATTTAATAAAGAAATAAAAGTATGTACAAGCTCGAGACAATCCACAAGAAAGTTAAGCCGATACATCAAGGAAGAAATTTTTGATCGCAATAAAAACTTAATTAATTTTATGAAATCCACAGAAATATTTTTTATCATTTTTTGTTTTAATTTAAATACTTTTTTTGCCGGCCTTATACATTTGAAATGATCCTTTTAACCTCGGCAGAATTTCTTTGGGTTAATTTGTTTGCTCAAGCAAAGAAATTACGATTATGTAACAATTTCTTCAAATGTCTAGAAGGTGTATATGTGTTTGTTTAATTATTATTAGTAGCCTACTTCCTTCTGCGCTATATTTTTTTATTTTTATTTTTTATACCTTAATCATTTTCTTTTTTGTTTTATTTAACTTAGTCATTTTGTTTTAACGGTCAGCCTACAGCAACCACGCACAATTAAAGTTTTAGTTAAAAAGATTAAACGCTCCTGAAACAATTAAGCCGTTTTTTGTTTTTTTTATTTTGCAATTAAAAAGATTTTTTCCTCTAAATTAAAATGAAAAACTTTTTTGTTTCTTAATACAATATAAATAAAAAATAATAAATAATGGTGCAAAGCGTAATAAAGCGAAGTGCTATTCCATAAATAAATAAAAAGAACTAAAAATCAAACATAAAGAAAAAACATAAATTTGCCTTACCGAGCAGTATCAGATTGGTGCTGACTCACGGGAAATGGGAAACACATAAACGGTTAAGCCTATATCCAAACAGGAATATAGTAGGCAAAATAAAACTAAGTCTCTTAGACTTCAAGATAACAAAAAATAACATCAAGTCTTTCAAACTTCAACCAGCCGCTCACCATTATAGCTACTGGTCGCCTTACAAATTGAAATGTAAAACAAAACGAGATCAAGCCTGCACTAAATGAATTCGCTGCAGAAACGTACTATACTCGGGGAAGAAATTAATTAATAATTAAAGCGGAAAGTGAAAAGGCAATGGCAGCAAGTGCACGCACAAGTAATGATTAGGAAAGCAAAAAAAGAAAAACACCTGCGTCTGTAATTTTCTACACCCACTCCAATCTTGTGTAAAGATCTGCCCCCTCTGCCTCCACGTTTTAAAAATGTTTGAGGAAAGGTGGTAATTGCCCCTTCTGTTTCCCTTTCGTTGCCTGTGCTTGGAGTAAGCAGTCGTCAATCTATGAACAATCAATAAACTAAGCAGACAAACGTTTTTGCGAGAGCTTTACCGGTGCCAAAGATGTCCCGATTAGTTTCTAAAAACTATTTATAGCATTTAAAAAACAAAAACAAACTTAAAACAGAGGAGTAGGCTACCATGGACAACTAAAAGAATACACCGAATCACTCACAATTCAGCAGCGATTTCAAATCGGCCATTAGAATCGCAGAGAAAAAAAGTTAATCATACTGTGTGTGAATGTGCGTCGTAAATCCAGAGCAACATCTTCTGCACATTCACTTTTTTTAACCAATCCATAATGGTTGTTAAGTATTAGCTAAAACACTAACAGCTGCAAAGCAATGAAGTTGAGTTCCAAACATAATGCTAAGTGAGTTAGCTTTCTAGTGACAATTAGTTTCCACGTTGTTCCAGTTTTATTTTCAAAAATTAAGATAATTATATCAAGATATCATGATTGTTAATACATATTGTCATTCGTTGTCGTCGTCGTCGTCGTTTGAAGGGTATCCACTCCAGCTCAGACACAAACAGGACTGGGGCCGAGGGTTTATCCTTTTACTACCCCAGACTGCTGAACTGCCTGAATCAGATGCTGGCAGTGATGTTATTAAGCCAGCATCGAGTTTCGTCATCCAAATCCGTCAGACCTCGTGCTCCATGTGGTGTCCGATGTATAGAGCACGCTGTTAGTACATGCATGGTCTGCGATTTGCTCAGAGGCGCCACACTCGCAATTCGGTGAAGGAACGAGATACCATTTGTGCATGACGAATTAAATCGCCCAACACCAGTCCGCAGGCAGTTGAGCTTAACCCAAGCTACTCGAGGTAAGCCCATCTCAACAGGCCTGGCACCGATCCGGGGCACAAAAACACGGAGCCTGAAAGCATTTTCACAGCACTCCGTTTTCCATTTGTGATTTGTTCATTCAGAAGCACGGATGCCAAGTCTGGCAAGGTTGTCCAAAAGATTTTGCGTAGCTTGCATCGTCTGCAAACAGACGTTTGGATCTTAGTCTCACTTGGCGAGTATCTGAGGACCCACTTAAGAAACCATACAAGATATGATTGGGGTTCAGAAATCCACGATAAGCCAAGGAGAGTGTCGCTCCCATTTGGCAAAGCTCAGCTGGCTGGATGCCTGAGAATACAGGTAGGTGGTTCGTTGGAGTGGGACGCAGGCATCCAGTGACTATGCTCAAGGTGTCATTCAAGACACTGTCGATGAGGCGAGTGTGAGTCTGGACTGGCGCACAGTACTCAGCTGTTGAGTAGACAAGGTGGCTATGCGTATGTTATATTGTCATTGAGTACAACACACATCGTGTAAGCTTACTTTAAAAAGATATTTCAGAAATTAAAGCGTTTGTATTTTCAAACCTCAATCTAATCTTGTATGCAATTTAAAGAATTTATATATGTTATTCCAAAATGCTTAGATTTGCCGCAAAACCAAATATTCTAGAGTCACATTCATCTATATTATTTAATTATTGTGTCTAAGACATTGCTGTTAATGCGTGAAGCACACAGACGATGCGACGTGCTTTCTCTCTCACTCTTGATGTTTCCAACAATCGGCACGTGGCCTATTAGAAATCGTTGGTAAAAAGTATTCTTCTACCGGGCAATGGGTTTAGCCTACTAAGTAAAATGAAATTGAGGAAAAGATAGAGTTACCATATCTGAACAGGCGCAATTCCGGACAGACGTAGGCGTACCAGCCAAAAAATTTTAGAGGGGCGGATAAAATAATTTACTCTGAGATTCTAGGATGAAAACCACAAAAAAAGATCTTCACTTAGAATCAGTCTCAATTTTTCACTTTTCATCCCAAAATTATGGTGTCCTCCAAAAAAAAAGAAAAAAGATCTTCAACCAACCAAAGACAATATACATACGAGTTTCTTGTCAATTTCATGTCATTTTTAAAATCTTTGTTCTAAAACTCCGGACATTTGAGAATTTTATACCAAATTCCGTACATGTCCGGAATTTTCCGGACGGTATGACAACCGGTCGAATCTATTTTGAAAAAAAAACGATTGAAGGGAGAGTTAGTTTTAGGGAGAAACAGAGTTAGTTTAAGAGTGAAGGTAATTGGTTCAAAAGAAACTAAGTTCTTCTTGAGCATCTTAACAAATTTTAAAAATTTAAAAAATTTTTTGGCCCACTTTAAGCCCGCGAGAACTTTGCGTTGAGTATTTTTTATCTTTTTATCTCTTAGAGGAACTACTTTTGTTTTTTTTTTACTCGCACTCCAATCGGTTTTTCTTCGAATCAGACTTGAACATGGCAACCCTAGGTTAGGATAAACAAAAATTTGCAACATCAAAACATTAACTATTTATAATAACGCGCCCGCAGTTTTTACTACATAGTCCAGTCTAGTTTGCTTCGTAGCCCACGTAATAATTTCTACCATTAGAACTGGATGAATTTATAGCAAAGCAATAAAAACTTTTTAAGTGCTAGAATATAGTAAAAGTTGTGTAGCTTTAACATTTTTAATAGGGCGTAAAAGTGCTCGATTCCATAACTGAATTGGTTCAAACAGGATTTTTAGCGCTATTATGATAGTATAAATTTGCAATAAGTCAGAGAAGAATTGCATTTTGTAGGTTTGAAAATGGTCTCTTCGTTAGCCGTACTTTTTCGTAAAAGTAACACGGATCCCCTCTGTGGTTACTAATGCTTTTTAGAGAAATCCTTTTTCTTTTTTTTGATTATGGTGTTGTAGGCAGCGGTCCCCTGACTCCGTACCTTTTCTGTATTTTCTGCTGGTCCACAAAGTATCTTAATTTTTGAAAAAGCATTGCAAACTTTTATTGCCGGTAAAACTCATTTTACGCTTGGTCGATTTGTAGCAGTTGTAGCAATAGTTTTCAAACTTTTCGGGGTCGTTGCCACTACGAGTGTGGAATGGAGTATTCTTTGTTTGTTTTATTCATTTTTTTGCTTCGCTTAGCACTTGCTTAGATTTTAAGCGCGGAAAGGATGAATAAAAAAACAAAAATGCTCCACGCTAATAGTGAAAACGAGCCTTTAATGCCTGGCACGAGTTGGAACCTTTTCAAAACTCGCCGCACACTTGGACCAGAGTGCCAATCTTGACTTTCGCCCCTAAAAAGTATTGTTCTCTAAAAAAAGTCTTAGAATAAAAAAAATGGTTGCTGAGCAATGGCCTAATGCTTTTTAAAAAGTTTCGCGGCATACTTGGAAATGTCTCGCTGTGTGCCGCGGCCCACAAGTTGAGAACCAGATTTACAGAGATTGAGCCCTTCTTTATCGATCAAGGTCGAGATCTATTTAAAAGTTGAATTTGATCGCGGGCCGCCCTAATTTTTACATCGTGAACCCGTAAGTAAAAAATGAAGAATTTTTATATTAAAAGATAAGTAGTCAAAAATCGAAAAATTCGAGACAGTTTCAAAGTGAAGACCTTTTTTTTGGTCTTCACACTAATTAATTGACCTAACAACGCCACCCGGGCCGCGGTAAAATTGTCTGACGTTGGCAGGTTCCCGGAGACAAAAAAGTTGAGAGTTTGAGCCACCGTCCACTGCTATGTCACTAAAAACTCGCTTACGGTGACTTCTTGAAGAGACAGAATATATTAGACCAAATGGTATTTTACAAAGAATTAATTTTCAAAATTTTATTCTACTTTTTGGTGCTAAGTACCCATAACAACTTTTTAGCAATACAAAAAGTGACTGCATTGTTTCAGTGATGCCTGCAGAATATTTTTATGGAGGAATAGAGGGGTAAGTAAATTTCATTTGTTTTTGAATTAAGTTGTTTAAGCACATTATAATTACGAGTATGATGTAAAATAAACCAATTTTAACTTTATTTGATTTGTTAAAACTTTAAACAGAACTCTTTCACCATTTTTAGCAAACTCAGATTGCAATAATTACAACAAATTGCAATTGCCATGAATTTCTTGTAAAAAATTAGTCAAACTTCAATGGTCCTAATATTTAATAAAAAAATTAAAAACTAAGAAACATAAGAAGTCGATTTCAACTTGTAAAAAAGTTCTCATCAGTTTCTTATCAAATAGAATCATTTATTTGACTTGTTTGACTTGTCTTGTAAACTTAGTAATGGTTATGACATATTATCTATGATTTGTTTGTTTTAGGGGTGGGTCTCATTCAAGCATGGTAATTCTAAATGAAAATGGTGAAATTGTTGGCTCAAGTGAGGGTCCAGATACCAACGTTTGGGTAATTATGAACTTTAACTGTTACCATTAATTGGGTCATTTTGATAGGCAGAGTGAATATGATCATTTTTTGATATAGCATCTAAAATAAAGAAAAACAAAATTTACATTCAAGTGTCATTTGGATTTAATATTGTTTTAGGCAGATTTTTGACAGGTTTTTACTTTTTTTCAAAGGAAAACTTGATTAGGTTCACTACTTTAACATGCAATATACAGCTTCACTTATGTGTATTGTAGTTATGTACTCATAATTTTTTTAATTTGGTGAAATAACTTTTTTGTCTTCATACAAACTTACTCAAAATCATTATCTTTTAAAATATTTTAATAAAAAAGAACCAAACATTTTGCAACAAAAATAAGAACAAACATTGCATTAAGTGGATTTGCAAACCTTTCAATATTGTACTGATATAAAATGTCCAAAAAGTTATTTAAACTACTAATCTAAGGACTAAACCTGTCCAATAATATTTTAACTTTTTATTTTGGTGTAGCATATAAACACATGATGAATATTCAGTTTTGAACAAGTGTGGCATATGAACACAAAATCTTACTTACACTTACTTTTTAGCTTTAAATGCAACATTCAAACAGCCAATCATATCCTCTGTAGACTGTTAGATAATGTAGCAAGTCAAATCATGAACCAATGGTACAACTCCTACTTGCATTGACAATAATGTTTGTTTATTCTATGATCTTTTTTTGAGAGGTCAATAAATAACATGCAGCTGATTTATTGCAATTTTCTGCTTAAATAAAATCAACTTAATTTCATGTGTCACTAAAAAGATTTGATAACAGAATTTTTTTAAATTATTTATTTTGATTGAATAAAAATTTAATTTGAAAACATATTTGTTTTCTGTTTGTTTTTTTTGCATCCCTGACACATTGAATTAATTGCCATACCTGCTTCAAAAATTACAGATATCTCCTTAAAATTTCCTTATCAAAATCATAACAAGAAAAACAAAACCTTGGTCTTTTGTATGAAATTAAAATATTGATCACCAATACCATAATTAATTTTTATCAATTCATATCATATCTTGATAAAAAATGCTTTGCAACATCATCTGACTTTTTTTTAACAAACTTGATCTTTGGAATAAAATATTTTGATCAAACAATAAATTTATAAGTGTAATCAAAGTCGCCACAACCCAGGGTGTTTTTGATTAAATCTTTTAAAATGTAATGTCAGACCAAAAAAGCAATATTGTAAAAAAATAGAAGTTGGCATTTAAAATGTTACAGTTAATCTTTTTTGAAAAGTTATTTTTTTAGTTGTTGTAGGTGTGAATCAAGATAGCTCTCAAATGATCAAAATCACCACAGTTAATATTAAATGTTGTTGCAAACACTAAAAAATATTTTTTTAATTTTTAGTTTTTTATCATTTATTATTATGCCTTATTTTAAAACTATGCTACATGATAACTTTTTAGCAACTTGGCACTGAAGAAGTTTGCAAACGCCTTGATAGAATGATCCAAGATGCAAAAAAAGATGCTGGTATGGATAAAACAACAAAACTTGTTTCATTGGTTGGTTTTTAACATTGTTCAATGTTATGATTTTTTTTAGTTCAAGTATGCTTTTTCCATAAATTCAAATTTTTAAATCTTAGTCATGAAAATTTTATTTACAATTTCTCACTATTTTCCAAAATAACAACAACACCATATTTCTAGCTGTTAGTTATAAACAGCTAAATTATGTACTGTATTCAAAATTTGTCAAAGCAAATTCACAGTTTGTGCAAAACCAAATTGCTTAATGCATTCTTGCTTATTGCAATGCAACATAAACAATAGACCTTGGCAGCCAAAGCATGTATGTAATATCTGTTGCAATGATTTTGAACTGTTGGCAATTGTGTAAAAATTGAATTGTTTTGGAATTTAAGTTGAATAAAAATTCCAACTTTTTATCAACAAAACCTGTAAATTTTATTTTTTAATTTGTAAAATTCTTTTTTGAATAGGGTATGTGTTTAAGCGGTGCAGATCAAGAAAATGCAAACAAGTTAATGGTTAATTGCATGCTAAAACATTACCCCAACTCAAGCAAGAATGTTATTATTCAATGTGATACAAATGGCTCCATTGCTACAGCTTGCAAAAATGGTATGAACTGTGATAGTTATTAAGTTTTATTTAGCTTATGTTTAATATTATATGGCTGCTGATATAAATTTTGCTTTGTCACTGACGCTATCCCTGAATTCAGTATATTGTATGCATTATTAGATTTGGTTATGGTAATATTCATCTTTGCACAGGTAAACTTTTTTCTAATCCTTTTAATATATTATCAGACGAGTTGGTATATGCCAGAAGTGGGGAGCCATTTTATTAGTGGGGGCCAGCTTTTAAAATTTTTGAAGAAGGCTGCATAAGTTGAAATACCTAAGAAACCAGCATAATCACTTTAAACCTCTCTTGTATTTTATGATTTTGTTCTTAAAAAGTACTAATCTCTAAAAAAGGTCTTCACCTTGAATCAGTTTCCGATCTTTTAATTTTCATCTTTAAAATGATTTATCTCTAAAAAAAGGTCATCACTTTGAATCTGTACTGTCTTTCATAATTTCTATCTTTAAACTGAAGTGATCTCTAAAAAAGGTCATCACTTCGAATCTGATGAATCTGAGTCCGAATTCTTGATGTTCGTCCCTCAAATGTAATGAACTCAAAAAATAAAAGGTTTTCTTTTATCAGCAGAAGTCATTGACTCTCAATTCTATTGTCATGTCGGTCACACAAAAAAACTCATGGAGGCCACAGGTTTCCCACCTGTGGTTATACTGTTTAAGATCCTTAAAAAAAAAGTTGAGTTGTTGCAGTTTGTATGAATGGTTAATGACAGAAAATCTTGTGTAAATTTAAACCAGATCATTGATTCACTTAAAGCAAATCAATTGTTGAAATAAAAGTTCTAATTCCACTAGAATTTAAATGCTCTAGTCCATAAATCATAGTTGATGGCACCCGAAAAACTTAAAGCATGCATGAATAAGATAATGCTTGCACTTATTTCATTTTTAGGTGGTGTTGTGCTTATATCTGGAACCGGTTCTAACTGTCAGTTACTAAACCCGGATGGGTCAGCTGCTAGATGTGGGGGTTGGGGCCATATGATGGGTGATGAGGGAGGTGCTTATTGGTTAGCACACCGTGCCATAAAGTACGTTTTTGACCACGACGATAATTTAAAAGTCGCCCCATACGACGTTTCGTTTGTAAAGAAAGCAATGTTTAACTACTTCAAGGTAGGAGATTTGTGATTGCAGCACAATTATCGCTTGCTTTCAAAGATCGCTTTTTTCAGATTTCCGATCGCTTTGGTCTCTTGGACAATCTTTACTCAAGGTTTAGTAAATCCCAATTTGCTGGGTTTTGCAAAATCCTCGCAATAGAAGGTAGGCGTGTGTAAAGGCCCATTTCCACTACGAGCGTGGAAAAAATCATTCTTGGTTTGTTTTATTGATTTTTTTTTGCGCTCGCTTCAATTTTAACAGCTCGCTTCAATCGAAGATCAATAAAAGAGAGAAAGAATGCTCTTTTCCACGCTCGTAGTAAAAACGGGCCTTAACGGTTGTTATTGCTAATGTATTTAATCATTGGTTTGTTTTACCATAAAGATTCTTTATGTGGTTAAAATACCATGTTTGTTTTACTGTTGCAGTTTGACGCTTTTTAAATGATTAACCGCAGTTAAATTTTACCCTTTGAGCAAACAAGATCAAAATTTTAACTCATAAATAGATAATACAATAATCAATTATAACCAATAAACTTGAACAGGGAAAAACGACCCCCTTTCAAAACACGTTTTTTCTGAAGCCGGCGATGTTTTGGCCAAGCACGTTGTGGCTCTACTCCCCAAAATGGACGAGGCAAGTGTCTGCTGTAAATTGCAATTTAATCATTATAACACACTTTCCTAAATTCAATTTTTTTTTTAAAGTTTTAATATTTGCTTTTTAGTACTGCTTTATATTTGATGGCCGCCTTGCGCATAGTTACTGGATGCCTGCGTCCCACTCCAACGAACCACCTACCTGTACTCTCAGGCATCCAGCCAGCTGAGCTCCGCCGAATGGGAGCGACACTCTCCTTGGCTTACCGTGGATCTCTGGACCCCAATCATATCTTGTATGGTCTTTTAAGTGGGTCCTCAGATACTCGCCAAGTGAGACTAAGATCCAGACGCCCGTTTGTGCCAAGTGCGCTAAATCTTTTGTACAACCTTGCCAGACTTGGCATGAATGGACAAATCACAAATGGAAAACGGAGTACTGTGAAAATGCTTCCAGGCTCCGTGCTTTTGTGCCCGAGACCGGTGCCAGGCCTGTTGGGATGGGCTTACCTCGAGTAGCTTGGGTTAAGCTCAACTGCCTGCGGACTGGTGTTGGGCGATTTAATTCGTCATGCACAAATGGTATCTCGCTCCTTCACCGAATTGCGAGTGTGGCGCCTCTGAGCAAATCGCAGACCATGCATGTACTAACAGCGTGCCCCATACATCGGGCACCACATGGAGCACGAGATCTGACGGATTTGGATGACGAAACTCGATGCTGGCTTAATGACATCACTGCCAGCATCTGATTCAGGCAGTTCAGCAGTCTGGGGTAGTAAAAGGATAAACCCTCGGCCCCAGTCCTGTTTGTGTCTGAGCTGGAGTGGATACCCTTCAAACGACGACGACGACGACGAATAGAAGAAAATAAATAAAAAAGTCTCTTTTTTTGTTTCTGCATCTACTTTAACAGGGCAAAAGCTTCGTGATCGCACAAAAAACTTTCTCTTTTGCTTCCCTGACAATGTCAAGTTTTGTCAAAAATTAGAAATTCCGTTTCAAGCGAAATTCAGTTTTATTTTTGTAAAGTTTATGCGCAAAAAATTTTCTTTCAACCAAACCGAAAACCTATCAGTGAAGGTCATCAGCACGTCAAATTAAAAAGCAAAATTGACTTTTTAAATGACTATAACGCCTGAGTTAGAATAAAAAACCCGCTATTTACTAGACAAATTAAAGTAGAGAAGCTCCAATCATCTGGTGTAACGGTTTTTGTGGGACTGTTATAATTACCTTGTCCAGATTGATCGTGCCTAAATACGGCCCTGCCGACTGCTTTTATTAACCCGCTTGTATGAAGTCATTCATTGCTAAAATTGTTATATTATCAAAAAACATGAGGTTTTTTGTTTTTTCGTGAGCATTTTATATACGCCCAAGGTTGCATCGCGTTTGGTAGTTGTGGACATTTCCTAGGAATCTAAGGAGATGATCAGTAAATTCCAACATAGAGTTATGATTTGGACAGTGACGTAACTAGGTGCGACTCATGGCCCCGCGTTTAATTTTCAATACTGTGTCTTGGAAAAATTAAAAATTTGTTTATGATCATAGCTTAGAATAAAACTTCCAGCGTTTTTATGTAGAAACTTTTGCAAGAAACATTTTCTATGTTTATCGCTGACAAAATGTAAACTTAACAACCATGACAAAGTCCAATTAGCTTTGCTTATATCGATCGTTATTCTAATTCATAATGAAGCTGTTCTTGAAAACCTTACTTTGCTGCAAACCGTAAAACCAATTCATTAAACTGATATCGTGTGCTGTGCAGTTACTGTAGTTTATTTTACTGCTTTTATTTTTTAACTTCTAATTATTCAATATGAACGTACTGATCATTGACGAAAAAGTTTCCTTTTTTTAAGGTCGAATTATCATTGCTAAAGGTCAATTTTTTGTTTATATTTTAACATATTTTTACATAGTTTTTTGGCTCTCCATCATTATTGTTTTGGCTGCACCCATAGATTTAGATTAGAGTAAGAAAATTTAGGATTAGATTTTTTTCAACACCACAATTTTTCGTCAAATTTTCGGCGGTAAAATATAGCAAGAAACCCATAGAGGTGGCAAATGTCGCTTTCAGTCTATCTGTATTTGTTTTTCTATCCTACTGTACAGATTTATTTCACCAATGAAGAAATTAGTTTGTTGACACAAACTTAAATCTAATATTGTTTTCTTTTGTTTTAAACTATCTCCCAATTAATTTGCTAATTAAAGACTTAAATACCTTTTTTTAACCAAAATTTGAATTTTCTACCTCATTAGCTATCAGTAATGTCGTGTTTGTTTCTTAACAGTGACTTCTTTTTTATTTTAGAAACTTTTGAGTCCTAAAGACGGTCTACAAATAGTCTGTGTTGGATCTGTGTGGAAAAGCTGGGATTTATTAAAACACGGTAAGCATCAGAGCAGTTTAGTAACATTTTTACTAACCAAATTGCATTAAAAATTTTCTTAAGAGTTCAGTGTATTCTTTCTGCTGAAACTATTTTTATTAAAAACCTTTGGTAAAAGGTAATTTTATAAGTCAAGGACAGCCAATTTAGCCTTGTTTGTCATAATAAAAAACGGTGTTTTAACTCTGCATTAAAAAGGAAATACGCCTCGTACTTTGCAGATTACAAAAAAGTTTACGACAATACGTAATCGTTATACTAACAAAACAGTTTTTTTGAAACGACGAACTAAAAATTGTCTTTAAAGCATGGCGACCCTTGTTATCGAAGCCTTTATAACTTACATATCTTGTTAACTATAGGCTTGCACTTTAATTTAATGAGTTTTTGCAATTTATTTCTCTATTATTAGTAGTCCTGTTTAAATCCGGTTTAATTCTTGTTTCTGTTCCACATTTATTTCACTTTCTCTGCGACTTTCACCATACTATTTGTCTCTTTTATCCAATTTATAGTATCCTCTAGTTCAGGGGTCCGCAACGTTTTCTTTCCAGTGTGCCAATTTATAGTATCCTCTAGTTGTATCTAATCTTGTTTCAATCAATCCGATCCTTCTGTCATATTCTTTCTGCATCTTCTGCATTTTTTTTAAAGGACCCCTTACCTTTTTATCAATTTTTGAACTTCTGTGCTCTTCTCTGTTCGTGTCTTCTACCTCACGATTACCCAAACGATCGAGAGACTCTTTCAATCCTATCTATCAATTTCACGACAGTTCTTTTCAGCAGGTCAACTCTGCGTATAATTCAAATCTTAGCTCCCTGAGATCTCCATATCTCCATCCTGTTTTTCCTCCAACAACATGTTTTTCTTGCTCATGACACTCTGTCCCCTAAACAGCATATTTTTTCAGCCTTTCTCAAATGCATGAGCGAAAACGCGGGCGACAAATTGAAAGCGTTCACTCTGGTCGAGTTGACGCGAAGCAGCGCTGTCGGCGCGGCGCTGATCGGAGCGAAGCACATCGAGCATCGAATCGAAATTAATTATTCCGAGAACTATAAAGTTCTCTATCACGCTGATCTCCATTGAATCTCTTGATCGGGTCAACTGCGACCGATATATCATTTATTTTTAGCATTTTGCATTTATGCGAACACTGGGTTTATGATGAACAGAGGCTGTTTATGATGAACACATTCAAAACTGTTTTTATTTGTTTGTTTGCGCTTGAAACCTTGTTTGTTTCATTCTTACATTGAGTTTTTGCCATTCAACTAATTTAATTGTTATTGCTATATTTCTTACAAGATTTTTTTTTATCCAATTGTTAAACTTTGTTTATGCATGTGTATAGAGTAATTTTATTTGACGTACTTAAAACTTAAAGCCAAAGTTTATATCTTAATTTTGTTTTAACTTGCTTCAATTGTGCTACAAGTTTCGAAAGACGGTTACTCAGCCAGCGTGCTTTTATTTTACGAGGTTAGATATTCCCTGAAATTTGCGCGTAAATTTTGAGTTGATAATGAACAATATGATACTAGAGTGGGTTTATAGTAGTAAAAGGTTTTTGATCATAAACTTATTCTTGTTTTACTATCGTGTAAATTCCTTTTTTTGTTGCGTGCGTTGTTTGTGTTTAGAGCGTGGTCGAGTGGTTAAAGCGCCGTGCTTACGATCAACATAATTTTTCTTCAAAACCCACTCGCGCCATTCTGTTGTGCTCTTGGGAAAGACACTTTACGGCACTTTCCCCTGCTTGGTGGTCTTGGTAAGCAATTCTAAATTACAGTCATATTTCTATTAAATTACAAGCGGACAGCAATATCTTGGCATCTCCGGAAGCACGTCGGGGTAATTGCTCACCCTATGTATAAGCGCCTCTGTCACTTTCCTGGGAGTCAAGAGGATAAATATGGAGATGAAATAAAATAGAGTGCTTACTGTAATTTTTTAAGGGTTTACGATTTTTTCGTAGCATAATTATAATGTAGTTATGTTTAATAAATAAATTATGGTTTATAGTTGCATTATAATGAATTTACTTTCAATAAGCTTTACACATTTTTTAAGCAACCATTAAATTTATTTTTTTGGTTTTACCAGCCATATCTAACTTGAAATAATTTTTGTCAGCGTCGGTGCTCGAATTGAAAATTGTGATATATTTGATGCAGAAAGGGGACCCTAATGCATTCGCCGGCCACTTGAAACTTTTTCCGACGAGTTGAACTAAATTTTTATAGACTTGCTGAGACGAAAATTTTACTCTTCAAAACGTCACATGTTAGTTCTATGGCTTAAGCAATAAACAGGTTGGTTCCGAACAATTATCTCCTATAACAAGTGACCTCACCAATAGAAGTACTTCAAGTCGGTAGCTATTCGTGCCCCAGTGTCAAATTTGTTATTTATTATTGCCAATTTAACCTTCAGTTAGTGTAATAGTTCTTTTGTTTAGCGTGAGGGTCCAAGTTTTTGTTTTGGACCGCTGCATTTTACGCGATTTTGAGTAAAACTCGCCACCATTGCAATTAGAAGATGTCGTAAATGTCGGTGTCTCCCAGACTTATTGTTACTGACGCCGCCGATTGTTAACATGCTTCGGCTTGAGTTTATTTCTTGTTTCTCTGCAACGTGTGCAAATTTATATCTGAAACAATTTCGTGCCCTAAATAAGACAGTTTACACCGATCAAATGCTGTAATGCTTCCAGTACTGACATTTCCAGTTTGCTTTACAATTTTTTCACTTTAAACCATATTTGCCCCTCACGCCAACAAAAAAAAAGAAAAAGCAGTTTATCGGCGGTTTAAAGTTTATCTTTACCTCTTCGTTGTCCACAGAAGCTTATTTCTCTGGTTACATTTATTTTTCAGTTGTTTTATCTTCTATCGTAAATTTTTGTATCTAAATCAAATTTTTTTGTCATTGTTCTACTTTTTATTCTTTACGTATGAAGCTCTTGATCACAATAAAACAATCAACTTCAGTCGAATTCTTTTTTGATGTTGTGTTTAGTGCACACGTGACCTCGTGTCTTATTTAACCAGTCGATACTGCAATATTTTTGCTTATTGTACTGATTCTTTAAAGTCTGTATAGAGATTCAATTGCCAACTATAAAAAATAGTCAGAATTTCAAAACTAATTTATTATTTCGACACATCGTAGGCAAGGCTTATTGGACTTTAAAAATTCTTAAACGTTGGCTATATTTGATTAACTTTGTTCTGATAAAAAACCTAATTCTTCCTGATTTTTATATCTTGACCAATATGACGTTCTTCTATGTTAAAATTTTTATTTGAAAAATGGTTGAAAATGCGCCAAGAATTAATTACAAAGGAACAATTTTGTTTTATTTGTTTTAGTGGAATCCATTTCGTTAACTCGCATGACATTAAAAGTTTGGATATTTTTACTGTATGTATAGGTGACGTTTTAAAGCAGCTGCTGTATTGCGTTAGTTTTTTATTTTGCGTTTTTGTAGTATGATGCAATCAATAAATTAATTGTTTAGATGTAAAAAAAAACACTTTGGAAAGGTTCACAACGTATTTTATCATTTTGTGCAAGTAATGTAGCCTACTAAATTTGTGCAAAAAAAAAAACTTTTAGGAATTCGTTTAGCTTTGTCATTTTTATATGCAGAAACTATTAAAAAAATTATACTTTATAGACGTTATAAGCCAGTAGTGGAATTCAACATGTTTGCTTGAACCCGTTCATAAAATATCTGACGTTCAGTAGACGTACAGTAGACTTAATTTAACGTGATCTATCAAAAACTGGGTCTGTTGTTTGTGAATTTTATACGAAAGAAGAGAACCTGTTTTTAATTCTCATTCCTGGTGATACTTGTTTTTGTAGTTGAATGAAAAAGTTTTTATTTTGATAGCTTTAAAAGTTTTTATTAGAACAGCGTTCAAGGCTGCATTCTACCATTTTTGAATAGGGCAAAAACAATTTGCTAGTACATAATTATCTCTCATCTATGCAGTTCTGGTAATTTAAGGAAATGTGAACACTTTCGTTTATATTTGTACGGCTCTCAGAAACCATTCATTCTTGTCACTGACCACAAGCCATTAGAATTAATTTTCCAAAACCAGTCTTCCGAACCACCAGCTCGTATTGAAATATGGAACTTGAGATTACAACTATACAATTTTTCAATCACATATCGCCCAGGCAAAGATAATCCAACTGATTATTTGTCACGGCATCCAGTCATCACAAACAACACTTACACATCAGGCATTGAAGCAAAACACCACGTCAACCTCATTGCTGCTGCTGCTGTCAGGGCATGCTATGAAATGGAAGGTAAATTTCGGTATGGAATATGGAATTCTTAAAGTATGGAATGGAAGATTTTATTTATGGAATAAAAAGAATTTTCCATACTTGCTCATTTTAATGTTGTTTTCATACTAAGATCAGATGCACCAAATGATAAAAAAAAGTAAATTTAAATGAATAGGGTAGAAAAAAGAATGAAAGTTAAAATCAGATTAGTGGTATTTCAGTGGCGTTTAAACAGTTTGCAACTTCAATATAAGGCCAGTTTTTAAGTTCAAATCTGCGTGCCTTGTTCGCTTGTGGTCTGTCTCTCCCAGAAAATGCAGCGATAGATAACCTTTTTGGTTGCCCTATTGGAGTATTTGCAGTTTAAATAATATAAATAAGATTTATAAACTGCTCTATATCTAAAAAGTTCATGTAGTCTCAGAATGGTTGAACATAAAAAAAAAACACCGCAACAAATTACAAAAAAAAATTGTTAGATCTAATCAAATATTGATACGGATTATCAATTTAAATGCACATATTTAAAATAAAGACTATTTTTTTAAAATTAATTTTATCTCTATATTTATCCTTCTGACTCGCTGGAATGCGACGGAGGCGCTAATACATAGGGTAGGCATTTATCCCGACCTGCTTCCGGAGATGCCAAGATATTGCTGTCCGCTTGGAATTTAAGAGAGATATGATTAAAACTTAGAACTGCTTGCCAAGACAACCAAGCTGGGAAAATGCCCTAAATTGTTTTTCCCAAGGAAACAATAGAATGGCGCGAATGGGTTTTGAACCGAGACCATGTTGATCATAAGCATGGTGTTCTAACCACTCGACCACGCTGCCGACTAGATTGATCACTCAGACAAGTTAGACAAGGGATGGTTAAACTACCGCCCGTAACAATTTTTTGTGCGGCCCGTGAAAACCTCAAACAAAAAATTTAAAAATTATTAATTTCTGTTTGTCTTCAACCGAATTCTACGTCCTTTTTTTATCAATCACTAATTTTTAAATACAAAAATCAAGAAAATCGGGACAAATTCAAAGTGAAAACTTTTTTGAGATCACTACTGTTTATAGACAAAAAATCAAAATTCCCAGACAGATTTACTACTTTTTGGGTATGAAAATCAAGAAAATTGGGACAAATTTAAAGTAAAAACTTTTTTGCGATTATTGCTTTTTAGAGATGAAAATCAAAAATTTCAAAACAGATTCACTACTTTTTGGGTACAAAAATCAAGAAAATCAGGACAAATTCAAAGTAAAAACTTTTTCTAGAAAACACTATAGTGCGGCCATCAAACAAAATCAACTTTTCAATGAAGGCCTTGAGCTAAAAAGTTTGCTCACGCTTGAGTTAAACTTATAAAAACACTTATTAAAATTTACATGGTATGAAGGTTAGAATTTTTTAAATATAATACAAAGTATAGAATAAGGAATGGAAGATTTTTAAGTATGGAATGGAATGGAAGATTTTTAAGTATGGAATGGAATGGAAGATTTCAAAGGGTATGGAATATGGAAAATTTCTTTTCCATTCCATTCCATAACATGCCCTGGCTGCTGTGCCTTTAGCTTTGAGAAATGACGACATCATTGACGCTACCAAGAAAGACATTGCGTTGCAAAAAGTAATTAAAATTATCCACAATAACCAATGAAAGCATGCAATGCAAAATCCAAATAATGACGTCAAACCTTTTATACCTATCAGAAATGAGTTTACTGTCACAAAAAATAATCTTATTTTAAAAGGAAACAAGATAGTCATCCCAGACAGTTAAAAAGAGCAAGCTGCCAATCTAGCTCATGCTGGTCATCAAGGTATTGTCGAAACAAAAAAACTAATTCAGGAAAAAGTTTGGTTTTCAGGCATTAACAAAGCTGTGGAACAATTAAGCGGTTAAAACATGTATTTATTATCAAGCTGCCACTTCCCCTAACACAGCAGAATCTCTAAGCATGTCTTTACTTCCCACTGCCTTTTGGGAAGGAGTAAGCATTGATTTTTCTGGTCTTTATCCAAATGGAGAGTATCTACTTGTTTTAATGTATAAATACTGTATACCAGATTTCCATTTGTTGAAGTCATTCAACAATCAACGCTCATTCAACAAAAGCTTTTTCTGTAATAGCTATTTTAGAAAAAATCTTTTTCGTTTTTGGCATACCCCAAACACTTTAGTTAGACAATGGACCACCATTTTCGAGTCATAAATTTAAATTATTTGCTTAAACGTTCAGGTTTGCATTGCAGATTGAATTGCAGCTCACTGGCCCAAAGTTAATGCTGAGTGCGAACGCTTTATGAAAACATTATATAAAAGCACACGCATTTTAAATGCGCAACGTTCTTCATGGAAATCAGATTTGCAAATATTTCTAATGAATTATCATGCCACACCAAGTTTCACTACTGGTAGAAGCCAGGCTGAACTTCTTTTCGGCAGAAAGATGAATATTCTGTTACCGCAAGTACAATAATTACCGGCAAACTCTCGGCAGTTAATTGACACAGACTTTATAGCCAAATCGCTGAAATGAAATGAATGAAAGCATACGCAGATAAACGTACACATGCCAAATCACATGCCATTAAAGTTGGTGATACTGTTTTTTTTAAAGTTAAACGTGAAGGAAAACTAATGCTTCCCTACAAGCCCATTTCATATAAAGTAATTATTGTAAAACGTTCCACAATAACAGCAAAACAGGAAAATAGTGAATACACAATTACACCAAATTGTTCATTTTTCAAACTCATTGACCCAATAAAATCACACAGGAACTCAAATTATGACAGCAAGAATGATTTTTATTTCACATATGATGAAAACAATGACAACAACAACATCGAAAACAATCACGACACTAGTGATCGCAGATAACCGCTTCGTACACGACGGCGACCGGCGTATCTCCAAAATTACGTTGTGTAAAGCTAAAATGTGTAAAGTTTGTTTAATTGAAATTGGGGGAAGGATTTAGTGCTTGTTCCTTTTATTTACCGTTTTATGTTTGAACCATTGTGTATTTTGCGTGCACGAAATAATAAAAATTAATGACTAGAATGGCTGGAAAAATTTTTTAACTTTGTTGGCCGTGGTGTTGGTTTCGACACTACTTGACAAATGTGGTCTTTACTCATTAAAGCAGAAATTTTTCTACACAGTTTCAACTTGTAATGTATGAATATTGTGAAACAAAAATAATTGTCAAAAAATTTCATAAAAATAAACCTATATAAGCCCTTTGAAAATCTTATTCATAATTCGCTTGGTGTCGATTTCGACACTGCGGCCATTCTGGTGTTACCAAAAGAAGCAGTGTTTTTTTTATGATAAAGCTAGAAAGTTTTTGAAAGCTCTTTAAAACATTATACACGTAATTTCCATACAAATTAAATGATACAAAGGTAGTCGTACCTGCATCAATTAAAAGAAATATGGTTGAAAAATAATTCTAAGTGATGTCAATTTTCTTTCTATTTATGCATAAAGCTCGCAATCAATTATAAAAAATCCAAACGGGTGTTGTCATTTTAATAAAAAACCTGTACGCTTCTCACGGCAAGTTATCAATGAAGCCTATGATCAAACAAAACCTTTGATTACCAATTATTTGCTGAGATAATAATGCAGTACTACAAAAGAAATAATCAAAGATCATAGGCCTAATGCCTGCAATAATAAAAAAAAGTATGAACGTATGATGTAATTACTGTGGTCCTTTCAAAGAAGTCTTTTTTAATACAGATTTATGATCACTTAACCAAGACTTATAAAGATTAAAAAAATTAAAATTTTCGGTCTTCACATCACTATCCTACTGCTCAATATAATCAAGGAAAATGAAACCATTTAATAAGCAGATACTAGGCTACTAAAATGTTGAATATGAGAACCATAACAACGTGGTTTGGTTGTAGGTTCATGACATGAATCGGCAATTAAAGGTAAAATCAAATTTAAAATCATATAACTTATACCAAAAACCAACTAACCATGTAACTTGTTTTGCTATAGCAAGTGACCTTTCCAGGCATGCTTTAACTGTAAAACTGTTAAACTTGTTAAAATTGCGTTCTACTTACTAATGACTTAATTTTAATTTTACCTTTCTACTTGCAGATACTTTTTTGATTATATTCATTTATTTATACGAAAAATATAAACGTAAATTCAGCGAAAGTAGAATCAAGTCAATTTTGACAGTTTTTTCTTGTTGTATTTTCTACTTTAAGAATTTAAAACTGTCAAATCCTGAAGTAATTTAACAAAGATGAAAGAACGCTTAACCTAGTCACAATTAAATCTGGTATCTTTTGCGGACTTCATTAATTGCCAAGCTGATTTAATAAGATTTTTAATTTTGAGAAATCCCCAAGCCTTGTAATAGTAGCGGCAAACAGTCAATAAGACTTCAATAAACTCGAAGTGAATGTCAAAGAAATACAACATTTTGAACATCAATAATAACACTTCTATTGCAAAACATTTTTTTCTCCTCGTTGAAGTTGGTTGAGTTAAAAAAATGGACTCCAACTCCAGTCCGACTCCATCACAAATCAAAAAAACTACTCTGACTCTAGTCAGACTCCGATCGATAATGCCACAATCCGACTCCAACTTCGGATTTTGCTCATCTCTGCTACCTACCACGCTACAGAGATAAGCAGACTGTATTTTTTAGGCTTTGAATCCTATCCAATTTTTTAAAATGATAATCGAATCCATTCCAAGTCGACAAAACATGCTAAACTGACAGTTGATGATTTTAAATTTTCTTTATTTGTCTACTATAGGTAGCCTACTTACCCCCACCCAAGGGCATCGAAAGCAGGGGGTATGGGGGCAATCGCCATGTCTTTTCAGATTGCTTTTGCAGAGCATAGCTACTAGTTTAAGTAGATTTTTTTCATTTTGAAAGTATATTATTAGAAGTAACTTTTATTCATTCATTCACTTATTTATCATCTCTACTTATCCTCTGACTTGCAAGACAACATTGAAGATGATAAACTTAGGGCAACCATCAGGAGAGTACGAGACCTGCTATCGGAAATACTAAGATATTGCTCTTTGATTAAAATTTAAAAAAAATTTTTTTTATTTGTATATATTAATAGATATGCTTGCAATTTCAAGCTGCTACTTTCTTTCCTGAGGAGACAACAAAATGGCGAAAGAAGGTATTGAACTACAACTTATTGATTGTGTTTGCAATCAATATGACCTTCCTATTTTCGTGTTCTTGTAACTTTTTAGACCAAATGTTTAGGCTACTACTTACAAAAAAAACAATAGATATGTATCTCTGTACTGTCTGAAATAATGCCACATAACTTTTTAATTTGTGTTCAATTAACTCCATTTTGATTTGACAAATTATTTACCTCTGGTAATTTTAAAAAGGTTATAGTTGACCACACAGCGAATCCCTCTTTTCTTCTCTTCTAATTCTTGAACTGTAGGGATGCAATACGAGCTTTCCCCAATCACACCACTGGCTTTTACACACGTCTTATGGCTTTATACTATATACAAGGTGTCAAGAAAGTTCCCGATCGATTTTTAAATTTAATGTAATTCAAAAACTTCAATGAATTATGATAAGTTCTGTACGTCATTTTTCCACTTAATCCTCCTTTTCAATGTTTCAGATACACTTTTCAAATTTTTTTGGCTAAAATAATAATAAAATGAGTAAAAGAGCTGCAATCATTCAACTTCATCGTGCGGGACATTCAAATTCTAAAATTATGAAGTTGCTAAAAGCACCAAAATCGACTGTTCGCGATACAATCTTGCGCTTCCAAAAACTTGGAACCATGGAGGATCGGGATAGGAGTGGACGACCTCGATCCGCTCGCACTCCAGCGAAGATCAAGGCCCTCAGGGAAAGAATTCGGAGGAACCCCAAACGATCCTTGAGGAAAACGGCTAAAGACATGAATATCAGCCATGAGTCTGTCAGAACAATTGTTGAACAGGATCTCAAAATGTCCCCGTACAAAATCAGGACAAGACAACTCCTAACTGACCTCCAGAAGCAAAAAAGAAAGAAGAGGGCCAAAATTCTGCTGAACCGTCTGAAGGGAGGCACGGAGAAAGGCGAAATCGTTTTTTCAGACGAAAAACTCTTCTCGGTGGAGGCGAAGTTCAACACCCAGAATGACAGGATTCTCGGAAAGTCGCCCAAGGACCTCCCTGATCATCTTCGATTCGTTTCACGCCGAAAGAAACCCTCGTCTGTGATGGTATGGGGTGCGATCTCCAAATCTTGGAAATCTCCCCTCATTTTTGTTAAAGAGGGGGTCAAAGTGAATACAGATTCGTATGTCAATGATATTTTAACCCCTGCCCTCGCATCGATGAAGGAAAAGTTCAAAAATAAGTCCTTCACCTTCCAACAAGACGGCGCGCCTTCTCACACATCAAAGAAGACGCAGAAGTGGTGCGAAGAGCACTTTCCTTCATTCTGGACCAAAGATTTGTGGCCACCATCTTCGCCCGATCTCAATCCTATGGATTTCTGTGTGTGGGGTATTCTGGAAAAAGAAGCCTGTTCTTCACCCCATAACAATCTGGAGGATCTTCGAGCTTCCCTGAAACGAGCATGGGAGAAAATTCCTCAAGATGCCCTTCGTGCTGCTTGTCAGAATTTCCGACAGAGACTCCAACGTGTTATTGATACAGATGGGGGTCATTTTGAATAAACCAGATTTTTTTATGTTCATGGAGCTTTGTTCTATCACCACAATAAGCCTTTTGTTGATTTAACCTTCTGTCATTAGCCCTATATAATTTTGTTTAGGATCGGGAACTTTCTTGACACCCTCGTTAAGGTTGAAATTTTGATATATTAAATTATCACAGGCTTCCACAAGCCAACGACCACAATTATTTTTTCGACGATGCAACCAGACAATAGCCAAACGGTGCAATCGTAAACCAAAACCAAAATGCAATCGTAAACGTAAAACAAAATTTTTCCAAGTTTTGTTTGCGATCTACAAACTCACTCTTCAAAACTACAACACTGAACCAAATCACCGAACCACTGGATTACTAAACGACTGAAAGAATATAAATTTACCAAGATCTCAATTTATAGTGTGCTCGCCACTTGTAAGTGAACCAATCAAATTTCATTAGAATTACTGCACGAGGTCCACGATAAGCAAGATTATTTTCACAGGGAACACCACTATAAAACAGAGACCGCAAACAATACAATTAATTAAGAGACTTCCAAAGACTTTTATACAGTTAATTAACTTTTTCGAATTACATTGCGAGTTCTATTTTACTTTTTTTAAAGATTTTAACATATAGCGGCCCCCATGAAATTAAGTTGGTATACACAGATTACAATAAAATCATCAATAAAAAAATATATAAATAGAATAACTAGTAATAAATATAATACTAGTAATAAATGTATCCAATCTTGACGCAGTAAACTAGCTCAAAACAAACAAAGTACGAAGTATACACACAATATAACTTATACAATAAACTGACAACAAAGCAAAAAAAATTATACACAAGCAAAACTCGAAAATTATCACAAGCACACAATATACAATCACAATCTAGTTTGGAGTTACGCCAAAGATTAAATTCTATTTTTCATTCTGAGTTCAATTGCCCTAACCTACCAACAGAAGCAATGCGCGATATGTTACAGTAACTGTGTTCTACTTTATATGAATCATTTTTTGAGTCATATATAGTCACTGCAGTTTTTTCTCTAAGTACAATGGGTTTTTCTGGTATATCTGCATAAAAACTTCCGCAATCCTACCCACCCGATACTTTCCTCTTACAGCTACATCTTCGGCATCACTCAACAAGACCAATTTTCCCACTTGCAAGTTCCTAGCAATTTCTCGCCATTTATTTCTCCCCTGTAAGTTCGGAAGATAAAAAGCCATTGAACTCTTCCAAAAGCGATCAGCCAGACCCAATCAATAATCCTTTCTTGAACCGATAATCCCTCCTCAAATGGTCACGATCATGAGCCCTTCCTACTGGGGAATACGTGTCAAAGCCGGGAGTAGTAGAGATGCCGGGGTCAACACCGCAAAGTTACTGGGATCCTCACTTAACGCCGTGATCGGACGCTCATCTACAACCCGAGCTGCGTTGCTACAACATGTTATCAGTTCCGAGAGATTCGGTTTGCGAGTTGTACAATCCAGAGTTCTCTGCTAAATTTGCTTGACCTGCTTAACCATGGATTCCCACGTTCCTTCCTGAACCGGTGCATATGAGAGTATGAATTCCCACCTAATTCCTTTTTCACGAAGGGATTTTTTAGCTCTGAAGATTGTAATAATTTTGTAAGTGTTTTAGATGCCGCCTGAAAAGTTAGACCCATTGTCTGAGTAAATGACTTCTACTTTTCCTCTACATCATTAAACCTGCTAAATGCCAAGAAAAATTCTTTTAGGACAAACAAGTGGCAACTTCTACATGTACAGCCCGAGATCCCATTCACGTAAACAAGAGGCTCTAGGCTTTTTTTGTGCTTCGACTTTCAACATATTTATATGATCAAAATAATCTAGACCACAAACAGCAAACAATTTGTGAGAGACGCTTATTCTGCCAGCAAGCAAGTCGGCCATCAATTGAATAACCGGTTTGGCCTTTTCAAGAGAACATCGCCCACATTGATTTAAGTAATGTTTTTCAGAAACATGGCCATTCACAACACAAAATTTCTTTCTGTTAGAGAGAATTGTATGATGCACTCCTACATGAACGCTGTCAATGTGATGCTTCAACACCACTAAACGAGTAAAGGCGCACTTAGAAGGTAGAACGAGAGGGTGTTTTATATCGTCTGTGAGCTCAGATGATTCGCTCCAGCGACCCTCAATCCGCACTGCGGATACTGCGGATTCCGCAGTAAACCGTCGCTACGAAGACATGGTAAATCTGCTAAGGAACGTAATTCCCTAATCCACTGTTTTGGTTGACCAGAACTTCGCCGAGTACATCTCTCAATTGCATCTGTTAAATCTTCGGGTGAATCACTTTTTAAAAAACTCACTGCCTGGCCGTAAAACCTTCTCTGCACAACACTAACAATTTTATTCAAAGCCTTATTTGAATCACACGTGTCCCACTTTGGACGCACAAAGTTCCGCTTTTTAAATTAACACTTCAGATACTCCACAAGCGCTCTCAAATATGCCACACGCTTTGTTAACACATATAGCGAAGGAGCAGTTTCAATCAACTTATCTATAGGACTTCAGGAAAATAAAGCTTACCGGTCCATGCTCACCTCTGCCATGCTACCACAATGATTATACATTTTTTTGAGCTATCGTACTTAAAAGCTTGCACCTTTTTTTAATTAAGTTGTGGCAACATAGCACTCAGGGTCGATTACTTGATTCACTTCATTGAGTTTGTTATGTTACTGTATTTATTTGTGATGATATGACATCATCACGGAGCGCGTGTTAACTTACTACTGAGATTGCCGATTGCAGAATATTGTTTTACTGCTGTTTCTAAGCTAGTTTTCCTAGTTGGCTAAATTATAGTCTTTTTATTATGACAGATTAAATTAATTTAGTTTATTTTTTGCAAAAAGTTTGCTTGCAAATATCTTTTAGAAAAAAATTGAAAAGCTGTTCAAGAAACAGAGAAAAGATTCAGTAAATGTGTTACGAAAATTATGTGTTGTGTTTGTTGCAACTGAGCTCAGTAGTTCCGTACTGTAGTTCGTTTTTTAAATGTTAATTCATTATTTGTGTTTTTGTACGAAGTGAATAAACAGTAATTGCTCAGTTCGGATTATATTATATGTGTTCCTCCATTTTATTAAATAGGCTGCAGTAAAAATATATTTATCACTAACAAGTTAGTTGTGTACTAAATACGATAATTGATATTTATTAAACAGGTGTTTTTGTAAAACATGTTGTTTCCCTGAATAAATAAAATAAGGTGTGAGTTGGCGCAGTTTATTTGTGGTTATTTTTTGTAAAGAAGTTTTTGACTTCCTTTTTTTTAAAAAGCTAGTTCTGTAGTAGCTTCATACTAAGCATCTAAGCATCAGCAAACAGGTAAGTTTATCATTTCTGAAAATTTTAATTCTAATTTACTCCATTAACTAATACCTTTTGGTAATTAATATTAAAAATAAGGTATCACAAAAAAGTGCACTTTGGATTATTTTTATGTAGCATGCATACATTTAGCTTTTGCCTTAGAATCTTAGCACTTTTAATTCCTTATTAGTTACAATACTTTATTTAATGTGTTTATTTATTGATTGCTTGCTTTAATTGATTTGAAATAGCTGTTTAGAAGTAAATACTTTTTAAACACAATGATATCAAGTAAAATGTAATTTTTTTATCTTTAAATTTTTGGTAAAACCACATAGTGTATTTACAAGAGTAGTTTTCTTGGTAGAGTTTTTGGCTTTATTTACAGAATATTGGTCAAGAATAAATAATGCAATACAAAATGTATACTGTCACAGTTTTATGCAAATCATGATTTGAGTCAATTCTTGTTTTTATTAACTCAACAAAATGGCTACTGAAAGTGAATTTTTATTCAAAGTTAATTTTATAAAAAATATTATCTATATTTATTTATTTACTGATAAAAGATGTCACCAAATCATCACAAAATAATGCTGTTTCAAGAGATTATCATTTTAAAAGTGGTATTACATTAATTTTACCAACTGGTATATTAATTTTTTTACTTGTAAAGGTTTTAGTTCTTGCATTTTATGTGTAATGCATTTGATTCATAGCTTCCATATTATTGCAAAAACTATTTTTTTAGTCAAAAGAAGATTTGTGATGCACAGGGAATCTTACACTAATAGATACATGCATTCAAGTGAAAAAGTCTGTTCTGAAAAAGGTTTGCAAGTTCGACAATTGAAAACTAATGGTATTGGTGTTCCGATTCCTACTCAGGTGTTTAATTGATTTTTAATTAGTTTCTTTGTCTGAACTAATATATTGCTTATTTTGAAACTTATTTTATAGTCTGAATGCTTGACCTTACTGCTAGATATATATATATATTAAGTCAAAAGCCTATGATTTTAAATTAGACAGGGTGTTTTAAAAGATTTGATATCATTTGACATGCACAAGGGTAAAGCAAAAAGTCTAAGACAAATGCTATAAATTTAATCTGAGTAAAAATAGAGCAACAAAATAACGTTTAATTGTACCACTGATGACTTAACAACAAATTTGACAAGTTACAGCATTGTAACTTTGTTATTCAATGTTCCAGGTTACATATTAAAAAACAACTTTTTTACTCCATGCAGCGTCTGGAAAGCTCCATCGTCAAATTCTGTTCGATCGTGACAATGCTCCAGAACACATGGCCAAGATTCAATGGCCAAGAAATCACAAGGAGCTAAATCACGACTGCAGGAATGGTGTGAAGGGATTTCCCAGCGAAACTCTTGTAAAATTGTCCTTGCAGTCTTGGCCATGTGTTCTGGAGCATTGTCATGATCGAACAGAATTTGACGATGGAGCTTTCCAGACGCTGCATGGAGTAAAAAAGTTGTTTTTTAATATGTAACCTGGAACATTGAATAACAAAGTTACAATGCTGTAACTTGTCAAATTTGTTGTTAAGTCATCAGTGGTACAATTAAACGTTATTTTGTTGCCCTATTTTTACTCCGATTGAATTTTATGTTATTTGTCTTAGAACTTTTTGATTTACCCTCGTAAATATCACTGAAACCACATAGTCAAAACAAGACGGGGTTAATGTTGAACTAAACAAGATTTATTCCTGTAAGTTTGTACAAGAAATTCAAAGGCACGTGATTTCCAAAAAAGGTTTCACAAATGTTCATCATGCGCACCGCCTATGATGCGGAACACGTCAAGGTCGGTATTCTAATATCTCCGACCAAACACGCTGCAGCATGTCTTGGGTAACGGTTGTAGTGAATCGAATCCACTTCAAAATTCATATTGTTCAAAACAATTACCGATCGCAACGCAATCACAGCAACTTTATAAAACCGGACAATCGAACCGTCGAAAAACAGAGCAGACAACAAGAAATAAAAAGAAGTGACAACTCGGACTCAGAGAGAAGAAGTTTTGAAACTATTATTGTTGTTCTTCTCTAATTAATTCAATAGAAAACACAAATCTATTTGAATGACCGACATATAATTAAAAATTATAATATATATATTCTGTTTGGATTTGTGTTTAATCATTTTTTTTCGGTTTAATATAAAAGTAATTTTAAATTTTGTGATTTTAATCTGCAACAATTACGTCCGGAAGACCACACGGTCTCCAGTGCGATAGTGATTCTTTGTTTAATTACCCGTCTCGCACGGGTATTAAACTGGAGACTCGTGCCTAAGACATGTTGCAGCGTATTTGGTCGGAGCTAGAATGCCGACCTGACGTATGAACTGACGTATTTTTTTAAAGCGCCCTGTATATTAAACTGATGAAGTAAATAAGCGTTTGCATATTGTTTGAAAGTGCAATTGAAATTTTGTTTATGCTTTACTACTAAAGCCAATGAGTTTATACAACCCAACTAATTTATTAATTGTGTCTTGTTTAATTTTTTTAATTTATCGTCGAATTTTTACTGGAGCAACTTTTTGAAAATGTTGTATATAAAGCAGACTTTAAATTTAAAAAGTTTTTTATATAAATCAAAAAAGCAGTTTCATACTATAAAAACAGGAAAAAATTACCCGTAGAAAAAAGATTAATTATGAAAGCATTTCAAGAAGCGAGTCGGGTGTTATATCTTTAATGCGTTAACTCACTCGGTTTAATTTCTCCACGTTTCTTTGCAATCAGAGGTAAACTACGGTATCTGATGGCGTTTTGATTTAGTCGCTGTTTTGTTTTTCATTATAGAAACACATAAGAAGGCAGTCTACGAACGAGTCTGATGATTCGACTGACTCGTCTTGCTTTACCGAAAACAATGATGTAACGAGCCATTCACCTGTTACCGGTAGTTAAATAATTTGTTGTTAAAAAGTGTGTCCTATGGTAACGTACTATGCAAAACTTTTTTTTAACTACGAGTTAATTCTATTTGGCCCCGCCTAAAAGACAAAATTCTTGACCTTACTGAGAAAATGTCATAAATTGATGAAGGTAATTCACCCAAAACCCTCCAAATAGCTCATCGCTGTAGCTCATAACATCGTTAAAATGAAGATGTTTTTTCAGACCAACTCAAATCAATTGTGCCAGGCGTGTCACATTTAAGTTATTTATATACGACCCCAACTTTTAAAGTTTAGCGAAAACGCTGCAACTGTTGGTATTTTCTTTCCTGATTATGAGTATCTCCACTTACGTACTTAGTAACTGCTCGCGCTTTCTTCATCCCCTTCTGCTGTTTGAACAAAATCTTGTTTTTAATTACTGCAGCTTTTTCGCGAAGCTTCAATAACTCTTCTCACAGCAGCCATGGGTTTAACGTATACAGTATGTCGCCGAGAAGCACATCAGTTATGTATCAATACTACAGCACTCCGAAAGGTTTCTATCAGAATCAAGTTCCTTTGATGAAGTAAGTATGTAAAAGAAAATTATTAATCCTGCCAAACTCCACTGCTTGCTATTACTATTCAGGAATTTCGTACGATGTCGTTTTGTACACTTTGTACTCGTATTATGTCGTAACAATATTTGAGCACGCTTGCTTCCATTTTCTGTGCAACATGTTGTAATCCCGACTCTGTTCCGACGATGACATGTCAGAGGTGTGAAAAGCAAGCAACCTTATGACTTTTGCAGGTTGAGCCGAGCGCATTCAATCAAGCTGTTTACTTACCGTGTGGCTAAATAATTGAAATTGAAACGACACTGATAATTTGAGATTTATTTCAAAATGTAAACTGCATATCGGTTTCTTATTTGTCTCTTCTTACTTTTTAGTCGAAGCAATGGATATTATCGAACAGATGAAAATGCAAGTTGCAAATTGAGATATCGGAATTGTCGAACGTTAAGCGAGTGCTGCGAATCGTCTGCTCCTGTTCCTTCACCTTCCGTCACCGGTCAGTTCTGTGGTTTTACTAGAACTGTATGGTTTATCAGAAAAGAATAAAAAATGTGCATAAAAGCTGACTAAGTTTTTATTAATCGCACAAGCTTTTGCTCATTTCGTCAGTGTAACGGAACCTGATTCAATGTAGCTCTCCGAGTTACGCAGTAGTTTTTAAATTATGGCGCTTTTTGAATTAAGTGTCGCCAAAAAACAAGTTTAGCCTGTAAAGTAAAAGGACGACTGCGATTTTACTTAAAGCAAAACCTCCGTCCTTAAAAAGTCGTTATTGTGTAAAGCTTACCCTACCTGCAATCTTAAATTTTAAATGGTCCGCAATTGCGTTTGAGTTTCGTACCCTTGTCTAATGACATAATTGCTTCATCTTTTATTAATCGCCATGTTCGTGGCATACGTTGCGTGGCGTTTGAACTGAATTGGCGGACGCAATGTCGTATCGGTTTTCCGGGCCCCGTACAGTAGAATAATACCTGTGATTTTATCCATTCTTTCAAAGGCTTCACTTCAGTTTACCCCTTTTCCATTTATGGACTTATAAAAAGCTTTACGACTATTTTTAATTTTAGCCGAGTTTTTCGTATTTTTTCATTTTAAACAAAATTTATACTTTTTCATCTTCACATAAAGTAATAGACTTGGCTAAGAAGTGATGCTGCGCATATGAAAAGGAGAAAAAAACAAAGTAGAAAGCTTTCAATCGGACAGCAATAAAATTGGCATCTCCGAAAGCACGTCAGGATAATCGCAGATCGGTTGCTTTAAACTTACGTTGTCCCGCGAGTCGGAAGGATTAATATTGATAGTTAATATAATGATGATGACTTAGTGTTTGGTGTTTTCATCACTTTTTTATCGATTATGAACTTTAGCCGAAAAGCTGTGAATTATACGTCATTAGATTTTCTCCGAACACTGTAAACGTATCTATCTTAGTCATAACCTTTATAAAAAATTATTTTGTCAGCATTTATAATAATTAAATCTCTGTATAAATTGAATGTAAGTCATGAAAGACTATTCGTTATGAAACCTGATGAGGGCTAAGTTAACCGAAAACGTTTGTTTTATTCTGTCTTGTTTTTTCTTGCTTTGGTAATGTAAATAAATATATTAAAAAATGTTGAATCCTATATGGCTGCTTTCCATAGCATTTTTTAAAAATTATTTACTAACTTTTTGTTTGTGACTTTAAAAAATCGTTCGATTTAGGTAGTGAGAGATAACTAATAGTTTTACATTACAGTGTTTTCTATGCTGAAACAAGTAAACAGTGGACACTTTCTATCCACATCACGTTATTGCTCAACATTTTTTCTAATGTGATTGTTTTTCTGCTCATAAAACTTCCATCAATAGGCTTTAATAAAAACATTACAATATTCATATTTGTCGAAAAGCTGTATGCCTACTTTAGATATACTTCGCATTGTCCTTGAAGTTACAGTTTTCTTGCGCAATTTGTTGAGTTTTCTCCAATTATTCGTTCACGTGGTATTGTGCAATGTTTATAAGATAGGCTAAGATTAATGCTTTGAGCAATTCGATGTTAGCTGGAGCGTATCGACGGGTGTGCGTGCGTTGTGGTGTTTCTTAAAAGTACTTCGACCCAATGTGATTGGCTCAAAAACGGTATTTGTCATAGTCTCAAGCGTATATGATTGGCTCAATAACTATGTTTGTCAAAGCCGCTTTTTCCTCGGTTCAAGGGTAAATATTTGAGAGACATTTGCCGACGAGAAAAAAAGCACTTTTTGTATTTACATTTCCTATTTCATATGGACGGCGACTTTTTGTTCTTATCTATTTTTTGTTTGCACGTTTCTTCCTGCTCTATTGTGAATTAGCTGCCCCCCGCTATTATAATCTTTCGAAATTACAAACAATTTTCTTTGATAAAACAAGTAAATATGTTAGGGTCGTGCTACTTAAATTCAAGGACATAAAACTTATTTGTTCCCGAGATTAGGCCAGAAATATAAGCAATCTTTTAAAATCAATTATCTGTAACAATGGAAAAAACAACGTACTTAACTTCAGCTATATATATTTTATATATAAGCTGGTTTAAAAATATTAACTGGTATATTTTTTTGCGGTGCTAGATCTGTTTATTGTTACTTTGTAGCTTCCGCTAGTTTGATTGTAGCAATTGCTTTCTTCAATTAAACAGAAATATTTAATATATTTTTACAAAAACTTTCTAAATTTTAATTTTGCTGTCTTTATCTTTACTAATGAAATGCTAGTTTTCTAAAAAAAATTTTTTGTATAATCATAGATTTTTCAAAATTAAATTATAATAAATAATTTTAATTTCCTTTGTTCTGAGTCGCAGAAGAATTTGCTCAACTTTACAAAAAAATAAAAGTAGGTTATAATTTCAATGAAATCCCTTTTCAAACTCTGCAGGCAATTTTGATTTCAAGTGATTAACAAAGTTATCACTTCCAACATGCAAGTTATTTATAATCAAAATATTTGTTGTCAAAAAGATAGTAAATGAAAGAAAAGTTGCTGAACGGTGAAAGTTTATAGTATGTATTTAAGGTGACGTCACCATACTTGCATTCTGCTGCATTGCACAGCATCCTTATTTATTGTTTACGTAAAATCGAGAAATATAATTGAAATAAAAAAGTTCAGCAATGTGTAAGAGTGTATGAGCGCAACTCGAGCAAACATATTCAAACGCTACTCGTCCGCCATTTTTCTTATTAATTGGACTTAATCTTTTTATACTCGTTTGATACATTAGAAAATGTGTCACGAGTTCGATCGTGTCTGCAACATTGCGCCTGAGGAACACAGCCACTTGCAGGTGTCGAAGCGATGGTAAGCCGTTGGCAACACTGTTTTATCTTGAGCTGGGCCTAGAATCGAAGTGAGATTTCTTGAGCTGAAGCCAGAAGTATTACCATTGCACGAACCGTGTGATTCTTTTTTAAAAAATTGTTGCTGCTTATTAAAGGGTAGCATACTCGTAGGCTTATTACTTGCTATCTTCTGCACAGAGTAAAGCTGTTTCCTAAACTTTTTACGGAAAAGAGTTTCATGTGTTTTTGCACTCAAGACAGCAGGAATGGCTGACAAATTGATTGCGTCTGATTTTTGTGCTTGCTGTTTTACGTATGCAAAAAATTTGTTGTTTTGTAGGGTATTGTAATCTTTAGACTATTTTATGTGGCTGGTACATTTGTTACACACAAACCTCGTTATATTTTACCTCCATATACTGTATCTGTACTAACAGACTCATTCGCAGGATTGAAATTTTATTATCTGCCACAGAATTTCCTTGGCGGTCGATTGCCAGTTTGAAAAAAGAATTTTAAAGTCGATCTTACTGGCAGAGAAGTTGGCCACCCCTACTTTAAGGCAAGGCTCCACTCTTTCAACAATTTAATCCAAAAATGCGACATAAATTAGATTTTCTATTGGATGTGATCACAAAAATCAAGCACAATAACATAGAATCTATCGAAAAAGTAACTGTATAAACGTTTTAAATGTACGTTTTTAATCAAACCGGAAAACCGATGATTACCTCGAAGAAAGTTGTTTTAAAAAGTGATTGTTAAGTTGTTACGGTTTTTGAGTTAGAAAGATTTGAGTCATAAAGCCAATTACCAATCTTAGAACATGCATGAAACATTTCTCAAGTACAATGTATGCGGCGTGTCAGATCTTTGCCGCTGCTACTTAACCCCATGACTCACCTTGTATCATTAATTTGGTATAATAGAGCTAGAATACAATTTTGGATTGTATAGTCACAATGTATCAAATATAATAACCAATCAGCAGCTGAAACGTACACATCATGTGAATTTCTTACTATTCAAATTTTCCATCTCAGTTTGAAATTTGGTTTTGAGCAGGTTGGTGCTCTTTTAGTGAAATTTTTTTTTTTAATTCGTGACTCATGGGGTTGAAAACACAAAACGTCTTTCATTGACAACAGGAGCCGTGTCCTGGCATTGCATTTACTTTAATTGCATTAAAATACGACTCCGATAAGGATAATAATAATAATACGACTCCCGATAAGGTAATTTGCCGTTTTCATAATTGTTTATTGTCTTAGTTGTAAGGGGGTAATTAGTGATAATCCTTTTTTATTTTGAAGAAAAATTACATATTTTTGTTTTAAGTGACATTCGTTTTTGATTTGCAAATCAGATCACTCGTTTTGATGTAGAACTGCATGATAGGAATTTACAAATACTTCTTCAAATTTTCACCATTGTTTTATTTCATTTAGTATTGATACAATTGGTGAGAAAGGTTTGTCAATTCTTGTCTTAGTTATAAAGTTTGCTCTTTTACGCGTTGCACTTTGATAGGAAGAACTGACCGGAAGCTCGAGATTTTTAACGCTATTAATTGAAATTACACGTTTTCTTGGTAGCGATGATTTATTTCCAGCTGATTGTGGTTTCTTTTGTCGTCGCAGATTTAAGCTTAATCGTATTGTGCTGTTTTGCATCTTGCTTTGAATTTAATTTAATGTTAATTTGATTCGAACGAAGTTGTCTTAACAAAGCAACTGTAATAACTGTGAAAGCGAATGACAACAAATTTACGCTTACCAACATTCGTGTTAACAGAAAGCCCGTCTTAAAAAGATAGATAAATATAAGCTTTCGAATATTTTACCCATTTCCTCTTGATTTTGATCAGCAATAGAGAATGGTTGGCTGGACTTAATTTCTAGTCTGCTCGAATGAAAATTAACTACAAACTTGTAATATGTCTCATTAGTTTTTTTTACTATTTTTGTTGCATGAAGGTCTACGTGTAATTATTAATAGACTTTGCTTTTTCTCAAGTTAAAAGAAAATTTGCCTCAAATGGTCTAGCTTACGAGTTTGAATTCAACCTAATCATGCCAAGGATAGGTTGTCATCTCTCGGTGGTCATGCAGTTTGTTGTGTTATCCATGTTCATAACTTAGTTTGAACCTGATTTAAGCCGCAAATGGTTGGTCTTTGTCAATTAAATGTGATATAGCATGCAGCAGTCCTGCAATGCCTTCAGCATTGAAAAGTTCGTATTTTTCACTTGAATAAAATTAGCGTTAAAAAAAATTTGTCTAAACTTGCCAAGATTTTGCAGCAATTTAGCTCAATTAAAAAATAAATTGGAAACAAAATTTGATCATTTTTCGTATGACACGTGCATTATAAGGTTTTAAAATTTCCAAAATTTAATGCTAATTGCTTGGCTTGGATCCAATTGGTTTAAAAAAACGTTTTATTATGCAGTAGCAAATTTTGGTTTTGGCAATGCTTTGTTTAAGTTTTGAGCCGCGGCGCAAAAACAACGACCCACACTCGCCGTTTGAATTCTAAAAATATTTTAATTCTGAGCCAGTGATACACTGTCATCAAAGCACCTTACACCAGGCATGTCAAGCTCGCAAGCGCATGCGGACCGGATCAGTGAATTTTTAACCCCCGAAAATTTGTCGCGGGCCGCAATCCGGTCAGCAAACAAACTGGTGACCTTTTTTTTGGCTTTCACTTGGATTTCCATATAATATTATTCAATTTTCTTACTAGTTCTAGAATTTGGGCCTAAAGTTTACCTTTTTGTAAATTTTACATTAAAATTAAAGTGAAGACCGAAAGAAAAAGAGGCCCTTGCTTTAATTGAGTGGCAAATCTCGGCCACGCAAAGAGTTGCTTAAACCTTTTTTTTAATTTTATGTTGAATCCAAAGAGAAGACCAAAAAATAAAAATAAAAAGATCAGCATCTAATCAGTTCTTCCGAAAAATTCCATGTCGTTTTTGTAAGTGAAATCTAGCTTTGAATTAATTAATATTCTGATTTATATTGAGAATCTGATTAAAGTCTTCTGTAAAAGACTTGGTGGGCCGCATCAAAAGACTTTGAGGCCGCGAGTTTGACATGCCTCCTTACACTGTTCAACTATAACTTGATGCCAAATCACTTCTAGCACGATTAAATAACAATCTATTGTTTTTTGCTTGTTTTTTATTCATTGAGTATTATTCTTTAATAAAAAATCGATTTTGATTGAGGGTAGGAAGTGGTATTCTGACGGGGTTTTTTCAGGATTTCCTCAGACCCACCCCAGCGATGTGGTGCAGGATCCTCGTCGGAGAGCCTGGTCGGAATCGGACTCGAACCGACGCGGAAGTATCGCGACGAGTCGGTTGTCCGCGCTGAAGAAGTTGCGCAAGAAACTCGGTCGTAGCAGCAGCCTGAAAAAAAGAAGGGATGAAAACTACTGCAATTGTAAGTGGAGAGATTGTAAGCTAAACGTTTTCAGATTATCTCATGTTATTCAGTTATCTCCAGGTAAGCTAAAATAGGTTTTAGTTTCCAAGCTTTAATAATGTTTGAAAAATAATATTTAATGCAACAGCGATTTTAACGTCATAACGTTTATGTGAATTGCCACTTAGGATAATATTCGAAAAACGTTCGTTTGAGCTGAATCTTGCTCTTATTGCAGTTGCAGCAAGCAAGACATGGCGATGAAAGTAAATTTTAAAATGAACAGCCTTTCGTTCGGTAATTACTGAAAATAATGATGGTTTTAAGTGGCAACCCACAGTTAAAGGAAATAAATCATTGCATCTATTAAGTGTTGCAAGAAATGTAACGTCCGAAAACCACTTTAATTACTACTAAATGTCATCAATTTCAAATACCTATGATATTTGCTTGTAGTTAACATATAGGTTGGTACAAGACGGTTTGTCGTGGCTGCGACTGGCTTCGTCTCATGTTCCTTTGTTGGACTTTTGAACAACTTTAGAACTCATTCCGTCTGTATGTTGTTTGTAGTTAAGGACAGCTTATTACTTATACTTCTGTTCGTTTCCGTTCAAATACAATCCTTTTTTTATCTCTTTTTGATTCACAAAAGATTTGCTTATCCCCATACTAATTAAGTTTATCAAAAAAAACCGTTGATTTTAATGTTGTTTTCAGCTGCCAACCTCAATCATTCAATTACAAGCATGAGCTCATTAGAGAAAGTAGAAGAAGGAAGACAGCTCGATAGCGTTCCGTCGAACTGGTGAGATGCTTTGAAATGGTTTTACCTGAAAGTTTCAAACAAAATTCAAATATGACATTTGATCCGAAACGCAAAAGGTCGAGAGATATTTGTCGGGCCTAACAACGTGTCAAGATGCGTTGCTGGTAGTATTTTTAATTATTTTCAACTTTTTTCCAATTGCTTTGAAAGTGCATAATGCCGAATTTGAGTATAATGATATTGAGCTGAAGTACTATGGTAAATGCCATTGCCTTTAATTTCTATGTTTCTTTTCTATAATATGATGGTATTTCACCAACAAAAACATTTCTTTGTAAAACTTTGCTTACTTTTTTTACAGATAATGTTTTCTTTTATTTCACTTGGTTATTGTTGAATGACCCTTATTTTTTTACGTAAGAGTTAACAATCTGAAATTGAATGAAAATTGCTGTTTGTTGGCCTAACTCGTGGGATAATTGGATTTAATACTTTATTTAAATAATTAAAACTTTGCTATTCCTGTTAAACATGTTATTACAAAGTAATGTTAGCGCAATAGCGCAATCATAAGCATCACAGAAAGTTATTTTTAAGCGAATAGCAATTTGATGACTTGTAAATTAGGCTTCTGAATTCATTCATCTAGCAATTAGCCGCCGGCTTACTGATCCATGCAAACGAGTTTCCTGATTCCTGGTGTTGTATTGTGCGTTGCGGTTTGTTTGTTTTCAAACTATGATTCTGTTGTTTTCTTTTTTGATGTGGTTTGGTGTATACTTTTTGATGTTTTGTTCACAAGCGTTAAAAAAATTCCATAGAGTAAACTTTCAGCTGTTTTCATCTATTGTGCGCTTTTCTGTTTAGCTCCTCCAAACGGAATGCACTGCCGGAGGAAGTGGCGAACTTACGCTCTCTCTCCCTCCATCAAGAAGACGAAACAAGAAGATCGAGTGAATTTTCACCGGATCGTATCAGCTCCTCCTCCCGAGAACGGACACGAACATCTTCCACAGAATCCGTATTCAACCATGACGGAGAGTTGATCTATCAGCGGTTTCTTGAAGGTGATAAACTGTTTTTTTAAGCTTACAATACTTGAAAACGTCAATAATTGCTGTTATTGACGTTTTTTTGTTGTTTGTTGTTTATTCTTTTGAGAATTTTCCAAATTGTTTGCAACTCCTTTTCCGGTTTTTTTTTCTTATTTTTAACGTACCAATGCGATTTTTGGTTGAGAAACGCTGTGATAAAATACTGTTTTCAATATAATTTGTAAATAACTTTGTATCTTTGAGTGATTTTGTAATGCGATTCTCAACTACTAAAATTGATATTTTTCTTTACACATCTATACAATCTTAAAAGAGTTTCTTAGTTCAACAATATGTTTTCAAAAATTTATCTTGGCAACGTTAATAATTCTTTTCTCATCCCTTCTTTAGAGCATACCTGTTACGACATAATGCCAAGAAGCTGCAAACTCGTAGTTTTCGATACGAGACTGCAGGCCAGAAAAGCGTTTCATGCCCTCATTGCCAACTCCGTCCGTTCCGCTCCGCTTTGGGACTCGGACCTGTCTAGTTACGTCGGAATGCTGACTGTCACCGACTTCATCCGGGTTATTTTGAAAACACACAAGTATGTGCTGACTCTGTGTTTGTATGCCAAGGTTGGCGAACCAATAACTGGGGATTCGCGAGATTACCCGTCGTTAACGTTTCTAATGCCCTACTTGTCGCTTCTACATTAGCAAGCGTGGTTGTATGATCCAAAAACCAAAAAGGGTCATTTAGCAAGAGGCATATAAAGAGTGTGTTGTCCGATTTAGGAGCCCCCAAAACTTTTTTACATAGCTGTGATGACTGCATGGTCATTCTGTGTGGTAAAAATCAACCAAAGAGCAAAAACAAACACGTGATTCGCTTACAACCGTGGTTTAAAAAAAGCAAAATGACGATTTCGTTGGTTGGAGTTTGGTCTTTGCTTCTCCCGGATATAAGTTAGCAAGTTTATAACGGTACGATTGTTTTGCTGTAGGTCTCTATTGAAATTATTGTAGAATATTTTGCAATAGAAAACTCTTTATTATCTCATTGACCTACTCACCATTTTGTTCTTGATCTAACTATTTTACCCCCGCAGCTTAAAGGTTCGCGATCCTTGGCGTAAGCATTTCCGCTAATTTTGCTGCTTTGTTTGGCATCATACGTTAATTTTCCAGTGTCTTTTGTTATCACAACATCACGTTGTTGGCACTGGTCAATCAATTGTCTTTCTTAACGTCATTAAAGCTTCTTATCCGGTACAAAAATATGCTCAAATGACCCCTAGTTAGTTGCATTAGCATTCTGTGTTGAAATAAATTGACGTTTTTGTTGATTGACTTGTACTAATAATGTCAACTTCTGGTGTTATGAAACGATTGAAAAGTTCTTTAATTTTGATTCAAGTTTATTACAATGGATTCAAACAAACATATATACTGTATAAAAACTGACAGTATAATGAAAACGGAAAGCAATAAAACCCACATCTTATCTGAATCTAAATTTAAATTTTTTAAAGCAATAAAACCCACTTCCGACGATCTAAGTTTAATTTTTAAGCAGCTGCTTTTTTATTGCTCAAAAGCGATTTGGAGTATTTTTTCTGATTAAGGATTAAAGATCAGCGCGTTCAATCAGTTGAGGAGCAGACTATTCGATCCTGGAGAAACTTGCTCAATCAAGAATCCTCATTTGCAAGCGTTCGTCCCGACGACAGTCTTCTCTATTCATTGAATGTTTTATTTAACGAACATTTTCACGGGTAACTAGATCTGGATTCGTCATAATTTGCTTTTGTCACGTCGCGATTAAACAAATTCTCCGGAGAATCTTTTTTGCATGTAAGAACCCCTTCGTCGAAAACGGGATTTCTAAATTTTAAATCAAAGTTTTGCTCATTAACTGCAAGGCGAGCATAATGGTTGTCAGATTGCGTTTAATTTTATCGCTGCTGCAATGTAAATGCGAAACAGCCTTTACAGGACCAAGCAATGAACCAATGACTTTCTGATGGTGAGCTGGACACCGCAACCCTGTGTCAGTTATGAAGGGTTTTTAATATGGTTTTAAGCACCTAAGCAGTGCGCGAAGCACTTTTTAACAAAATGTGTAGAAAAAAATAAAATTGTAAACCGACTTTTGGTTGAAGTAGTTTTTATTGTAAGAGCTTTCAAAAGTTTATATAGAAGATCCAAGGCCCCAGGACTAAAAAGCTTTAGTACCTTACTTGACCTTTAAATCTTAAGAATTTATCAAAAACAAACAAGGTCCAAGTGTTTTAAAAATAAACTTCTAATTCTAGATTTTTGAATTGATTTTTTAATGTTTACCCAAAAACACTTGAACCCTATTTGTTTCTGATTGGCTGAAAAGATTTAATGTCATTGCAAACACCAGGTCATGAGAAGGTTTGTATTTATTTAGTCATAATGGCTGATTATGATTGAACTGCCAAAAACACTTCAAGTCAAACCGGGTTGATTTAAATTAAAGCCTTTTTGAATATTGCTTTTGCTTTGTCTAGCAGTGGTAATTCTGTGGCTGTACCTTTTGCTTAAAATTATTAGGTACTGGTTATGTTAAGTCCTTTAATTATAGGGCGTTATGACAGTTACTTTACTGCTTTCCTCTGAAATCGTTAATTTTTGCAGCTTTAAATTTGCTAGTACCGTAAGTTGTTGTTGTTTAAAATATCTGTTTCTATTCTCTGACGTTGTGCTGTTTCTTCCTTCGTTTTGTTTTGGATATTCGAAAATTGAATGTTGTTATGTCGACATTCGGAAATTGTAACGTGGCTAAAGGATTGACAGGATTTAAAGGTGTTTTCGCTGTGCTTTGCTTTGCTCTTTTCATCTCCCGGCAACAAGTTGTGTATAAATAAAGTTTTTGTTTTTAAGTAATCTTGTTAAATCTACCTTCAGGCTTTTTGTGAATTGATATTGAAACCGACTGCTTTAAATATCTTCCAATCATCGATTTCCAAGTTATTGAGTTTTTAGGTCTTCATCTCGGGTTTTAAACTGGCTCAGAAACCTTCAGTAATTCGGAGATATATTTGGATATTCAAGGAAGCAACTTAAAAAGCAACTTTAAACACGATTTTCCCCTTCGGAATTCGGCACGCTTGCATTAATAGTTTGCTTGTCGTTATGACAAAAATCATGAAAATTCACACTTCACGACATAAATTAAAATGAAAATGAAATTCTGTTTTTCAGTAGATGTATGCGATCGTGTATTGCAATTCTAAAGTTTGTGTTATAACCATGGATTGAAACCTTTCTTTGAATACTTATTTTCTGATTATTGGTTGTTTGTTGGGCGTTCTGGTAAATCTTTGTATCTTTCCAAGTTCTCGTACAAAATCTGTTCCATAGCATGTCTTCAAAGCTGAAATTATTGAAGATCAATCGGTTTTATATTTTTTTTCCTTATTAAATTCTTTGAAGTCGGATTGCTGATAAAAAGTGATCAAAGTAAATTTTGGTTTTTAGAGTTCCTATCATGGATCAAAAAACCGGGGACATCTTTCACATCATCAATCACAAACGTATTCTTCGCTTTCTCTATCTGTTCATGAACGAACTTCCAAAACCAAACTTCATGAACCGGGTACCTATTATGACGTAGCAGTACGATTTAAATCAACGGGTCATTCAATTAAACACTTGAATGGCGGGAATTGAATACGGTTTCAACTTATTAAGTTCTATTTCTTAATATAGACCTCTCGCCTACGTTAGTATGATGCTTCAAAGCCACAAGCTCTTAGACTATGACTCATACAATAACAGCGACTGTCATAGACGGTTGGCGAAAGGTCACTCGAGTCTGGCGGGGTTTGTTTGTTCATGGTTAGACCGTGTTTTTATTTTGTAGCAAACGCAACTTGTTCCCTGGATTTTTGTTTCGCTCGACTGCCAGTGTAATGATTAACTTCTCGGTAAATTTTCTTGTTCCTTAAAGAGAAATAACTGATATGACCTAGATATTTACGTTTTTTGCATTCGTGTTCGAACTGCATGCACATTGTCGATTTTTGTTTGCTTTACAGACACTATCCGAGTTGCATATTGGAAGATTCGAAGACATTCCTACGATTACGAAATGTGACACCATATTAGATGCTCTTGAATTGCTCACTAAAAGTCATCTGAGTGCAATTCCTGTTGTCGATAAACACGGTTTGTTTACTTTATTGTAAGAATTTTTGTACGATAACGTTCATTATTAATAAAATAAGATGCACTGAAATAGCACAGCAGTTTCGTCAAAAGCACGTCTAGGTATTGATCTTTGATTTTGGATTTTTTATACCGGGTTACTTTATGTTGCTAATTTTGCTATACGGCCAATACAGAAGCGGTTAGAAAAAGCATTAATAATAAAATTTAAAAAAAAATAATGATCCACACCTGTGATGGGCGAACTGCGGCCCGCCCAACCATTTCATGCGGCCCGTCAAGCATTGAATGTGAACGGTCAAAAAAAGAAAAATAAAGACAGTTTTTGGTCATCACCTCCAAAGAATCTTAAAACAAATCAAACAAAACGAGGTAAAGATTTTTTTTTGATCTTCACCTCATGAATCGTGCTACAAACCAAAGTAAAGATCTTTTTTTGTCTTTGTGTATGTCAAGGCACAAATTAACGTTGTAAAAACTAGGGCGGCCCGCGATCAAAATCATCTTCTGAATGTAACCGTCGAGCTAAACAGCTTGCCCACCCTGATCTACATTAAAACTTTCGTTCGGTAAAAAAGTAAACACAATCGATTTGAAAATATTTTTGTCGTGTCTTTGTTTTTTAAATTCTGTTAAAGCTTTGAACATTTTCTTGTCTGTTCTCTGAACAAACATTAAAAACACTTGCCGTAAAGATTGAGCTATTTCGTGATGTAAACCAGTGTTGTAAGCGGGCCGATTAGTTTGGCCCGAACTCGGCTCAAACCCGAATTCGATTTAAAGCCCCAAATAAGCCCGAAAAAGCCCAAAAGTTAAGTTTGGTTTAAAACACTTGGCGCTGAAAAAAGGTAGTCGTTTATCTGTAAGCTTTACAGTGGGCCCGAATTAGGCCCGAAATTTTTCTTAAACTTAGGCCCGAACCCGATTTGAAAACCGTGGCCCGATTCGCAACTCTCATGTGAACTGTTTTTCTGATGGAGCGGTGACAGCTTTTGATTCTACGCTTGATTTGTCGTGATCACGTGATTTTTCTCCGCCAATCGCTTTTCATGCTCGTTGGCTATCAAAGCTTCTTGTTTTTGAGCAGCATTAACGAAGCAGAGTAGAAGAAGCACTTTTATTTGGCATCGCGTGTGTGCGCGCACGTGAGCATGCTTTGCGATTTAATTCTCGTCGTTGTTGGCTAATTTCACGATCTTTCTCTTGTCCGATAGTAAATGTGCAAAAAAACAGTAAAATTGTGTCAACTTCGTTTTTTACTTGTTGAGTAGTGACTCGTTTTTTTAGCTGATGCACAGCTTCTTTTTATTCGAAATGAATTTCGCTTTCTGGTTCGGCCGCTTAAACTTTTTAAACAGATTTTTGTGATGAGTTTGACTTGGCATTTATTTTTGCTCTGTGCTTCATTTATTTTCTATTCAGAAAAAAGCGTATTTTACTTTGACGTAGCCGAACAATGAGAGGTGTCGACAAGTTAATGTATCGTTACAAACATCCGAAACATGACGTGTACTTTATGAAAGATAACGTTTTTGCGAGAACATGCTCCAAATAAATTTCTCCCGCTTAAATGATTTTTACAAACCCTCGCCCTGTTAATATAGGTGTATAAGGCTACGTTTGGTCTAAAAGCTAACAATTTTTTCATTTATTCCTGCATCATTAATTCATTGTATGACCAAACTTATTTTCATTATTAAGCACTGTAACGTTGACGATTAAAAAAATAACTAACGAGGCCCAAATTTTAACATATCTTGTTGGATAGCAGCTATTTTATCATTGGCGTTAAAATAATTTCAAACTCTTTTGATTATACGTTAATTTAAAACATAACTGCTAGTTTTTGTAATACTTAACCCAAGCTTTAACAAATTTTTAATTGGATGTTGTTTAATCGGTTCTTTAACAAATTTTTAATTGGTTGTTTTTAGGTTAGTTTTAAATGCAAAAAAGAGAAAGAATATATCAATTTTGTTGTTGTTCCAAAATACACGTAATTGCTACATGCACTATATACTTTCATGGTACTTGTACTACCTTTTGCTATGTAATTGTTACTTACGTTTAACGCATAATAAGAGTGAAAATCTCGGTAATTACTAAATTCAACTTGTTTTTAAAAATAATACAACGGTCTTCGTTATTTTTAAATTTTTTCTCTTTTCAACTTAGTCGTTCACCAATGTGATTTATGATTAACACCTCAAGCAAATTTCCTTAAAATTCGTAATGAGATTTTTTTGTAATTTTTTTGATTTATTGAAGGAGAGGTTGTGGATTTATTTTGTAAATTGGACATGATATCGCTAGCTGCACAGGGTCTCTATCACGACCTGTCTATGACAATGGAGATCGCTTTGGCCTACCGGTTCACACCACTATTGGAAGATGATGAATCTATACCAGACGTCTCCGAAAGGCAAGTCGACTAAATCTGTTGTTGAAAGATCGATGATTTATCGATCGTTTGGCTTGTGCCCACTTGCCGCTGAGTTATAAAAAAGTGCAAGCCACGTGTTGTGATATGCGTTGTTTGATCGTTCTTCCGAGTAACAACACGCCCTTTTATCGCTGCTACACTTGTTTACAACTTGTAGTTGTTGTTGAATTGAGATTTTTCTGACAGCAAATGCTGAGGCGTACGATGATTGAAGTTTCAGAGAAACAACTGCAATTCATTCATATACCTTGAGTCAGGAAAACAAACGTCTAAAACGTTTTGTCACTATTTTAGATTTTCTCCAAAACCAGAAAGACATGAATCATCTAAGGCCGGTCTACCTACCGACTTAACAACTCACTTGAACGAACACAGCAGAAGGACCGATCTTAATGGTCGTTCTGGTGGTGTCCATTCGTCCGCTATCCGTGGACATCCCGGTAAGCTTTGATTATTAAGTCAGAAAATTTAAATTGTTCTTTGAAGATTGATTTGCATATGATTTACAGTTTTTCGTTGAATTTTTTGTCTTCGCTATTCTTGAATTGTTATCATACCTTGTCACAAAATAATTATCTTTGGAAAAACGTACAACTCAAGCTTTTTATTCTTAAATTATTTAAAAGCTCATTTTTCCTTTTACAATCACTGTTAGTCTCTTCGATTTAGTCGCTATTAATTTAGTTTCATTTTCATTTTATTACTCATTCGTCGTGCAATAGCAGGTCTTTTGAGAAATGACACGCAGCCAGTTGCTAGGTTTTTTGTCAAAGCTATTTTTATAATGTCCCTCCGATTTAGGGTCGTAATTATTTTGCTATTTTCTAATTTCTGATTTTTATAAAAATTGAATTTTCGAATATGGTTTTTTAAACTGAATTTACGCATTTTTGTTTAACTGAAAAATTGGTCTTGTCGCGTTTTGAAAAATTTTTTAAAGAAAAAAATTTGATTATAAAAAAGGCTTGCTCAGTGCTCAGTAGGCTCCGGGTTCAAACCTGATCCCGTTTGTGCAAAAATTATTTTATTTGCAATTAGCCAAAAAGTCGAGGATCACACGTTTTAATTATTTGCAATAAAACGTTAAAATTGCGACACTTTTTGCATCCTCATTAAGGCCTTCGCCGTCGTCAGACTTGATTTCCAACGTGTATTTGTTGCATGACTGTTCGCGTTTCCTTGAGTCATATCTTGTTTTGTTAACCACGTCATCGACTAAGAAACAAACAGGAAGTCGAAGCTTCCTTAAACTTTGTTCCCTTTGCGGCTGTGGTTTCTTTTGGCTGCATTTTCTATTTGCAACAATTGTTTTCTCTTATCCCAATCATGCTGCTGATGAACGTCACATGAAGGATTATGCGTCACAATAGTTGATTTTTGACTAGAGCAGTACCAATTCTTGTACTTGATTCATGAATATAACTCAGTCACTATTATTATTTTGCATTCAAGTTGCATTAAAAAATCTCTAAAAGCAATAGAAATTTTTCTTATCTTATTATTTTAATATCTGAAATTGCTCGATTTAATGACCGTATTCTCTTATGGGCCTTTGGTTTTTTTTTTTAAATATGGCATTTTTTGTTTTACATTAAGTGTTATTTCTATTTTTGAATATTGATCTTCAAGTCGAGAAACGTTTTAAAACATTTAATTTGCTTCAGCCGTTTTTGGTGCGAAGTACGTAACCAGGCATTAGTTTATTAATTTTTTTTTCAATTTCCTTTATTAATTTCTTTCAATTCTACATAAAGACAATCTGCAAGATTCTTATTTCATTTTTGAATAATTTAATCTTTATTCTGTTACTTTTAAAATTTAAAGAAGAGTAGTGTGTTTAAAATGAATTTTCAAGCTGTTTGTACTTACATATCCATGTCATTGTTCAATGTTTAATCAAAATCAAAATGGACAATATTTACCAAATTGACGGCTGGACCAGGATTGGGCAAAAGCAGTTTATATTGCGGGTCTATTTGTTTTCTCAACTGATACACGGGCCATATGAGCCCACACAACGAATTTAATTTCAATAAATTGTTTTCATTCCAATCGGAAACAATGCTATTCAAATGACGTCATAAATATAAATAAATTGTTTGGCGGATCCCATTGATAAGGGAAAAGAACTAGATTCGGTCCGCGGGGCTTAAGTTTGCCTATATCACAATTAGAGCGGAATGTCTTTAAGCTTTGTTTGAATCGCGGAATTTTCTTAAACGTTTATTCACTGGACTGTATGATTGTTTGAGTAAAGTTTTTGAACTAAATTTTAAATTGTGATAAGTTTTTTACACTTGAGTTTTTAAATTCGCGATTTGCAACCTTTAAAATTGTTGGGTCATATTTATAATCCCAGAATATTACTGTTGTGGTGAAAGGACGATTTTTTTTATCTTGATCTAAAAAACTTCAAAAATTATAACAGAACTCATGTCAAAAAAATGGCTTCCAATTTTTGAAAAATACTTATATGCTGAAGTTCGACCATTGTAACAACAAAATTTATATTCGACAAATTAGGTTAGCATGTTGCAGTCTTCAAAAGACTTGGAGACCCCTTGCAGACCCCTTGGAGACCAAAGACAAAGCGACCAAACGACAAGCGTAATAACATCCACTCAAAACATGCTGCAGTCTGCAATAGACTGCAGCATAAACTGCCTTGACAGTTGCCCCTTTGATGCACTTTCTTTGGAGTTTACGCGCTGTTGCTTTGGGGAAAAAATAGGTTTTCGTGACTTTGTTATTTAGCAGAGCTTATGGGGTCTTGGTCGTTCTGTATAAAGACGTGTGCAGATAATTAGCAAGGGTTCGTGTGTATTGACGTCACTTGATTTTCACACGTGAGCGTAGTCATCATTATAATGAAGTTGAATTACAAAAATGTAGTGGCAAGGCATCAATTATAGACCAACTTACTTTTTAAATATCTTAAAATGATCTAAATGACCTTGAGCGCATACTCAAGTTTTTTTGAGTTTTAATTAACAAAACATTTTTTTTAAGTTGTAAATGGACAATATTCTGTTTTGAGGGGCATGAAAATTTTTAAGAAATTTATGAAATTAAAAACCTGACATATTAAAAAAACATAATAATATATAATAATTTACAATTCATTTATTAATTCAACTGTTTTAATGGCCCAATCAATACTGTTTAATCCTTGTTATTTCTTCTAAATACAAATTCAGCCACATAACGTTTCAAATAATCCCTGTTGGTTAAGTTTTTACTTCTCAAGAACCTTAAGATGGGACCATAAAACCTCAATCGTTTGTGTATGTATTAGTGGATTTTGAGGATTCACAAAGTTCTCACTATGATTGACAGTTTCGTGGGAGTAATTGACACCAGAAGAAAAGAAACTAACATAGGCGGCCCACTGGTCACTATAATCAGTTGTTTGATCAGCTATAATTCAGAAATAAGAGCACCCAATGTTGCAGCATTTCATTTTTCAAACAGTTTTGGGTAAACAAATACCATAATTTATTAATCTGTCAGGTTAAAATAATTTTCATGCCCCTTAAAACAGAACGTCGCCCAATATCTTGCATAGTTTTAGTTGAGTCGCTCTGTTGCCTGGCTCGATGCTACAAAGATAGAAACAGCGAACTCGTAATAATAATTGGCTTCTGTGTATGAAGCGAATACAATAAAAGGCTTGATTTTGATTTAAAATCAAATTTCAAAAAATAGTCTTTACAAATCTTATTTATTCTAACACAATGGCGTTCAGGTGAAATTGGTTTAGATTGAAAGCAGACGCGGAAAAAGCAAAGCGGAAAGCGTAATTTTTTAAAGCGTTGCGGAAAAATTCGCTTTCACGATTGCTTTCAGTCTGAATCAAGCTAGAAAGTTGAAATTATAACTCAAATTTTTTTTGCTAAGCACGAAATATTTTGCGTTTTAGCGATTTTTTTCGTTTTTCGCTTTCAATCTTTCCGCTTTTTTTTCTCTTTCCCGCAGACGCTTTACTTTCTCCACGTCCGCTTTCAGCCTGAATCGACCTATAGACATGAACAAACAAGAGCGTCCGCAAAAGAACCTTTCCGGGACCATGATCGCGTTTGAATAACTGATTATCATAAAATCAAATTAGTTGAAAATCAAAGTTGCCACTCACGACAATTTCAATCAAATTGCAAAGAACTACGTGGTCAAGTGTTTCTGCTGCGCGGTCTTGTTTGAACACATCGACTAAATGACTGCTCGATGATGACTCATCGCGCTCCGACTCGGGCAAGCGTTCACACTTCAGCGAGGTTTGGTTGAACCGAGTTCATTCTACTGTTTTCAATCGCTCGTAGCAGCTCGGGCTTTCTAAACTGTATTTTAAAAGGCTACACTGTACTTTCATTCATACCTTTCGAATCTTCGTTTACTTATTTAAGCGGCAGCAATACAGCATTCAATCTCTTTGCGTTGCAAAACATGTTTAAAACAGCATCTTGCGTATAAAAAAAGTTATTTCAATTAATGTTTTTAAGCTAAAATTCTTTTTCCGAATCGTTAAAATGAAATCAAGGGATAAAATTGAACTTTGGTCAAGTTCAACTGGAATATTACAGAAATTTTGATGATAACCTTGGATTCTTTTTTGTTTTGGAGTTTCAATTTTTTTCTTGTTTATTAAGCAGCATTTATTTGACAACGTCAATTTGTTTAAAAGAAATAAATGCTTTCCAACGGTTTGTAAAGTATTATAAGATTTCATTGCGAGCAGATTGGGTCAATTGCTCCCATTAATAGAACGAAATAAAGGAGCCGCAACTTTTAAGCACTAGATTAATTATTTTTAACCCTTATCAACATGCAGCAAAGTCTTGAGTTTCATTTTTAGATTTTTTTCACACTTTTGAAATTAGAAGCTTTCTTGTATATTGTACCGAGAATGAGCCGTCAGCGTTAGCTAAAATAAGGAATAGTTTATTAATGCGATCGTATAAGTCGATTTTTTCAATTTATTTCACAAATTCACGTTTTTGTGCGTTTATTTTTAAAAGTTTTTTCGCGACGTAATTCAGAGTTCGTGATAAGTCAAGTCGATTTAAGTATTTTTGTAACGTTCATAAACTTGTGAATTTGAATTGAATTTTTGATTTTATCTTACCTTTTTTGAATCTTTATTTTTGAAGAACTTAAAACAACTTGGATCGGCAAGTTGCAATACGAAAAATAAACTCTAATAATCGTTATGTCTGCAGTCGAGCCATCGTCCAATCATTCGTTCTTTTCCAGCAATTCGACCGAAATCGAGCCAATGCCAAACCAAGAACACCAAAGCAAATACGACCGGAACATTGCAGGATCGAAACCTCTCCGAAGAGGGTGAACATTCCGGCGGAAACCAGCGCATCCGACATATATCCATGTCCAATCCGCTCGTCAAGTGTAAACAAACTGACAAGCTACAGGTCGGTGCCGAATTCATGTTGTCGAGTGATGTGTCGATACTGGGCGTGTTCTGCTGCTTCGATGCTATGCTATTCCATCGAAAGATACACCCCAATTTCTGCGGTTTGTGATTTATAATGAAAGTGTATGGTAGAAAAATTTATCTCTGATTTGCAAAAGCGATTTGCGGTTAAAGCAGCTCTTATCCTAATTGACATGCTTAACACACACACGTATCACCACCCAAAAGCACTATAGCTTCATTTTTCAATCGAAATCACACCGAAGCAACCCCGATAGAAAGCTTACGTCAGTTAGTTGTCAAATATCATTTGCGTTTTTTGAAACTGCACGAAGAACCTGCATCTGCTAGTTTAAAACCTTAAGTTTGATCTGAGTCGGAATCGAACCAGGTCTGCCGCTACAAAGTCAGATGCAGCTGTTATTATTATTTCCCCTCCTCCCAGGATAACCTTACTCCTCAAAGAAGCCAATCTAGACTTTTATTTTTGGATGATCTTTACTGCTTCCGGACTATAGGTTTGGTGTTATGTTGGTACTTGATTATGGTTTCTATACAGAATGTTCAAGTATATCAGCGAGTCCTTTTAAATTTGTTACTTTCTTAAGTCAAATATAGACAACAACGTGCCACATTGTTCACCTGTACAATAATAGAAAAAAATGTTTCAGCCTCACTACTACTTACTCTTTTATATAGATCAGACACTATTGTATGCAGCACTAACACGCTCTATTAAAAAGGCTTTTGATACGCAATATAATTTGTTATAGTACGAAATGCTTTTTACATTATAGTAAATATGAGCTAGTTACGTTCAACTTTGATTTTGTTTGTTTCTTTTTGATAAACCGTTATAGCTTATTTTGGTTGGTGTCCATGGTAGGATGTGTTAAGTCAAAAATTCTTGTATATTTTTGAATATTAAATCGTATATTGTTGCTGTAGCGAAGATGTTTAGATGAAAGGCTATAGTAGTGCAAATGCAAATTTTAGAATGGTTGACTTAACAACGAGATTAGATATGAATTTACCCCAAATGTATAAATTTCAATATTTAATTGTTTTTGAATAATAATTTCTCTTGTGTACGGAAAATATTTTTTTGAATTGGTTCAGGTGTATTATCACTTTGCCTTCCGTACATTTCGCATTTGTCAAATTTATGAACTTATCTCCCGTAGTGTTGCAATCCATTGTTTACCCCAGTGCAACCAAGTACAATGCACTTACTTAGCGCGGGAGCATATGTTTTTTTTGCAGGATTAGTGACACTTTGATAAATTGCTGCAGCTCTCGTGTTTTGCACCTGGCAGCACCGGAAATATTGCTCATTAAAGCATGATTTGCCGCGCTGGCTTTCAGGAACTGTCATCTTGCTGACGCTTATTTTCTATAGAACGTAATCGATCTGATGGTCACCACCGATGCAAATCTAGTTGTCGTGATTGGTCAGTCCAGCAATCACGTGATCGGGGTCGTTACAATAGCGGACGTCTTGAATTTTATCGTAACTCCACCAGTAAGTTTTTTATCGTTAAAGTCATGTTTTATGCCACTAAACGCGACGAGTTTAAAAGAAATTTTGGTAATCCTGTACTTTAATGCAGTAAATAAAAAAAATTTTTTTTGAATCCAAGAAAAGCGTTATAAAAATAAAATTTTTTTATTTACCGCGCTAAAGTACAGGATTACCAAAATTTCCTCTCGGTTACGTTAATACGATGACGTAAGACGTGATCATTTTGTGCTTTTGCTTGAATCATATTTCTCACTTTGCAATTAAATGCCGATCATTCTCTTGACGCGTTATTAAATCAAATTTTTAACCGAGGTTATTAATAGACAGACCTTAATTGGACGATATACATTATTACAAACTCGATTTTGTACTTGCGCGATCCAAAGTATAAGTGGTGGCCTTGATAAAAGAAAAAATAGGATTTCATTTCAGTCGCTTTGTTTGAAACCAGTGAAAAACCTATAGAAAATTCGCGAGTAGCTCGCATTGTTACCGTTACGTCACGCCCATCATATTGCTGCTCGTAATTGGTTGATCTCGCGCACGCCTTTGTGCGGCTGCTACAACATTCACGTGCTTGTTAACTTTACAGTTGATACCAAGCTTTTTGGCATCGATTGCAATTCGCATTAATTTTTTCTTCCGCCTCTGTCAGTTTGATCCTGTTGGTTTCTGGTTCATCAATCCGCCGAGCACCATTTCGTCTGCTTTTAGCATCCTTCATTTTACCTTCAGTATCTTCCACTTCTGTGTATCACTAGTAATAGCTCCTCTTTACATTTTAATTTTGGTCGTCGTCATTTAGAAGGTCATCCACTCCGGGTTAGACCCAAACAGGACTGGGGGCGAGATCTTTTTATTATCCCACGCTGCTGTACTGCCAGGACCAGATGCTGGCAGTGATCTTTTTAAGCTGGCATTATGTTTCGTCATTCAAAACTCTCAGACCTCGTGCTCCGTGTGGTGCCCGATGTATGGGGCACGCTATTAGAACGTTTGTTCAGGTGCACCGCACTCGCATTTTGTGAAGGAGCGAGATCTCATATGTGCATAGACGAATGGAATCGCCCAACATCAGTCCGTAGCGATTAAGCTTGACCCAAGCTGTTCGGGGCAAGCTTAATCCAATAGGCCTGGCGATGGCTATGGAGCCATGGAGTTGCCATGAAAGCACGGAGCCTAGAGCTGGATGTACTTTCACAGTGTTCTGTGTTTCATCTGCAATTCGTCCACTAAGAAGCACAGATGCTCAGTCCGGCAAAGTTATTTAATAGATTTCGTCCAAGTGGCACAAACGGGCGTCTAGATTTTATTTTCTCTTATCGAGCATCCGAGGACCCACTTAAAAAACCATACAGCTTATGGTCAGGGTTCAGGGATCCACGGTAAGCCAAGGACAGTGTCATTCCTAGTCGACGAGACTCAACTGGCTGGATGTCTGAAAGTATGAATAGGTGGTCCCGTTAGAGTGGGACGCAGGTATCCAGTGACTATGCGCAAGGCGTTATTCAGGACACTGTCTATGAGGCGAGTGTGACCGCTGCGACACCAGACTGGGGAGCAATAGTCAGCTATTGAGTAGACCAGTGATAGGGCAGCTGTGCGTAGTGTTTTGGCATCCGCACCACCCCATCCTGAACCTACAAGTCGCCGCAATAGTGTGACACGCGAAGATAGCTTTTTAAGCAATGGCACTAAATAGTGACAGAACATAAGCGATCTGTCCAGTTTAACCCCAAGGTAAACGGTTGGACAAAAATCTATTGTTGTTGTAGACTTTTAGTTCACGTTTGGCCTCTCGATTATTTAAATGAAAGGCTGCCGTCACCGTCTTAGTGTGACTGAGCTTCAACCTCCAGGTCTGGAGATACTTTGAAAGTGTAAAGATGTCTTGGCTTAAAGTTTCCTCCAGGTTCTTCAAGTTTGCAGAATAATGCAGCAGTGCTAGATCGTTTCATTGACCAAACTTTCTGGAATTCGTGGAGGGCAGGTCGTACGTATAGATGTTAAATAGGAGGGGAGCCAAGACCGATCCCTGAGGAACGAAGTTTTTCAGACGGCGTAGTCTGCTTTGCTTGCTGTCACCGGTAGTAAGAGTGAAACTTCGGTTTCAGACAAGCTCCATGATCATTCTAAACATGTCCTTATCCGGCAGAAGCCTCAGCAGCTTGCAGGTAAGGCCACGGTACCATACAGTGTCATATGCCGCTGTCAAATCGACAAATACGACATCAGTCTTTAGTCTCGAAAAAATCCTCGATATTCTGAGTCAACAGAACAACTTGATCCACGGTTGACTTCCCGCGTCGAAACCCAACCTGTTCTTTAGGGAGCATGGATCAATAAGTGGCTTGATACGGGCGTAAATAAGCCTTCTAAGATTTTTTTGGTAACACAGAACAGAGATATTGGTCGATAGCTCTTTAGGTCTTTCACAGTTTTTTTCGGCTTTGGGGTCGCGACTACAAGTTATCTTTCTAAATCTTAGAAATTTTGAGTCGGCACAAGCAAGAAGAAAAGAAGTTACGTAACCAGGACTTTAAAGCAGCTCCAGCATGGATTGTAAGCTCTGGGAAAATGTAATTAGGGCCCGGAGCTTTACCTGGTTATAAGTGTTGGAGGGCAGCAGTGAATTCTCTATATGAAAAAGTGTGAGAGATATTCACTGGGTCTGATGTTGTAGCCCGCCAAAGGTCAGACACTTCTTAAGAAACAAGTGGAGATAGATGACTTGCGGTAAGCAGCTTTGTATCTCCTATTTCAAAACAGCGGTGATAAAATAGCATCAGCTGAAATGGTACAGTGACGAGGAGAGTGTCGTGACCTACTAGTAAGGTCGTTCAATATATTTCGTGCTTTTCGACTATAGAATGTGAAAAGTCGATGCTGCGAACTGCTTCGGACCATCGATCCCTCCGTTTCGTTACAAGTTTGGCAAGTAAAGCAGTTGCAGCCAAACTGTGTGCAGAAACGGTTTATAGAGGGATTCACACTCCGCATCCCAACACGGAATATAGTTGTTTTGAGATCGCGTAGGTTAGTCTTTTTGGCTGCTTTTCTGATGGCGTTACGAAAGTAAATCAGGCGGCGACAAAGTCTTTGCTAATTTATTCGAGAAAGCAATATAGTGACTTCCATTTGTCTTTGCTGAAGTTTTATCGCTTAACAGGCGTGCTTGGCACGGACAAAACAAACCTTGGTGGTGTAATAAGCGAAGGCCGATGTTGTGACGTGGGGAACTTTTCAAGGACACGACTATGCCGTAAGCGACCGTAATTGAGGTCCAGAGATCGCAATCGTGTTAGTGGAGGTTTGTAGACGTTGACTATTTTATAACCATCAACGTCCACGAACAACCACTCGATCTTCGATGTGGGTAAAGATCGGTCCAAAAGCGTATACCTTAGTCGCTCGTGGACAAACGTGGAAAGACCATGCTTCCTGCTTAAAGGCCCGTTTCCACTACGAGCGTGGAAAAGAGCATTCTTTCTTTCTTTTATTGATCTTTGATTGAAGCGAGCGGTTAAAATTAAAGCGAGCGCAAAAACAAATCAATAAAACAAACAAAGAATGCTTTTTTCCGCGCTCGTAGTGGAAACGGGCCTTAAAGAAGAACTAGCTAGTAGTTATCTTGAAAGTACCAACTTGAATATGTACATTCGACTTAAAATGTCGGAATGTTATGTTTGGTCAATACAGTATTCTGGTATGGTTCCGAAACATGGAGTTTAAAGAAGGCAGATATAGCAAAAATAAACGCATTCGAAATGTGGTGTTATAGGAGATGTTGAACATCAGGTGGACGCAGAAAAAAGTCTAGTAAGTGGATATTAAGAATTATAAAAAGGAAAACTTGCTTAATGAACAAAATTGGAAAAGCAAAAGGCATAGATTTGGCGCACTTAAATTGACGAAATGAAATATTAATAAAAATGGTTATGTGCAAAATTGATAAAACGAAATCGCGTGGAAGACAAAGATCGATGTGGCTACAAAACATTAAAACAGGGCAGCAATGACACTGGAGAAGATGATGAAAGAGATAAGAAACCGAAGAGAATGAAGAAGGATTTTGTGCCAACTGCAAATTGCGGATGCAACCTAGATAGATGGATGGATGGTCTACGCACAAACACTCAATCTCTGATGTCGGTGAAGATTGCTCCAAAAGCGTGTACTTCATTTGTTCGTGGACAACCAAGCAAGCATGCTTTCTGCTTAAAGAAGACCCAGCTAGTTGGAAGCCTGGAAGTACTAGCTTTTCCGCATTAGTGCAGTGGATCTCCGTTAGTAGGATGATGAGTGCCTTAAAATTTAAAGAACGGTAATAATTTTTATTTTTATATTAATAGCAAGCCTAACACGGTACATTCAATGGGACAGCACTTAGTGGACAATTAGAAAATCTTCTATTTGAGAACCTTCGAATATTTCTTCACACAACGCTGAATGATAAATAGGAAAGTTTTGAATTCCAAATTTAAAGTTGTTGGTTTGATGCGACTGGGAATCAAACCCCTGTCTGCCCCTTCCGATTCAGACATTCACTTAATCGACTAACTGAGCAGTTAATCGACTAAAACTGATAAGTGCTGATATTCTAAAAACATATATTACTATGCTGTATAGCTTCAGTCCTCGGTTAAATCAGCAAGGCCCTGAACAATGCATCTACGATACACTCTCAATTTTTAATTATTTGTACAAGAGAATTTAATTGTTTAATTTAGGTTCTGCACATTTTTTTCATATTTATTGAGTTTTTGTATGGCCATTTCGTCCCCCCAGACCAGAGAACAATAACAATTTAAAACTATTGATGTGATACATCTATTTTCACCAGAACCAGTCAATGACGGCGTCCTTGTGTAGAGACAAATGAAATTGCATAGATTTTAAGAGATTGATAAATGATAGCTAGACTTGTCGCGTGTGCGGATGGATTTACGTGTTTGTTGCAAGCGAGAAGAAGCGCTTATTGTTTCATCAAGAATTTAAAAAATTTCCAGCTTGACCATGTCAAGTAACAAGCTTCATTAGCGGTTTTTTCACATTATTTATTGCGACAAATTCAGGTACCGACACAAACCTGAATCCTAAAGCAGTTGACGCCGCTGGTTTTAGTCGCCGATGTTCGGTGATGCTTTAAATCTCGACTGGGTGACTAAATTCTGTTCCCTGCCGCCTAGTGACTTGTCATCCTGGACCCCGTTCATTGTCCAAGCTTTAAATATTTCAAGATTTGACACTTAAGGTTTCTCGTTTGTTTTCAATAGGTTTTGTGCCGTTGCCGAATGGCACTCGAAAAAACTGCAGTATTGTAAAATGACGGTACTTTTTCGTTGCAATTAAGAAAAAATCATTTAATTTTCTGAATAAGATGATTTTTACGAGTGTTTCTTGGCCTCTAGAGAAAGTTGTTCAGTAAAATACTATCATTAATGATAATTTTTCATGACGTATGATTGGAATAAACTAAAAGTGATTATATTGGGTTTTTTCATCTAACGTCTCGCTGTTTCACTTTGAGGAAACGTGAAATCGGCTTCACTAGTTCTAAAATAAATTTCGAACCCCCAATCAAAACCTTGTTTTGAGCAGCTTTTATAACAATTCAATTTACTATTTGTCTATGACGTATAAATTCCGCGGTTTCAATAAACTCCGGCTCTCTGTACCGCTGCTTCAGCTTCACTTCCATGTTTCGTCATCAGGGTCACACGACTCGCTACTCCCCTTCACGAGTGCACCGACGATCGCGAACCCGCCTTTCATCCTCCACCAACACGTCACTTCCGTCCGTTCGCGACGAACCCGAAAATTCCCCGATCGACGAGGTGACGATGGCGAACAGTTGGCATGGCAACGGCAGGCGCCATCTGTCGAAACACTCGACTTCGTCCGACACGTCGTCCGCCAATGACAGCGGTTATTCGAGTGCATCAAAACTTAACAAAGACGCGGGTTCGGTTCCGGTCGAGTCAAATCACGTGAATTCGAGCCTTCGAGCGCTGAGACGCGGCGTCGAAATAGAAAGAGCCTGATTACATTTTTTTCGATTTTCATTTTTTGCAATAACTTCCGTTGATTACTTTACTGATTGTGTCTTAAATTTTTCTTTTTTTTCATGCGCGTTTTGTTTGTTAATTGCGCTTCTTCCGTGCTTCGGTAACGCTTATTTCACTGTATCGTCTCAAGTTCAATATGTGGAGAACTGATAAGAAACATTAAGTTCATTTTTCTTTATTTGATGTAACTGTCTACAGCTATGCCGTTCACACAAGCAGCTTTGTTTTCGTCTGAATTATGACGTAGGCATGATGCAATTTTTCTTTTAAAGTTTGAAAAAATTGTAGCATTAAGCTTCTTAGGCTGTTTCGGAACAAATCTTAAACTTATTTGCATTTCTCAATAAAAAACAAAGCTTGTTTAGTTCTCGTGTTGAAGATGCGTGGCTTTTTTTTAATGACGTAGTAAAAATGCTCTAAAATTTTTCTGTCAAAGTTAATGGAAAAAGCCACAATGCATATAAATGCTCAATAAAGTGCTTATATCATCGGTCTTTGCCCTACAGTGCGTTTGTTAGCTTGAATATGCGGTGCTATAGAATGTTAAGATGTATTATGTTGTTTTTCATATGCTTTCCGCAATATTTCCGTACTTCTTCTGCAAGAGGAAAAAAAATGTTAAATCGCATAAATCAATATTGTCGTGGGCATCTCCTCCAGTTGTCTTATAAAGTCATTTGTTTGATATTTTGAGTGTAAAAATACTTGATTTTCTGCTCATGTTTTTGCTTGCATCTTTTAACGTACAATCTTACCTTATGCCTTCAAAAGTTTAATCTTTTGTTATAGTTCGAACAGATAAGTTTGGTTGCCAAGTTTTGAACTAAAGCACCATTGGACAGCTGCTGTTGGTTAAAATCGCTTATTGTTTTGTGATAAAAGAATAAGAATCTGGAAGCGCTGTTGCTTTTTAATTTTCATTTTTTGTTTGCTCGCCGCCTCGAGGCTTCCATTAAAAATTGCAATTAATACACAATACGAGTGAAATTTTGTTGTCAAATGAAGATATGACTTTTTAAAAGAAAACAAGGAAATAGCCTGCGTAATTATGTCATGATACCATTTCACTGCGAAATAAAAATTGAGCATTCTCATTCAAGTTAGGCTTGTTATGTCGAATATTTTATTTTTTGATTAATCAATGTAACATTTTTTCAATTTCTCTTGTGTATTTACAAATCACTCTAATCTTGCACGATACGAGGACTGTGAGATTAGATCAGTGTTTCTTAACCTGTCTGCCGCGAGAGATTTTCAAGGGTGCCGCGAAACTTTTTGAAAAACATTAGTCCATTGATCTACGATCTTTTTTTTTAAAGAACTCAACTTTCTGGGGACGAAAATCAAGAAATTTGGTCCAAATGTGCCGCAAATTTCGAAAGAGTTCCAAAATGTCTAGCAGGCGGAAAAAGATTGAGAACCACTGGATTAGACAAATAAAATCTAAGAAAGGTCAAAAGTTTTTATTTCAAATTCAAAGCGCTTGTTTTAATATAGTCTATCACTAAATATATCAAGTACCTGATACGATGAGAACCAAAAATGTTGGTGGGGCACTAATTTTTTTAAATGTTAATTTTAATTTTATTTCTTGCCAAGACCACTAAACAGGAAAAAGTGCCGTAAAGTGTTATTCCCCAGACACAACAGAGTGGCGCGAGTAGGTTTTGAACCGAGACCATGTTGAACGCAAGCACGGCGCTGTAACCACTCGACTACGGTGCCAATGAAAAAATGTTTTCTTTATAAAAAAACTTCAAAATTTTTCAGTTTCCTTCGACATTAGAATCGCGAAATCTATTTATTTAGAGACAAATCAGTCCTTTAGGTTTAAAAGTCTTGAGAAATTTGATCGATTTCACTTGTTTGCTAAAGCTTTCATGATCGGATCTAGGGGGCCTTAATCCTTTAATTATTTAATTCCTTGGTACGCCTATGTCCACTAGCGTACCGAGAGAGGAGGCCACATGGCCCCCCCTCAGACGTTAAAAATGAAAAACTGTAAAGAAAAACCAAGCAGTTTTAGCAAAAGCAAAGCTGGTCTTTCGCAAGTATTCGGGGCTCGCCCTGGATTTTGAAGCATATGGGAACGCTTTTTTGGTTTTCGAGAAGCTTTGACCTGATCTTTGACCGATTTGACCTGTACGAAAATGCGTATTTTTAGGAGTAATTTTGCAAGATTTTTCCGGGGCATGCCCCCGGACCACCCTATAATAATCGTGCTTTCGGTAATCCCCAAGTTGATTTGTGACGTTACACGATTGTGACGAAACTTGGCCTTCCCTCGGAAGCTTTCTGCGTACGCCACTGCCTATTGTTTATTACTAATACTACAATAAATCATAAATTTCTAAATCACATTTGTGACAAAAATATGTACTCAAATTTTCGGTACAAGCTGAATGTGACCTCTTTAGGGAACCATAGCATTGTACCACCCACTCCTCAGCAGGACGACTGTTTAAAATAGGGGTCAAAAAATGTAATGCAAAACTACACTTTTGCTTATGGTCTTTTTTCAAAAATTGTTTTTTCTTTGTTGTGAAGCTGTAACAGATTTTCCTTTTCTGGTGTGTATGTTAGCATGGCACACTTTTTAGACCTTTTCTTGTAAGTTTTATTTAGCGATTGCATGTACTTTGACGGTACCATGGACAGAAAAATTAAAAAAATATTTCTTTGTTACGTTAACATACTTCCAAAATTCATTAAAAAGCACTATGTAAAAAGAGAAATTTGTAGGGCCCACGAATTGCTATGACAAACTCAACCCCTTAGATTTTAGAATATGAAAAGCAAGCAGCTGGAGCTTGATGTTTTTTGTATCCCCTTCAATGTTACACCCACTTCTGCACCTCTTGCGCTCCATAACTGGAACTCATATCTCAACAAGCCGCTGCTTGAATTCTATCGTGTATATGTATCAAAGAAAAAGTTTATTACTTCTCGTTACTGCCAATTATAAATAATAATCTTAAAATAGGCCTTTTGCAACAATAGGGTTTCCACTTCTATAAAAATATTATTATTATAGACCAGTGGTTCTTAACCTGGGCGCTTTTGATTTTTGGGGGCGCTGAAGGTGTACGGTATTTATGCAGAGACCTTTTTCTTTTTTTTTAGAGAACACCCTGATTTCGGGAGAAAAATAGGAAAATCAGAGATGAAGTCGAAGTGAAGACCTTTTTTTTTTTTTTGGAGAACACCCTGAGTTTGGGACAAAAATAGGGAAATCAGAGATGAAATCGAAGTGAAGACTTCTTTTTTTTTTGGAGAACACTCTGATTTTGGCACAAAAATAGGGAAATCAGAGATGTAATCGAAGCCAAGACCTTTTTTTTTTTAGAGAACACCTTGATTTCGGGAGAAAAATATGCAAGCCAAGATCAGACCTCTTTTCTCAGACAACATCAATTTTTGAAAATTCTTGCCTCGAGCCCCTAAATTGGAATATCCACCACTGTGTAGAATCCTATGCACTTCACTGTATAACTCATCATTTTTAGCAGTTACATTATGGTGGCCGACAGCCTATGAAAATCTCTAAAAAAGGGCGCTGGGTAGAAAAAGGTTAAGAACCACTGCTATAGACCGATTCAATAATAAAAAGTCCTTTTTGTACTGCTTTATCTTATTTACGAAATATAATCGTTGTAGCATCTACTTTATGGGCACTACTTAAGTACTACAAAGATTTCACTACCATAAAATATGCAGTACGCTTCTTTCTTTTTCTAACCCGCATTTATATTAGAATATAGTTTGGCTAGTGATTGCATGTATTTTGACGGTGCCATGAAGAGAAAAAATACGAAATTATTTCTTTGTAACGTAAACATAGTTTAAAACTCATTAACATTATTTACAAATATCTATCCAATTTTAAAATCTTAGGTGCAGCAACTGCAGCATGTTTAAAGTGAAAAACACTGTTATTTACAGAGAAAATTAACGACGTCAATTTTACTACCTTAAGTTGATATTACCAAACAGAATACTACGTGATAATTGATTCGTAGTAACCAAAATAAAAAATGAAAAAATTGAAACAGGCAATAAACAATAAATTTTTATTCATTGAAGTTTGTATAACATGAGTTTTCTATATACTGCATCAGAAATGGTGAAAGATTGTCGCGCAAATGTGAGTACACACACAATTAAATCTTTCTCAAGTACAACAACGTTTATTGATAAACACTTCGGCCAAAATATTTTTTGGCATTTTATTCTTCACCGTTTTGTCAAGTAGTCGACAAAAACGTAATAAGTTTAAAAACTATAAAAGGTTAAAACAATTTTAAAAAAATGTACGCAAGTAAATCAAATAAAAACAAAGCAGTAAAATAAACTACATAGTAATGTGCAAAGCAAACGAATAAATTCCGAATTCTACAAATTAAGACAAAAATGTACAGCGCATTAGTCAATGGCGGCTTATGGTTGAATTTGTTGATGACATTGTCAAGTTTTAATGCACACGTATGTACTTTTGCGTTGTCTGTCAACATTTTTTAATGCTTAATTCTTATACTAATAACGTTTTACTAAACTTTCCAAAAAATTGCTATATTTTTTAAGCATATTTATAAATTAACGATGTTTTCCTTACAGTGATATAGAATTCCAATAACGAAGTAGAGACTTTTAATGACCTGTACAAGAGGTAGTAACAAATTGGCACCTTAGTTCATCTCTACTTATTTTGTCAAAATGAATGAAATAAATGATAGCCATTACTATAAATTGATAACAAGCAAACATATACTGACAGCCATTATTATTAAATAAAAGTACGAAGCATGACGTTTTGACGTGATGACCGTAAATTAAATTTGAAAAAACAGATAGTAAAAACAAGCATTGGAGCAACAGCTCATAGACATACCCGTCACTGGTAATAAGAAAAACAACACAAACGCAGAAAAGTAACTCAAAAAATCTTCATCATAAAATGTTTTAGTACGTCGTTAAGATTTTCAACAGCAAAGCATTTTTCACGAGAATTGAAATGTTTTACTACAGTGAAATTGCAAAAATTAATCGCTTTGGTTGTCTTTCTTGAAACCTGTTTAAAGAATAAAAAATAAAATTGCAAGAAAGCAAGCAACTAAAACTTGGAATGTGGTGTTTTTTACGTTCATGCTTTTCGCTCCCTACAATTTGGCCTCAAATTAAAATCAAAATATATGCAAAAGAAATCTTAAAACTCAGTAAACCCTAGCCCTACTGCACACAAGCACTGGACCCTTAGAAGTGGGCCTACAAAATATAACGAAAGTGATGGTTTAAAAACTATATGTGGAAAAGAAAAAAGCTGCTAAACGAGTTGTGGCAGCATCCAAAGATAAACAGGCATGTAGTGGAAATACAAATTAATATAAATGTACAATTTTTATAAGTGGAATAAATGAATATAATGTATAAGCATTAGCATTAATAGAGCTTATAATCATTTAAACCATATTTTAAAAAAATCAGCAAAACTTAGGATTATGATTTTTAATGAAAATATCTTCATTAAACTATTTTTTTAAAAAATATTTATAGCTTACACTCTTCCATATCTGCCTTCTTCAGATTTCCATATTTTGACACGTTTCTACTAAAACAAAAAAAAGAGTAATTAAAAAAACAACAGATAGAAATCAATTTTTAACACTTCAAATGATGACAACACGAAATTGTACAAAAATACAGTAAAGTTAAAATGCAGTAAAAATTAATTTGCTTGTTGTTTTATTTTTTAGAGCTTATTTTTAAAAAAATAAACTGTATTTCTGTAATTTTTCTTTTCTTCATATGGCCATATATATGTAACATTTTAATCAAAAGAAACAGGGCTGGGATGTCAATGTCAGCACTTTAAGAGGTTGCATGGTTAAAGTGGCGGACTTATGGTTAACATGATATCAGTTGAAAACCCACTCACGCCATTCTATTGTGTCCTTGGGAAAGACACTTTACGGCACTTTCCCTGCTTGGTGGTCTTGGCAAGCAGTTCTAAATTACAGGCATATTTCTATAAAATTTAAAGCGGACAGCAATATCTTGGCATCTCTAGAAGCAGGTCAGGGTAATTGCTTACCCTATGTATTAGTGCCTTTGTTGCTTTCCTGCAAGTCAGGAGGATAAATATAGAGATAAAATAAAAAAAATAAGTAGTGGGTTCGGTGGGTGTGGGCAAAATGTTTTCCTCAATTATTTTTGAAAATTTTGATATATAATTATTGATTAATTAATATTCTTTTTTAGATAAATTAATATTTATAAGCTATAGCCTTATATTTAGCCTGTATACCTAATTAAATGGTAAAGTATCCTGGTGAGTCTTGTGGCAAAGATAAAATAGCATATTAAAGTTTTACAAAGTGCCTGTGTCTGCGTATTTTTTTGATGACACCCCAGCCCTCAATAGAAGAACTGCTCAATATGTTAACATCTGGAAAGATTTGAAAAAAACTTTTAAATGGAAGGATTGTTGGAATCATCTATAAAAGGAGCTGGATGTGACACTCTTAGTTGTTGTACAAACTGCTTTTTTATAAAATGCAACTTTTGCAATAAAAACATTGAAAAATCAAAAGTACTCACCACAGTATTTTTCGTTTTCAATTTTAACTTTGGCATCTTCTTACCCCCACATTAAAACTTTTGATTCTTTTGTGTTTTTTCTTCTATAAAAACCAGACTCAATGAATCACTAATAACACTCAATTTACAGCAGTACATTTAAAACAAAATAAAAAAACTAAATTTGATGCTTTAATCAAATTAACACTCAAGAAATAAAATAATTTGATTAAAGCATCAACATTAGTTTTTTATTTTATAAATAATTTTGTTATTTCATATATTGTTAATTTATCAAAAAAAATAAAACATTTACTTACATTTTTGAAGTTTTTTGACATTTGAAATATCTTCTGCTTTCTTTGCCTTTCTTGTAGCATCTTTCTATAAATTGGCAAATGTAGCATCAGGTCAACAATAAATTGTCTTTGCTTGTGCAATCAAAGAATTTCCATCTAATTCTGTGTTTCCTGCCCAACCATTTTAAATGACCACAAAGGAATTCTTGGTTATTTCTGTAAAATAAATTTGCACCTGAATTTTGAACTTTTCAAATTCCTTTAATTATCTATGGAAATTTAGAAACTGCTGTTCCTTAGAGCTATTATGCTCATATGTAACAAACACCACCAAAATAAATTGTCACTAACAAAATGCATATAAGAAAAAAAAAAAAATCAAATCAACTTTTCTTCAAAAAATGCATAAACTTTAGCTTGGGTTAAAAAAGCTTTTTATTTTTTATACGGTATCTTTTTTCTGCAACATAATGTAGCCAACAAATGAAATCTTTGGCATAGCTATATCGAATACTACAACTTGTCCAGCACACTTTTGTTTTCTGCAAATTTAAAAAAAGTTATCCTACATATTAGATTTCCAATTTTCTAAAACAATAATATCTTTTCAATTTGTTTTATCCTGATGATCATGAAAGCATCAGGGATCTGTGATACAAGATATAAAAAGTATATTAAAAGTAAAACTAACGGTGTATGATACACATTTAAATGTAAATAAAGTATATGTGTATACATGACAGTAATAATTATACTTCGAAAAATTCAAACTTTTAATGGTTTGTTTTTTCACAAGATTTCTGAGCAACTGCAAAAGTTTTGATTGCAGTTTTGAAAAGTTTGTAACTTTATAAAATCTTTTAAGGCAATAACATTTTTTTTTGCAAATTTTGATTCTCTTTATCTGTATACTGAAAAAACATACCGTCAACCGGGGTGACTTAGATCACCCGTATACCTTCAGTGATTCCGTACTGCCACTTCCTTGCTCATTAACCACTGAAAAGAAATTGGTTGTTACACTTGAAGTCTGCACATTTCGTAACTACTTTGTAACATATCGATTAACTACGCTCATAAGCTTCATAGTGACGTCACACTACTCGCACGTTTTATCTGTATGTTCGTTTTGCTGACCATTGCAAATACAGCTTGCTTTCAAGTTAGACGCGTGTTAGAAAACATTACATGGTGTCAGAAGTTATTCGAACTAAGCAAATATGAGTCAGTTTAAAACGCCAAGAGAGGTTAATTTTAATGCAGAAAACCTTGCTGAGGAATGGCGGCGTTGGGAAAAATCTTTCAGAATATATTATGCTGCGTCTGAATTACATACTAAACCAATAGCTACTCAGATAGCAATTTTACTGAATTGTGCAGGCGAAGAAGCCCGAGATATTTTTGATAATTTTAGCATTTCACTAGGTGATGAGAATCTCACGACTGACATCGTTTTGGACCGTTATAAAGTTTTTTGTAATCCCAGGCGGCGACCTGTTTCCGACACTTATAAATTTTGGCAGCGTCAACAAGCAGTTGGCGAATTATTTGATAAATGGTTAACTGAGTTACGTTTAATAGCAAATAATTGTGATTTTGGTGCGTTCAAGGATAGACTATTGCGGGACAAAATTTTATTTGGCACCAACGACGAGACAGCACGACAGCGAATGTTAGAGGAAGAAGATCTTACTTTAGAAAAGGCAATAAATATATGTCGATCAATTGAAGTCACAAAAGCTCGCATGCAATATATGTCAAATGAAAAAATAAATTCTTCCTTAGTTCAAGAAATTAAAAAAGATCGTTACCCTAGTTTCTCGGCGTCTAATACTTCGGTTTCCAACAAACCTTGTCGATTCTGTGACCTCGTGCATTTGCCCAGACAATGCCCAGCATATGGCAAAACTTGTCGAAAATGTGGAAAATATAACCATTTCGCGGTTGTTTGCAAAAGTTTTAAGTCGGATACGAGAAACATAAAAGAAATCACTTCAGAAATTCAAGCTGACTCGACGGTTTTCCAAATGTGTAGCCTTCAAAGCAAACCGACCGGCTCAAAAATGCGATCAACGCTTACGGTGCTTGATCACCATAACAACACTAGTACTTTATCTTTTAAACTGGACACCGGCGCAGAAGTGAATGTTTTGCCTTTAAGCTTATACAAACAAATGCGTTTAGCTCCTTTTTCATCTACATCTACGATATTGCGTGGTTTTGTTAATGCGTTAATTAAACCATTAGGCACGGTAGAGATGATTATTTGTGATAGAACGGGTCGTAAATTTTCGTTGATTTTTTTTGTTACTGATATCATTCATACGCCAATACTCGGCGAACATGCATGTGAACTATTAAATTTAGTTAAAAAAATAGAAGACATTTCGGAATCTTCAAACCTTACCTTAGACATGGTTACAAACAATTTTTTAGAAGTCTTTTCTGGCACGGGTTTATACAAAGAAAAATATAATATTACATTACGTGATGACGCAAAACCGGTTATACAGCAACCACGACATATTGCTTATGCGCTTCGCCCGAAATTAAAAGCAACTCTGGAACGTTTAACTAGAGATGGCATGGTTGCTGATGTGGATTGCCCAACTGAATGGGTGAGCAATCTGGTAGTGGTAGAGAAGAAAGATAAAAGTTTACGTTTGTGCTTGGATCCGAAGCCTTTAAATGCTGCAATAATGCGAGAACGTTATATTATTCTAACTCCAGCTGATGTACAAGCGCAGCTTTGCGGCAAACGTGTTTTTTCGGTCATTGACATGAAAGATGGCTATTGGCACGTTGGCCTCACGGAAAAGTCATCATTTCTCACAACATTTCATACGCCGTGGGGGAGAAAGCGATTTTTACGGATGCCTTTTGGGCTATGTTCAGCAAGTGAAGTTATGCAAAAACGCAATGAGAGCACATTTGGTGATATTAAAGGAGTACATATTATAGCTGATGATATTATAATAGCTGCAGAAGACGAGAAAGAGCATGACGCTATAATGCTTGCATTGCTTTCCAGAGCAAGAGAAAGTGGTGTTCGATTTAACCGAGAAAAGATACAATTTAAAGTGAATTCCGTAAGTTATATGGGACATTTTGTTACAAAAGAAGGATTGATGCCAGATGACCAGAAAATTGATGCAATTGTCAATATGCCTCCACCTATAGATGTCCCCTCACTTCAACGATTTTTAGGAATGACGAAATACCTTTCTCAATATATACCAAATGAATCTTCTATCACAGCCCCTTTGCGTAAACTTCTAAAAAAAATTCTGAATGGACTTGGGATAATGAGCATGACGAAGCTATAGCAAAGTTAAAGCTTGCCTTGATTAGTAAACCTGTGCTAGCTTTCTACGATGTTAACAAGGCAGTTACTGTTCAGTGCGATGCATCGCAAGACGGACTAGGGGCGTGTTTGATACAAGAGGGAAAACCTGTTGCATTTGCTCCAAGATCATTATCTCCAGCTGAAAGAAACTACGCTCAGATAGAAAAGGAATTACTATCTATTGTGTTCGCATGCGAAAAATTCCACCAGTACGTCTACGGACACCGAGCTGTGACAATTGAAAGTGATCACAGGCCCTTAGAATACATATGGAAAAAACCACTAAGCAAAACTCCTCCACGACTGCAACGTCTCATGCTTCGTCTGCAGCTTTATGACTTTAAAATCAAATATGTTCCAGGAAAGTATTTGTATCTGGCCGACACATTATCAAGAGCTTATCAAACAGATACTCATGATGCAAAAATAAATCAGGATCTTGTTCAAGTGGTTCATTCGCTTATCATAAATCTGCCTGTTACCACAACAAAATTCGATGAGATTCAACAAGCCACAAAAAACGATGAAACTTTACAAAAAGTTAAGACTTATTGTCAGACTCGTTGGCCAAGGTGTCAAAAAAATGTTTGTTTATCTGTACGACCCTATTGGAATGTGCGTGATATGTTGCATGTTATAGATGACGTAGTTTTTTATGACCAACGCATCGTTATACCAAAATCTTTACAACCGCAAACACTAAATTTAATTCACGAGTCGCATTTTGGTATTGAAAAATGTAAATCTCGAGCAAGAGAGTTGGTTTATTGGCCTAGTATGAATGCTGATATTGAGCGCATTGTCAAAAATTGTGAATTGTGTATTAAGTATCAAAACAATCAACAACGTGAACCCATGATATCGCACGCTATTTTGAATGAGCGCTTTCTTAAAGTGGGTATTGATATTATGACTTTTCAAGCCAAAGATTATCTTGTGATTGTTGATTATTATTCTAAATATCCTGAGTTACAATGTTTATCTGACAAAACAGCTTCTACTATTATTGAACAATGTAAAAGCGTTTTTGCGCGGCATAATATACCTGTAGAAATTGTGAGTGACAATATGCCGTTTCAAAGTAATGAATTTATTGCGTTTGCCAAAGCTTGGGGCATCAAAACTACCACTTCAAGCCCGACATACAGTCAAAGTAACGGTCAAGCTGAACGCAGTGTCCAAACTCTTAAAAAGATTCTGAAAAAAGCTCACGAAGAAAACACAGATCCGTATTTAGCTCTTTTAGAATATCGTAATACTCCAGTTTCAGGCATGAAATATTCTCCGGCTCAGATGTTAATGAGCAGACGTCTAAGAACAAAAATACCTGTAGCGACATCATTGTTAACCCCCAATATTGTTGATCCGTCTGCAGAATTAATCAAAGCGCAATCTCGTCAAAAACGTTATTATGATCGCTGTGCAAATCCATTGAAACCTTTGCAGAAAGGAGATGTTGTATGTTATCGGAAGAACAAGAAATGGAATAAGTCATGTGTTGTCGATGTGCGCCCTGAACCACGCTCTTACACGATTTGTGGCGAGAAAGGTTTCCTGCGCAGAAATCGCCGTCATTTATACAAAGCAAATTTAACTTTTCCGACTTACAACAGACACTTTCAAAGTCACAGAGCTAATTTTAAACAAAACTCTGACGTAAACCAACCACAACTTGAGCCACTTTCTAATAGCCAATCTTCAGGCTCAGTTATGCATGAATCACGTCCTACATCTCGTTACGGGCGGCCCATCAAATTTCCGTCCAAATACAAAGACTACATTGTATAGTGCGCATTAAAAAAGCTTGTTTGTTTTATTTTATTTTCAGTGTGTCATTTGATTTTTTTAGAAGGAAGATGTAACATATCGATTAACTACGCTCATAAGCTTCATAGTGACGTCACACTATTCGCACGTTTTATCTGTATGTTCGTTTTGCTGACCATTGTACTGTAAATACAGCTTGCTTTCAAGTTAGACGCGTGTTAGAAAACATTACAGTTGTTGTTAAATTTTTAAGAAATGATTACAATAAGATTCAAGTATAAAATGTGATATTAATTTGTTAAAATTATTTTTTGTGAGAAAATTATTATTATGGATATATAACATTTTTTGGGTCTTTTCAAGAAGTTACCGTAAGCAATTTTTTTCAGTGAAATTCACCTGGAATCCCCCTTTCAGCACAGGATGGAATAAAAAAGAAACCAAGAGAAAAATACTTTCTCGAGAAGCTATAGTAACCGCAGGGGGATCCGGGTTAGCTTCACAAACAAAAATCATTTATGGTGACTTCTTAAAAAGACCCCATTTTTTGCCAAGGTTTGTTGTATTGTACATGTATTTTTTTAAAAAAAGCAACAATTTACAACATCAATTAAACTTACTTATTTTCCATATATATTTTAGATCGTTTTACAAATCAAAAAGTTTTTTGATACTTTTTTTTTGCATAACTTCTACATTCATTCCGTTTTTAAATGAGAATTATTTAATCATTATTAATAGAAAAATGTAGGCAACATTGTTTTTAAAAATGTTATATCTTTTAATTGTGATTTGTCAATTGTGCAATAAAAGAGTGTAATTGCTTTGATAAAATGTATGCTTTGCTGTATCTGTCTATATCTATCAGTGCTTTAATAATAAAATAGCATCATAAAATTTTAAGAATCACTTAGATATATTGAATTTAGACCAATAATAAAAGGTAGAAACCAGAGATGAGCGGAGTCACATTTTTGTCCGAATCCAGTCCGGCTCCATTGATTTAAACTCCAAGTCCAATCTAACTTCAAGAATTTTTTCTAAACTATGATCCGACTTCAATTCGACTCCATGTTAATAAAATTTCATATATACGAACACAAAACAAAATCTTGTAACAATAAATAAATTGGTTGTAATTTATTAACTAATCAGCCAAACAATGATCCACCAATGTTTCAAAAGGCATTCCAAAGTCTGATAAACTTTTAAAAAATATTTTTTCAAGGTTTTCTGCTGTTTTTGTCTGATTAAATTTTTTCACGCATATCACTCTTAATTGAAGAAGATTGCTGCTAATAAAATGTATAATGATAGAATAAAAGTTACGTGATTTTAGATCTGTTCATAAATCCGTGGTAATACCAACTGTTCCGTTCTTAAAAATCGCCCCATTATGTATATTTACAATCTCCTGAACAATCTTTTTAATTTCGCTTTGGTCCGGCTCAAATAGCAGAAGAAATAACGTTTCTATAAGCATTTTAAATATTTTACATTTATTTACAAGAAAATGGCAACACTGCTTAATTTCGTAATTCTAAAAGAAAAATCCAATATATTCGCTTGACTTGTGACATGGTGACATAATAATGGTTATTTGTGATTGGCTTGATCTTAGTAAGTTTCAGAACATTCGAGCAACTTATGACCGATTGATATAAATAAGGCTCGCTCGGAAGCGTTATATTATACCTTTTAGTAACTCGATATTGGAAATTTGTTAGCTGTGTGAATTCATAGTTTTTGAACGCAAGTCTCTGGTTGCTTACAATTATTGTTGAAGAATTAAGCTAGTGAGCTTAACCTGCCGTTGATTGTATACTATTGTGGGCTCCTAAGTAGATTGGGGCATATTTTTTACTAAAGAAGTTATTGTGGTAGTTTGAGCTGTGGTTTAGCTAAACTATATTTTTGCTGTTACTAGATCCTAGGGCAGGTCCAGTAAGAAGATTTAAGAATTTTATCTTGTGCTAAGCAGCCAAGATTGTGTTGTCGGTGAGACCCTTCTTGCAGGCACCGAAAGGTTAGAAGATTAAACAACGTGCCGAGTTACTAAATTAATTCCTACAAAATTTTAAAACTAATTCTGTGGAAGTAACACCAACTAAACTATATTTTTTAATTATTTACTTCCTCTATCAGCTTTTCACTTGAAGATGATGCACTTTCTTCTACGCTTCTTTTTATAGTGAAACTGGAAGGAAGTATTGCTTTTGCATCAACAATGCCATGTGTAGCTCCAACTTTTATCATTGCATTTGCAAACCGTATTAATCCATCACCTTCCACTGTACTTAATGGTCTTACATCTGATACAACAAATGTAACTGAACTATTTAACAATGTGTCTTTTATAACTTTTGACAAGCTCATGTCAGACTTATGCTGTACTCTATACTTTAGGAGATATTTTTGCATTATATTTGCATTGTTTTAAGTGATCATTTAAATGTGTTGTTCCACTAGTCGACTTATTATGTTTTAATGCTTGCTTACAAGTTTTACAAATTATGTATCCAATAAAATCTTTACTTTCAATATGATTTAAATATAAAAATTTTTGCCAAACTGTGCTCTTTTCAGAAGTGTTAGGTATTTCCAGCAATTTGTTATCTTCAAGAAGTTTGCAAACTTCATTAGAAGAAAAATTTAAGTTTTTGTTAAAAGTAATCAAGGCTGCTCAAAATAAATATCCTAGATATATCAAATCTATTTTAAATAAATGTAATAATTTTTTTTTTTTTTTATCTCTATATTTATCCTCCTGACTCACAGGAAAGCGACGGAGGCGCTATACATAGGGTAAGCAATTACCCCGACCTGCTTCCGGAGATGCCAAGATATTGCTGTCCGTTAGTAATTTAGTAGAGATATTACTGTAATTTAGAACTGCTTGCCAAGACCACCAAGCAGGGGAAAGTGCCGTAAAGTGTCTTTCCCAAGGACACAACAGAGAGGCGCAAGTGGGTTTTGAACCGAGACCATGTTGATCATCAGTCCGGTGCTTTAACCCCTCGACCACGTTGCCGACAAATATTTTATCTTATATATCTAATAATATCTAATAATATTTTATCTTAGATTGAACTTAGCAGCTTAAACTTAAGATTGGCAAATATCACACAAGTATGCAAGTAAATTTGCACTAGCTTAAACTTAACATTAAAAAAAATCATATACATAGGTTATGACCATCAAAAAAAATCTTAGCATTTATACCATCATTTTGGCAACAAGACAATCTTTATGCAGGCTACAAATACATATACAATAAAAACTAATATAATACCAGCCACCAGTGTCTTAGACAGGGTGATACGGACTAATTTAAAGAAACTCATGTAAAGCCAAGCCTTACGGTTAAGGTTAGGTCAGGCCGGGATTTGCTTGAACAATAACGATTATTTACATGTCAATTTTAAATAATAAATAAAGAACTAGCCGCAAGTGTCGGGTATGAGCAATAAACTCAAAATAAATGCCAGGAATAAAACATTTTGAAGATTAAAAAAACATTTTATGATATAAAAATGTTTCTTCTAATATTTGAAATTAATTCATTTTTAAAAGGTAGACTTCGACTCCAGTCCGACTCCATTACAAATTAGCAAAAACCGACTCCAGCTCCAGTCCAACTCCGACAAAATATGCCATACTCCCGCTCCAGTCCGACTCAAACTCCAGTCCATGCTCATCTCTGGTAGAAACGTGTAGAAGATAAAAAGTATTAATTCAATGTTTAGCTCGGTAGCTGGGATATCACGTTTAAATAATTTTATGGCACTGTATATTTAAAAAAGAAAAAATTCCAACAACGTCAGCTGCTTTCTGTTTTTCACATACCGGTAGTTTTAAATAGCAACCGTGGACTAAATTTAAAAATTGTGAACAACTGTGATCCCCAGTCACACTTGGCGAAAAAATCAACTGGAAAGCGTATTTTCCCCTAACATTTTAATGTGGTGCACACTGAAAGCGGAAGCAAAAAAAGCAAGCGGAAAGCGGAATTTTCCGCTACGCTTTTAAATTTTCCGCTTTCCGCTTGATTTTTCCGCTTCCGCTTTCAGTGTGAACCAACCTTAAAGCTTTAAAAACTATTATTCTTTTAAAGTTCTAAAATCAATTATATGGCGACGAAAGCAAACGTTGAAGCAGAATTTAATAACAACGAGCACAGAAGAAACTAGGCTCACTTGTATTAATAACAATTATTAATTATGTAGCTCCGGTGCAAACTATTAATGTTCACCGTCTTTCTCACAAGGCTTCACCTGGTAAACTTTTTTTATCCAGCAAATTATCAAAAATTCGTGCTCAAAAATTGGCTCTCATAAAACATGGTGTTTTCAAAAAAAGCTCTTTACCTTTGCCCCAATATTTCCCTGTCACTGTCCAAAAAATTGTGTTTTTGCCCAAATTTTGGAGACTTGAGGGGTAATTTCCCCCCTGCCCTTATCAGGTACAGCTGTACAAATAACAACAAAATAGTGGTAATCCAAAGGGTGAAAGACCAAACAAATCGGCTTGATTGAATTAACCATAGATATCAGTGGCGTGTGGTGACCTCTGATTTTGGCCATGCAATTTGGATGCCAAAATCTGGTCATGAAAATGGGTATGTTATGGGTAATTAATGAGTGAGACATGCAATAGTTTACTGGCAGAAAAAAAATGTTTGTGTGAGATTGTAACTTTTAGTCGTAATGTTATGGTGATCAAGACCAATTTTCGTCCAAGATTTTTGCTTATCTCTCTAAAAAAAAGGTCATTGCTTGAAATCGTTCCGGGTAATGCGCTTTTTGTCCTCAAAATGCAGTGATCTCTAAAAGAAAAAAAGGTTAACACTTTAAACTAGTTTCTGATTTCTTACTTTTCGTCCTAAATTGACGGTATTCTCTAATTTTTTTTTATTTAATTGTTTAAATCAGACATCAAGGTCCATAGACAGGCAATGACAAGGCATAACAGCACAAGACACAAAAGCAGAACACCACGAAAAAAGAAAAAAAATTAACCAATCAAAATAAAAAAAACAAAAACAAGAAAAGAAAAAAACACCTACGAAAGAATGATGAATTATCTAATTTTGATAAAGATTATTGTTATAATTGATCCAGAAAATAGATATATACAGGGCATCAGAAGACATTAAGCAAGAAATGTATACATTGGATGAATTGTTGCATCTTTTTAAGAACGAATATAAGTAATTTGTAATTAGGGCATCAAAGGTCTTAATATTAGATTGAATTTGTCGAGTTCTAGCAGATTCCTGTCTAAGTATGTTGTGTAAAATTCTGAACGAGTTTTTGTTCGCAATACAAACACGATTTAAACTGCTGATTTTGAATTTACACCATAAATGAACAGAATACATAGACATGCAGTAAGAACGAAAAAGAACATTTTTAACTTGGCTTGAACAGTTATGAAATTTTGGACGTAAAGTATTACCAACACAGTATAAATAACGAAGGTGTCTGTTTATATCAAGGTCATCATACAAGTCATTAGTAATTAATACACCAAGATATTTTACTGAATTTACGAATTTGGTACATCTGCCATCTAATATAATGTTTGGTTTAACGTTTACTTTGAATTTTTTATTTTAATGAATCATGCCAACTGGAGAGTTTTTGAAATTTTTTGTTCCGCTGGTAAATAGTTTTTGAAGTTTTGTAGCAAATTTTTTAAAATTTGTTAAAGTTTTTTGAACTTTTTGTTACTTCCACAAATTTAGTTTTTTGAAATTTTGTAGAAGTTTTTTAAATTTTTGTAGAACTTAATTCGGTAACTCAGTACGTTTTTTAATCTTATATCCTTTCGGTGCCTGTTATGAAGGCCTCACCGATAACGCAAACTTGGCTGCCTAATAAAGATAAAATTCTTAAATCTTCTTACTGGACCTGCCCTAGGAACCAGTAACAGCAAAAATATAGTCTAGCTAAATCACAGCTCAGACTGCCACAATATCTTCTTTATTAAAAATATGCCCCAATCCACTTAGGAGCCCAAAATAGTATACAATCAACAGCAGATAAATCAACAGCAGCTCACTAGCTTAATTCTTCAATAATCACGTAGACAACCAAAGACTTGCGTTCAAAAACTATGAATTTACGCAGCTAACAATTTTCCTATTCTAATTTGCCACAACGAATCATAATGATGCTTCCGAGCGAGCCTTATTTATATCACTCGGTCGTGAGTATCTCGAACGTTCTAAAAGTTACTAAACTGAGTTAATCATACAATCAGCATTATTGCATCACATGTGTCACAATAGCGAACCAGTCAGGCGTATCTTCTGGATCTTTCTCCAAGACTCAAGAAACTAAGCAGTGTTGCCATTTTTTTATAACTAAATGTAAAATATTTAAATTGCTTATAAAACCGTTATTTCTTAGGCTATTTGAGCCGGACCAAAGCAAAATCAAAGAGATTTTTTATGAGATTGTGAATATAAATAATGTGGGCAATTTTTAGGAACGGAACACCAACAGTTTTATCATTATTAAAAATAATACAATTGTTAACTGCATATTCGTTGCACGCATTTACTAGTTTTTATAGTCCTTTGACGCTGGGCTAAATACACATAAATCGTCAGCAAACATTAAATTATTCAGTAAAGACGAACCAACAAAACATCCACTTTGAACAGAATTTAATTTTCTAGATAAGTCATCCATATATAAAGAAAATAAATAGGGACGTAATACGCCCCCTTGTCGTACACCATTACTAACAGTAATGGACCGGAGGGTACATTTCCTTACCGAACTTTCATATACTGTGTGGAGTACCAATAGGCAAATAATCATACAAAGCATGCAGGAACATTGCGATTAGATAATTTTTTAAATAATAATTTATGGTTTACTCTGTCAAATGCTAATTGGAAGCATCTAAGAATGTACTAAATACGGGGCTATTTTGGTTACCATAGTAAGAAACAGCTTGTTTATACAAGAAAACACATTGGTCTGTGCTATATTTGTGTTTAAACCCAAATTGATTACTGCTAGTCGTTAAGAACAGCGAGATTTTTTGTAAAATAAAATGTTCAAATAATTTTGAAATAACTGTTTGAAGGGCTATAGGTCTATAATTATTTTTATCGTGTATATTTGATTTGTTATTTTTATAGATAGGAACAAGTATGGTTTCAATACAAGCTTGAGGCATAACACCGTGAGAAATACACGTATTAATTAATTTACTTAGTAGGGCGCAGACTTGAGGGTCTGCATATATTAGGTGTTCTGCTGATATTTCATCAGAACCAGCAGCACGGTTTAGAGAAAGTTTCCACAATAAAGACTGTACGTTGCATGGTGTTGACATGAAGTCAGCCATATAGGACAAGTCATTTATTTTTTCAAATCTGATATTTTTATTTGAAGAAATATACGATTTGGAATTTAATAGTTCGTTATAGTAATTTCTCCACATTTCAGCTATTTTAGGTGCACTACTGGTGCCATCTACGAGAAGGAAGCAAGTTTTTTGCTTTATGTAATCTGATTTTCGCCAAAATTTTTGTTCTGAAGTATCATTATGCAGTGAAAGAGCTAGATTGTCCACTTTTTGTTCTGCAGCAGCTTTGCGAGATGCCTTTACGGCAAGTTTAAAATTTTTGCGAGTGCTAACCATGTTTTGGTAGGCCCAATGATGCTTATCTCTACCACAACTAATCCAGTTATGATATGCTTTTCTTGCAAGCTCATGTTTGTGATTGATTTCATCATTCCATTCAGGTTTTGAAAATGGACAAGGTTTAGTCTTGTGCATATTAGCAAACGCGAGTGAAGACATTTTTAACGCACTTGTTATTTCAGCATAAAGATTTTCAATTGCTTTGATGTGATTTGTTTGGTTACAGGTTAAATTTGTACAATTGGCTAAAGCATTAGGTATAGATATTTTACAGAGGTAATGCTTACTAGCTTGTGCGTATTCCTTTTTTGTTGTTGAGTGAGTTTTTTCCAGTTTATGGATTTAGAGTGAGGCGTATTGACATCTTCGTATTCTACACGTGCCAACTTGTTACATATAAATGTAACTTGAAGAGGGGGATGGTCAGATATTATAAATTCCTGGAGAATTTTGATTGATTCAATAGCTTCATATGCTGAGCTTGTGGAAGCACAATGGTCAATCCAACTCGTTGAGCCATGGGCGTTACTTAAAAAAGTAAAAGAATTAGTAGGTAAAATCATATTATCAGACATTATGAAGGAATTGTCTTGACAAAATTGACTGTAGATTTTGCCAAAACTATTTTCAAGTCCAGCATTAAAATCTAATAGGCAGATGTTGAAGTTATTAAGTTCTTTACAGAATGAGGCTAATTTACTGAGTTTTTCTACGTATTCATCGATATTGTGGTAAGTGCTGCAGGGCATGTAGATATTAATTAAAAATAATGATGATTTGTCCAATTCAAGTTTTAGACCAATAAATGATTTATCAAATTTATGAATTATAGAAGCTCGCAATGATTTATTCCATAGAATTGCTTCACCCCCATATGGTCTTCCAAGTTTAAATCCATCTTCATAATTTAAACCAGAGATTCCAAAGGAATAGTGATAATTACTTATTGTAGATAGTTTATTCAGTTGTTGTTTAGAAAGCCAAGTTTCTTGTAAGAAAACAATTTGATTAATTTTACAAAGTTCTTGAATATCATGAGAGGACGAGTTAATACCTCTGCAATTATATGAAACTGCTGTCAAGAAATCATCCTTGTTTTCGGCCATTAGCTTTAGAAACAGAAGTGGTGTTTCTTTCTTTTGATAGTGTTTTCCTATAAAACTTTTTAACTAAAATGCCTTCAGGACATTTATCCATGTCAAAACATCTTTTTGACTTACATTTGTTGTGGTAATTTTGAATGAAGAATATGAATTGAATTTGGTAGCCAGCTTTATGCATGTTACTTCAGCTCCAAATTGATTAGTTACAAAGTCTTTTACTTCATTGAGTGAAGTATTAGGTACAAATCTTGTGGCAAACACATGAAAGGGTTTGGATACGGCTTTAAAATTAGTGTTTTTTTCTTTCCCAATGGGTATTGATTTTATTTTTGCTTTCACTGTTATCCATTCTTTAGTTTTTTTGAGTAAATAGATTAGAAGGTGGCCTTTCTTTTGTTGAGTTATTTTGCACCACACTACTATAATTAGGTCTGTTAAAGTTATGATTAGAGTTGCATGTTGAAGTGGGCATATGAGAAACCTCAGGTTCAGAGACAAAACGACAATAAAATAACACAAAAAATGGTCTTCATCTCGGATTGGCCTCAGATTTCATCCCGAACAAGTAATATTTCTCATCGAATTCAACGATATCTACCTCATCGCGCAAAAGTTCGTCATGCAATTCCTAAAAATTTGGTCGAGCAACGCATGACTTGTATGCCCTGACCGCACGCCACTGATAGATATCCTACATAACTCCATTTATTTCTTAGTCTAAATTGATATTAAAGAAGTTTTTATTGTTCCTTGAAGTAGCAATAAAAGTATAAAAATTAAACTGTAATTTTTACTTATTTCTTAATCTAAATTAATTTTTTTATGTGTTAAAGTCAGTTATTTCTGGTGTTTTTTATTGCTCATTAATTTTAATTTTTGTATCCATTACATACGCCAAAAGAAAAACGTTTTAATTGGTCAAAAATTCAATTTTAGTGTCAAAATACATATAATTTCCATTCCAGCTTTTTGCGACGGATGATGCGCCAAGCTGTGAGGTCCCGTCAAGACGGCGAACAATAAAACCTCCAGCTTGGCAAAAGGACTATTATATGTTTTAAATTTGTTTTTGTTTCCGTTAAAACTTCACTTTACCGTTTTTGTTGGATTTGAACTCGCGTCGCTAATTCTTTTACTCAGTTAATCATTATTGTAATTTGTTTTCTTTCTGTTCGTTCTCTCGCGGCGCGTCATTATTGCAATTTGTTTTCTTTCTGTTCGTTCTCTCGCGGCGCGAATTTTGTTCTTAAAAAGCTTTGTTTCCTTCTGTTTATAGCGCCAGAGTTCTTTCATCCATTTTTTACTTGGTCAATTTTAGCTTAGCTAGTTTAGGGTTAGGTTAGTGTTTGTTTATACGCTGTTTTAGCTAGAGTAGGATTAGGTATGTTTTGTAATATTGTTTGCGTTTGTTTTTCCATTAATCTTTTGTATTTATTTTTCTATTTGAATAAGGTCTAGATCATTGCTTAATTCTAGTTAAATTGTAAAATCTGATTTCAAATAGTTTCCTGGTTAAAGAATTGTATAACCTAAATTGTTTTATTCATACGCATTTTGAAAACACCGATTAAATCCTTTTGATCCAAAACATTTAGAATTTCGAATACCTGACTGCGCAGGATTAGACGAGACTTTCCCCTCGTCCGTAGAAACAATACAAAACAATTTGGTTTTGTTAATTGAGTTTTGTTAATTGACAACACAAAACAATTTAAAGTTTGCTGCTGAAATTGAGTTTATTGATTACAGTTTGTTGTTATGGATAAAGAAGGAACTGGAACTTCCAATAAAAGCGAGTTTTTACTGATGTTTCAAATGATGCAAGAGCAACAGCGACAGTATCGAGAGCAACAGCAAGAGCAACAGCGACAGTATCGAGAGCAACAGCGACAATATCAGGAACAACAGCAACAGCATCAAGAAGCTGCCGAACGACGATTTAAATTAGAATTGGAGGAAATTCGTCAGAGGGCTAAAGAAGAACGATTTGATATGGTTCGTTTCATGGCTGATCTTCAATTGCAAGGTGGGAAAACGTCTTCTAGTTGTAGTTCTCCAGAAGCTGTTCAACGTAAATTTCGCCGACTAGATGACGAAGCACTCGATTTGATTCAAGGTCTGCGTAGTCGACGGGAAAACTATCGCCCCTTTCATGAGATTGAAGTGATGGTTAAGGCCGTAGAGGGAGCTATGAATGATTTGCGCAGCTTTGTTTGTGAGAAAGTTGATCAACTGGAAGAACAATTGCGAGAACCCATTTTAAGTGAAATGAAACATACTAAGGAGCTTTGTTTAAGTGAGCTGCTTGTGGCAAACTCTTATATTTCAGAATTAAAGGCGCTCCACGAAGAGGAAAAGCATGCTTCTTGTCTTCCGAGTGGAATCATCCCGCCCACTTATAATGGTGACCCATTGTTGTTTCCGACGTTCTGGGATGCATTTTCGCCACTGATTCACGAAAATCGCCGGGTAAGCAAATTTTATAAAATGTCTTACTTGAAAAGCGCTTTAAAGGGAGCCGCTGCAGGTACTTTGGAAAGTTATCCCACTACAGCTGAAAACTATGACGCTGCCGTTGCAGCACTCAAGAAGCGCTTCGGCCGTAAACAAGCAATTATTCGTAGTCATGTTCAAGAGTTGTTAAACGGAAAGAAAATTAATCACGAACCTAAACAGTTACGCGCACTTCTCGATAAAGTCGTCGCTAAGAAGGCAATTTTGGAGAGGCATCAGGTGAGTTGGGACCAGGTTCTCTCACAAATTGTAGAGGGTCAACTTTCCAAGTCGCTGGAGGAGAGATGGATTCGGCATATCTCCCCTTTAATTGAAAAGGATGAGGCTCCATCTTCGGTGAAGTTGATCGAGTTTCTCACTGCTGAGCTTGCCGCTTTGGAGGCTCTGGTAAGTAGGGGTGACCCCAAAATAAATTCCAAAGGGGCCAAACCTTTAAAAGAGCTAAAAAAGTTGTGGCCTTCTTCTGCCCAAGCTTTGGTAACCCAAGCCAGCTTTGAAGTTTGCGTTTTATGTTCGGAAAAACATGGATTGATTGCTTGTCCGAAATTCAAAGGACTTACACCTTCCGGAAGATTAGAAGAATTGATGAAGATGCCAGGTATGGTTTGCTTTAAATGCCTTAAGTGTAAAGGAACGCCTGGTCATCCGCTGATCTTCCGTAAATGTTCCGCTAAATGTGCTGTACCGAACTGTGGGAAACCGCACCATTCTCTTTTGCACATTGATCCTAAGTCAAAAGAAGAACCGATGAAGTCAAACGCCCTGATTGCTACAGTTCGGGTTTTAGCCGGTGCACCTTCCAAATTTTCGGATAATGAATTGGAAACGTTGTTACCTACTGCTCTTGCCAAAATTAAATATGGAACGAAAGAAAAACTGGTAAGGGTTGGTTTTGATTCTTTTTCTCAAAAAAGTTTCGTGACAAAAAAGGTGGTTGATGACTTGGGAATTGATTCTACCAGAACCGATTTTTTGAACATTGAAGGTTTCGGAGGTAGCTCCAGTATTCACCACATGAATCTTGTGCGTTTCCTGCTTTGTCCCATTGAAGCTGACAGTCAAGAAAAATTCCATGTTGAAGCTCATGTCCAGAGTGGTTCGATCTGCTCCCCTTTACATCCAGTTGACTTTGATAGTGATTATTGTTCTCATTTAAAGGGATTAAAATTGGCTGATCCATTTCCGAGAAGAACAGCAAAAATTGACGTACTGCTTGGAGGCAGATACTACTTTCAGTTAATGCAGGGAAACATTGTCGGTCCAGATGTTGCGGAAACGGCACCTTATGCCATAGACACCATGTTTGGATGGGTTTTAGCGGGACCCTTTCACATTCAACGTTTGGAAACGAAAGAAAGTCGTAAATGCATGGCTTTGACTGCAACTGATGCCTCTCCATGGTCTAAGCTCGAGAAACTATTGGAAGGATTTTGGAATATGGAATCTATTGGTCTCGTTGAGAAAAATGATGTTTATACAAAGGAAGAGAGAGAAGCTGTACGTTCTTTCGAAAGGTCTGTTAGTTTTAGTAACAATAGGTATGTTGTTGCCTTACCTTTCAAGGAAAACTCTCCAGAGTTACTCTCCAATTACTCCCAAGCAAGAACACGTTTAATTTCTTGCGAGAAAAGCTTAAAACGAGATGAGCTGAAGCGTGCTGCCTACAAAACGGCGATTGAGGATTATGTTAAGTGTGGGTTTTGCTAGAGAATTAACAAAAGAAGAATTAAAGGCTATTGAAGACAAACCAAGGTATTTTGTTCCTCATCATCCTGTTTTTAAAGAGTCAAGCTCTTCGACAAAGGTCCGAATTGTTTTTGATGCCAGTGCTAAAGATCCCAATGGTAACTCTTTGAATGATTGTTTGCTGAAAGGTCCTAATCTACTTCCCGATATTGCTGCCGTTCTTTTGAGATTCCGAATGCACAAATTTGCTCTTAACGGAGATCTTCGCAAAATGTTCTGTCAAACCGCTGTCATTCCCGATCATCAGCGATATCAGTTATATCTCTGGCGAGATTGTAATTCAAATATTCAACCAAAGATTTATGCTATGCAAAGGTTGATGTTTGGTGTAACTTCCAGTCCGTTTCTTGTCATTCAATCTGTTTTATGTCATTCCCTTTCTGATAATATCGTTTCTCGATACGGCACCCATATTCATGATTGGTTGGTGCAAAATATGTACATGGACGATATTCATTTCGGTGGTGATACGGTTGAGGAGGTGGTAAAAATGCAAAGTGATTTGGTTGATTTTTTCCGATCTGGAGGTTGGGAAATTTTGAAGTTTGCTTCTAACTCCGCGGAAGTTTTATCTTGCATTCCAGAAGAACAAAGGTTGCCTAATCTAGTTTTGGACTTCGATAATAAAGACTTTGGTGAAGCCGCTTCTCTTGGATTAAAATGGGACACTTTGAAAGATTACTTTTATTGCAAGGTTAGTGAAAAACTATTAAAATTTGATGCAATTGTTACGAAGAAATCGGTTTTAAGTAAAGTTGGTCAGATATTTGATTTATTTGGATTCTTGGCAGCATTCACTATTCGGGCAAAGATCTTAATCCAGAAGCTATGGCAGAAAAAACTTTCTTGGGATGAGCCATTGCCAGAAGATAACGCCAAGGAATATCAAGAATGGGTAGAGGAATTGTCGGAAATTGAAAGTATTAAAGTCCCCAGATGTCCTTTCTTAACTGTTAAACCTCCATATAGCATTCAGATTCATGGATTTTGTGATGCATCAGAAAATGCGTATGCAGCCGTCACTTATTTAAGAATAGAATCTTCTACCGCTATTAAAGTATCATATTTAATGGCCAAAACTAGGGTGGCACCTGTGAAACCGGTATCGATCCCACGACTTGAATTGATGGCTGCTCATAGTCTTGCTAAATTAGTTCGTTATGTTTTAGATGCGTTGAAGACACAAAGGACTATCGACGAAGTATATTTGTGGTCGGATTCAAAAATCGTGCTGGCTTGGATTTCTAAGCCTAGTTCTTCTTGGAAGACTTTCGTCAAGAATAGAGTACAAGATATTCATGACTCTTTTTCTTCCTCAGTTTGGGGTCATTGCGTTGGAATTGAAAATCCCGCCGATCTGCACAGCCGAGGAATGAAGTTATCCAATTTGAAAGAAAACCAACTTTACTGGCAAGGTCCGCCTTGGCTTAGTAAGTATAAGTCTGAGTGGCCCTCGGAGCACGGTGGTTATTGCTCTTTGGAAGCTTCCACTAGTGATGCTTGTATCAAAGAAGCTGCTAAAGTGAAAACATTTGCATTGTCTGCTACTTTGCCTTACGAAGAATTTTTTCGAGGATATTCGAGCTACTCTAAAGTAGTTCGTCTGGTGGCCAGAATTTTGCGATGGAGGCATCCTGTCAACAAACAACTTGACCATACCTGCAGACCGGATCTTATAGGCCCTAAAGAGTACAAAAACGCTGAGTATTTCTTATTTTCTCTGGTTCAAAAATGTAATTTTACGGATGATTTTTTTGAATTGCAGAGTTCGGGAAAACCTTCTTCGTCCTGTCGGTTTAAAAATATGGACCCGCAATTTGATTTCGAAAAAAATTTGATTATTGCAGGAGATCGACTTAAACTTTCCGATTTGCCAGAATACACCAAGTATCCTATCATCCTTCCGAATAAAGACTTGTTGGTGGAACTATTGATCCTTCACGTCCATCAAAAGAATCACCATTCTCCTCAAGACACAACCATCGCTATTTTAAGGGAAAGGTACCATATCTTGCATATTCGTGAAGAGGTGAGAAGAGTATGTAAACGGTGTGTGGTGTGTAGACATGCTAAAACAAAGCCCTTGCAACAAAAGATGGGAATTCTTCCCGAAGAGCGGGTTTGTCCGGCTTTTGCGTTTTCCGATGTTGGCGTTGATTTTACCGGACCAATTTACCTAAAAGGATATGATTGTAAAAACATGAGAAAAGCTTACATATGTATCTTTACTTGTACCCATAGTCGTATGATTCATCTCGAATTAACAAATAATATGTCTACCGAAGAATTTTTATCTGCTTTGAAACGTATGATTAATCGCCGTGGAAAGTGTCGCAAAATTATTAGTGATAATCAATTGACCTTTAAAAAAGCGAATCAGATTTTAAAATTTTCCACTCGTGAAAGTGTTATTGCGGATAATTTGATTCAATCATATCTTACCGAAAATGACATTATTTGGGAATTTATTACCGAGCGTAGTCCACACCGTGGTGCATTTTATGAAAGACTAAATCGATCGTTGAAAGAGCCTTTAAAAAAGGTTCTTGGTAAAGCAAAATTGAACTATACCGAATTGTATACCATTTTGACTGACATCGAATCAGCTTTAAATCAAAGACCACTTACATATTTGGGAAGTGATCCAAACAATCTTCAAGCGATTACTCCAAGTCATTTAGCAATTGGTCGGGCTTTAAAATCTGTTCCATCCATTTCGTCAAAAGTTAAATTGAGTCGAAGATATTTTCATTTACAACTTTTGTTGCAACACTTCTGGAAGCGGTGGTCAAAAGAGTATTTGCCTTCCTTAGCGGTTCGTCACAAATGGCATTCGACAGAGGCTGCTCCCAAAGTGGGTGACATCTGTTTAATTACGGAAGAAAACACTTCTCGTCCCACCTGGCCGATGGGAAAAATTGTTCAGGCGATTCCAGGAAAAGATGGTCTGATGCGAACATTTAAATTAAAAACCAAAACTGGACTTTTGACTAGGCCGATTCAACGTTTACATTTGCTCGAGTCCGGTGAAGAATCAATTTCAACAAGAGACTTTCCAGATTTGACTGCACCAACCGAGTGCAGTCAAGGCGGCGAGGATGTTGCGACGGATGATGCGCCAAGCTGTGAGGTCCCGTCAAGACGGCGAACAATAAAACCTCCAGCTTGGCAAAAGGACTATTATATGTTTTAAATTTGTTTTTGTTTCCGTTAAAACTTCACTTTACCGTTTTTGTTGGATTTGAACTCGCGTCGCTAATTCTTTTACTCAGTTAATCATTATTGTAATTTGTTTTCTTTCTGTTCGTTCTCTCGCGGCGCGTCATTATTGCAATTTGTTTTCTTTCTGTTCGTTCTCTCGCGGCGCGAATTTTGTTCTTAAAAAGCTTTGTTTCCTTCTGTTTATAGCGCCAGAGTTCTTTCATCCATTTTTTACTTGGTCAATTTTAGCTTAGCTAGTTTAGGGTTAGGTTAGTGTTTGTTTATACGCTGTTTTAGCTAGAGTAGGATTAGGTATGTTTTGTAATATTGTTTGCGTTTGTTTTTCCATTAATCTTTTGTATTTATTTTTCTATTTGAATAAGGTCTAGATCATTGCTTAATTCTAGTTAAATTGTAAAATCTGATTTCAAATAGTTTCCTGGTTAAAGAATTGTATAACCTAAATTGTTTTATTCATACGCATTTTGAAAACATCGATTAAATCCTTTTGATCCAAAACATTTAGAATTTCGAATACCTGACTGCGCAGGATTAGACGAGACTTTCCCCTCGTCCGTAGAAACACAGCTAATGTAACCGCAGGGAATTGCGATATGTTCAATTGGCTTCAATTTTTTTACGGGAATGCGCAATCTAGGAGTTATATAGGATATCTATGGAATTAACAGTAATCTTCTTTGTTGCCAAAATAAATTAAATTAAATTAAATAAAATAAACATTGTAAAGAAACAAATAACAAGAAATAAAATAAACACAAATGCAAAAAAAAAATCTAACAGTTTCGCCCCCTTTTTCCAAGTTCTTTGTTTTGGTATGTTTATGCCTACCACCAACAGTCATGTCCTTGGATAAAGAATTTACAAAAAAGGACACAAAAAAATACTTAAAAAAATTAGGATTGAACTAAATACGAATCAAAAATGCGTATTAACCGTTAATAACTTTCTTTAAACCCAAACCGAAACACAAATTAGATCTTTATAAATAAAAATAGCTGAACTTGAACTAGAGCTGAACCCGTAAAAGTTAAATTTGCCGAAGCTGAACCTGAATCTGAACCTGAACGTTATTTTGACAGTTAAACGCCCTGCTTTTCATATTTTTTGGTAGTTGTTATAATTTTTAATTATTTTTAATTTTTGAAAGTTTGCAGCTCTATCGCAATCTGTTTTAGGTAATGCCAACCGCGCAGTGCAGCGTAGTAACCTTTTTTGGAGGATCTTGCCGCGTACCGCGCCGCGTGCAAATTATGAAAAGTTTTACATTTAAATTTTAAGCAAATCTTATTTTGCATAATGCTATTGCTTGGGTTGCCGATTTAGTTGCATAATCAATGAAATTCCCCTTCATTAATCCAATCACAGAGAGCAAAGTGTTAGGTGCATAATCAACTGAATTGCCTCTTCCCATAGTACCGGTAATTAAATAATGTCAATAGCGCGTAAAGCAGCTAAAAAGAAAAAAGAAATATGAGAGAAACTAAAATTAATGAAGAGAGAGCCAAACTGCTCTTAAACCTAAAGAAAGCATTGGAATCTAATTTTACAGCAGAGAAAGGCTTGTAGAATAGGTTGTTAAGAGAGAATAAGCAATGTTAATTTTAAAGATAAACTTGAATTACATTATGTCAAGCTTCCCCACTTTTTCAATCAACTTGGCATTTGCATTATTTTATACCTTTTAGCCGATTATTCAATACCAAAACAAAGTCTTAGCTTTTTCTTACCGTTTTTTAGGGTTTTGTTCGCCGTTACCAACCTTTACAGCTTTTGGGGATTTCCCAAAATTTAAAAGGTAATCAGCTAAACTCGGCTAATAGTGAACTAAACCAATTATTGTTACTAAGCTTCATAAATCTTTACAAATTAACCTACTGTGTTACTTAGTAAAAATGTGCCCAAAACTTTATACGCCATTGTTTTTATGTATAGGAAGTATTAATTTAAGCAAATTTAAGCAAATTTAAGCAAACAAAAAAGCAGATTATAAAGTCAGACATAGTACTGTAGAATGAGTTTTAGAAAGTCTTTTTAATATGAAATTGTAGTTGTTAACGATTAATAAGTAACTAGGTTTCAATAATTGGTTTTAGCAACTTGTAGATATTTTTTAAAGTTTAACTGAGAAGTACTCTGTAGCAAGTATTTTTTTAAATAAGTTTTAAAGTCTTTTTGGTAGTGTCTCAATATCTTTATACTTTTAAATGCTACATCTATGCTATTACATAAATTAAGATTTCAGTAAAGCATTAAAAATACTATAAGCATAGTTATGACAAAGTTTAAAAGCTTAAAGCAGTCTTCATATATATCACAAAAAAAGTTAAAAATTGGTAAACTTAGTTCAATTGATTTAACAAAAGTAGCTTAAAGTAGTCTTATATAGCACAAAAAAAATTAAAAATTGGTAAACTTAGTTCAATTGATTTAACAAAAGCCAATTTAAATTTGGGGTGATACAAAATGTGTTAATGGGGATAGAGAAATTCTTTTTATACCATGTTTGAAATTGTTAAAATAGTTTAAAATACATACACCACAGTATTATCATGTTGCATTTGGCAAAATACCTTGAAAAAAAATGTAAAAGCTAAAGTACCATTAAGTAGATGTGTACAAACTGCAAAAAAAAGAGTTTGTAATTTTGTTCCTAATTTTATATGACAGTTTAAGACTTACTTTTGTGTAAGAAAGTGAAAAAATAAAGACCCTTTGCAAAAAAAAAAATTGTATAATTGCATTAAAATTGCATTGATTTCTCTTCATATTGCAGTTGCATATTAAGCTATTATTTTACATACTTTAACAAAACATTAGCAAATTTAACTTTGAAAAGTCTATTTAGCTGCAATGGTTAGTTTGGTAGGATTATTTAATATCAAATGAATTGAATAAAAATTGATCTTAACTGAACTTATTAATGGTTTAATTTAGTTGTATCTAATTTTTGGTGATTTCTTTCAGAATGTAATTTTTAATAGTTGACTATGCTTTAAATTGAATGCACTTTAGTTTAATAAAGTTTATTTGTAAGGATTTGATATACTGTTATAGCTGTAAAAAATAGCTTAGCATGACAACAACTATTGTTTTGACCACAAATACATATCAAGGGTTTTGGTAAGATTTTATGGTTAAAAAATCTAAGTAATTTATGCACATTGCTCATGTGGTTACTTTTTCAAATTCCAAGCTAAAAACATTAAAAAAAATGAACTTGATAATGAGCAAGATTTGTGTTTGCCGAAAAAGAGATAATATATTTTCTTTATTTATATTTTTAACTTGCAGGAAAACATTGAAGGCATTATACTAAGAACAACTATCTTTATCAGCTTTTGAAGATGCCAAGATATTGCTGTTTGGTTGAAGTTTTTTATTTGTTTTTTTTTAGCTATAGAGATATTACTGAATTAAGGCTGTTTGCTGGAATGCCAAGCAGAGTAATGTGCTTAAAGTGTCTTCCAATGATATAACAAGATTATGCCAGTAGCTATTGAATTGCTGAATCTGAAATACTGTATAAAGGGCTTTCTTTGATGACAACAACAGTGAGTATTGCTTGAACAAACACCTTTTTAAAAAAAAGAAAGGATGTCTAAAAATTTTTTATTTAAATATATGATTTGCAGTGCAGCACGATGTGGTGTAAATTTTTGGTAACAATTTTGCAGTGCAGTGCAATGTCAAAAAAAATTCTTGCAGGCTGCAGACACAAAATTTTGTATCTGCAACATCACTAGTTTTAAAGAATATCTATTGTTGATGTCAACCATGCAGTGCAGCATAGTAACCTTTTTTGGAGGATCTTGCCGCATGCGGCGCCGCGTGCAAATTATGAAAAGTTAACATTTAAATTTTAAGCAAATTATATTTTGCATAATGCTATTGTTTGGGTTGCCAATTTAGTTGTTCCCCTTCATTAATCTAACCACAGAAAGCAAAGTGTTAGGTACATAATCAACTGAATAGCCTCTTTCCATAGTACTGGTAATTTATAATGTAAACAGCATGTAAAGCAGCCAAAAAAATATGAGAGAAACTAAAATAAATAAAGAGAGAGCCAAACTGCTCCTAAATGTAAAGAAAACAATGAAATCTAATTGCACAGCAGAGAAAGGCTTGTAAAAAATATTACTATGAAAGAATAAGCAATGTGAATTTTAAAGATAAACTTGAATTAGAACATGTGAAGGTTCCCCCCTTTTTTTAACCCATTAGTGCCGGTGTGTAGATATTTCTACATTCCACAAAAACCTCTCTAATTTTTTAAAAATCATTAATTATTATGTAACAATTATGTTTGTGTTTAATGGAGTCTAGTTTGTGTCCAAAAAAAGTTTGAAACGTGTTCAGTCATATTTGTTTAAACTAGAGAGAATTGCATTGATAATGTCAGCAGCAAATTGGCACACATCTTGAAGGTTAGTACAATTTAGACTATTACTAATTACCCAATCATATTTTTTCATATTGAAAGTTATAAAAATGCTTGTAAGATGTTTATTTACAAGTTTTTAAGTTATTTTTAATGAATACATTTAATAATAGGTTACAGCATTGATTTAAACTTGTCATGTAGAAATTTCTACACTCAGGGCTTACAGACATCTCAGAATCATTGAGTGATATTCACTAACTATAGGTTTGTTTCCTTTTCTACGGAAAGTAATGATTGAAGATTCATGTAAGCCATTGGTACATACCTTTTCATCTACATTCCGGTAAAATAAATGTGTACGGAGAATTATAGCCTACTGGGTAAAACTATTTGAATAGTAATTAGCAATGTATTATTGTAAATAATATTATTATTCCAAGATTTTCTCATTTTATATATGGACTGGTTTGTTGAATATTGTTGCTTGATATTGAAAACAATTTATTCTTTAGGATGAATACAGAGGAAGTAGCAAGTCTTTTGGAGGACCTAGACACCAATGGTGATATTGTGATGGGTTTGCCAAACATCAATGAGCTGTCAGATAGTGACAGCGACAAGTCCGATAAAAAAGCAGAAGGAACTAGTAAAAGATTTAGCAGATTTCTGCTTTCAGCTTGAGCTCATATTAAACAGGATGGAGACAATTAAGATGAAGAGGATGAAATAATACCCACAGAAGCCAAAAAGAAGATGGATGCATGAAAATAGAGAAACCCCAAGTAAACAGCCATACATAACAATGTTTTTATCTAAAGAAGCCTCGTTAGCGGAAAGCCCTTAAGAATGTTTTGAATGATTTTTTGATGAAAACCTTTTACTGAAATAGTAATTTAAACAAATTTGTATGCCTCTCAGAAAAATAAAAAGTTAGGAGTTACAGTAAATGAGTTAAAAGTTTTCATTGGTGACATGCTTCTCTCTGCAATCTGTCCATTGCCAAACAAGAAAAAATATTGGGCTTCAGAAGATCATGTTCCCAAGGTCCTTTCAAATAGCATGCGAAGAGATCGGTTTCTAGACATAATGCATCATTTACACTTCCAGGACAACACTATATCAACAGAAGATCATGCAGCCAAGTTGAGGCCTCCAAGGGATAACCTTCAAAGAAAATTTATAAAGTATGGAGGATCCCTGAAAACTTAGCAATAGATGAAAGTATGATTCCTTACTTTGGAAAACATTTTGTTAAGCAATTTATTCAGGGAAAGCTTATCAGGTTTGGATACAAAATGTGGGCATTGTGTTCAAATGGAGGATATTTACATTCATTTGATATCTATATGAGTATAAAAGAAAACGAAGCAATCGATATTGTTCCAAACATTGGCTTAGGAGGAAATGTTGTTTTAAATTTGTTGCAAAAGCAAATCTGCCATCAAACCATAATCTCATTATTTTTTGACAACTATTTTACAAGTATTCCTCTCATGGAAGAATTAATTTCGCAAGGATATCTTGCAACAGGAACATGTGGAGATAATAAGAGTGACAAGTGCCCAATATGTAAAAAAAACTTTTTGAAACATCAACCACGAGGAGCTGTAGATTGCAGAATGAGCAATGGCATCTTATTGATGAAGTGGAAAGATAATAAAGAAGTTACTGTTGTGTCAAATTTTAATTCAATTTTAATGAAATCTGCCTGGCGTTATGATCGAAAGGAAAAAAATTATAAAGGTACCTGATCCAGCATGTATTCAACTGTACAATGCTCATACGGGATATGTAGATGTTATGGATAAGGCAGTTCGCACGTACAGAATAAGGTTGCGACAAAAAAATTGGTGGTGGCCCATATTTTCTTATCTCCTATCAGTTACGGTAAACAATAACTATCAACTAATGAAAAAAAAGATTACTTCAATGAACCATTACCAGTTTATTGAAGCCCTCACTAGTGATGTACTGATACCACTTTTTAAGCCAATACCGATACTACTACCAATACCAGCATTTAGAGCCGATACCGTTACTGCTGATACCACTGATACTTTTTTATCTATTGAGCACCATCAGTAAAAGTTTTTGTAAGTAATACCAAAGAATGTATTTACTAAATCTAGCTTGTTATTGCATTTTGAATTTTTTTCAGGTATATATCTGTCATTCATTACAATATTATTACAAATCTGTAAAAGAAATCATTAATTATGTTAGAAATCCAATCCAGTTCCAGGGGGTAACAAAATTTTTATATTTATACCACAAAAAAAATTTTTATATTTATTTTGTGCTTAAAAAGTATCGGCAGGTATCGGCTATATTTACCAATACCGATACTACTAGCTGATACCACAAAAATAGGCCGATACCACCGATACCAATACTGATACTTAAGTATCGGTACATCACTAGCCCTCACTCTGTATTACTAGCATTCAAAAATAAGGAGTCACTTCAAAATTGACTGAAATCGGAAGATTGGATGGTAAAAATCACTTGATTGCTTCTTGCTCTCAAGCAAAATTATGCAAACAATTGCAAGGGTAGAGCGTCATCTGTTTGCCAAAAATGTAATGTAGGCCTACATCCTAAATGCTTTGAAGCATATCATATGGATACATAAGCTTTTTTAAAAACATTATTTAATGCCAATTATCTAAATGCCGTACATACTTATTATTTTTGAATAAATGATTTTGTTGATATTTGTTGTTTTTATACCTGGAAGGCCTGTGTGTAGATTTTTCTACATGCCTATATTTTTATTTCTACTTATTTGATTCAAAAGAAAATTGCACAGTACATATTTTATAGCATATAAATGAGTTTTGCCAAGTTTCATAATTTTAGCATTGTTTTTAAACTTTTGGCCATAATGGGTTAATCAACCTGGCATTTGGATTATTTTTTACCTTTTACCTGATTATTCAATACCAAAACAAAATCTTAGCTTTTTTATCATTTCTTAGGGTTTTTATTCACTTTTCTCCATTACTAACCTCGAAGCTTTTGGGGGTTTTCCAAAATTTAAAAGGTAATCAACTAAACTTGGTTAATAATGAACAAGAACCAACTATTGTTACTTAGCCTAATAAACCTTCTTTTCAAAATTTCCTATTGTGTTACTTAGTAAAAAATCACCCAAACTTTAAAGGCCATTGTTTTTTTGTATAAGAAATACTTATTTAAGCAAAACAAAAAAGCAGGTTATAAAATCAGACATAGAACTGTAGAATCAGTTTTTGAAAATCCTCTCAATGTAAAATTGAAGTTGCCGATCATTAATAGATAATTACTTTTCAATAATTAATTTTAGCAACTTGTAGATATTTCTTATTTTTTTTTAAAAGTTTTACTGAAAAGTACTCTGTAGCAAGTATTTTTTTAAATGAGTTTTTCAAAGTCTTTCTGGTGGTGTCTCAATATCTTTATAATTTTTAAGTGCTATATCTATGCAACTTTGTAAATTATGATTTCAGTAGAGCATTAAAAAGTACTATAATATTATTGCCAACATAGTTAGGACAAAGCTTAAAGGCTTAACGCAACCTTTATATATTACAAAAAAGTTAAAAATGGTAAACTTAGTTCAAATGATTTAACAAAAGCCAATTTAAATTTGGGGTCATACAAAATGTTTTAATAGAGATAAAACAATTTTTGTAACATGTTAGAAACTGTTAAAATAGTTTAAAATACATACACCACAGTGTTAACGTGTTGCATTTGGCAAAATACCTTGAAAAAAATGTAAAAGCTAAAGCACCATTATGTAGATGTGTACAAACTGCAAAAAAGGAGTTTGTAATTCAGTTGCTAATCTTATATGTCAGTTTATGACCTATTTTCATCTAAGAAAGTAAAGAAATAAAGGCCTTTTGCAAAAAAAAAAAATCATATAAATGCATTAAAATTACATTGTTTTCTCTTCATGTTGCAATTGCATATTAAGCTATTATGCAACATGCTTTAACAAAACATTATCAGATTTAACTTTGAAAAGTCTATTTAGCTGCAATGGTTAGTTTGGTATTATTTAAAATCAAATAACTTGAATAAAAATTGATCTTAACTAAACTTATTAATGGTTTAATTTACTTGTATCTAATTTTTGGTGATTTCTTTCAGAATGTAATTTTTAATAGTATTTAACTATGCCTTAAATTGAATGCATTTATTAAATATAGTTTAATAAAGTTTATTTGTGAGGATTTGATATACTGTTATAGCTGTAAAAAATAGCTTAGCATGACAACAACTATTGCTTTGATCACAAATACATATCAAGGGTTTTGGTAAGGTTTTATGGTTAAAAAATCTAAGTAATTTATGCAACATGTTCGCGTGATTGTTTTTTCAAATTCCCAGCTAAAAACATTAAAAAAAACAAACTTGATAGTAAGGAAGGTTTGTGTTTGCAAAAAAAGAGATAATTATATTTTCTTTATACGAGGTCTGTTCAAAAAGTATCCGACCTTTTTCCCTCTCGCCAATAAGGTATGAGCAAACTGCCCGTGCAAAGCGTGGCTGCACACACACACATTCACGCGTAATCGTGAAGCGTTTCAGGCCGATTCGTCATTCGTATCTCTCTGTGTAAAGCATTTAGTGCAGGCGTGTAGTACGTGTTCATCGGTTTTTTGATTTTCAGAAAATTTTATTTCAATGACAGAACGCATCGAACAGAGGTATTGCATCAAGTTTTGTCAAAAACTTGGTGATACTCAAGTTGAAACAATTCGAAAGATTCAACAAGCTTTTGAAAATGAGGCCTTAAGCCCAACTCAGATAAAGCAATGGTTTAAACGCTTTAAAGATGGCCGTGCATCAGTGGAAAGTGATCCTCGCTCAGGAAGGCCATCCACAAGCCGAAACGAGGAGGCGATGGATCAGGTTCGTGAAAAAGTGTTGGAGGATCGTCGTTTAACAGTACGAGAGATTGCTGCAGAAATGGGAATAAGCACAGGCTCAGTTTATTCAATCCTAACTGAGGATTTGAACCTGCGGAGAGTGTCAGCTAAATTTGTCCCCAAGCTGCTGACGGAGCAACAGAAGGAACTCCGGAAGGAAATTTCGGAGGACATGCTGGATGTTGCAAATCATGACCCAGAATTTATCAAGACAATCATCACTGGTGATGAGACCTGGGTTTATGGTTATGACCCAGAAACCAAGTTTCAATCATCACAATGGAAGCATCCGGAATCACCACGCCCAAAAAAAGCTTGGCAAGTCCGCAGCAATGTGAAAGTTATGCTGACCTGTTTTTTGATTCCCGTGGCATCGTGCATCATGAATACGCACCAGAAGGTCAAACAATCAACAAAGAGTACTACCTGGAGATTCTATGTCGCCTTCGTGATGCTGTGCGAAGAAAGCGGCCAAACATGTGGGCAGCAAAGAATTTTCAGCTTCACCACGACAATGCTCCCGCTCATTCTGCACATGTGGTCCAAGCTTTTCTAGCCAAAAACAGCATGCCACTTATTAGACAGGCTCCTTACTCTCCCGACTTAGCACTGTGTGATTTCTGGCTGTTCCCTAAGCTAAAAACAACTCTGAAAGGGAGGCGATTTCAGTCAAGAGAAGACATGAAAAAAGCGACGGAGGAGCTTCAGAGCATTCCGGGGGAGGAGTTTATGAAGTGTTTTGAGAAGTGGCAGAAGCGCTGGGATAAGTGTGTGAACCACCAAGGGGAATATTTTGAAGGAGATTGAATAAAACTTGCAAAATTTATTGTGTTGTGTGCTTTATACAAAAAAGTCGGATACTTTTTGAACAAACCTCGTATATCTTTTTAACTTGCAGGAAAACATTGAAGGGTATTATTCTAAGAGCAATTATTGGCTCTCTTCAAAAAGTCACTGTAAGCAATTTTTTTCGATAAAACTTACCCGGAATCTCCATTCAGCACCAGGATGGAATAAAAAAGAAAACTAAGAGAAAAAAGGCCTTTTAAGAAGCGATAGTAATCACTGAGGATTTGGAGTTAGTTTTACAAACAAAAATTACCTAATTATCTTATCAGCTTTTGAAGATGCCAAGATATTGCTGTTGGGTTGAAATTATCATTATTTTTTTTTTTTAGCTATAGAGACATTACTGAATTAAGGCTGCTTGCTGGGATGTCAAGCAGAGTAATGTGCTTAAAGTGCTTCCAATAATATAGCAAGATTATTCCAGAAGCTATTGCATTGCTAATGCCAATAGCTATTATGCCAATAGCCAATAGCTATAGAATCTGAAATATAAGGGCTTACTTTGATGACTACAACAGTGAGTATTGTTTAAACGAATACCTTTTTAAAAGATGTCTAAAAATTTTTTATTTAAGTATATGATTTGCAGTGTAAGTTTTTGGTAACAACTTTGCGGTGCAGTGCAGTGCGGTGTCACAAATAAAAAATACTTGCGGGCTGGGGACACAAAATTTTGTATCTGCAACATCACTAATATCTATGGTTTTTAATATCCAAATTTATTTATTGCAGATGATCTAGTATGGAGTTTTTCAACCTATTGGCCATGGCCCAGTAGTGGGCCACAGTGGTTTTTTCAGTGTGCCACAGAGTATAAACAAAAATCAAAGCAATATGTATAATTAGGCTTATCATCCGTCCTGTTTTTTAAATATTTTCCTGGTGTCCTGTCTAGTCAACCATGTGAAGATCTTTTTTTTTAGAGAACACTATGATTTTGAAACAAAAATAAGAAAATTTTTTGTTTTGAGAACATTATGATTTTGGCACGGGAATTAAATTTTGTTGACTGAAGTGGGTTGTTAAGTTACCTTGGGTTGAAAAATGGGCCGCGGTACGAAAAAGATTGAAAACCACTGATCTAGTAGAATGTTAACTAGTTTTGTATTTTGTTGTTGTAGTTGTGCAGTTTTGTTAACTTGTGGTTTAAAATTTTAGAAGTTTGTTTGTTGCCAAAATTATTGTTTTATATTAAGTTATATTGGCTGAGTTAATTAATTTGTTACATATTTTTTCCAAACCTTTTGTTGATCTTTTAAAGAAGGGACCATAAATATTTTTTGTTGGTGAAGCTAACCCAGAATACCCCCCTACAGCATCAGGATGAAATAAAAAAGAAAACAAGAGAAAAAGGATCTCTTCAAAAAGTGACAGTAACCACAGGGGGGTCTGGGTTAATTTCATAAACAAAAATCACTTATGGTGACCTCTTGAAGAAACCTGATTATTCCGTTTCACTTCCAAAAAGCAGTAACAGTGTCTCATTGAAGAGACCCAAATACCAGTACTATTATCTAAAAATGAATTATGTTGTACTAGTAATCAAGTTTTGCTTTTTATAAAATGTTGAATTAAAATAACTGTTTTTTTTTTTTTTAAACTAATTGTTATAATTTAAATCTAACTTGTTTTTTTATTTTATAGGTTAAAATTTTGGTATTTAACTGAATTACAGAATTTTTAAGTAAAAAAATATAAAACAGCAAATGGCTAATACAGGAAATACTGTTAATGTAAAAGAAGAAACTCCCTGGCCAATTTCAAAAGATGAATATGAACTTGAAGGAATAATAGGTCTGATTAACTTGTGTGCAAAAAAATTGAATACATTTTAACAATTGTATTTTATAATTATACATTATATTAAAATCAGTTTATATAAAATTTGACGTTTTTTGTTGGCATAAATTTTAAAATAAGAACTTAGATACATATTGAATTTTTTTTAACACTTTCGGTGCGAAAGACGTAGATTTACGTCCAAGAGCTGGGTTTCGTTTATCGTTAACCGTTACTAACCCAACAAGCTTTGGGGATTTCCCTAAAATTAAAAAACAATTAACTAAAGCTGGCAAATAGTAAACAAGAACCAAATTGCTTAACCTTCAGCACCGAAAGTGTTAAGTTGAGAGTAAAATGTTCAATCAAGGTTTAATTTTTGGTAAGATTCTTTGTGCAATTATCTAACTTATTATATACCGGTAAAACAGTTTCAGCCTTGTTATTTTTATGATTAAAAGTTTTTTTGTCATGTTTAAAAATTTTGGCCAACTTATTATATGTTTAAACTTTTAGGTCATGGGGCAACAGCTGTGGTCCAATTAGCTTATTGTAAGCCTCGCAAAGAATATTGTGCAATTAAACGGATTTCATTAGAGTCAACAAATCAAGACGAGTTGTTAGTAAGTTGATGATGTTTTACTAAACAACCGTGATGTTTCTTGTGATCTTTTTTTGCAAGTATTTCATTTTATTTTGACAGTAATCTATTTGTGCAGCATTTTCTGAAAATTCTTTTAGGTTAATGTAAATAATTGTAAAAATTAAAAATTTATATACTTTAAGCTATTTCTATTATAAAAAAGCTAGTGTATAGCAATTTTATTTTTATAATCTTTTGTTTGGTTGTTTAATTATTATAGATAAGATACAAGACAGGATTCAGGTCAAACTTTTAACCTTTTGTAACCTCAGGCTTTTGCACTGTCCAGATCAGATGTTGGCAATGATATTGTTTGTGCATTGTTTTTTTTATTCAGTAGTATATTGTTTTTGTATTTGAAGTACAATTTGAATTGAATAGCAATAGCATGGCATCTGAAAAAGCAGGTTAAATTAATCACTTGACAATTGCCCTAAATATAACACTTTCAAATGTTTTCTTGCAAGTCAAGAAGATGAAAAGATAATACTAATGATGTATGGCTTTTTTAAAGTAACGTAATCAGCTTTTTATTTTGAGATATTTTATGTTATTTTATATCTTTTTTTCTGTAAATTCAATTTTGTTATTATCAGCATTTAAAAACAATTTGTGTTTTAAAGTTGTGTTTTGAGAATTAAAATATGGTTTTAAAGTTTTAAAACTTTTTTACAAAGACTATTATTTTATTTTTACAAAGATAGTTGTTGCTGTGATCCATTCCCAAAGGCTGGTTTTAAAGAAATAAATTATTTTTAACTCTTTTATTAAGCCATGCTAGACTTGTACTCTGGGGTGGTATCTGTTGCTTTCCAGGGGTTTTTCCACAAATTAATAGTGTGGATTTTTTAATACGTTGTTACTATTGAAAAATTGATTGGTATCCATTGTTTGTGCTAAGCATTGCAGACATTTTTGTTCATATAGATTTCAATGTTTATTGTGGGTGGATAATTTTACTGTGGTAGTTTTTGGTCTTGAGCTGTATCAGTTTTGCTCATACTATAGGCATGATAATGATTTTTCTGATGGATGTATGCTATGTGGTGTAGTTTTATTGACTTTGTCATAATTTACTATCTTATTTTTGATATAAGGTATGATTTTGTCTAGTTTTTAAAAGTAGACTGGTACTAAAGCAGTGTTACTTAACTGTTAGATTTTAATTTTCTTACAGATTTTTTAGGTACTGAAACTGTACCATACCTTACCCAATTGTTTTTTGATCATTATTTGCAAGTGATAACTGATAACATTACCATGTGGTCTTCTGCCAAACCATACCAATAATAGTTAAGATTGAATAATAATTTTCAGACAGTTTTTATTAGTTTTAAACACTCATCTTGTTGGGTCCTTGGTAGACACTTACAAGCCCTTGTAATCTCACTGTTTACTGATTTAAATCCATTGTTAAAGTTAGCTAAATAGTTCTGCATGGCTTAACTAGATTTATAAATGCTATTTGATAGTTTTTCAAATTTTTAGTGTGGTGTAATTGTTTTATGTTGTAGTGGGAACTCTTTATTATAAAAATACATGTTCTTTTATATATATCGAGCATTTGATTTTGGTTGAATATTTTTCATCTACAACTTAATGTTTAATAAGTTTGTTTTTTTTTGTAGAAAGAAGTTCAAGCTATGAGTCAATGCAATCATCCCAATGTGGTTTATTTCTATAAAGCGTTTATTGTGAAAACTGAAGTTTGGTTGGTAATGAAACTGCTTGGTGGAGGTTTGTAGTATTTATAAAAGTGGTTGTAAGATTTTGGCACACAGGTTTCAGCATGCGTTGATTTTGACAGTGTTGAGATTTTAGTGTGTGAGAGTTCGGCACTCAATCTTTTTTTGTTTACTCATTTATATTGAGTATTCTGTTTTCTTGGATTGTATAGAAAAATTAATTTTATAATTTTATTCTGATAACCCTTCTGCTTCTGGAGATATACAATATGGTCAGTAGTGTAGTAGAGTGGTTAAGATGCCGTGCTTATGATCAACATGGTCTTGGTTTAAAACCCACTCATACCATTCTGTGGTGTCTTTGGGAAAGACGCTTTCTGGTACTTTCCCCTGCTTGGTGATCTTGGCAAGCAGTTCTAAATTGCAGTCACATCTCTATTAAATTGCAAGCAGACAGCAATATCAAAGTATCTTCAGAAGCAGGTTGGGGTAATTGCTTACCCTATGTATTAATGCTTCCATTGCTTTCCTGCAAGTCAGGAGGATAAATATAGAGATAAAATAAAAAATAAAAAAACTTAGGGCTCTAAAGTTAATATGTGATTGCATCTTACTCATGCACCTATATTATGATGCTCATGGCTTTTTTGCACTGAATATTTTTTATGGTTATGCTAGTTTTTTGATTCAGAGCAAATGGAAGAACTGCATCAAGTCCCCCTAAAAGACATCAAAAAGTGCCCTCTAAAAGTGATAACCTTTTTTTAGAGAGGTCACTTTATTTTGGGACAAAAAAATTGAAACACTAAAAAGTGGCCTACTCTGTTTTTTTGCACTAAGGCCCCTCCCTTTTGTAAGGTTATCACTGCCGTTTGAAAAAAAACAAACGTTTAGACTGTGCATACAAGTTTGTCAAAAATCTTTGTGAAATTTAATAAACAGTTTATGTTTTTATCAATACAAAGGTGTAGGCCTACCTCCCACTTTTAATAAAACAAATGAGAGCTACTTTTGTAATCTGGCAGTATGCAGCGACTTTTTAGCTTGTTAATGGAAAAATGTTGTATACTATCTTAATGCACAGAAGATTAAAGTCAAGTTTTAATGTTAGACCAACTTAACTCCTATATAATTTATTTTTACTCCTTATAGCAGTGTTTTTCAACTGCTGTGCCGTGGCATACTAATGTGCCATGAGACCATGCCAGATGTTCCACCGAAAATTGCCAAGTTTTATCTACAGTAGGACTTGTCTAATTTATCATTGCTTAATTTGTCAATTCGCTGAAGTCATCACTTTTTTATCAGTTCTGGCAGAATTCTTATCTTTTGTGCATTTTAGTTCATCTAATTCGCCATGGTCTAAATTGTCAATTCTCTCAATTCGTCACCTCTTTTTCTCCCTGAGAAACATTTTGTTGAACTATTATGTCATTTGCAGTTTTGCTTTTAATGCTTAAGCAGTTAATTAAAAAGGTGTGGGAATTCAAAAAACAAAGGATCTTTATCTGAGAATTATTGCACCTGGTAATTTTATTATCGAATTTATACCCAACTTCCCATCGAAAGAAATCCCCCTTTTGGGACAGTCTTAAAATTTCTTAAAGAATTAAAAGGTGTTCGATTAAATTGTTGAGCCTAGATAAAGTAAGGAATTAAAGAGTAATTCATTTTAACAAAAACAATTTTTGTTATTTTGGCTAAAATTTTAGGCAGTCCAATTTAAAATTTAGGAGTCTAAAATATTTTGGCTAAAATTTTTGGCAGAACTGTGTTAAGACAAGTAGTATGGTAATAAAAGTAATGGATAAATTTTTGAATAAAATTCGAGAAGCCGAACTTGAACCTAACCAAAATAATGCTTTCCTGAAAGAAATTTTTAGTACGACCAGTGGTCAAAAAACAAGCAAAAATGGTGATGTGAAGAAAATACTGTACAACAAAAGTTATCTTTTGTTCAGATTTTTTCACTGTGGATGCCATAAAATCTACTCCATTGTGCGTGGTATGTGGCAAAAGGCTATCCAACAATGCTGTGGTGCCAAGCAAACTTAAACACCATCTGCAATTGAAACACCTCTTGCTTGAAAACAAGGCAACAGACTATTTTCTTCGCTTAATCAAACACACAGAGAAACAGGTCACGTTTATGAATAAAGCTGTAAAAATAAATGAGAATGCTCTCAAAGCTAGCTGTCAAGTAGATGAACTTGTAGTCAAATCAAAAAAACTGCACACTATAGCAGAATCATTAATATTACCTGCCTGCAAAGTGATTGTAAAAGAAATGCTCGGCCCTGACGTGGTTCAAGAAGTAACTAAAGTCCTTCTCTCAGACAACACAATTAGCAGACGTATTGATGACATGTCTGTAGATATCAAAACTATGGTTTTGGAAAAGATTTGCATTGGCAAACATTTTTTTCTGCAATTGGACAAATATACAAATATAAGTAAAAATGTAGAATCTCTCAACCATCCTTCAACATTAGATCTACAGCTGCCACAGATTACATGTGGTGCCTAAAGCTTATCCTGATCACCAATGTCCATCCCAAAATATAGTCTATAAGCTGTTCAATACTTTGTTTTTTTCACAATTTTGTATGTGGTGTGTTTACCGCTGATGTAGAATCTACATACATTACAAAAGCAATTCGGTGAATTTTTGCACTCTCTACTAGACATTTTGATTTTCACTATTTAAAAAATGAATTCAATCTAAGATTAACATAAGACTTAACTCTACAAAGTATAATCATGGGGGGTACTGAGTAGGCTGTTGGCATTCAAGGCTGGTTGTTAGGTTCTGACTACAATGTGATACTTTTCTCTGCATACACTGAACAATGTAAGCATGACTTTCTAATTGACTATTCTGAATTTAACAGGCAGAAATAAAACGAAAACTGAGGACTGACAGGTAATAAACATAGTTTTGACAGTGAGATTTCACACTCCCATATGCCTGTTCACTCTCTCATATCCATTCACTCCCTCAGTTAAATAAAACACCGATTTACAACAAGATAATGCTGATAGAGACAGATCACAGCAATCATAATCGCATCATGTAAATACAGTTAATGGAAAATCACAAAAAACAAAAATTATTGTATCTTGAAAACAATTGGTGATAGAAAAAAACTGATAGTATTTTTGGAATCAGCGCTTGAAAATCATACAGACATATCTAAAAAATTTAGCCAAACAAACTTTTTGTAAAATTTTGTTACGTAGTGTTATGAGTTGTATCAAATCTGTTGATAAGGTCAAACAGAAAAAATTTTTTAAGCAAAAAAATACAAAAATTTGAAATGTGACAAATTTGTTGAGTTGGGTGATAGAGGGTTGATAGAAAAAAAGTCTTAGATCTTGCCAAACCACCAAGCAAAATTTTTAAAATAATGTTTATTAAGAATTAAAAAACACTTTATATATCAGAATATTAGTAAAAAAACACTTTAGATGTCTAAAACTGCTAGTTGTTAGATCTCATACTAAGGGGTCTTAACAAAAAAAAGGTCATTATCAAATTAATTTTCTCTGTCTGATTTTAGAAAAATACAGGGTTGAGGAGTAAATATGGAATCAAATAAAAACAATTGTAAAAGTTAAAATATAATATCTTTTGGCTTATGATGAATATGTACAAGTACATATAGGTATAGAGATAGTAATTCCAGAATTTTAGTTAAAATGGCTTCCTTTTGAAGTTACAACTGACTTTAGTTTTCCAGCATTTTCTACTGTGGCATTCAGTGGCTCTGAGGTATTTCTTGCCGTATTAGATCCGAGAAAAGCTTTAGGTCCTTTACTGTATGGTAAACTTTTGAGCAAACTTTTGCCTTTAAGTATCAACCATATAGAGAAGTTCATTGGGTTAAGGTTTGGAAAACAAGGAGGTCACATTCCTTTAGACAAATTGAGGAAGATTGTCCCTGCACCAATTTTGAGTGAGATTAGCAGTGTGGGCAGTAGCTTAAATGTCCACTAGGTGTCACCACCAAAGCGTTTTTTGCAGAATAAATCTTAAAAACCACCTCCAATGTACAGAATGATATATTAGCTTTAATATACACTTAACATTCGCAATATAATAATAAACAATCACAAGAAATTAATTATAAATCTGTTTCTGAATTTATGCCTCACCCTGTAGAACATTTGCTGAAGTAAATAAGCAAACAAATAAAAATTAAATGTTGAACTCTTGGGTACCAATATCATGTAGACCTATACAAAAATTTTTATCACCAGCTAGCATGTTTTTAATCCAGTGGTTTTTAATTTTTTAAATTGCAGACTGGAAAAGTTGGAAAACAACTAGCAATTCCTGTTTATTTTATTTAAAAAAAAAATGTATAATTAAAGTAAAGAACAAAAAGAAACACAAGATTTTCAGTTTATACAAGTATTTTAAAGAATGAAGTGGAGAAAAAAATCAATTTTTGGAAATAAAAAATCGCTGCCAGCAACAGTTTTAACTGATAATAAAAAATAATCAAAAATAAAGTAGCTGCTATTTCCACCTCCCTAATTGAAATAGTTCAGCAAAAATTCAATGTCTCAACACTAATGGTTTTGTGGCCCACTGGTTGAGAAGCACATTTTTAGTCTCTTTATCAACACATTTTTTAAAAATATTTAATTTTTAATGTATTGTTTTTGTTGATTTGTAAGTTTCACATTCTTTCTGCTCACATACTTTTTTCTGCAATGGCTATAGGATCTATTTTTACAGCAATTTTATGTTTTGACAAAAAGCAATTTTCATTAAACTTACAACAGCTTGAAGATGGCATTAACACCAGACAGTGGTACTGCTTTGGCCTATAGGGCCTCGTTAGTGCTGTGTTGACCAGTACTTGTTTAGAACTATATGAATAACCTAAACAAAAGTAGAAAAATTTCATTTTATTTTCATTGATTTTATGCTAGTTTGTTAAAGTAATGTCAGCTTCAATGATATCAAAAATAACTAATTTTTTCAACGTAGATCAAAAATCATTTAGCATAGAATGGATAATCTAAAACAATTTAACAAATAGACATACGTAGTATGTAGAAATGATGTGTTATCGTATATTATAAAGCAAAAATTGCAATTTGATGAAAATTTTTCAACAATAAATATAAAGCAGGTCGGATTAATTACATAATGAAAGTTTAGATGCTAGGTGAGAAGACATTTCTACCTGTTGTGCTCTTAGAAGACAGCTCCACCGTCATGCTAAAGCAACTTGTTGGTGGAATTTTATTATTCTTGCTTTATCTGACAAAGCGCAGTTCTTGTTGTAAAATTGGTCCATGACAGCACAGGCACATAGATGAAACTGTCTTTATAGCTGATAGCTGGTTGTAACACTTGTCTGCCAGAGAAAAGCCTTTCTCTTTGTAATTACAAATTATGCTGACAACATCAACTGGCAGTGTTGCAGAATTGCCCTTTGGACTCTTTTCTTTCTTGCATAGCATGCACTAGATTCATAACCGTAGATACATACATAACCTGCACTAGATTCATAACCCTCTTAAAAATTACATTAATCATAACAATTGGTAATTATTACCCAATTGCAATTTTTATAAAATTAAAGATGGTAAATGAAACCAAAAGAATAAAATTTATTTTGTTAGCGTAACCAAAAATAATGGGCAAAAGAAATTCATTTTTCCTTTTATAGGCATAACTAAATTTAATGAGCATTTTACTTATAAATTTTCAGCGCAATTGAAACACAAACTGATTTTATACCCTAAGCAGATGGGTGTTTACACTGGTAACACAGTATTTTAGTTTTTTTATCTTTATTTTGTCTTGCTCATTGCCTGCATTTTGTTTGTTTCTCAAGTTTTTACTCCTCAAAAAATAACACAATTCATAATATGGGTAAAATTTACCCACAAACCTCTAGATACTTACTTTCAGAAAAATAGTGCAACCTCACTTATGACACTTAATCATCAACTCGGAATACCTATAACCTGGCAACGTTTATCTTATTTTGCCAGACGTAGGACAAAATTTTAAAAAATGCAAGGGTAATATTTACTAGGTTATGAATCTAGGGTTCATGTTTCATCAGGCTTTATGATTGGATTTTGTGCTGGCTCTTGTCTTTTGATATTTATGGTAAAGAAAAGCAATGTTACTTTTCTTCATCTCCAGCTTGAATGTCTACCTGCACGTATTTTTAAGTCACACTCATGACATCTTTGTTGGTGCTGAGTGAGTGTTTACAGGGATCGCAATGCCCATACTCTTGTTTCATTCAATGTTGGTTTTAGTTTGCCAAACAAGATTCTTGATTTCCCCTTTGTTGCATTCAAGCATTGCGATACTTTGTTTCAGAATTCAAGAAATTTGTGTGCATTTGCTGAACTGTTATTTTTTTAGTGTGCAAGAAATTCCTACTCTGTGGTAATGCAGCAAAAATGACTTTTTAAATCTTCTATTTAAAAGTGCAATAGTCTATAATCTTAGGAGGGTGAAACTTTTCAAAAAATCTTATTAGTATAATAAAAAACCAATTAATATCAACCATATTTTCTCAGTGCTTTTTGCTGGAGAAAGTTGCATACCAAAATGCGGTAAAACTTAAAAATCACTATTTTTTTGTATGTTCTTACTATAAATAAGTAGTTTTTTTATTAGCCATAATTTGTTTGGTTTAGGTTCGGTATTGGACATAATCAAATATCGAATGTCAAAGAAAGCACACCAAAATGGCGTTTTTGATGAAACAATTATAGCGACTATCATGAAAGAGTGTCTAAAAGGACTCGAATATCTCCATCGAAACGGGCAAATACATAGGTTTGTCACATCACAGATCTAGTTTTATAAGTTAACAACATCGGAAAATTTTTTTGAGAAAGGTTGGAATAAACAGCTTTTATTGAAAAAAAGTGTTTTAAAAATTTTTTTTTAGTGGTCCTCCGCTGAATAAATCTAAATCAAGTTTGAACGCAATTTTAGCATTAAAAAACCTTCCTTCATAAGTCCAGTGCTTTATGTTATCGTTCATTCCTTGTTTTCATGTTTGGTAAGCAAACTGCCTGAAACAAACCTTTAGTTGTCGTGATACAAAACGAAACTTTCGCGGCGATAGTATAGCACGCGATTTACTTGTACTTCGGCAAACTGAATGAAAAATAACAGCATATTTGTTATGATTCAGGCGCAACACGGAAAACAGCAATTTTATTTAACTTTGTTTTTTTGTGGTACTCGTTTTGAAATCGGCCGCTTATTAAATTGGAAACGTCTTGGCCCGGAGGGGCGTTTATTAAATGAGAACCGTTAGGTCTTGAACTATTATTGTTGTTTTAGAGACATCAAAGCAGGCAACATCTTGCTGGGCGAGGATGGAACTGTCATGATCGCAGACCTTGGTGTGAGCTCTTTTGTTGCTGCTGGAAGCCACATGTCACGTGATCGGACTCGACATACTTTCGTTGGTACACCATGTTGGATGGCCCCCGAGGTCATGGAGCAGGTTCGTCCTGCCCTATCGAAAATTACGATCTTAAAGAGTTTTCTGGCTTTCTCAAAAGAGTTTTCTGGCTTTCTCAAAAGAGTTTTCTGGCTTTCACAGGATTTTACGGTTTCACTGATGTTTGGCTTGCTTGCTGTGTAACTTAGTTTGTAGTAAACTATGCTCATGATTTTTAGTACATCAACAACTAGAATAGCCAGCTTAACAATTTTTCTAGGTATTTGTTTGCATGTAGTATTAAATAGGTCTTTTTTGTGTATGAAATTTTCTTTAGGTGATTTTTTGGTTCATATTCACAGGCAGCTGCCGGATATGGAGTAAAAGCCGATATTTGGAGTTTTGGTATCACTGCGATTGAATTAGCTACGGGAAAAGCTCCGTATCATCAGTATCCTCCTATGAAGGTGAAAAAAATTTTAAGTGAAAGTGGTTTTTTACAGACAGCAACATTTGCAAAAATTTACGTACTTTTAGAAGTCTTTCTCATTGTAACATTGTGCAGTACGTAAGGTTTTTAGTGCAACAGCGATAGAAAGAGGCCTATTGCAAAAACTAGTCTCGTAAAAGTTGCTTTTGGTGTAAATGATTCTCAATCTATAACTTTAGAAAATATTTTTATTTTTATAAAACAACGTGAACTAGCTATTTCTCGTTCATATAAACCGTGCATGACGAGTTACCAAACTTTTTTGAAACTGGGTGCTATTTTATCAATATAGAGTCGTGCAAAAGGTTACCGGTTTGATACTCTTTCAGTTTTTCTTGGTAGCATTATTGGTAGGTAGATAGGGCCTGTTTGAGACCTATGCAGGCCTTAGAAACAAACTTGTCCTTGGAGGCACAGCGTCCGTGGCCCCTTATCTACATTCTAGATTTGAAGCAAGATTATGCAAATAGTTTTCATTTTCGTTTTTTAGGTTTTGATATTGACTTTGCAAAACGAACCGCCCTCTTTGGAAACCGGTGTGAAAAACAAGGAAATCGTGAAGAAATACAGCAAACAATTTCGAAAGATGATTGAGAGCTGTCTGCAGAGAGATCCCGAGAAAAGGTGAACATTTTATTGCCGAATAATTACTCGTCCTGATAGTTTAATTCAGAGCGGGAAAATTATAAGTATGATTGGGAGAAGCATAGCAATCTTTTTGATCAAATTGGTACTTTTTCGCTTTATTAAAAACCAGAATGTAAGCTCACCAGAAAAAAATATTGATATCGAGGTGAACACCAAAAAAGCTATAGAATATACCATTGCCCCGCAGCCAATGTCCGGCGTTTTTGTTTTTTATTAGTCTTCTCTTCGAATTCGGTGTAAAAGTTAAATAAATTTTTGGGATTAACCATAAAATCCAAGTAAAAACTTTTTTTCGACACTCAACATTGAAGGACAAATACTTGTTTAATGCCAGTGGAGTTAAAATAAGGTCTTGACGTGACGAATTAAGCTTCTTTCTTAAATCAACAAAAAGTTTAATGCGGCCAGCACCTAATTTTTAAATTTTGGGGTGCGGCCTGCGAATTCAATCAGGTTTCCAACCCCTGGTTTAATTTAACGGTTTCGTTACAATTGAACTAATTTTGAGTTTTGGAATTTCAAATTGTGATATTGAATACAAGTTGTCAGTGTTTTCGTTGTGATAAAGTGTTCAAAATTTTTAGTTTTTCAATCTGCTTTTACATCTAAATTTTCATTCTTACTACAAGATTAAGTAAAAAGTGTGATATGTTTTTATCATTAGAAATTATTATTGAAATTTTTTGGAGGCTTCACTTGTTTTTCAAACTTTGTAACAAAAGAGCGATGTCTCGTTTGAACGGCCAAGCGCGTCAATTGACGCAATTCGAGCATTCAACCGTACGAATTTTTGCTTTATTGCTTTATGCTAATAAAAGTTTTTAACAATTATCTTTTTACAAAATAATAAATTTGTGTGGTTTTTGAGGGTTTTACCGTTAAAATAACGGTATTATTTGTAAAAAATGTAAAATTTTTAAGGGTTCTACACTTCTTGCTGATTTAAGAAAAAGGTTGGTTTGTCAATTGTCATGCAAAGTCTTTTTTTTTTATCTTCACTAGTTCTATACAAGTCTTTGTCCTTTAATGTCAAGTTTGGAAAAAAAAGTTTTTACTCGGATTAACTAACTTAGTGTTTTGTAAAAAAAAATAATTGTCACGAAGTTTTATAAGAATAGAGCTCTACAAAAATACGTTTGGTTGAATTTCAATATGAAATCAATATAAATTTGCAACATTTTATCGATTTACAAATGCTTTTTTAAAATTGCTTTTTTTAAATGAAACTACTTGTTTATTTCATCTGCTTGATATAGATCAAGAGTTCTGACATTTTTTTACTTTTGAGACTGGCAGCCTCAGAGAAGAAACATTTTTTGGGGTTTGGGAAAATAGTTTTTTAACTATTTTCGCTTTGAAAAACTACTTAAAATTTAACAAAAATTTTCAACTTGAAAAAAATTTTATTAAAAACGGCGCACAAAGGAAAGTGTTGTGGTGAGAACCTATTGTTTAGACGTATTAGTGCTTTTTTGTCATTTGTTTCAACAAAAACTAAAAGCCATCACTGTCGACAAGGTCATGATATAGCCATTGCTGTTGATTTTTAAAAAAAATATGTTATATGATTTGAATTAACCAATTAAAACCTAGAAATCTTTTCGTGAACACAAGTTTTTCAGGCCTACAGCCAGTCAACTTTTGAAGGATCCTTTCTTCAAAAAGGCGAAAACGAAGGAATATCTAAAAGAGAATCTTCTCTCTCTCGCGCCATCGATCAAAGAAAGAGCTCGAAAGGTTTGTGGTTGTCGCTATTTTGACAATTTTTCAGGCAGCATTTGTTCGTGTCCTCATTCAACGGTCATTTTTGCAAGTCTTCCATCATATTTTAGAAAAGCACTCGAAAACTTCCGATTTAGAAACTTAATTGAAATGCTAGTCGAACGTTGTGTGAACTTGCGTGACGTTTTCTGTGGAACGACATAATTTCAACGGAATTTATCAATAAATTATCGTTTTTAATATCAAGCCAGAATTTACGTTTGATAAAAATAAGCACGAATCACTGTTCTGATTTTTAAATAATTAATGCCGAAATAATTTCAACCGTGCCACTGTTGAATGCGCAATCCACTAGGAAGAGACCTATACACATCGTTTGAATTTTTAAAGATTTTTTTGCCTTTTGCTTGGTTTTTAAAATAATTTTCTTACGTTCATAGAAATATTAATTGATAATTTATTTGAAAAATAATATTTTGCAACTTCCTGGGCAAATTCTTGCTTTTAATCCGTGTTTTCAATTTTTAGCTGAGGCGGGGACATATATGCTTCGTTTACAGCACTTTGCAAACCTTTTTTTTTCTAGCTTAAACTTAAACTTAAATAAAAAAAATCTATTTATTTGATTAGATATCAAAATAAAGCTTTTTAAATCAAAAAAGCTCATCTTCAACTAATTGCTTATTACTTTCATCTAATCATTGCTTATTACGTAATAATAATTATTTATTGGTTAATTATAATTAAATTAATAACTTGTTATTTTTGTTATTTTTATGTATCATTTTGTAATTTAAGCCGAAGAGAGTGCCTGGCTCCAGCGGCCGCTTACACAAAACCGACACTGGTGATTGGGAGTGGAGCGATGATGAATACAACACAGACACCACCGATCGATCTTCTATTCAGGTCGGTCGTAGGTTTTGTTTTGCATTGTAATAGTTGCTTTTGTTTTTGCTTTCCATCTAAAGCGTTTGTGAATAAAAGATCTTTAAATTCTTACAGCAGCAGCCAGAGAAAACCTTTTAGTATCAGTGTGCGAGCTGTACGTTTCACTTAGCAATTAAATTCTTCTAATATTTGAATCTTATTTAAATCGACATATCAACTTGAAGTGTTTCCAACCGCACTTTTAATCTGAACGTAATGTTAACGTTGAATTATTATCTTTTCTGGCCTTATCTGCAATAAAAATAGGTTGCAATTGTTTTTGGATGTACTGTAAGTGGTAGTTGTAATTTCTTTTTAAGAGTGCCATTGGGATTGGGTTTGTTGTTTCAATTTTAACGAATGATAAAAATTTCTCATAGAAACGTAAACAAAACGTCTTAGAGAATCGTACGAGGAAATATAGTTGTCCCTGCCTGGCAACCAATTGCTCTTGCTATACTGTAATCTACAGCCAATGGTTGGTTTCTAATTGTCTCATAATTTTGTTTATTTGCCAATAAAAAATATTTTAAAGTTAGCGAAAGAAGAATAAAAACGTAAACCAGGGGTGCCCAAAGTTATTCAAGCATGAGTCGTATTCAGTAATCAACTGATGTTCGTGAACTGCAGAATTTTCTGAATTGTAGGCTAAGTTGTGCAAAAAAACACATAAATAAATAAATAAAATAAACAAGTTTTTGTGATCAAACAGTGCAAACATCTGCCATGCAGTCGTAATGTGCGTTTCCATGTTATTAAGATACTTAAAATAATGGCGGTACGATTTGTTACCACAAAACATAACAGTTTTTCTTGGCAGTTAGTTAGATCTTTTAACTTGTGTTAAAATTATTCACTATTAGAAGCTTGGTTGTTGAACCCATGCTACAAAGAAACTGAGTCAGAGATAAATCAGAGATTTAAGAAACTGGGTTAAATCAGAGATTTAGGTGATTGAAGAAAAGTTTATGAAGAACATTTACGAGAAAAGTTTTTGCGAGTTTTTTTGCATGTTAGCATTTTACGTTGCTACCAGTGTTTGGCGAAATCACTAGATTAGCACAAGAGCCCATCTTCCTGTTTAGTGAATACGTAATCATCCTCCCACTCTTTTTTAAAACTTCTTTTTCTTCCTTGTACTTTAGTTTCTTATAAAACTTTTATTAAAATATTTTATGAAGTTGATAAATGAAAATAAGATTATATATAGAAAACAGTTCTTAGTAATTAAATTCTAACTAACACCAGCAGCAAACACTTTAAACATTCCCTCAATTTTAAGCTAAAAAGAGCTTACAACCCTTAATTTAACATAAAACTACCCTATTTTAAATTTAAAATATAGTATACCAGTAGCCTATCCTACACACTCCACCTATTATCCGTGCAGATATCGGTGATTGCGCATGACTAAATTTACCAACCAAAAACTAACTCATGACGTCAGGATATTTTGCTTGTAACATGTTGTTCAGATTATTTGCGATATCTCGACGATATTCATTTCAGGCAGATGCTGTCTCAATACGTATAACGACTAATAGTTGTTTTAATTAAGTCTTTTTAATACGCAGTTTTTCATGATAAATACCTGCAGAAAATAGTTCAAAATTAGTGTTTGTCACTTATGCGGGGCTTTTAGCAAAAGTTAAGAAAATGGAAAAAGTATTTTGGTGTATTTTAAGAATTTGTAAGAGTTGAAAATGAGAGGTAAAAAAACGCGGTTTGGCCACCATCATAGGCGTACCAGCCAAAAAACTTTGGGGGGCAATGAAGTTTTAGCCCAAATCATGATTGTCTAGCACATTACGGATAGAACAAAAAAATTTTCTGAGATTCTCGAACCAAGAAGAAATTTTGTCTTAAAATCATTGATCTCTAAGAAAAAAGGTCCACCCTTAAATTCAGTCTCATATTTTTCAATTTTTGTCCCGAAAGCAAGGTGTTCTCTAAAAAAAAAAAGTCTTCACCCAAATTTGGTAACTATTTTTTGCAGTTGATCATTGTCACTGCCCTAAAATTTCTGACTTTGCCCAAGTTTTTCATATCGCTGCCCGAAAAATTCTACGTAGTTTTGCCCAAATATTTTCTTGTCACTGCCCGAAAAATTTCAATTTTGCCCAAATCTGAAAAACTTTTGCCCACCCCCTGCCCCCCCCCCCGGCAGGTACGGTTAGGGCCACCGTTGCACTGAATCTTTGTTAAATTATTTGATTTTTGTTTGGTTGTCTTGATTCTGATAAGAAGCATTTTTTATTTTTACAATTTTTTATTATTTTAGTTCGTTAATTTTTAAATAAACGATCAAGATTATATGCTGTATGTCAGAATTATTTAAGGTAAATTTTGTATGGTTTTTATCTGGTAAACTTCCAGGATTCTTGCAAACTAGATAGATAATCTTTTTATGTTGCTTTATCATTTTAGCATGATTTTGTGGCTTTTCTGCAATTTCTTTGACCTTGAAACCGTGTAGCGACTGATTGCAATTCACACGATAGCGATTGTTTGAACTTGTTATAAACATTTTCAATTTGATAAGTAGAGTATGATTGCACAAACAAATGTTAATCGTTCATATTATCAATAGTTTAAACATGTTGTAAAGTACTTTATCAGCAAGTGTGTGTCTCCATTAAGTCGAGTGTGTCTTCCACTGACCCTGCTTGCTTTTGTGTCAGGTTTTTACGCCTTTCTTTGCACTAAGAATTAAAAAAAAACCTTACTAGAATCTTACTAAAGAACTGAGCATAATGTTTGGTTCACATTAGTGGTAGGTAGCGTAACCTATTAACTAATAGTAGATCGTGGTATTGTATTTTCGTTAATTTTTCATGCTTCGTGTAATTACTGTAATCTTTTTGTAAAAAAAGTTTCTCATCGGTCTGCATTGTACAGACATTCGTGTGTGATTGTCACGCTACTGTTTCAATTATTATCAAACAGAGACATTGCGCCGTCGTCGTTTTAAATTAATCGTTGAAATAGAAAAGTCGGCATTTTCTTAATTGGGCATCGCCAGGAGCCGGTTTAGAAAGCGCTGCTGTTTAGAGCCGAGCGATTGTTGTTGTTTGATGCAATTATGTAAATTTATCTGTGACTAATTGCCAGTATTCTTCCATTGTCGTTGTTGCCCTGGACTGCTGTTTGGATTATAGATTTACGCTGTGAAATGACTCTGTTCTCGTTGTTGAAAAGGAACGGGTTTAGAGCGTTCCTTCGCATGTGGTCTCTAAAAAGTTATATATATATATACGGGGCAGCCACGAGAAGAGATCATTCAGATTCAGATGCAGATTCAGATTCTAGCTGTTAGCGTTATGACGAACGTATTTTGTGCATTATTGAGTGTGTCAATTGTATCTGTCATGACTGCAAGTTGGCATTAAGCTTTAGCGGAAAAATTTATAAAATTCATAATATTCTCTTGCGGCTCTGTAAATTCGGTTAGGCAATTTGTGAAGTATTTAATGTATTTGTAAATCGTAGCATCTTGGATATAATTTTGGCGCTTGTTTTTATTTTCATTTAATTGTTACGAATTCGTTTCTCTAATATAATTATTTTATAATATAAAACCCGCTTGTCTATCTAGATCGCTAGGACCCGCCAGTTCATCACTCGTATAAGCTTCATTCAACAGGCTAGTGATTTTCTGCGAAATACACGTAGGGTTCTCCTCTAGTATCTTGTTATTATTCGGGTTAGCATAATAAAAGTACTAAGTAGGAAGAGCGTGACAGTGATTAATGAGAAACTTTTTCATCGACATTTTTTAGAGAACATCTGTTTTGGAGACGGAAATTTTTTAACTAACTCACATGAGAACATCACTTTGATTACTGCAGCGATTGTGGCCCGAGATAAACTTGCAGACGAATATTTGGCCCGCGACGAGTAAAAGGTTGGCCACACCTGTTCTAGAACAGGCTGGAATGTGTGGAAAAGATTGGTCGGGATGCTGGGAAATTATTTTTTCGGATCAAAACGATAACTTCCGATCAAATGTACTGTAGAAACTGAACATATTTGGTTTTCGAAATAACGTTCTAGTTTTAACAGACCAACTGAGGTGTTCAGTTGTAATTATCTTAAATAATTCTTTTTTACCTTTTCGTTAGTCTTGAATAAATTAACTTTTGTCAAATCCACATGAACAAAGCATTTTCATTTTGTCCATTGAATATGTTAATGGTAATTTGACTCAATATCCTTGTTAGTCAATTTTGATCACAAGAAAAAATTGCAATTAAAAGCCTCAATAACATCCAGAAACAAAATTTTTTCTAAAAAATATTAGCAAAAACAACAACAACTTAGTTATTAAACTTCACGTTGGTGATGTATTTTAACATTAATAATCTATTTGATCCTTTGCTGGGAAGACAATAAATTTTTGTTTTAGAAATTTTGATACCTAATGTAGTATTAGAGTTTCCCAATTCTGATCTTGGTATATGATTGTATACTCAGACCTTTGCGTTTGCTAAGTTAAGAAGTAAAAATTTTTATCTGCAGTCATCAGACGCTGTTCTTGATCCTCCTGTCAAAATCAACGGAATTCCTGAAGAAGAAGCTCAACCGTCATCGAATGGCAACACTGCTCCATCACCTGCTGATACCCCATCCGATTTAAGACGCGAAAGTTTATCCGAGAGAAGACAATCATCAAAAGACTCTTCGATCCAATCAAATCCTCCGGCTTCGCCAAAGGACTCTTCGCAGTCTACATCTCTTAATTTGGTATTGAGGCTACGGTGGGTTAAAAATATGTGGTTGCTTGATCACGTAATAAGTATTGCAGCTGCTTTGTTTTTTGAAGCAGTGACATTATTGTTTTTCCTTACACTCCAACAGTTGAATGATCATCAGAAAAGTTTAATCCCAATATACGTTTTTTCCCGCTTTCTCGCAATGCTAGGTTTTCATGTTTTTGGCGAGTCGGTATCTCAATTTTTCTTTATTTCAAAACTGATCATTTCAACACTTAACGATGTTTGCGTTTGATAAAATCTACTTGTGGCTTTAGAGAAAGTATGGTTAAAAGCTCACCAAATCGCTTTTTATTGATGACTCCGCTATTGGCTTCACTTCATTGAAATTCGACGAAAAATGTAAAATTATCATTTCCCTCTAAAACTTAACGAATAATGTTCTTCCTATCTCCTCAACATACCGGGCTTAACTATCATCAATTCAACAAAGTTTTTTCGTAAAATTATAAATTATTAACGATAATATAAGTTGTCACCCTCGTTGTAGGGTAAAACCAGCAAATTTATTCTCCCTAACTTGCTGAAAGGCGGTTCTCAAAAAAAGAAAGGAGGAAGATGCCTAAGGCGAACACTTATTTAATTCTAAACTGTCACTTGATTAGAAAAATCGAGAAGAACGCAGCTTTGTTAACAATTACTCAAAGTTCTTTTAAAAGTACGATTTATTATGATTAATTGTCGGTTCCGCTGCTAACATTTGTAGAATCGTTCATATGCCTTTACACGATTTTAAAATAATTTTTTTAAAAATTCCACGTTTACACGATTTTGACGGAACCATTAACTCTTTCAATTTCGGTTCTATTCAAAGTCCCGAATGACAAAATCCCAAAAGGCAAAGACTAATTAAATAGTTTGGAAGAAAAACCTTAAAAGAAATAAAAACAAGTATGTAGAAATAAAAGAGGATTTATTAACTATTTTCAAGATAACTAATTAAGTTAGGGTTAGGGTTTTTCGTTTTTTAAATAATTCTATCCCATTGGTCCAATGAGGCCTAAATGCAGAATATTTTGAGGTTGTTACACATATGTAAATATCAATCCTATGACGCATTTATTTGTCTTTTAAAATTAAAAATTTCAACATTTGGTATTGTGAACGTTTGGGATTTTGTCATTCTGTATTGTGAACGTTCGGGATTTTGTCATTCTGTATTGTCAACATTCTGGATTTCGACATTCGGGATCGTGGATTACACCCTTTCAATTTATGGTAGTCTTTGAAAGAATTGTTTTCTTTAGAATTTTTTCGGCCAACTCTCGTCAGAAGAAATCGTTGGTAATGATAAACTGCGAAAATACGTGGTCAGAAAACACCAAAAGCAACGGCATTTCTGATTGGTTTTCTTCCAGTTTGTTATTGCCAACGATTGCTTCTGACGAAAGATGGCTAATAGAATTCTAAACAAAACAGTCTTTTTAAAGACTACCATAAATTGAAAAAGTTATGGTTCGGTCAATGCCATTGGTCACTTTAAAGTTTTGTACAACTAAGAATTTTCGAAGTTGACACGATTCTCAACTTCGACACTCCCGTTTGTCTCGGTCACCATCGCCCGCTCTCCCAATCTTTCGTACATTTCCCACACTCTCTATCTTCGGTTCTGTGAACACCACGAAGCACAGTGACATACAATTATTTAAAGGTCGGACAACGCTGCCGGACAAACAAAAACAAAATAGATGGAAGAAAATACCTGAAGTTTGATCTGCCGAAAACAAAAACAAGGCGCAAAAATCATTAAATACAAAGAACGATTGCAAGCGTGATGAAATCACATGCAATCAACTTAATTTCGTGATTTTTAGAATGGTTGTGGAACGGAGGTCAATGAATCGAGTTAAATATAGCCAGAGTTACCATTTCGTGCTTATTTCGAAGATTGGTACTTATTTTCAGGAACGCCTGAAGCGTGGGGACAGGGGGCAATTGCCCGTGCCAAACGTTTTTGGGACGAAAACGGAGATTTTGGACACTGATTGATAGGGATGACCTTTCTTTTCGGGGGGACAAAAATAAAAGACTTCGCTGTGCTAATTTTTTGGTCAGTTCGGATAGTTTGTCAGCCGATCGGTCAGCAAATTTTTTGGTCAGTAACTCTAATTATAACCTATTAAACCCTTTCACTGCTAATTATAATTTTTATACTGTTTCCAAAGAGTGCCCGTTTGGCACAAAAACAAAGTATATTCTCAGATTGTCAAGAATCATTAGGTCAGGCATGGCGAACTTCATACAACGGGTCAAAAATTGAGAATTTTATCAAAATTACCATAAGTTGTGTCATTGGCTTTAATTTCGGCCGAAATTTTAAGTGATGATTAAAAAAAGTCTGCATTTTTGATCAGCATCCAAAACCTCTATTTTGGCCGAAGTTCAAGGCTAAGACTAAATAAAACTAAAGAAAACGTCTTCACGTTTAATCCATCCTAAATTGCGAGAATTTTTTGAAAATGCCAGAAATTTCGGAACATAAGATGGTTCATTGAATTTTAACTAATGGGTCAGATTGTGACCCGCGGGTCAGTGGTTCGCCATCCTCGCATTAGGCACAAACGCAAGACACTTGTATATAAATCAGTGCATTATTAATCAGAAAATCATCGTACATCAGGAAACAATGCTATTTCTTTATTAGAAAAAATTCTCGCTTGACGCAGTATAGCAGAAATTTTTTTATAGATGTGATGTAAACTTCTTGTCGCAGTGAAAGGGTTAAAATCCCAATGAGTAAGACATCAAAGCAAATTGCAAAAATAGAAGTTGTAAACTCGAACGAACGAAATGTGGTCGAGCTAAATCTTGTAAAACATGGGTGGCCGACACGTCGATCGCGGCGTCTCAGTGACCGATCGCATTTGATTTTAAATAAACTAGAGTGTTTTACTTTAGGTCATAAATAAAAGCACTACTATTTAGGGACGAAAATCAAGTAAACCAAGAAAGCTCCAAACTGAAGACCAGGACTCCAGTCCTGGGTTTTTCCACCCAGATCGGGGTTTTCATGTCCCATCTGGGTTTCTGTTCTTTTTTTGAAAATCCCTTCAAATCTGGGTCTTTTCAGGAAAACAAATAATCATAGCCCCTATCTCAAAAGATTGCGTAAAATCAGGAATTTTGGGGCAGCGACAAGAAATAATATCGTTAAAACAAATTTTTGGCATCTAAACACTAAATGCAAAAAATGTTTTAAGATTTATGGTGAAGACCTTTTTTTGGAGAATACTGCTTTTGGATCATGTAAAAAATACACCCCCAAAATTACACATGTAAAAACTACACCCCTAAAATTACACATGTAAAAACTACACCCCCAGAATAAACTTAATAAATTATAACACAAAGATATTTTTATTCATAAAAATCTCTTATTAGTTCCAATGTTTTCTCGAAACAATCTTCTACAATGTTATCTCGCCACATGTATTCATTTAAGTAGTCTTGCAGAAATTCTCTTTTTATTCCTTTCATGTTTTTGCATCTTCTCTTGTTTTTTGATGTAAAAACAAGAGAAGAGAAAATAACCCTAACCCTAACCTTTGTTCATAAAAGGTACCTGACATGGAAAATTTTTTTAAAAATAAATTAAATTTAGAAAACCTACCCAACATCCTTAAAAAACTTTTCAAAAATTATAAAGTAAAAATTACACTTGTAAAAAATACACCCCCAAAATTACACATGTAAAAAATACACCCCTGAGGGTGTATTTTTTACATGATCCCTGCTTTTTAAGATCACATTTCCGCAGTGGTTGATCGCAAGTTCTCAATGAATTTTAGGTCGATCAATCAACCAGACAAGTCCGCCAACTCTGTTGTAATGCAATGATTGGACAACAATTAAGGATCCGAAATTTGAGAAGCCTAAGTGGCATATTTAAAACTAGTTAATGAGGTTAACCCCTGACGTTCCAAAATTCAATAGACTAATAACACTTCACAGATTTTCTTTACTATTTATGATTTTTCAGTGTGACTTATTTAATAATGATTGAGAATAAAAATAAAAAACGAAATGAAAGATATACGTACAACTTTGCACAAAACGTAACTGGGATTATTATTTTGACATATATCAAGTGACCTTGTTTGAGAGCCACTAATCAGAATGGGTGCGAAAAAAAATGCCTGTTCGCACAATTACTATTTAATATGTTATTCGCACAGTTACTATGTTATTGTGTAATATATTTCGTTTTAAAAGTTTTTGCTGTTATAGTTTTTACATTTAAACCATCGTTAACTAAAGTTCTACTGTTTTCACTTTTGAAATTTTTCGTTAGATCTAAGCAACGTCAAAGATATTGCTTAAGTCAGGGAATAGCTAACTTACCTGGCTGTTGATCGATTTTAAATTCCTTTAAAACTTGCGATTGACCACTGCGGAAACGCGATCTTAAAAAGTAGTGATCTTAAAAAAAAGTCTTCACTTTGATTTCACAATTTTCGTCTCAAAATCATAGTAATCTCTAAAAAAAAGGTCATCACTTCGATTTCTCGATTTTCGTCCATATAATTTCTTGTCGCTTTTCCAGAATTGCTGATTTTGACCAATCTTTTGAGATAAAAATTATGATTACACTAGTTTACACAATTTTGGAAACAAAGTAGAAAACAGGTGTCCTTGGCTGACTTTGGGCGCTGATTTCGGATCTTATGTCCGTTTTTTTTTTATACCAGCCTTCATTTTTTAGTTATCTTACGCTAACTCCCCTCCAAAGAACTTTAAAGTGCTGTATAGCATACACCAACTTTTTGCAGTTTTTGAAAGCTGCATGCACATATCTGTTGGCTGGTAAGTTTTGTAAATCGTCCACCACAACATTCGTTGTTAAAACGCAACATTTCACCTACTTATGTGCTGCATCATCCTTTGTTTCGCTCTGTTTGGCGTTTCCATGATATGACACAAGTGTCATATCACAAGTGTCATAAGTAATAACGAGTTTTATTGTTTTTTTCGGGCAAGTATAAACTTAGAATCTAGGGATAGTGTTGTGTTAGTTAGTTAGAAAGTCTTACTGAACTGCGGAATTTAAAATCATAAATTTCTGTTGCAGAAATTTATAGAAAGAGTTCATTCTAGTATTTGAGTAATTAAATATGTCAACATTACGGCGCAGAGGGTGTATAAATGGTCTCGACAGTTTCTGTTACTTTTGTGGTCCGTTTGCAAAGAAGAAAGACAAACGAAATATAACTTCATTTATAAAGAATGCTTACTGTGCTTACTTTGGTGTTAAACTGGGAGACCTGGGCAAGTCCTGGGCCCCATAAAAAAGTATCTATGACCTATATGTCGACATTTAGCTTGTGGATGAAAGGAAAAAAGCATTTCTAATTTAGAGTTCCAATGGTATGGTGAGAGCCGCAGAATCATCTTAGAGACTGTTACTTTTGTGATGTCAAAACTACTGGTTTAACATCTAAAACATGGTCTTTCGTAAAATATCCCAGTTTGCCGTCAGCCATTCAACTACTCGTAGTTCCTCATAGTGTTGAACTTTATACAGCGGTTCTCAATTCATTTTGAAACTCGCACTCCGTCCAGAAAGAAAAATCATTTTCACACCCTTTGCACTATTTGATGTATTGTTTTTTTGTAGAGAAGTTAAGCAGAGAAGTTTTCACCCCAAAAAGTCCCTTCTCGTACCCCTAATTGAAAACCGCCGTTCTATACCAACATTCCATGGTTTTCAGCTCAGTGAAAGTAAATCCATATCTTCAAGTGAGGAGAGTAAACTTATGAAGATTTTGTAGTCTCCCATCAGAATGATAAGCCGCAACTGTTCGCTCAAACAGAGTTGAATGACTTGTAAGGAAACTTGATTTTCCAAAATGTTCTGTTGAACTGCTAGGATCACGACTAAAAAAAAAGCATGTTGCCTCCTAAAACCAAAGTCAGCTTTTTCCGTTACAGGAAAAAAGATCTCATAGAATTCTTCAAAATGGACGAAAATTTGCTGTTTTGTGACAACATAGAAAAACTGATAACTACCATGGGCATGGACTCTATCAGCCTGGATACTAGTCATAGATAGTTCCAAAAGAAGCATGAAATGTGTTTTGTTATACAATGCCAACAAAGTTGCTTCCGTACCAATTGGACATTCAATACAAAAGAAGGAAACATATGAATATATGAAAACTATTCTCCACAGATTCAAATATGCCCAACATGAATGGATAATATGTGGAGACTTGAAGGTGTTATCTATGCTTCTTGAGCATCAAGGTGGGAACATAAAAAACCCTTGCTTCTTGTGCCTGTGGGATAGCAGAGCAAAGCAAGACCACTGGATAAAAAGGAAATGGCCGAGTAGGGAGGTGTTTATACTTGGAGAGAAGAATATAAAATACATTGTATTAAAAAAGTGCTGTTACCATCATTGCACATCAAGTTGGGGTTAATTAAGCAGTTCGTCAAGGCTTTGGACAAAGAGGGAGAGTGCTTCAAATACCTTTGTACAAAGTTTCCGCGGCTTTCATATGAAAAAATCAAAGCAGGTATTTTCAATGGACCCCAAATACGGCTTTTGCTGAAAGGTCAGGCGTTTATTTCCACCACGAAGAAAGAAGAATTAAATGCGTGGAAAGCATTCTCTGATGTAGTAAAGAACTTTCTGGGAAACATAAAATATCGAAATTTCAGCGAACTTGTTGAAAGCTTATTACAGGCTTTTCATAACTTACACTCTAACATAAGCGTTAAAGTACATTTCCTCCATAGCCATCTGGACTATTTTCCGGTAAACTTAGCGGCGTTCAGTGAAGAACAGGGCGAAAGATTTCACCAAGATATAAAAGCGATGAAAAAAAGGTATCTGGGAAAATAGAATATCAGTATGATAGCGGAGTATTGTTGGGGTTTGTTATGTGAATGTTTGGATTTTCAACACTCTCGTCAATCTAAAAGAAGAAAATTATTGCAATAAAATTGTATTCAATGCATTTATTTCCTCCTTTATGCTTAGTATATCTCAATATCCATCACTAAGTATGTGCTTTTGTATTTATAGCTGCACATTAATTTATGCGTTTCAGAGTGCAGCACTAAAATTTTAAATTTTAAATTTTCGCATTTTGCAAAAACGTGACCCGCTACGGCAAAACCGATGGCAGATTTGACATGAGCGCCTACAAATTAGTCAGAAAGCATAGTTTTCATTCTTGTATTTGAAACTCCATCAAATTTTGTAGACCTGTGTAACTTATTTTTTTAAAAAACCCAGATTTAAAGCGATTTTCAAAAAAAACCCAGAAGGCCAGGTGGGACATGAAAAACCCAGGACTGAAAGCCCTGGTCTTCGATTTGAATCTGCCTTGGTGTACTTGATTTTGGTCCCTAAATAGTAGTGCTCTATTTAAGTCCTAAAGTAAAACCCTCTAGTTTGCTCAAAATCAGATGTGATCGACCAGCTGAAGACACGGCAGCCGACGTGTTGGTCATCCCTGGCCTAAGTCGAATAAATATTTGGCAACCATTTTATTGTTGGAATTAAGGTTTTTGTTATCTTCAGATAAGATCTCAGCTGAATTGATTTTTTGATTGTTTTTAAGTTAAAAGCTACATTAAATTAAAATTCCCTTGATTCCAGCTGTAAATCTCTTATTCGGGGGGTTCGGTTCCAGGCGATGTTGCTTTTGCAGCGAACGCGCCATTAGAATTAATCACTGAATTATTATCTTGCCCGAAAGAGTTTGATCACTTTGCCATGTTGCTATTAATATCTGTTTCCACCAGCAACACCTCTCAACTCGAACTGCACGATATCAAGTTCGAATTCAAGCCCAACCAGGATACACCTGACGGAATAGCACAGGAGTTGGTAGGAGCTGGACTTGTAAATGGAATGGACAAAATAATCGGTATGATTCGAAAAGTACTTGTTAATTTTACCAATTTACTAATTTTTTCCTCGATTTTACAGTTGTTACTTCAGCTATTACAGTTTCTTAGTATTATTTGTTCATATTAGAATCAAAATAGAAAAGTACTGGATCTCACGAAGTCACCACAGCAAGAATTTTTTTAATTTAAAGTTTATTAAAAGTTTTTTTTAACTTAATAAAATAATAAAATCGGTTTCTGTATGTAAATTATCAATAATTATATTTATTTAAATTTGAAAAATTTCTCTGCTCTGCTGGAACTTTTTTTGTCATAGTTGCTGCTGCTCTTCTGAAAATAGTTTCGGGTGAAGTAAGTAGTCCCACGGTGTTTCCCCTGCACCCCGGGTCACTCCCAGCCAATCAGGTTGCAGACGAAAAGATTTTAATGGGATTCGCACAGTTATCTATTGCAGACGAAGTCAAATCAACATGATGCTGGTTCTAAGGGTTTAATAAAGAGTGAAGTCAATTTGTCCTTCGATTATCAAAGTCTCGTTTACGCTCCTACCTTTTTTATTGCAGTTTTTTTGCGGCAGGTTTTCACTCGAGTGGTTTTGTGAAAATTAAATTTGATACAAAACGTGCGCTGCTTCGTGTCTCTGGTTCGATTCTCAATCGAGTCGACTGCAAATGTAATTTTAAGATATTGATGTTTTAAATTAAGAGCTTAATTGAAAGGTGTGTGATATTATTTTCCAGTCAATTAAGATGTTATTTTAAAGTTTTTCGTTGAATTTTAAAAACATTTGTGATATTTGTGATGTGTACAACAGTTTTTTACTAGCTTTTTTAAAACTTTACTTTATACAAAAGAGCGGTAGTGAGATAAACAAGTAAATTAGTTACTTCTATTCTACCGATTTAAGTAAAAAAATTATAATTTTTGTGTTGTACTTGTGTCCTTAAAATAGACTTAGTATTATCCTTTCATCAACTGTTTTCTCATTGAAATAATAATTGAACAAAACTGCTGGACGACGACGACGAGATTTTTTTATATCTTTAATTTTCTATTAATTCTTTTTAAATAAATGGAAATTTTTTGTAGTTTATGCTGGAATCATTTCTAAACCATTTTCGTGTAGAATGTTTTTGCTCTTAAATTCATGGATTTTTTTCACGTATTCGTGCTGCTTCATTGTCCTATTTTTTGTTTCTGTTGCTTTCTGTCTTGTATTAATTCTTCATAATCAAATCTTCTTTCTAAACTTTAAGTTTTAACAATCAACTTTGTGTAACGACTGCTATTCGTTCACAATGCAGTGTTATTGCGTCATTCGACTTTCAGACCATAAGCATGAAGCGATGTGCTGCTTTTACAAGTAAAACTTGCTTTGAAATTTCCTGTAGGGTGACGTTATGAAAATGAAAATCTCTAGCGGTCAAAAATACAAAGAAAGTTTTGAAATTTTGCCCTGCAGTTTGTTGTTTTTCTGCTGAAAATGCGTAATAAATTATAAATAATTTCCTTTTTTTTTGTTGCGGCAATGTAATTCGATCCACCAAACAAATTCTCAACACCAAAAAAATTGTTGCCTTATTGATATCATGGCGTTCAACTAAAATTTAAAGAATCAAAAAAAATTTAATGTGTTGTGTGTGCTCATGTACACAGTCTGCCAAATTATAAACAAAAATTGACCCGCGATATAAAAAGCTTGCACAACCCTGCTGTAGACTCTAAAGGGGTACATGTACACTCAGCTGAGAAACCCTGATTTTACGTTGTGAATTTTAGAATTGTTTGTCTTGCCAGGATTTTTCTTGTGTTTCTATGTGTTGTATTGTTAAGATAATACGATTACCACTGCGTTCATATGTCTATGAATACATGAAAATGCTATTGAACGTGTTTTATTATTTTGGCGAAAAGATATTTAGTGGTAAATTGTTTAATCTCGGGCCTTTCCTTTCAATCGTATCGATTCAACGTTAAAATACAAAAGATTCTGGCAAATAGACATTTAGAAAGCGTTTATTGATTTCTGGTTTTGTGACGTTGTGAATTTTGCTGCGGTTGGATTTGTTAAAAGGTGTGAAAAAATTTGTTGGTGACTATTACAATGCAACGCAACTTCTACGTTTGTCTGAAGCACTTTATTTCTCGTTACGTTTTACGAGTTATCTTGCAATTAAGACTTGTTTCGGCAACAAGCGTGGAATGGAGTACTTTATGTTTCTTTTATTGATTTTTTTGCTTCCCTAAGTGCTCAACCGCGAAAAGAAATAAAAAAATCAATAAACAAACAAAGAACGCTCCATTCCATGCTCGTAGCGGAAACGAGCTCTTGCAGAGGGTAAAATCTTTCTGTTAAAATAGTTTTTTTGGAAGTTTCAACATTTAAATAAAAAAATTAACCAAACAGCATTATTTCTACGTATTTAAAAGCAGATAAAGGCCGGTTTTTAATGTGACTCTTTTGCCGTTGTTTAACAAGCCGTAATAATGAAAGATGAAAATGAAAACAACTCTGCTATCATATAATAATATTTAAAAAAAAAAAGTGCATTTCTTATGCCACACTTTTTGGTAAGAGCTGTAAGCCTAAATAATATTTAAAAAATTGCTTGAAAGTAGATCTTGGAATAGAATTATTACATTTTTATTAAAGAAAATGCTCTCGCAACCAGGCTTATTTTCATATGTAAAATAGAAAATGCATCCGTTTACATACATAAAATCGAATAAAAAGATTAAACAATGCTATTTAGTATAGGGGAAGGGGGGGCAAAAATGTCATAAGGGGCAACACGGACATTTGCTTTCTTGCAATTTTAAAGTTTCTATTTTTTTATCTTACATTTTCCTATTTTAGTTAAAGTTATAAAATTAAATTGGCGGTTTTTGTAGTTTTAGTTTTTAAGGTAATAACGTGTTGGCAAGAGATTTGTTTTAAAATTTGATGCGAAGGAAAGTCGGTCTTTTGATCAATAGATGACTAAATTTAAAAGTTTTTTATGTTAAGTTAGGGTTGCCATATCTGAATAGACGGAATTCCGGACAGACATAGGTGCAGCGACTAAAAAAATTTTTGAAGGGGCGGACAAAATAAATTTGTTTCCGAATTTAGGACAAAGACCAAAAAAAAAGGCCTTCACTTTAAATCAATCTCGGATTTCTCTATTTTCTTCCAAAATCATGGTGGTCTCTAAAATAAGGTCTTCACTTCGAGTCGATCCAGGAATTTGTTATTTTCGTCCCATAATCAACGTGCTTTCTTATAAACTTGCACGTTGTTTTTAGTTGATGCTAAAATCCCGGACACAAGGTCTAAGATCCCGGACCAAGGTCTAAAATCACGGACATGAGGTCTAAGATCCCGGACCAAGGTCTAAAATCCCGAACATGAGGTCTAACATCCCGGACCAAGGTCTAAAATCACGGACATGAGGTCTAAGATCCCGGACCAAGGTCTAAAATCCCAAACATAGGTCTAAGATTCTGGACCAAGGTCTAAATTCCCGGACATGAAATCTAAGATCCCGGACCAAGGTCTAAGATCCTGGGCCAAAATCTAAAATCCCGGACATAAGGTCTAAGATCCCGGACCAAGGTCTAAAATCACGGACATGAGGTCTAAGATCCCGGACCAAGGTCTAAAATTCCGAACATGAGGTCTAAGATCCCGGACCAAGGTCTAAAATCCCGAACATAGGTCTAAGATCCTGGACCAAGGTCTAAATTCCCGGACATGAAATCTAAGATCCCAGACCAAGGTCTAAGATCCTGGGCCAAAATCTAAAATCCCGGACATAAGATCTAAGATCCCGGACCAAGGTCTAAAATCCCGGACATGAGGTCTAAGATCCCGGACCAAAGTCTAAAATCCCCGACATGTCCGGGAAAACCCGGACGTATAGCAACCCTATGTTAAGTGTAGTGTGACAAATTAAAATATAAACAGTGTTTAAGGTTTTTAAAAAATATTTTTAATAACCTCGTTATAGGTTGATTGCTGAAAGCAGCATGCTTGTGGGCGAAACGGTCGTAGCCTATGACCATTTTTCCCCAAACAACTGAAACTGTATCAGATGAAAGTTATTACAGTTTCTCAAGCAAAAAGCTGTTAAATTGTGAGTTTGATTTAGACTTTAATAGTCTATATCTTCCAATGTAGCTGCGACAACCACTTCAAACAAAAATTAAATTCCATTGTGGATGAGTGCAATGAGGTGGCTAGCTGCAGTGTTTCTAAACGAAGTAACGAAGATGAAAGAGCTTTTTTATTAATTTTCTGACATATCCCCTCTTCCTACAGCGAAGTTACACATAGACAGCGTAAAGCAAAACAGACCACCCACATAACTGATTTTTAGTTTAAAAAATCTGTTACTGTGAGTGGAACAGTATTGAAAAAACTAAAATAAACCTACGTTAAAAAACCTCTAGCAATGAATAAAACAAATAAAAATGATAAAGCAAAATATATCTGTTTGCTTTGCACACAACCTTATGAAAAGCCGCCATCGGAAAATTGGATCCAATGTGCCTAATGTTTGCAGTGGTGTAGCGATAGATATTCAGATTACGTTGGCCAAGAATTTCTTGTGTGCAATTTTTGTCGCGTTTAATTTTTTTGACATTACCATGTATGTAAAAAAATGTTTCTGTTTAATTTTTTTACGATCAGAATTACATATATTAATACTTGAAATTCAAAACAAAGATAAAAACTATTTAAAATTTACCTGGGGCAAAACAGACACCTTATGACCGTTAAACCCCAAGCCCAGGGAAAAACGAGCATGGAAGTAAAATATTTTTTTTTTTAATAAAAGTTTTATGCTGTTGCCACGGGTTTTAAAATGAAATGGCCTCGACCGAAAATAATCGTTTGAGCCCGAAAATTAATAATTAATTTTGTTCGAGTTCACTCGTTTTGTTCCAATAAGATACATTCGTGACATAGAAGTATACTCGGAATAATTCATTAAAGGGTTCATGTTTGAATTGTTTACTTTTTTATCAATTAAGCTTAACCTATCCAACCTAGTTTTCTTTTTTTATGGGTAAAATTAAAAAATTATTTTTAATTAAAAAGCATTTTAAAAATTCTGTCTATTGACTTCGGCGCATTTCAAGAATTGATTAATAAAGAAATCCCTGCACAATTGTCATTAAAAGAAAAAAGAGAAAAAAACTTTAAAAAAACTTCTTCTGCGTATTAATTGGGCCATCTCAATCAACCATCTAAAGTCAACCGCCCTGCTTCCCCCTACCGGACGCCCTTGATGGCAACGTCAAAATTGTAAAATGACCTCGATAAAGAAAACTTGGATTGGTTAGCAAAAATCAGCTCAAAATATTTTAAGTTGAAAAATGGAATTTATTGTAGGCTAAGTGTGAGAAAATCTGCTCACTGTAAAGAGTCCTCAATGTATAAAATATACGAAGCGAATCATATGGTGCCAGCTGGCATCTGAGGCTTGTTGCGCCTGTATCAGCGTATTGCTACGTGAAAAGCGTCATTGTACAACAAAAACGTGAAAAAGAATATATTAGCACAAAACTGAAAAACCAATTTTTCAGTTAGTAATAACGAATCCTGACCTTAAAAATTGGTCGGAGATTGTGAAAAATATTCCCCAAAGCAGTAAAGACAATAAAATGTATATTGGCAGTGCTTCAAGTTTTAAATTTTAAACAATTGTTAAATATAAAGTATTAAAGATAAACTTAACAAATTAAACTTGTTTTTATTTACAAATTTTAAGTAACTTTTTCTTATCGGACAAAAGTTTTCCGTAAAAACTAAGTTAATTTGAAAAAACAAACGACATACATTATATTTTGTTTACAGTCATTAGCAGTTAAGATTGCGCGATAGTTGATTTATTAGGAAAAGAACTTAAATTTATGACAGCAATTTTTTTTATAATTTTTAAATACAAAAAAGCTAAATAACAAAAACTGTTAAGTCTGTTATTACTAAGCTATTAAAACTTTTTTTCTTCGATTTGTTTAGTATTTGGGGGTAAAGGTCTATGTACAGTTTTCTCTCTTAAATTTAAATTTAGGCTTACAACTTTTGTGAATAGGTTTATTTGCTCGGTTTCGTTACATTTATTAACAAAGATAAAAGAGGAAATTATTTTTTTACTATTTCCAAAGCCTATTTGAAATAGTTTCTTGGTAGCAGTTTATTTTTGTATTTTTCATGAAATTGTTATTGAAAAATTTTTAGCTTTTTTTTAAGCCAAAAAGCTAAAATCTTTTTTAAGCCAAAAATACACTTAATCTTTATGCAGCGCTCTAAAAATGCTTTAGTTATTTATAGGAAGCAAAAAGTCATCTGTAAACTTTTCGTCTTGTCTTCGTCAGGAGGTAAACGTCGAAATGTAGGAAAATTAGAATTGACTGTCTTGTAAAACCGAACGGCAATGATAAGATGTTCAGAAAAGCATCAAAACGCGTAATCAGTGCAAGATTTTCAAGTTACAAACAAATTTGGCTTGGATAATTTGATGCAAACGGCTTCTAAAGCGGATAAATAAAAAGGCCAACGGTCAAATGAAAGGATAACAAAATTTTTATTACTGTTTACATAGGGTTATGATCAGTGATGGGATTGAAAATTTTAAGAACAGGTTCTCTCTTGTATAAAACTCACGAACAACAGGTTCCCTTATTGTACAGAGATATAGAGATGCCCAGATTTCGTTAAATAAGAACGGGTTTGCTCAGGAATTCCTGGGTTCGCTGAACGTTATGACGTTCCAAAACCTACTCGCAGCCTTTTGTTGTGTCCTTAAGAAAAACTTTTTACGGCACTTTCCCCTGTTTGGTGGTCTTGGCAAGCAGTTCTAAATTAAAGTCATATCTCTATTAAATTTCAAGTGGACAGCAATGTATTGACATCTCCGAAAGCAGGTCACGATAATTGCTTACCCTATGTATTAGCGTCTCCGTCGTCGCTGTCCTGCGAGTTAGGAGAATAAATATGGAGATAAAAAACGTTCCAAGAACGGGTTTGCCAGAACCCATGCCAATTTCTTGAACCTCATCACTGGTTATCCTTCATTCCGACGTTTGTCTCCTGACAAGTATCAGACGAAAAACTTAACCTTAATTTACCTAAGGGGGGTCCTCAAAGGATCAAAGTCCTCAAAGGACCCCCCCCTTATATAAAAACGTTATAACTCGTAAAGTTCGGATGATAAAAACTAAAAATTTATTCCTGAATATTTTGCTATTTTACTTGAGCAAATCCGATGGGTAGTTTTAGTGTAGCAGGCTATTTTTTGACTTACCTCTTGATTTTCGTACACTTTTTGTGTCCAAAAATCATGAGGTATGAGCTTTAATATGTTAAATACATGATAAGCTATGTTTAACAGAAAATTGATCATTTTAACAAGCGACCAAAAGACTGTATTAAACAAGCGCTGGGAATTATTATCTAAATGTTCGCACAAAACTAAATTTAAACTGAAAAATCTTAATCCATGAAATATTCTTTGCTACATGTATAGGCTTTTTTTGTATTTTTTTTCGATTGTTGCAATAGTATTATTTTATCATCACGCTTTCAGATACAAATTTGGTTTTTTTGACGTCACCTTACTGTACTACGCCTTTGCTCTTTTTCTCTTTCTCGTTTCTTCTTTTTCTTCTTTCCCTTCCTTTTATCTTTTGCAAACCTATTCAAGTTGCAAAACGCTTTCGATTACTTGTTATTTTGTTTACATCTTTGCTGTCAGAGTGTAAACAGAGTTCTGTTTGTAGCTAATCTTAAATTTAATTTAGTCTTAAAAGTTTTTTGTTATTTATTTTATTTTATTAGATTCTCTGCATCTCTCTGATGAACCGTGCAGGTGAAGCAGTCTGTAGGGGAGTTTTTAATATTTTTTAATATGTTTTACTGTTTTAAAGTTGAAAAAAGTCTGCTGAATTCTGTAATAAATTGCTCTGGTCAACATTATTGAGCGCTGTGCTGACCAGTTCAAGCAACTTTATCAAATATTTTCTGATTTAAATTAAATTATCTTTTTTATATCAGATTGATTACTTTTTGGCGACCAAAATTTTGAAAAAAGTCATGAAGCAATACGCCGGTGACAATCAGCTGTCTATACAAAACTTTACAAAACTCTTTTTAAGCATATTGCGTAATAAACAAGTAATAAAAACTTAAAAAGAACAACAAAGAAAACAATTTAATCTTTAAATCATTAAATAAAACATTTAGTTTAATTATAGAAGTTTTAAGAAACCGTGTAAGCACTACAGTTTTAAAGTAAGTTATTTTAGCTCAACATTTGTTAAAAACAAAAGTTTTTTAAAGTAATCCGTAATTCCCAATAGCAATATTCGGAGAGAATTCTTAAAAAAGTAAATCTGCTAATCATTTGCTAAATTTAACGAACAACTAACTGACATATGGTATTATTACAGTAACAAATGAATAAACATTAATTGTTATCAAGAGTAAATATCAAGAAAAACTCTAATAAAAATTTAAAAGTTTAATTTATTTATAGATTATATTTTTGGTAACAAAAATTAAGAAGTTCAATCGATCATATATTCGGTCTGATTTTCATTTTAACTCGTTTCAAAAGATTATATTGCCAGTCATTCCACCAAACACCTTTCCCGTGATTTTGTCTTTCTCTAAAATACTCTCCATTCAAGTTGGAATCAAGACAGCTTTTGTACCACCAAGCTCCGTGATAATCAACCGCGCAATTATCACTCCACTCATCGGTATCGCGATCTTTTGTTGTAAATTGTTGATTGTTTTGATAAGATAAAGAACACCTGCAATAAAATAAAATTATCGCACATTTATAAGATCTACTATCATGGATTCCTAAGGATTCCATAAATTACCCCCATAAACCTACAGAAATAGAATGGGTGTTAAGTCAAAAATTTTTTTTACATGATAGTCATGTTGTTATCTTTCGGACCGAACCTACCAAATAATTTAAAGCATATCAAACAAATTACTTTCGTAGGGTTAATTGCTGCGCTTATTGAATTTTTATTGTAAACCACAGAGCAATTCAGTGAAATTTTTTAAATACACAATTGCGCTTAAAATATTAATTTGATATAAAATAAAATATTGACTTAATTTAAATTTATCAACTTTTTTACAATAAAAATACAAGTAGATAATTTGTAAAAATAACCACGCTATATTTTGTTTCAAGCCAACATAGATAGATAACCTGCTGTTTCAATATAATTTCCTAAACTCAGTGTGTAGTTTGAATCAGCGCTTCCAATTTTAAATTTTCTGAAATCAAACATATTTTCGCTTACTTAATCTATTTACGCGTAAGTTTAAGGTATTAAAAAAAAAGTTTGAATGTAATGCATATTCAGATAAAACATCAAAAAAAAAAAAAAAAACAAGTTACGAAATTGTAAAAGAAATGGTGTTCATAAAGTCCTGATACGATTTCAAAATTTTTTATGAAGTCAATTCTTAAAATATCTTAACCAGGTTTGTTTTATTTTAATCAGTGCTGCTTAAAGTTTTTATTTAAAATAAATTTTGTGTTTCAAATATAATTTTTATGTGTTTTATGAATGTGTTAAATAAACCCTTATTAAATGGTTACTCCTCAAGAGAAGGCACGATGAGTATTCTGGTTCATTGAAATAAATCGGACGTTCAGACTCAGCGAAGGTACAGGACTAAGAATGGAAAAGATCCACCAGCACGTTCTTCAATTCGTTGATGGCACAAGAAATTTATGGAGACAGGGTCAGTGTTGGATGCAGTGAGAAATGGGCGACCAAGAACATCTGCGGAAAACATCGAGCGTGTAAGACAAGCGTTTAGTTGTTCTCCTATAAAGTCCATCCGTACTGCTGCCAGAGAATTGGAATTACCACCTACAACAGTGCACAAGGTTGTACACATATAACACAAAAGGTTACGATTGTACCCTTATAAAGTGCAAATGTTACAGAGACTTCAGCCAAATGACAAGCCAAAACAAAAAGAGCTTGTAGATAACATGCTGCAACAAATTTCTAAGGATGAAGAATTTCTCAAGCGAATTTGTTTTAGTGACGAGACAACATTTCATGTTTCTGGTAAACTAAACAAACACAATGTAAGGATTTGGGGATCAGAACAACGCCATGAGATTAGGAAGCTAGAAAGGGATAGTCCAAAAGTAAATGTGGGGTGTGGAATCATGTGCAATCGAGTAATTGGTCCATTTTTCTGCCACGAGACAACAATTACTGCAGACGTTTACTTAAACCTTCTAACTGAATATGTGGCACCACAACTAATTGATTCTCAACCAACTATCATATTCCAGCAAGATGGTGCACCACCGCATTGGGGACTGCGTGTTCGTCAGTTATTTACTGAAACATTTTCAGACCGATGGATTTAAAGAGATGGACCAATTTCATGGCCACCTCGTTCACCAGACATCACTCCCCTGGACTTCTTTCTATGGAGTTATGTGAAGGATATCGTGTATCGAACAAAGGTGCGGGACATAACTGACTTGAAGCAAAGAATTTTTAATGCTATTGCCACTATTGACGAGGCTGTGCTTTAACGAACATGGCAGAAAATCGAGTACCGTCTTGATGTGCTTCGCGTAACTAAAGGTGCCAATATAGAAATGTATTAAATGACGTAAAAAAACTTTAAGCAGCACTGACTGGAATAAAACAAACCTGGTTAAGATATTTTAAGAATTGACTTCATAAAAAAATTTTGAAATTGTATCAGGACTTTATGAACACCCTACGTATTAAACTAGAAGCAAACTTTACAAAAAAAGCACTGTTATAACAAATGTTTTCGCATTGTAGACAGGGAAACTTATTTATTGAATAAACTATTGATTACCTTTAAATCATTTTTAATAAAATTGGCTTATTAAGTAAATATCATTAACTTTCTTGCAATGAGGTAGATATCTACATTTTATTTAACTTAAAAATGATTATTTAACTTTTCACTGAAGTTGACCTGCATGTTAAAACTTTAATCAGGTTTCAAATCGGTTGGAAAATAAATTAATACTTACGCACAAGTAGCTTATATGTATAACATATCGCTCTATTAATTATATAGAACCGGCAGTTAAGAAATACTGACTTAAATCATTGAAAGTTGAACATACTCGTATAAAGTATAAACTGTGTTGCCATTCCAATCTTCCAAATCCACACGAAGTTGGTAAGATTTTGAATGAGTAATAGTGTGTAAAATATTCAAGCCTAAAATAAAATAAAGTAATTGCAAGCATTAACTTACGCTTAAGTAAAATTTCAATAACGAAAGTTGAAGTCAGAGCATCAAAAATAAATTGTTTCCGTCAACAACATTAAAGAATTAATACAAAATAATGTTGATTATAATTGTAAGTTGATGGTAAAACAAAGGACTCATGTAAAAAGTTTCTGGGTTGCATAGGTGAGCATCCCGTTTAAATCAGGTGCAAGACATAAATAGGAAAAACGTTTGTTCTTTTCTCCTCTAAGCTACTGCACTGCAGGTCAATTGTAAATCAAAAATTATCCGGACTTTTATTTTTATGGATTATTTTAAAAACACAAAACACGAAAACGATTTATCATTTTTCTACATAATCTCCACCCATTTCGATGCACTTGTTCCAGCGGTCTACAAGCTTATAAATACCATCTGAGAAGAAAGTTTTTGGCTGGTCACACAACCATTGATGCACCGCTTTTTGCACTGATTCATCAGAAGAAAATTTACGACCCCGTAATGCATCTTTGAGTGGGGCAAAAAGATGATAGTCGGAAGGAGCAAGATCTGGACTGTATGCAGGATGCTCCAGCACTTCAAAACCTAGTTTGTTAATGGTTTCAATGGTTGCTTTGGCAACATGTGGGCGTGCATTGTCATGCTGCAGCAAAACCTTCTTTGACAGTAATCCTCGGCGTTTGGTGCGAATTGCAGGCTTCAGGCGGTTGGCTAGCAAATCACAATAACTTGCACTGTTGATTGTACTCCCTTTTTCCAAAAAATCCTCCAAAATAGGCCCTTTTGAATCCCAAAAAATGGTTAGCATAACCTTTCCTGCAGAAAGTTGACTCTTGAATTTTTTCTTCTGCATGTTTTACACTGGTCCGGCCTGTTTTAAACTTCTCAATCCACTCATATACCGTTGTTTTCGATAGTGCATTGTCTCCATATTGTGCTAAGAGTCTTTGATGAATTTTTGTCCCCGATGAACCTTCTGACCACAAAAATCGGACCACAGCACGTTGTTCTTCTCTGGTGCATTGTGCAAGTGGAGCGTCCATTTTTATCAACAGAAAATAACACGTGTTAAAACTGAACGAACAATTAGATTAGCAGATCGTGATCACGTGACACAGTAGACAACACGTGCAAAAAAAATTTTGAAAAAGCTAAAGCAAGAGTGCGCTATAGAGCAATTCCGGATAATTTTTGATTTACCCTGTACTTTCTTACGGTATTAATATTGAGCGAATATCGAATATCGTCTTTTGAAATTGTCACCTGGAACTCAGGTACACAAAACCACGTCTTCTGCGGTTGAGTTTATTGTGTCATTCTTGCTTCTCGGCAAAAAGCAAAGAGTTCATTTGCAAAAAAAAAGGATGAATTTATTTTGCACACGCTGTCTAGAGTGAGTCCTTTTAAGCAAACTTTAATAAAAAAGTAAGCCATAAATATAAACTTACTTTTAAAATGTAAAGTGTTTTTTAGGCATTTGCAGGGATGTGCCATCTGGAAGGCAAAAGAGACAGAGCCTGACTTGTGAAAATACGGTGAAACAAAAATAAAATATTGAATTGCAAAATAAATCTTACTTGCAAAAAGATTTGTAAAAGTTATACCGTGGCTATGTTTATTCAATTAGTTTTGACCCTAGCTCTAGAATTATTTCTGTCCTCAATATTGCTTTAATCCAGTGGCTTTTAAACTTTGGTGGTTTGTAACCCCTTTTCAGAGACTCTCAAACACCGTGGCCTCTATTTAGAATATTGTCCCAACCAAAAAAAAGTCATCAGTTTAAAACTGTTTTTTTCATTTTGTCCCAAAAGTCAAATAAAGACCAAAAAAAGAATTTTGTTTATGGCTCCCCAGTAAATGCTCCGTGACCCCCTTAAAGGATCACAAAGCTCTTTTGAGAATTTTTTAGTCAGTACACCAAGCAGGGGAAAATGCTGTAGAGTGTTTTTCCCGTTCGGTTGTGTCCTTAAGAAAGACACTTTACGGCGTTTCCCTGGTTGGTGGTCTTGGCAAGCAGCTCTAAATTACAGTCATATCTCTATTTAATTACAAGCGGACAGCAATATCTTGGCATCTCCGGAAGCAGGTCGGGGTAATTGCTTGCCCTATGTATTAGCGCTCCGTCGCTTTCCTGCGAGTCAGGAGGATAAATACAGAGATAAAATTAAAATGAAATAAAATATATTTCTGAGACTTTGCACATATTATTATTTCATAATCTTATTCACAACAAGCGTTTTTCTGAAAGAATCGCTATAATAAGCAAATGCAGCCGTTGAAGCAGCGCTTCATTACGGCCATATTCAAAGCCGCAGTTCACAAAGTGTATTAGTTTGTCTAATATGTTAAACTAACGATCAGAATGAGATTAAAAAGAATAATGATATTATTTACGTAGTCCAGAAAGCGTTAAAATAAATATCAATGTCATATTGCAAAAAATATAATAATTAAAAACACTTTTTTGAAATATTACTAACAACATTTTGTGATACTGAAGTTTGATTCAGTTTTTGTTTATACGATGAATACGTGCTTTTATTTAATGTTAAATTCAGTTATGCATCTGTATGTGCAAAGTTTCAACTTTTAAATTTCCTTTGGATAATCCTGAGTTAAAGCAAATATGAATTAAACTTGTTTATGAAAAACTGAGTTTCGACCAAAAATAACGTTATTTGTTCATTTCATTCTCGCTGCAAATTTATCATAAGATGCCAATGTAGAAATAAATTTAGTTGGTGGTGAAATCAAGTGTTGCAACTTTTCTCGGGAATTCGAAAGGACCAATAGAACTAAGTAATCCAAATAACTGCGCTGAAGTAAAGCTGTGCTTATTTATGCCGGCTCTAAAAATAGTTTGCCTCTAGACTAAAATTCTTAAAACAGTTAGTTCTGGCTAAGTACGAATAAATTCCTTATAAAACTTTTCTCTACAAGAAGAAAAAAATCCACACTTTTTAAATATGAAAAATACATTATTTACAAAATCAAACGAACTTGAACAACTCTTGTAAAACTTGACTCTCAAACTTTATCATCATCATCAACTATTATGAATACTATTTTTATTATTTTGCTAATTTTGATCATTCAGTTGTTGGCTTTTAAAGAAAAACAAACATCCCGAACCAACCAACGAACCGAAATTGAACAAAAATGCGTGTTTTTATAATTATTCAAATTATTTATATCTTTGTCATTTTCTAACTTTATTCAATGTGACGCATTTGGTAGTTTTTTTATAATAATGACGCAACAGAAATACTTAGACATTGATCATAAATCTCCAAGTAAAAATTGATCAATTTTACATTTGCCCAACTTAAAATGAGCCCATATTTAAAGACTCCGTTGTTGGCTCACATTTTGTGCGTCCGCAGTGCATTTTGAAAATATTTTAAACTCCTCTTGACACCAATGGCTTTTTTCACTTACCTAACCAAAATTCGCCTTTTATGTTTCCGAATCCCAGCTGATATTCCCTCCAATTCCGATAAAAACCCACACTTCCATCTATACGCCTTTGAATCACCTGAAATTAACAAATTAAAAATAATTGTTTCATACATAAATGCAATTATCAATAATTGAGATCATTCATACAAGCTATTTATCTTCTGAGTTGACTTCACAATAAACTTTAATGAGTCTGCCATTGATTCGGACAAGGTATATTTCGCTTTTTGTTGCATCTAGGCACATTGATATGTGTGGTACTGCAATAAAATTAGAGTTTTGTTATCGGACTATTTTCATGCAGTTATTTATCAAAAGTTTTGTTGAGGCAAATCTTATGGTAAAGTTTATTTTTTTTTATTTTATTTTATTTTTATCTCTATATTTATCCTCCTGACTCACAGGAAAGCGATGGAGGCGCTATACATAAAAAAAAACAACATAAAAAAGCCCAAATCTGATTAATCTGGATAACTGGGGCAAAATTTTTACTTTTTAAATTTTGCCCTTTTTAACGCATTTTATTAAATTAATATCTTAAGCGATGCCAGAAACGTTTTTGGCCCTATCTGTGCGAGATTGTCTCAGGGTAACACATACCCCTTGTGGTAGGCTAGTGTTGCTGTGGTAGCAGAAAGTTGGGAACAATGGAGCCAAATTTGACGCCAAAACATAAATTTTCGTTATTAAAGCGGGAAAGTTTTTAGAATAATTGAGTGTTCTTAAAAGTTTATGCTGTGTACCAAAAAGCATTGTCTTATTTTTGCTAAAAACTTTCTTAAATTTTAATATGTTTAACTGCTTCACAATTTTCAAAGTTTTAAAAGATTTTTTTTTTATATAGAGCTTATTTTGCGAAACCTCAGTAAAGATAAAAACTGTTGAATTGACAAAACATAAATGATTTAACGTAATAGGTAAAACTGTTTGTTTCTCTTTTGATTGCGTTTATTTTTATTTTTCATATAAATTTTCAAGCATCGCTTTAAAAATTCATTCAATCGGCCTTGAAAAGAGATAAATATATCATTTTTGGCGGAACTAAAATAAAACTACAATAAGACCATTATCCAGGATTTTTGAATATATGAAGCTTTCAACAGATTTAGACCTTTTCAGGGACGCTGAGACCAAAAATCATATCAAATTTTGTCCACCTGGTCAAGATTAACAGTTAGACAACATACGCTTTGAGGTTTTTTAGAAAATGTTAAAAAAATGTACCAAAGACTGCAAAACTTAACACCAACCTTTTTCTAATTGAAAGTAGAATTTCTAATGACTGGCGGTGCTTTTCAATGACAAAATTCTTTATCAGCTGTTGTCAATGTAGACCCATAAAAAGTTAGTCAATAGTAGTCTTTTGGTCTATTTTAAAATATTAGTTAATCTTATTTTATTATTTCCTTATTTACTTTTTCTCTGTGAGACACCAGGGCTTGCCAAAAACATTGGACAAGGGAAAGCTGAACAAAGAAAGAAGAATGAGAGATTGGTAATTGCTATACACTCTTCTGGAATTAAGTAACACTTCCCCTCCTCTCCGTATCAAACTGAAATTCACGAAATAGCTTGTGAAAGTTGTAGTCAGGGAAAGTGACTGCTTTGCCCGTTGGTAAGAAAAGTTTTCTGCTCTTGACCTTAAATAGTGAAAGAAAGGAATTTTGATAGCCCTCAGACACGACATTTAATCCTGGGCAAATTTCTAGTTTTTACTTACCATGACAATCCTGAAATAAATGTTTTGCTGTACTTTACAAATGTTGCCTAAAACTTCTAAGAAATTTTAAACCTTTTAACTATTAAGATCTTACATAACTGTCGAAAGTGTTACTTAATTCCAGAAGAGTGTATAGCAATTGTTTTACCAATTTCTCATTCTTCTTTCTTTGTTCAGCTTTCCCTTGTCCAATGTTTTTGGCAAGCCCTGGTGTCTCACAGAGAAAAAGTAAATAAGGAAATAATAAAATAAGATTAACTAATATTTTAAAATAGACCAAAAGACTACTATTGACTAACTTTTTATGGGTCTACATTGACAACAGCTGATAAAGAATTTTGTCATTGAAAAGCACCGCCAGTCATTAGAAATTCTACTTTCAATTAGAAAAAGGTTGGTGTTAAGTTTTGCAGTCTTTGGTACATTTTTTTAACATTTTCTAAAAAATCTCAAAGCGTATGTTGTCTAACTGTTAATCTTGACCAGGTGGACAAAATTTGATATGATTTTTGGTCTCAGCGTCCCTGAAAAGGTCTAAATCTGTTGAAAGCTTCATATATTCAAAAATCCTGGATAATGGTCTTATTGTAGTTTTATTTTAGTTCCGCCAAAAATGAAAGATAATAATAACAAAGTATTTTTTTCTAAGGTGTTAAATGCAAAAAATTTATCAAAAACTAAACAGTCAATGAAATAAAATTCCAAAATGGTAAATTATTAGCTTTGCAGTAAAGTTTTTCTTTGCGTTGTTTTGTGTTCGCGTGGATATCGTAACTATAGTTTTCTACTTATTTCCAATCTTAAATTCTGTGTATATCTTAGTTATTCGGTTTATTTGACTAGTTTTGTTGCATTTATTAACACAAGCAAATGTGTTAACTAAGTTTTTGCGGTCTCAAAACCTATTTGAAAATGTGTCTATTTCATCTTAGTATATTGTTACCTTTTATTTTTAAGAGACATAAGTTAAACTTTTGCTAGGTACCTTGAAAGTAGAAATGCTTTAATTATAAAGAATATGTAATGTTTGAAGTAACCTATTAAATAGAGTTTAAGACAGATGGCACTATAAGAGTACCGTCCGTGTCATTCTGAATCAGCTCACTGCCGGATCTTGGTTTCAAGTTTTGAACTCTCATCAAGGACAGTCTGCTTGCTCAGGTTATGTCACCGAGCTGGTCATGTATAAACAAAAAAATCTGTAAGAGTTTTCAAGAAGGTTTTTTTTATTAATAATTTGTAACCATAAGTGGAATTTTTATATAATCTACTCCTAAATAACAATTAACTGATTTAATTGCCCACAATTAATTTTTCTAAATTTTATACGTATAATTTGGTAAAATAAAATAACTTGCAAAAAGTTAGAGGTTTAGCCTTAGTTGAGAAGGTTAAAGGCACAAACATTTGTCAATCCTTCAACATTGAACCGCTGCTACTGCGAAAGAACAATTGGAACTGTGTTGATATGGCCACGTGACACGAATCTTTCACGAACAAACAGCAAAGCAACTACTGGATGCTCTTCCGAGTGGCAAAAGGACTAAAAGTTAATGCCGAACTTGGCCTGGTCGCGTCGTGGAATTCCACCGGGGGAATTACCGCTTATTGCAAAAGATGGGGATGCTTGGAGATCTCAACTCAAGCTGCTGCCACCGTAACCCCAAAAGACAGCGGTCAAAGGAAAATATACTGAATTAATTGAATGCTTACCCTAAAAATAATGATGATGATTTTTTATTACATTTTGAATTAAATTACTGTTAAACGACAAAATTCATAAAAAAGAGAACAAGAGCTGCATATCGCTCGAGAGTAGCCACTCTCTAAACTTTTCAACAAACAATTAAAATGCAAAAGTGCTTGTTAAAGAAAACTTCACAAAACTTTTTTCCAGCATCTTGCTTGATGAACAAACAATAAAAAAATTAAAAAACAATTTTAAAAATAGAAATCAATTGTTATTGTGTTTATGTAATGAAATTGATTATTAAGCACAAAATACAAAAAGCATTAACGTTTGATAAAACAATCATAAGACGGTTAACTTTCCAGTTTCTTGCCCCATTTAACAAACAACTGATATAACGAGTTCATATTTGCTTAAAAACATCAATCTATTATTTTACAAACAAATATAAAAGAACTCCAAAAAATTTTGAAGTTTGATTTATTAAGTTTTGGATAAAAAAGTTATAATAAAATTGTTTTATTTGTTTAAATTAATATTTCTTAAACTTTTTTGTTACGCGACCTCATTTCCAAAATAAATACATTATGTTTCGCAGCCCCTTAACATTGATTAAATGTGGGGTTACAAAATCAAATTCATAAACGGATCTAAATAAATTTCCACTGAGATATTTTGCAACCAACATTTTTTACATTTTCAAGTAAATTATTATTCGACGATAAAGGTGGTGAAAAACAAAAAAAGAAGCGTTTCGCTGAAAAACTTGATTGGAATCTTTAGTAAACTAAAAGATTCAGATTCTTTTGTTTAAAAAAGCTTTAGAAAATTTTTTCTGAGCAAGTGGCATAACAAGCGAGCATTAAAATAAATTTAAAAAATATAATAAAGAAACAAGGATTAAATAAATAAACGAGAACATAGTATTTTATAATAATTTTTTAAAACATAAACAGCAATTTTACTATTATCACTATTAGCTCAATATCTTACAAAAAGCAAAAGTTTAAAATAAATCGAGTTTGAGCAAACGATTATAAGACCATCAATTGTCAGACATTTGCTGATTCGTAAAGGTAACAACTGAAACAAGTTCATAGGCTACTTGTTCGAAAATTTCGATTACAATTATACAAACAAACGTCACTTAATTTAGACATTCGGCATGATCTTCATTTTAACTTGTTTCAAAAAGTAATGATAATTTTTCCTGTACCACCGAACTACATCATTCCTATCATTTTCCTCATTTCTGTAATACATTCCATTTAAATTAGATTTACCACACTTTTTGTACCACCAAGCTCCGTGACGTTCAACCGCGCAATTACCATTCCATTCATCGTTATCGCGATCTTTGGTTGAAAATTTTTTATTATTGCCATAAGACAAAGAATCACCTATATTAATAATACAATAATCACACAATTATGATTTCTATTATTTAAGCTTTTGGGTCGTAAAAAATACTAAAGTAATTAAATGTTGATTAATAGTCAAGGGTTACTGTGATCTGTACACAGAAATAATTTTGTTGTTCAAGTAAAAATTTTACATTTTATTTTAGCTTTTAATGCAAGTGAGATTATTACCGCGAGTGAGGGCCAAATCAACTAAATAGGCTTCAATGTTATCATTACTTCTGTAAAGTTTTTTGTTTTTTTGTGCTTTTTGAAATTATAGCAAAAGGCCGCCGAAGCCTTTATACATCAAATAAATTTTTTTTGAGATGATTGTCCTTGAAATATTCTCTTAAATAAAAAAAATTGTACAAAATATCTATTTAGTTTGATGATATCGGTACTTTGATGTTGCTTTTCGTTAATAAAAATTAGTGAATAAGTTTGTTAAAATTTATGGACTATTTTAACACACACATAAGTGTTTTGTTTGTTTGATTTACAATAAAAATATTATTAACAATAACATAAAAAGTTTGTTTAATGCTGTTCACTTGACTTTAGAAAAGCAGCAACCGATATAATTGTACTGTAACTGCAAATAAATAGAAATGACACCATTTAGCCAAACCATAAATTGAAGAAATTTTTGTGGAAAATGTACAAACAATATGAAATGACGAGTGTAATTTTTAAACTTAAGTCAAATAAATAACTTTTACTAACACCGCTATTTCAATATTTGGAAAATTTTTAAATTTTCTATCAAAAATAGCTCAGCCAAATGCCGTTAAACAAAAGTGAATAATTGGAATATTTTGTAAACAATGCAGTTTTGATCTTAAAATTTCAAATTTGAAAATTTTTTTGTGGATTTTTTGTTTTAATCTTATTTTGCTGTAACAAAGTAAACTAAATAACTTATAAAAATACAACCTTGAATTTTATCATTAAGACGAATTGCTTACCTGCTGTTCCACTATAGTTTTCTACTGTCAGCTGGTAGTTCGATTCAGAGTTGCCAATTTTAAAATTCCTGAAACCAAACATATTTTTGCTTGCTGAAATCTATTGTAAGTATAGCAATTCTAGGTTACTTGACAAAAGCTTAAAATATAATGCGTATTTGGATCAAATGAAAAAATCTAGAAACAAAACTTAAATTCAATAATTTTGTCAGTAGCAAGTTTTTAACAATGCATTAGGCAACAATTGTTTTCGTATTAGTGCAGGGCAAATTTACTTAAGGAATAAACATTTGCTAAACTTGGTATTATCTTAACAAAATTTGCTTAATCAATTATTCTCATCTTCTATTCATAAAATATTGTTTAAACAGAATATTATTTAACTCTTGACTAATTTTGGACTGCATGCAAAAAGATGGTTCAAATACAATATATAAACACAAGTTACTCAAATAATACTATATATTGCTAGAAATGCCAAGAACCAAAGAATTAAATTATGCAAACTTGAACATACTTGTACAAAGCATATGCAGTGTTGTCATCCCAATATTTCAAGTCTACACGCAGTTGATATGAATGTGAACGAGTGATATTGTGTAAAATATCCAAGCCTAAAATAGGATGATTACAATCAATAAAATCTTATATCTTTTAAGTAACGTTTCAAGATTGATTATACTGTAAAAGCGGAAACATTAAAATTAAACTACTTTTGTTACCACAGCAAGACAGATACAAAATATTTAATAGCACAGCATGTAACAACATGTAAATGTAAGTTGATGGTAAACTAATTAGAATAATGCGTATATTTCTTTTTTGAATGCCCTGCCATCTCATTTCAATCAAATACACGATAAAAAGAGGGACAAGATTTCCTCTTTTTCTACTCTAAGCTGCTTCACTAATCAATTTAGTTTTGATTGTTATGGTATTAAACTAGCATCAAATTTCCTCAATTACAAACATCAAACCTAGTGTATGTCAACAATTAGTGCATTCTGCGGTTGGTTTAAAATTTAAATATATCACACTTGGATTTTGATGAAAGATAAATCAAAATAGTATTTGTGTATAAACAAATAATTTATTTTGATTAGACTGTTTAGAACAGTGGTTTTAAATGTGGAGATTATTGGCTATTTTCTGGGGGTTCGTGAGAGCGTTTGATAAACAGAATTTTTGATTTAAAGTAAAAACTGTTTTTGGAGATCACTAATACGAGAAATCAGAGACAGATTCCAGGAGAAGACCCTTTTTTACTTTTAACTCTAAAAATATGGTGACTGTAGCATTACATTGCCTCCAAATTTCTAAATTAATTATGTTTACCGAAGGGGGTGGTTAAGTTACTTTGGGTTGGAAATCGGATCACGATATGAAAAAGGTTGAAAACCACTGGTTTAGGAGAATGGTTTTTAACCTTTTTTTAATTATTTTACTTATTTATCAAACAAGATTATCATATTTAACCCCAAATAAAAATGATATAAAATCTGAATTTTAAATTACTTTTGTATAAACTGTTATATAAGCTTGGGATCTATATACAATACACCTCTCCTGTTTACTTTGCGTCTTGTCTTAATTGTTAAATTTACGGGTTTTTCTTGGTATTTTAACAAAAACTACTTCAAAAAATACTCTAGGTTTGACTATTTTTGCTCTTGCTGCAAATGTTTCAACCCAAAGGATCAAGAAGCAGACCCAGATAAAGCTTTTCAAATAGATGCAATCAAAAATAAAATCAGAAATTGACACTTTAAAAATCACTAAAAAGAAAAAAACATTGATTGTAAACTATTTACGTATAAGATGGATACCATTCATCGAATAAACTTTTAGTAACTTTTGGCGTCATTTTTTTATTTTTTTCTATCGTTACGTAGCTGGGGTAAAGTTTCTATTAATTATGATTAGTAGTTTTAGACATTATAGAAATAAACTAATTTTATACACTGAAAAATAAACAGTATCACTTTTATCGTCATCATCATTTTTAGCACTTCCGACAGTTTGCTCAATTAACCGTTGCGTTTCAAGAAAAAGACTTGAACAAACTATATATTAAAATTGAACATAATGACGTGTTTTCAAAAATGTTAATAGAGTTTATATCTTTGGTATTTTAACTTTATTCAACGTGATGCATTTGATAGGTTTTTCCCAACTTTTTGCTTTATTTCATTAAAATTTGTTTGATTGTGCACTTCCGACTTGAAATGGGGTCATGAATTTTGAGAATATTTTATTGGTACACATTTTGTGCAGGCTTTAACGCATTTGTAAATATTTGACACCTCTGTTAGAAAGCAATGTTTCTTTTCACTTACCTAACCAAAATTCGCCGGTAATATTTCCGAATCCTTGTTGATATTCGCTCCAATTCCGATAAAAATCCACACTTCCATCAATACGTCGTTGAATAACCTCAAAGTAAAAAAATTTGTAAACAATCTTAACCTCAGTTCAACATGAAGTTTTTATAAAGGTGAAGTAATAGAAAGATGTGAACGAGCACAGAAAAAATATCATTCAAACTTAAGATAATTAAGCACGAGAACATATCACCAGTGGTAGTTACTTTGAAACTAGCTACGATAAGTAACGACCAAAAAAAGAGACTTCACTTAAGGTTTTGAAAAAATTGCTAGTTGTATGTACATTTTTCTTTATTTATTTATTTATTTATTTATCTTTGCTTTTTTTGGTTTTGATTTGACGTCGTCACTAATCAAAGCCGCCAAATTTCGTGATATGTTTTTAGTGGTCCTTTTGACCCGTGGCAGGATTTCTTTTGGTGGGTTTCTTTGCCTGCCTGACCCTTTTGGTCCAGACCCTTTTGGTCTTTGAGTTTGTTGTTTCTCCCACCCATGATTACACAACATTCTCTGACTATGGCTCGGATGTGTGTATTAATTATCTTCTTTTCGCTTTCCTTTTCTTATTAACATCACATCGCTTTGTTCAAAGGTACAGCGACCATGCACAACTGACGTTGTGCATGTAATAACGTACTTCGTTTAGTCGCTGCTTCCTTATTCACAATCTTTATTTCTACATGCACTATGATTAATTTCAAGTTGATTGTGAGTAAAAATGAAATAAAATGAAAAAATGAATAGTGCAATATATTTACGTTATATTCAAGGTCAGGGGTAGGGAAGCTGCAGCGCGCTAGCCAAATGTGACCCAATTTTTCAACACGGCCCGCATGAGATTGGAAAGAAGCAAAGTCAGTTCTAATTTTCCGTGACGAAAATCAAAAAATCAGAGACAGATTTTAAGTGATGACATATTTTCTATAGATAACTATGTTATTAAGACGAAAATCTAGAAATCATAAAAAGTTTTAAGTCAATGTTTCTCAACCTGTGTGCTGCAAAACTTTTTGAAAAACATTTGTTTTTTTAATTTGCGACCTTTTTTTAGAGAACGCTATTTTTTAGGAACAAATATAAAGAAATTCGAGACAGATTCAAAATGAAGAACCCCTTCTTTGTTTTTAGAGAACACTTCTATTTGAGGACAAAAGTCAAAAAATTCGCATCAAAGGTGCAGCGAATTTCGAAAAAGTACTGAGCCGAATCTGAGAAGGTTGAGAACCACTGTTTTAATTGATAATCTTTTTTTAGATTATCACCATAAATTTGGGATACAATTTCTTCTTGTATCCGCAAAGTGCTAAAAAGTCATGATTTGGGCAAACTTTAATAAAATTTGAGCAAAACTATAGTGGTGCAACTATAAGCATTGCTCTATGAAATTAAGCAATTGTTGATGTTGTTCATACAAGCCATTTATCATTTGAGATGACTTCGCAAGAAACTGGAACCTGTCTGCCATTGATTCGAACTTGGTATGTTCCGCTTTTTGTTGCATTCTGGCAAATGTTTATAGGTGGTACTGCAATAAAAAATATCAAAATTTTATTATGGAACATTTTTCGGACAGAAGATGAATTATTTAACCATTTTTTAAAGTCACAGACTTTTCTAATTCATAGCACATAGTAGTTGGCAACCCCTGGCACGCGTGCCACTTGTGGTTGAAATATACAGGTTTTGTGGTTGAATAAAAGCAGAAGCTATCCGTTTTTCTTTAAAAAAACTAGTGAAGACCAAAAAAAAGTCTTTTCCACAGTAAAAATAAGAAAATTTCTTATCTTTAAAGAACAATGCATTATTAAATAGAGGAAACAAATTTCACCTATAAACATTTTAACCATTGTAATCACGGTATTATTATTTTCAAAGTGATACTCTTAAAATTAGTAACTTATTCTGTGACTTAATGAATTAAAAAAACTTACGCGGACAACAATATCGAACTTTGTAATCTAAACATAGTTGATTGTCCCGTTGTCGATCATTGTGGCAAGAAAATCTATTCAGTGTAATTGTGACAACTTGTCCAGCTGTTCTATAATCACGTCCGTCTAGCAATCGCACATCGATTGCCGACGGATTGGAACACGTTCTGTTTGGATAAACTCGATGTGCATCGTCACTATGTGGTTCGGAATTGGAATTTTCAATTGCATTGTCAACCTTAAAAAAATCTGTCCATCGACCGTTGCTACAAGAAGGTGGGATAGGAGATGCTAAAATAAAAATTTGTTAAAGTGGAAAACGTAAAGGAAAAAACCAAAAAATCATCACTACTTTTGGCATTCAAATTGAGTGTAATGTATGTTCGTCTTTTTGTTTATTTTTAATTTATAACAAAAAAATTTTAGCAGCCAAAACGACAGATAATAAGACTCTAAAATATATAAAAAACTGTTTGAGAATAAAATTTATAGCAGATGTCTGTAATATTCAATGTAATACAACGGTATTAACTCTGATTTCTTTTACCTCCCTGCGTTTGAACTCTACGCTTGCAATTATATTTGTATTCAATTTTTTGGATAAAGTTGTTGAAAAAAAGATATATCAGCGTCATTCAAACTATTGTCTATGGATCCAGGAATGCCGTGCAACACTAGTGGTATCGCGTAATGTTTGGCTGGTGAATAGGCCAGAAATAGAAAAGCTAAGCGCTATATTTCAGCACCAGCACCCCATATCGAGACCACAAGTTGCCTCAGCTATGTGAAGCGCGAAGATAGTTTTTACACAATGCCACAAGATGGTGACCGAACTTAATTGATTTGTTGATTTTACCCGAAAAAATGTCTGAACAGGATAGAATGGTAAAACTTTATTGTTGTTGTAAACGTTTAGCTCACGTTTTGCTTTTCGCTTTTTTAAAGAGAAGCATCCGTTTGAGTCGGGAGATAGACTACGCTAAAAGTGTAATCATGTTTTGACTTAAAATCTTCTCCCAAATTCTTCTAGTTTTCCAAAGAGTGCGACAATGTCAGATTGTCAGCTTTGGCAAAGTTTATGGAGATTTTGTGAGAAAATGGTAGTTAAAGTTGTTAAAAAGAATAGGAACTAAAACGATTGTTCCTCATACAAAGGAGCCTGCTGCGCTTGCTGTCATCAATAATAAATATGAGTCTTTGATTTCGGACAAATTTCATGATTAGTTTAGCCATGCGCTTATCCGGAAGAAGTTTCAGAAATTTGCAGATAAAAAAAACACTGTGCAAGACAGTGTCATATATCTCTGTCATCATTTACATATGCTACTGTCTGCTGACTACAAGTGTCCTTCTCCTGATTTTGGCAATTTTGAGACGGCACAAGCAAAAAGAAAAGAGTTCAAATTACTAGGACCTCAAACTAGCTCCAGTATTGAATATAAACTCTGGCCAGGGTAAATTGGTGACGGAGTTTTACTCGGTTTTGAGTGATAGAGGAAAGCAGTAAATTCTCTCTGTAAGAAATTCTTAGAGATTACTTGCTATCAACAGTCTCATATCTCCAATTCCTGACTTGATGCAGTGCAAAAGCATTAGCTGAAATGGGATAATGGCTATGAGACTGTAGACACATACCAAGAAGATTCTTCAATATACTCTATGCTTTTTGACAAGAGTGTAAAAACCAATGCTTGGATTTGGTGTAGACCATCGATAACTTCGTTTCCAATAAAGTTTGGCAAGTAAAACCGCAGCAATCCGATTCGAATCGTGTTCTTTGATGGATTGCTGGAACGTTGCACAGAGCAGGGGTTGGCAGCTCCTGGCACGCCAAGAAATTTGACACTCTTGTTATGTGTTGATATTTTAAAATTTGGCAACACTGTATTTATAAAAATTATTCCAGCTAAATTGCCAACTTTTGTATTCTTAAAATGATAACTTCAGCAAGTATGAACTTGGTGGAGTTATCTATCAACATTTGCTCAACTTTTGAGCTCATTCATGAAGAAAGTACTTTTGCGGTTTCAACAAACAATATACCTCCTATAGTTGACTAACATTGTTTGGTTAATCTTGTTGATAAAAAAGTTAGGCATGCTGTGTTGAAATTCTACTGCATTTTGATCAAGTAAATTATTGTGTAAAGATTTCAAATTCAGCATTTAATGACATAATCTCAGTTGTAACAAAATTAGTAAATTTTCTTGTTGCACGCTCTGCTACAATGCACAGACAGTTTCGGTCTTTGCTTCAAGAGATGCAGAGTACATACCATGACGTGCTTTCATACTGCACAGCCATGCAGACGGTTAAGTGAAGGTAAAGCTCGTTGAGCTTTGTCGAATGTCTATCTGAATTAAGAACCTTTTTGAGAAAGAAAGACGATGTCTATCTCGAACTGGAAGATTGAAAGTGGCTTGCAAAACTAATGCTTCTACTGCCTTGACTACGCACTTTAACGAGCTTAAACTTTATCTTCAAGGTACAGGACAAACAGTAATAAGTCTTCATGAGGCATAAAAAGATTTTGTTGCCAAACTTGATGTATACCAGTAGGATGTACAAACTGCAACTTTCTGCTACTTCAAGCACTAAAGAAGTTCTCATACAAACTGCAACTCATTCTGTTAATACCGTTAAAAGTACGAATATATGCGTCATCTAACGTTTCATTTTTGCAACAAATTTTAAATTTTCAGTGTTTTGGCTCAATATTCCCATTTTTAATCAAACTAGACAGCTGCGAAGGCTTTAATTAGATTCGTCTTTTTTTGAATGGATCAGAATCGGTGACTTCCAGACGCAGATATTAGATTTAGAGGCATGTTTATTGTGGGTAAATAAATTTGCCGATTTGTCAAAATTATTGGAAACTAATGAAAATATACGCGAGACTGTCATTTTAGATTTTTCAAAATATTTACATAGTCCAATATCTTAATATATTCCAAACATTATAGAGTTGATCAGAAAGAAACAAGGACAATGATCTCATTAAAGTTGTTATCATAACTGCATTTGATATTAATAAATATTTAAATAATAATTGGGTTGATTAACTAATCTGTCTGTTTTCCGTTTTTTACTCAGTGAACGGGAAACAGATAGTTCAAAAGTTTGCAAAGTGACAATTTCAAACCCTTACTCATGAATGAGGATAATTTGTAAAATAAAATAATTCTTAAAAATAGTTGGGCACGCGAAGCTTAACAAATGTCGAAAACTGGCACACTGCGTTGAAAAGATTGCCTACCCCTGTTCTAGTACGTAAAACTAAAATGAAATAATTATTATTATTTTAATTTCAATGGTGACTCTGTTTAAAATAGAAAGTAGCATAGAGGTAAATCCGAACAAATAAACAAGGTTATAATAAAAATTGTTTGTTTCTTTATTGTATTCTTTTATTTTGGATTTTAAACTATTGAGCACACTTTTTGCAAAATTTATTATATCGGGTTCGAAAATGGATGAATATAATAATTAAACGCAGTTAAAAAGCAAAAAATTTTTAAAAAACTTTAACAAAAACTTGTTTTTGACCAGAAATATTCATTTCCGTCGCAGATGTTGCAAGACGCTTGAGCATGTTCTCAATTGTCAATTGAATCTGTTTCACAGTCAATTGTTGTCGACAGTTTTGTTCAAGATTGACTCGTTCATTTGTTAAGTGTTGAGCAGAAATTATGTTTGCAGAATAGTAAATGGAAAGTAAGATATATAAAAGTATTTGATGCATTTTCACGCAATTTATTTTTTGTGTACAAAAATCAAAAGTCTAAAAAAGTTTTCAAATCAATATAATTGTCTAAAAATTTTTTGACGGCGTCAATATCGTAAATGTTAACTGAAAAATTTGTTTAGTAAGCAAAGTTTCAATTTACTCTCGTAATCACGTTGATGAGAGGATTATATTTGTGCGAAGAAGATCGACAGTCGTTAAACTCTTACTCTAGCAAGTTTTTTGTGTGATTAAAAAACTTTTTTGTTTAATTGTCCAGCAAAGAGTAAAATTTTGTTTCATTCATATCACCATTAAAAAGGTTTCTTAACTCGTATAAGTACGTAATAGCACCAAAATAATTCATTAAACTTTGTGAACTCCGGATGGAAATCAAATTTATTGCAAAACGTACAAAAAGTTTACACCAGGGTTTATTACTCGTTCTACCATATCGCTGTACTACGGAACTGGTTAAAACACTTTTGAATACGCTTATAAATGAAAGTTTTTTCCGAGGAAAAGAATGGTTTAGATCAGTGGTTTTCAACCTTTTTTACACCGCGATACATTTTGCAACCCAATGTAACTTAACGACATCTTTTTTTAAAAAAGTTTATTCTCAAGCTTATGTAGGTTATTTCATGCTTTGGTGAAGGCACATTGAACAAAAAATGATTTAAAACAAGTTATCTTGTAAATAAAAGTTATTAATTAAATTTGACATCCACAAAACAACACTGTGATATGACTTGTGTTGCATTTTATTTTGGCGACCCCTAGCTGCCAGAGCGAATCATAGATCTTGCTCTACAAAATGTTTATTCCTGGCTTTGTTCTTTCTTTCGAGCAATGCAGAGGAAGAAGTTTTATACAGTCATGTTAACCAAAAAAGCATCCAAAGTCGAATGAATTCGCTTGCAACTCTGGATAACAAAAAAGCAGCGGCTGACCGTTATGCCAAAAAGTTTTTTTGTGTTTGAGAACTACTAAATAAACTTGACCTGCTTTTGGAGAAACAATATATTTGTGTTTAATTGAAATTTTTATTTAGATTTAGATTTTTTTATTCATAAATAAGACAAAAATTTAGAATTGTTTTCTGAGACTGCCAAGAAGAAAAAAGTGCCGTACAGTGTCTTTTTTATGGACTTAACAAAAGAACGTGAGTACCCCATATTTAAATGGTTCTCTTATCACTCGGCCACTCGGTTGACTATTTAAAAAAATTCAATAACCAATGCAAGTAATTTTTCATATAAAAAAGATTGATTTTAGACACCTAATCTTTTTTTCTATTTTGTAAATTAGGGTTACCAACTTTCTGTTTCGCCATTCCGGGACACCTTAATACAGGGGCGTCAAACCTTTTTAAGCTGAGGGCGAGTTTGACTCATCAAAAATATTGTTGGGCCAAACAAATGAAACACTTCGATTTTTGTCCCAAAATCATAGTGATCTCTAAAAAAAAAAAATGGTCCTCACTTGAAATCAATCTCGGATTTTATTATTTTTCTCTGAAAACTAGCAATGTCGGAAAAAACAAGAAAAAAAGGAATTTTTACATAAAATCTGTCTTCGATTTCCTGCGCAATTTTTGCCAAAATAGGTAGGACAAAACACCAAAAAATTGCCCCAAAACAATCCAAAGAGCTGTCAGTAAATTCCGGGACAAAAGTGACCCAGCCCGGGACACGGGACGCCAGACGTCAATTCCTGGACTGTCCCGGCCATTCCGGGACCGTTGGTAGCCCTATTGTAAATCTCTGTTTGGTTTTACAGCAATCACTTATGACAACTCTTATAAAAAACTTTATTATGTTGGCCTATTTAAAAACATTGGTACCTACAACTGCTTTTAAAAAAACCGAAAGTTCCAACAAAAACTTTACTTTTACTTAAATTTTAAAAAGAAGTAACTGTAAAACAACGTGCTTGATTCACTTAATTGATTAATTAAAAGCTTACAAAATAAAATTAAAAGACTATAAAAGAAAAGTAAAATAAATAATAGAATTATTTTCTCAGTATAAATAAATATAAGAAAAAGTATGAAATTTCAATTAAAACTATAAGAATTTGCACAAAACATACAAACGTTTAAGCATGATTAGAAGCGCATATGATAAAATCAAAGCATAATTGCTACATATGAGTATCTTTGCATGATAAAAAATCATTAAAAGTAATCAGGAATCAAATTTTTAAATTAATTACTTTTGCTGAATTTGAGTATTTACATTTTGCTTTAATTAGAAAATAAGCGCAGATACCTATTTTAAGCAAAAGTAATTAAGTAAGAATTTGATTCCTGACTACTTCTCATGTTATTTTTCTATTGATAGTTTTCTTTTAATGTTATGTTTTTATTTTATTATTTTTTTGACTACTTTTAATTATTTCGATTAAATGTCGTTTCAATCAAGTGTCATTCGATCACCTGTGGCAGTACCTGGTACCATCATAGGTCCTTTCTATACATCTTTTCTTCAACTTATTCTTCTGTTATTTCAAACTTTAAATAACTTCTATCTGTGTAACCAGCTTTTTCTACCCAAAGACTAGCCCTTATAAAACTCATTCCTGAAAAACAAAACCCTTCTACCATAAAAAATTGTCGACCTATTTCTTTACTAAACACCAATTATAAAATCCTTTTAGCCATTATTTCAAAACAACTAAAACCTATTTTTAATTCTATTATATCCGCCAAGAAACAATGTGGACTACTAAAACGTCAAATTTTAAACGGCCATCTGAATATTAATCGGCTATTGACTTTGAAAAAATTTTCATCAACGCTTTTGCGATTGTCCATATAGACTTCTATAAAGCTTTTAATTTAGTATTTTATCAGTTCCTTCTTTAAACTACTTTTTAACTTGGAATCTTTTATTCTCTATTAAAATGGATTCGAAGTGTTCTTTCTGACTTCACCTCCAAAATCAACCTAAATGGCTATCTTTCTACCTTTTTTCTTTTAAGAGGGGTATCCGCCAAGGTTAGCTTCTTAGCATGCTTCTCTTTATAATTGCAATTGAAGCCTTAACGAAAAAAATTGTTGCTTCAACTAGACTCCAAGGAATCTCTCTTCGTAAAATCCTTTTAAGGTCACTCAATTTGCTAATAATTTGACCTTTTTTATTATTAATACCTCTTCTTTTTCCACACTTCTTTAGATATGAAATCATTTTTTTCTCTTTTTTGGTCTTATAATTAATCATTACAAGACCACCATTATCGCCAATCCTCAACCACACTTTTGAATATTTTATGCCATCTACAACCTGGAAACGAAATTTTATCCTTCAAAAAACAAATTCTATTCAAACTCCCAACCTCATTGACCTAAACCCAACCTTTCTTGGACAATAGCACTTAATCTCTTCTATAAAACATTCAAAGATACTCGTAGGTAGCAATTACGCTATGGTTTCATTATTTGTACATCTAATCATGCTTAACCTTTTGTGTGTTTGTGCAAAATTGAAATTTCATGCTTTTTATTAAATTTATTTATTACTTATACGGCTTACATAAAAGTTTACACAGAATGCTTGTTTATCCATGTATTGCCACAAAAGTAACTCGTTGCTTTTTCGAAGAGCAAAAAAAATTAAATTGGTAAGTCATGTGAAATTCTGCTATTTTGAATTTGCTTTACTAAGTTCGCAAAACATGCTTTTCGTTTCGCTTACCAAATAAAGCTAAGACAATCCAATTAAATTGAATAGTTTATTGATTTTGTTTTCAAAAGCTACGAGGTAATAAAAGAAAGCGATAAAAATTATAAAAAACTTAATAAAAGGTTTCAAATAAGCTCTACTTTGGCTCTTTCAATTAAGTTTTTAGCTTTGCTTTAGCTTAACTCTTCTATCCTGATTTTAGTGTATTCTTATGAAAGACATTTTACGATACTTTCTTCTGTTTGGCAGTATTAATAAGCAGCTCTAAATTTTAAACTAAATAAAAACTTTAAAAAAATTGGTATATATTGACATCTTTGAAAGTAAGTAATTGCTTTCTGGTTTCCCTAAACTTAGCGCCCTTGACGTTGTTCTGCAAGTAACGAGAGTAGCAATAAGCCTATACATGATAGTGATATTAATGATAAATTTATCTAAAACAGTTTTAAACTACTGGGTGTTGTGTAATTCTATTTTAATAGTTTTGATAACGGTGAAGATTTCTATAAGTGAACTCAATTCTTTAACAAGATGCAACGAAGCTAAACTTTTTTTAGCATGTGCCTTCTGATAAGTTTCTACTAAAGGTTCTGAGTCTTATCTATGATTTCAGATATTTTTTTGAGTAATTTTCAGACACGCTTTTAATTTTTTATCATCATCATCATCATCATCATCATCATCATCATCATCATCATCATCATCATCATCATCATCAATAAATATAAAAACTCTATAATTACATAATCTTTGACTGCTTTGGTCTGAAAACTGAAAAATCGAAACTGATTTTTTTCAAAGTGATTGAAGCATTTTTTACAAACATTAATGCATTTATTTCTATCTTTAACTGATTTGTTCTACACACAATTTCGATCATGTTAAAAGTACTTTTTTTTCAAAAAAAGAACTTTTAGTTTTATCGCTCATTTATTTACATTTAATGCAATAGTTTTGTATGTCTGGCTTTATACAGGGGGTGGACAAAATAATTGGAACAGGTTTAAATTTAACTTCTTTATTACAACAACCTATTATATAAAAGATATCAAATATAACTTCTTAATTGCAGGTTATATATGTTGTAGATAAATTTTTTAACTAATTTACTGTCATTTTCTCACTTATTAATAAAATTGATTGAAAATTTAAGAGAAATGCATAGCTTCTCCGAGTTTGAAAAAAGGGCAAATTGTTCTCATGGCAGGAGCCTTAATCAGTAAAGTTGCCAAACTGTTTGTTTCTTCAAGAGCTACAGTATCGAGATCTATGACGAAATTTTGCAAACAGGGAAAACTTTGAGCAACTGTAAAAATTCAAGACGGACTGAAGAATTACGGACAGGCACCGGTGTGCATTAACATGCATTGTGAAAAAAAATCATCGGACAACTGTTGCCAAAGTGAAAGGTGAGCTGAACCGTCACCTGAATAACCCAAATTCTAGAAAAAAGTGTTCGTTGTGAGCTTCTTGCAATCGAATATCATGGGAGAGCCATTATTACGAAACCTCTTTTCTCCACTAGAAACATCCAGAAGAGGTTGAAGTGATGGCAGAGACCACAAAGACTGGTCTGCAGACTAATGGAAGCAAGTAGTATTCTCAAACAAATATAGTTTTTCACTGTTTCCAACTTCGGAGTAAGTTTATGTGTGGAGGCAGCCCAGGGAAGCCTACAATCCTGAATGCTTTCTTCTAACAGTGAAGCATGCAGGTGGATCAGTGATGGTTTGGACCACTATATTGTGGAAATCTTTTGGTCCAATAGTTTCCCAGCATGTAGAATCAACAGAAATCATTACTTAAACATTTTGGCAAATCTTGTTCATCCGATGGCCCAGACTTTATTTCCTGATAGTAATGCCACAATAAACACTGATCATATGTTTCAGAATTGGTATGAAGAGCATGAAAATTAGCTAAAGCAAATAGAGTGGCCTCCCCGATCTCTACATATCAACATTATTGAACATTTGTTGTATATTCTAGAGAGACAAGTGCGAAACCGTTATCCTCCACCGTCTAGTCTTAAAGAACTTGATAAAGTTTTGATGAAAGAATAGCTGAAACTTTCTGTGGACAAAGTTAGGAAGCTGTATGTTTCCATTCCTAGACGTATTGCAGCTTTGTGTAAGGCTAAAGAAGGTCAACTCCACATTAAATAAATTTTCTCTGAAATTACTTAGTGTTCCAATTATTTTGTCCAGCAATTGTAGGTCGAAATTGTTTTTTCATTATGAGTTGGTTAGTTTTAGTTTTTAATTTCTTTACTAAATACTTGGCCCATTTTACTTTGGCTAACTTTATTGATGAATTCATTTATCGCAATTTGGCCAATTAAATAAAATTGTCAATTTGACTTTGCTGAAAAGAATAATAGATTTCTGTTAAAAGACTTTTAATACTCTAAGCCAGGGGTGCACAACTCAGGGCCCCGCGGGCCCAACTGGTCCCGCGGGTGTCTTTTAATACGCTCGAAGAGAGTTCCCTATTGTGCGAATCTGAACAACATAAAGCACTCAAATAAGAAACAATATAAAAGCTGTCACATATCGCAGTCTACGTTGTCTTTATTGGTCATAAACTCGTCTATGACGTCATAGGAGAATTGATTGTATAGAATGTGACTCGAAAGGTTAATGTAAAACGTGCTAATTGTGTAATAAAAAAGTGATTTTGTTAGCAATGCTGTTTCAAGTGTAGCTTGAGTCTAAAAAATATTACAAAAACTCTACCGGAATTTATATTTGCATAATCGCATAAACATGAATCTATCCATAAACATTATGTGGGCCCGCACGTTATACGCACCTATAAGATTGGCCCAGCACCAGTTTTGAGTTGTGCACCCCTGCTCTAAGCGAATGTTCATTTTGTTCGAAAGTCAAAGAAAAACTAGATAATAAATTTTCAAAATCTACATAATCATCAAAATTCTACCGAAGTTTAGATTACATATGTTCTAATTAGTTTGTGGCTCAAAGTTATTTTATTGATTAGGTAAGCATGCAGATCAAATAAAAAACGCTTTTTTTTTAAAAAAAGTAAACAATAATTGGTATCAGTATGTTTTATTTCAGTTCCGCCGTAAAAAATGTAGTTAAATTGAAAAATTTTTTATCAGTAGAAAGCAGAACAGAAAAAGAAAGAAGCAACAAAACAATAAACGTTATGACATGCGAGCAAGATGAAAAACAATTTTTCTGGCAATAAATGTGCGTGGTTGTAACACCTTTTAAGAAAAAAATAAGAAATGAAAAAGATAAAGAAATTGCAACTAAAAAAATAAAGCGTCATCCAAGTCATATGTTAATGCTGTTGTGTCGGCGAAAAAATGTGAAGGGATACACAACACATCGCTGGCGAAAAATGCCTGACAGGCAATGAAACCCATCCAAAAAAATCCTGTTGCGCGTCAAAAGAACCATTTCACTTACGTGACAAGACAAGAAAATTAAAAGAAAATTGATATTTGAATCTGGTTTTTGATAGAATCTTCTATTCATCGTAATGCAAGGAAAGTACGAGTAAATGAGTTATCTTATAAAGACAAATTTTCTGAAGAAACAACAAAAACCACAGACAGACAGACAGACAGACAGAAGTTTGTTTTGTTAGAGATTATTACGCACTATGAAGGTAATACATAAAAATGAACGAGAAAGAAAATATATATCAAAATAATAATACACAGGTTATTTACAACTACAGTAAATAAAAAAATAAATAAAATAATAACAATCTTGACAGGAGACTGCGAAGTGACCGATTAAGGTCTTCTAGTCAAGCAGTCACCCAGAAATTGTAGCGGAATTATTCAATTTCAAAGATTAATGCGTTAGGGCACGATGAATTATATCGTTTTGATTCATATATAGGAATTTAAGAGATGAATTTTAATATCATGTTTGAAGGTATTAAACGATTGATTTCGAATATGAGGAGAGATGGAGTTTCAGATTCCAAACGAGCACAAGAAAATAGGAATTTTTGAAGTTTATAGTTTATATAAGAGGAATGAATTGAGAAATTAAGAATTAAAAAAGAATTGTTTTAATTTTTTCTTGAAAATATTGTTTGTTTTAAAGTTTTGTATCATAACAGAAATATTATTCTAAACTTTTGGTCCAATAAATTTCAATGATGGTTGAATAAAACTAGATCGGTAAAAACTGGTACTTTACGAGCTCTTCCGGGATAATTTTTTGGGCGTTGATTTTTAAAAAACTGTCAATTTGGTCTAGATTTTGAGAAATGTTATATTTTAGATTTACGCGTCTGGTGTCTTTAAGAACACTGTTGGATACGAAATTCGTATATTTCCTGAATTGTTAAACTATCTAACATGTTACTTATACACTAGTGATTTTTTATGAGACCCTTGATTTGTAAACCAGCTCCTGAAAAGTAATAAGAAGCTTAGAAAACACACAAAAATTTAGCTTATATACAATTTACTATATGCTGGCAACTGTAACTTATTTCACTTACAAGATATACGTAGATAAAAAAGACTACACAAATATTACGGGCCTTATAATGTAAAGATTGTGGTAAAAAAAGGTCAAAATGCAAAGAATAGTTTAAACATGATAACATAATGGTTTTCCATGACAGAATGTTTTGTTTTTCATTGAAATTTGCTGATCCTAGAATTGCTTTTTCTGGACTTTTCGGCAGTACATATAAACTGTGGGGAACTTTTTTTTTTAAACAAAAACAACTTGATGCCAGCATATTAATATTTTAACATCTCTGGTATCTTTTTTCTATTGTTTTTATATCTTGGTGAATACTATCTTTTAGTTTTCGGAAAAATAGTTTATGTGACTAAACAAAATGGAGCTTTGCACATATATTTTACCCTAATTGTTCGTTTAAATTTAACGACAGTTATATAATACTTAATAGTTAAAAGCTTTAAAATTTCTTAGAAGTTTTAGGCAACATTTGTAAAGTACAGCAAAACATTTACGTCAGAGTTGTCACCGTAAGTAAAAACTAGATATTTGCCCTGGATTAAATGTCGTTCTGAGGGTTATCAAAAATTTCTTCCTATTACTTTTTAATGTCAAGAGCAGAAAACTTTTCTTACCAACGGGCAAAGCAGTCATTTTGCCTGACTACAGCTTTTACAAGCTATTTTGTGAATTTCAGTTTGATACGGAGAGGAGGGGAAGTGTTGCTTAATTTCAAAAGAGTTTATAGCAATTGTTTCACCAATCTCTCATTTTTCTTTCTTTGTCCAGCTTTCCCTTGTCCAATGTTTTTGGCAAGCCCTGGTGTTTCACAGAGTACAAGTAAATAAGGAAATAATAAAACGAGATTAACTGATATTTTAAAATAGACCAAAAGACTACTATTGACTAACTATTTATGGGTCTACATTAACAACAGCTGATAAAGAATTTTGTCATTGAAAAAGACCGCCAGTTATTACAAGTTCTGCTTTTAATTAAAAAATAATTGGTGCAGCGTGGTCGAGTGGTTAAAGCGCCGGGATCGTGATCGAAACGGTCTCGGTTCAAAACCTATTCGCCCCATTCTATTGTGTCTTTGGGAATGATACTTTACGGCACTTTCCCCTGCTTGTTGGTTTTGGCAAGCAGTTCTAAATTATAATGATTTCCCTATAAAAAAAATTCAAGCGCACAACATTATCTTGGCATCTCGGGAAGCTGGTCGGGATAATTTCTTGCCCAACGTATAACGCTTCCGGCGCTTTCCTGCGAGTCGGGAGGATAAATATAGAGATAAAAAAAAACAACAACAACTAAGTTTAGCAGTTTTTGGTACGATTTTTCAACATTTTATAGAAAACCCCAAAGACCATATTTTAAATAGACCATATTTTAAAATAGACCAAAAGACTACTATTGACTAACTTTTTATGGGTCTACATTGACAACAGCTGATAAAGAATTTTGTCATTTAAAAGCACCGCCAGTTATTACAAATTTTGCTTTTAATTATAAAAAAATTGCTGTTAAGTTTGCAGTCTTTGGTACATTTTTTTAACATTTTCTAAAAAACCCCAAAACGTATATTGTCTAGCTGTTAATCTTGACCAGGTGGACAAAATTTGATATGATTTTTGGTCTCAGCGCCCCTGAAAACGTCTAAATCTCTTAAAAGCTTCATATATTCAAAAATCCTGGATAATGGTCTTATTGTAGTTGTATTTTAGCTTTGCTTAAACAAACAATCATAAGACGATTTACTTTCCAGTTTCTTGCCTTATTTAACGAACAACTGATATAACAAAATTTATATTTGCTTAAAAATATCAATTTATTATTTTACAAAAAAACATAAAAAAACTCCAAAAAAATTTGAAATTTAATTTACTAAGTTTTTGATAAAAAAGTTATAAGAAACATTATTTTATTTGTTTAAATCAGTATTTCTTAAGCTTTTTTGTTACCCGATCCCATTTCCAAAATAATTACATTATATTTGGCAAGCTCTTGACGTTGATTAAATGTGGGGTTTCAAATTTAAATTCATAAACGGTCTAAATAAATTTCCACTGAGATATTTTGCAACTAACCTTTTTTTTATTTCTAAGTAAATAATTATTTGATAATAAAGATGGTAAAAAAAGCATAAGATGCGTTCCGCTGAAAAATTACGTTGTACTGTAATCTTTAGTAAACAGAAAGATGCAGATAATGTTTGCTTAAAAAAAAACTTTACAAAACTCTTTCGGAGCAAGTAGCATAATAAGTAAGCATTAAAAGAAACTTAAAAAAATACAATGAAGAAACAAAGATTTAATAGATAAAAGAGCATAAGTACTTTATAGTAATTTTTTCAAAGCATAAGCTGTAATTTTACATTTATTACCATTAGCTCAATATTTTACAAAAAGCAAAAAGTACGATTGAAATAAACCGAATTTGAGCAAACGATCATAAGACCGCCAATTATTAGTCATTCGCTAAATTGTAAAGGTAACAACCGAAACAAGTTCTTACTTGTTTAAAAATCTTGATTACTATTGTACAAACAGATGTCAAGAAAATACCTCTTAATTGACAAAATTTGGTCTGATCGTCATTTTGACTCCTTTCAAAAGTTAATACCATGTTTTCATTGAAACCAAACGACACTATCCATATTAATTGGTTCATCTACGTATGGTATATAACCATTCCAGTTACATTGCCCATCATAATACTTTTCATTCAAGTTAAAATAAAAGCAATATCGGTACCACCAAGCTCCGTGGCGTCTAGCTGCACAATTTTCCCAACTCGCCGCATCATTATCGCGATCCTTCGTTGAAAAATGTTGATTGTTATGATAAGATACAGAATCACCTGTATTAATAATACAATGACCACACAATTATGATTTCTACTATTTAATTTTCTGGGTCGGAAGAAAATAGCAGAGTGATTTAATGTAAAGCAATGGTCAAGGGCTTACTCCGGTTTGCACACAGAAATAATTTTGACGTTCGACTGAAAATTTTATGTTTTATTGTAGCTTTTAATGCAAGTGAGATTGTTATTGCGAGTGAGGGCCGAATCAAATAAATAGGCTTAAACGTTACTAGAAAAATTACTTTTGTGAAATTTTCCTTATTGTTGGGCTTTTTGAAATTATTGCAAAGGGGCGAAGCATTTACATTAAAAATAACTTTCTCTTTTTTGAATAAAATTGGGCTTGAGAAATTTTCTTAAATAAAAAGCATGTACGAAATATCTGTTAGTTTAATTGCATCGGCGGTTTGATGCTGCTTTTCGTTAATGTAAAATTAACCAATGATTTATGGGCTAGTTCAGCGTTTCTCAAACTGTGTTCTGCGGAACTCTAGTGTTCAGAGAGTGTACCTAAAGGATTCCGCGAAACAATTGTTACTTTCTTAAAGTGTTCCTAAGCTTGTGAGTTGAGCAATAAAAATAATATTATGCTTGGACTCAAGATACGTCCCGAAGAGAAAAACTTTTTAGTTTATTTTAAAGAGACAAAAATTGGGAAATCAAAAACAGATTGAAAGTGAAGATCCTCCCTTTTTTTAGGGATCACTCTGTATTAGTGACAAAAATCAAAATTTTGGAGATAAATTCAAAGTGAAGATCTTTTTTTTTAGAGTCACTTTAGTTTTCGGGCGAAAATCGAAATTTTGGAGGCAAATTCAAATTAAAGATCTTTTTTTTGAAGATCGGACAAACATTGGGAAATCTGACAAACTAAGACTATGTATTCCGGTTTCGAGTTCGACTCCGCTTTTGGCAAAATTAAGCTTACATGTCCGCTACAGCTAGTCAAATGTACCAAACCAATAAGTAAGCATGCGTATACACGGTGAATGCTTTTCCGAAAATAGTGTCGCTTTTTGACGCTAAATTTGAAATAAAAAAGAACTTAATAAAAACTGCAATAAATAAGGAAATAAAAAATTTTCGTTATAAAATCAATGACGACAGATCAAAGGGTAGATTTTTGTTGAAAAATATAAACTTACCTTTAGTTTAGTGACTGTTCTTCAAAATTCTACAGAAGATTAACAAATTACTTTTACGTTAATTTGATGACAAAATAATCTTTGAATTGATGTAAAAACGTTTTTGTATAAATTTGATTTTTGGACACAAAATTGTCTATCGAATACTTTTTTCTGGGCAAACATAATAAATTTCAGCTTGTATGGTATAAAAAGCTTACCCAGTATAAGATATGCTTTCCCAGTTAAGATATATGATTAATTGGGTAGGCTATATTTTTCATTGCTCGACTTTTAAGAAAAAAATTAAGAAAAAGTCAAGCCATGAAAAAATATAACCTACGCAGCAAGTTTGAGTTTGAAAGCGTAAATTATTTTTAATTCAAAGTGAAAGCCAGAAAAATAGAAAAAGGTTTTATTTGCAACAAAAACGTTCTACATTTATGAGTATGCTAAATCAAAAATATTTGCCGGCCAAGTAAATACTTACATCACCGCCGCCGAAAAACGAAGACCTTTGTATTTATTTTTTTTGGTTTTTATTAAGTGTTTTAGTAAAAATTTTTTCCAACGCCAAAACGCCAACGTTTTTAAAAGTGCTTTTTCGACCAAAAAAGTGCTCTTTCCGCCCAAAATTTTTCCGGTGCCCTTGATTGCGGCATCTCTTTATCTTTTACTTGCCAGCACTACTGCTGAAGAAGGTTGCATACTTCATTGAATGGTGGTCTATTAAACAATCTTTTGCTATGTGTGATGACAAAAGTGTTATGAACTGGAGTATTAAACTTGAACTAACTCAACAAATAAAAATTTCTGAAGTACAATTAAAAAAATTCAATCCCACTAATTAATTAAGTAATTTTAAAGAAAATTAGACTTATTAATTTTTGGGGCGCAGAAAATTCATTTGTCAGGTTGTAATTTGAAAGTCATTGTCATTTTTTTGGAGGGACAAAATTTAAAGAAAAAAGACACTTTTTTAAATTTTTAAAATTTTTAATTTTTAAAAAAACATACAATTTTTAAAAATTTAGTAAATACAAAAAAAAGTTCATTTCTCTCAATGGAAACAATGATCCCTACTTTTGTCCTGCATTTAAGGTTCAGATAAAATCCAAAATAAAAAACTTCACTTTCAATCGATCTAACATTTCGGTCCAGTTTCCAAATGCTTCTGTATCTTTCCACCTGAACCTTCCCTTTTCAAAAAGGAAGGAGGCACTTTGAAGGAGTCAAAAGAGCAGGGGTATCTCCCAACCCTTTTCATTCCTCCTCGCTTCTGGCACCTCTACAAATACTAATAATGAGAATGAGAATTAAGACAAAAATTAAAATGAACCTTTCCTAAACTCGAAAAATTAGAGATGAAAAACTCAAATTTGTAAAGTTTTTGTGAGTTCGAACAAAAAATTGATTAATAAAAATCTATCAAGCTTTCGACATTAACATAAATATTAAAGCGCTAAGGCTTACAAACCATAATTAAAGCCTTAAAAAATTCAATTTTTTGTAAGTTAAAAAGTTTCAGCCAGCGATTGGCCTACTTAGCAAGTGGCAAAGGCGTGCTTCAGTGATTAAAAAAGCTTAGTTCGGACAAACTTTTCTGCACGTCGACTTGAGAACAAGTAAAAATATGTTTTATCAAGCCTCAATCAAATACACACTCTTCACCACTTGACATGAATATTTGCTTTTTTTAACTCCACTTACACACAACTACGCTTTTTTACATGCGGTATGAGAGGAAGCAAGTAAAGACTAAAAAAGGTCTTGACTTTGACAGCTATGACTTTTTCAAAAGTCTTGACACCAAAGATTTATTGCTCAGGTAAACCCTAACTCTTATTTATCAAACCCCATTAAACCCCTTCGATCGGGTCATAAAAGGGGAGGGCCGGAAACCTATGGCTCGCGAGTCAGATTTGGCTCTTTTTATGACGGCATCTGATTCGCAGCCAACAACCTCTAAGCTGTGCGCGTGTGCAAGCGCACACACAAGATTTCAAAAGTGAAGAACGTTTTTTTAGAGATCACTACGTTTTTGAGACAAAAACGGAGAAATCTGAGTCAATTTCGTCGCACACACACAGCTAAAAATTAGAGAAAACATTGCATGGATCTCACGCACAGCTAAAATTAGAGGAAACATTGCATGGATCTCAGGAAAAGCATTTGAAATTATTTAGCTTTTATGACTCTCTTACCGCAAAAGGTTTGCGATTCCTGCCTTAGATGTTCCAATCGACCACTTGGGTTTAACAAATAAACTTGTTCACCTACATTGCGCACAACTAGACAACATGCATTGGTGAGACAAAATATTTCGGGGAAGGTCAATAAAAGATCTAATATTAGTATTTTTACTTTTCAGGATAATTACTGTTTAAATGTTCAAAGTAAGCATGCTATTTATACACACATAAGTTTAAAAAGTCACTTGGGCTATCATAAGCTTGTAATATTTAAAAATATGTATAAATTCATAAACTTTACTATTTGCTTCAAAGGCAATTACTTGCGATCTGACTCGATAAGACTAATTTAATAATAAGCACATTTCAAATCAAATTTCCAAAACACTTAATATTTTAGAAGTTGATTGATTAGGTAATCTATCCACAGCAGATACGCGTCGAAATCGGTGTAAATGTTGATTATTTGGAAGTAGTTTACGCATAGTCGCTTTTTACAAAGGCTTAGTTCATTTTAACAACAACTACCTGCTCTCTTCATCGAAAAAAAACTTGGTTGAATGATTTTTTTTTAGCCAGTCATCTATATGGTTTTCCAAATGAATGCTCGATCTATCTTCTAAATTAGAAGGGACGTTAGATTTCACCCATGGGGTTAAATTTCCAAATATAAAATGGTAATATAGCAGTCTGGGTTAGTAAAAGGATGAACCTTCGTCCCCAGTCCTTGTGTTGACCTGGAGTAGATGTCCTTCCAAACGACGACGACGACGACGAAATAATAAAAATTGATTTCAGTATAAAAATCATCATCAGTCTTATTTAATCAATTTTAATTATTTTTTTGGGTTAAAAATTTTTTATGAACTTTGATTAAAAAAATTTTTTCTGCTATGATGACTTTCGTAAAAACGGGCTTTTTCTATTTTGATTAAAAAATTGTTCAATTTTCAAATTAATGTTTGTTTCAACTTTTATTCAACATGTGACCTAAACATAACGTAATGAGTCATTTTGCGATAAAAAACCAGTTAGCATTACAAATTTTAGTTTGTGCCTTTTGAGTTGAAACCGTCTTGACTAAAAAATAACAAGTTCGTGCTGCAAAAATCACAAACATTTGTTGAGCAATATTTTTCTGCATATGATTTAATTTTTCAATTTCATATCAGGCAAACTTCTCGACTCATTCTTGGTGAAGAAACACGCATTTTACTTTTTTCACGTTTCACTGGCGAACAAAAAAATTAAGACCTAAAAAACTTTTTGATTTTACGTAAAAGTAAGCAAAATATTGTCACGTTTGAAGTTTGTTTTTTTGGAAAATTTATCCATGCTCAGTCAACGATATCAGCAGAACTGCCAGTTTGACTATGTAGTGCAGGCTACCGGTATACTGTTTTTAAATTTAGAATTTTGTAGTATTAAGTTGTGTTGCGTGCTTGCTAGTTTTTTGAACTTAAAGGTGTGAATCTTGAAATGTTTCTCCCGGTTTTGGTTAGAATACAACATTTAATTAAAGTTCTCTAAAATTTAATTTCCTACGTATTTGGTAATAATTTATTTATTAAATAGTTGCATTATAAAAGATAAACTGTGGCGAAAATTTGTAAGATCGAAAGTATTAGAAAGAAAACAAAAGTTTATAGAAAAGAATGGGAAGATGATTACGCATTTGCTATTAAGGGAAATAAGTGTTTGTGCTTAACTATAATTTTGTTGATAAATTTGTTATATGCATAATTTAATTAAATTTTGTCCAATAAAACAACAAAAAGCATGATCTAAACAAAGCTTAATTATCAAAAATTTTGTATGGAACCTCTCATTGTTTCTTATATAGAACATGACGTCATTTCCTTCCGGATCACAGTTACATATTGAAATAAAAATTTGTGATTGTATACGCGTTTGTCATAAAACTGCTAACGCGTTAATTGCCATGCTGCAGCGCACTTTTTCGCTCTGTTCGTCATCGTCCATCACTGATTTAAGAAACAAATTGAAATTTAAGTGCTAACCAGCACAATCGATTATAGCTTTAGTAAAATAATTGAAATGGTCATTTCTTTAATATTTTAAACAAAATCTTTTGGAAAGAACTTCTATAATGCTAAGTCAAAATTTTTAAAAAATGCAAACTGAAAAGAGTTTTCAATTATACTTTCTGGGGTAAATATACAAAAGTTTTTAATAGAAAAGTTTAATAAAACTCGAAAAATTTTTACAATGGTTACAATTAATTTATGATTAAACTTTTGTCTTAAATGAAAATTTATGCAGTACGTCAAAAGTTCATAAGCTCACTTCTTGGTAAGACCGAGCTACCTTTTGAGCCTATTTCTAAAATTTGTGCTTACTGTTATAAACAATGATCAAAAAATTTTTTTGCCCTAATTTCAACGTGTTTATTTTAAAGTTATAGTTTTTCATTAAATTTAATATTTTTTAGCTTTCAATAAAATTAGCAAAAAATTTGTTTAATATTCATTTTCAACCTAAATTTGCCATTTAATCATATTTCAAAGCGACCATAATTATTGTAGTTTATGTCTTTTCTTTTCAAACACATTTTCTTAAGTTACGTTTAAAAATTCATTTCATTGGAGGGAGCATATACTGTAGGTTAAAGCCTCACTTGTTTCACGATTGGCATTACGTGACTTTTATTAGCCATGGTTATTTTTTGGTCAGTTTGGACTATAATTTTGACAATAGAAATGCCTGTACTCAGTCCAAAAGGTATGTGCTTCCGGTACAAATATTGTCAAAAAGTTGCATGATGCATTCGGTACAAATATTCTCGAAAACTTGATATTAAAAACAAAATTACCAAAAATATCCACTCCCGCCTTTGTCGCTTGCAAAATGATAAACATATATTTGCATTACTATTGCTACTGATTTATATATAGCCGGTTTTACTCCGAGTTTCAAGTAACTTAACAATTTAAAATGAACTTCATGAATATTGAAGCTTAAGAGTGTTTTCGGATAACTGTGGGAGGCTGATTTAAAAAAAAATTGTCAAATATTTCCTGTGTGGTCTAGTTTTTGAGAAACGTAACATTTTAGATTGTTTTCAATTCAATTTTGTTTTTAAATAGAAAAGAGTGGGAGTTGACTTTTTATAAAATTTTTTTACAATTTTTCAACATTTTATAGAAAACCTCAAACAACATGCTGTTTAGTCGCTAATTCAAACCAGATGGGCAAAAATTGATGGGATTTTGGGACTCAGCGTCCTCAAAAATCTTAAATCCGTTGCAAGTTTTAAGCCTCCGAAATCCTGTTTACTAGTGTTGTTGTAACTTCATTTTATCTTCTCCAAAAAGTTAAAGATACTAAAAACAAATTGTTAATTTCTATTGTTTTAAATGCAAAAAAATTATCAAAAACTGTATGGTCAAAAAAATAAAATTTTAAATTGTAAATTACTAACTTTGCTGTAAAATTTTTCCTTGGCTTGTATTGTGTTGTGTTCAAGTAGATATTGTGTTTCAAGTAGATACAGTTTTCTATCATAATTTTAATCTTTAATTTTGTTGTACAACTTGTTATTCGGTTTATTTGACTGGTTTTGTTGTATTTATTAACAAAGCAAATGTTTTAACTAATTTTTTACCGTTTACAAAGCCTATTCAAAAATGTCCTTATTTCATCTAGTTTATTGTTGCATTTTTTATGATATCGTCATTAAAATGTTTTTTCCGATTATTTTTAAGGGAACAGAAAATAATTAAGTTCCACTTTTGTTAACGCCCTGAAAGTATGAAATTTTTGAAAGGTTTTTTGTTTAAACAAAACTTTGCAAAGCTTTTTCTGAGCAAATAACATAATAAGGAACTATTGAAAACTTACAAAAATAGTATATAGAAACACTTTAATAGATAATAAATGAGCATACATATGTTATAAAAGTAAACCGTACATTATGCTTTTATTCACAAAATTCATGACTAATATCTGAAAAGAAAACAACAATAGAAATCCAAATAAAACTAAGCGTTTGGAAATAAAGTAGCTGACAAGAGCGATTAAACAAAACCACATTATTATTTAAAGTTAAAGAAGTTTGCGCAAGGCAGTGCAGTACGTAGAAAAAAAGACGACAAAAATAATAGGAAAGATAAACGTATGAACAAGGTAAGCGCTAGGGCGGTTCGAATCCAGGTTGAATCACGACACCGTAAATTATAGAATTTTTTTCAAAACATAAGCAGTTATTTTACATATATAACTATTAGCTCAACATTTCAAAAAAAGCAAAAAGTACGTTTGAAGTAAACCGAATTAGAACAAACGATCATAAGATAATCAACTGCCAGTCATTTGCTTATTCATACAGACAACAACTGATACTAGTTTACACTTGTTTAAAAATCTCGATTACCATTATACGAGCAAATATGAAGAAAATACTCTTAATGGATGACATTTTGTCTGATTTTCATTTTGACTGTTTTCAAACGATTTGATCTCCAATCCTTCCAATAAATACCATCAAATTCAAATCGTCCATCTCTGTAATATTTTCCATTCAAGTTGGAACGATAGCAACGTTTGTACCACCAAGCTCCAGAACGTAGAACCGCACAATTACCATCACTCCACTCATCATTATCGCGATCCTTTGTTGTAAATGGTTGTTTGTTGTGATAAGATAAAGCATCACCTGTATTAAGAATACTATGATCGCAAAATCATGATTCTACTATCGTTCCTTTTAGAGCGGAAAAAAATATCAGATTAATTAAATATAGAGCAGTGGTCATTAGTCAAGTGCCTACCCCGACCGATACATAAAAATATTTTTGATGTTCAAATGAAAAAAATTTATTTTAATTTAGCTTTTAATGAAAGTGAGAATGTTATCGCGAATTCAATCAGTTAAATAGCCTTAAACGTTATCAGAAAAATTATTTTTGTAAACTTTTTCTTGTTGCTGTGCTTTATAAAATTATAACAAAAAGTAAGCGTTTACATTAAAAAAAAAAAAAAAAGTTTTTCTTTTTTGAGCAAACTTGCGCTTGAAAAACTCTTTTAAATAAAAAGATTCTGTGTACTATCTGTTTACTTTGATAGTATTGGTACTTTGATGATGTTTTTCGTCAATGCCAAATTAGTCAATAAGTCTGTCAATATTTTTGGGCTACTTTAATACACATATAAGTTTGTTTGTTTGTGTGTCTGTTTGATTTACAATAAAAATATTGTTCACAATAACATAAAAAGTTCGTTTAATGTTGTCCGCTCGACTTTAGAAAAGCAGTGACAGATACAACTGTACTGTAACTGTAAATTACACCATTTAGCAACACCATCAAGCGCCGAAAACGCTTGTGGAAAATCTAAAATCGATGTGAAATAACTAAGCTAATTTTTAAACACAAGTCGAATAAAAACCTTAACTAATACAGCTGTTTTAAAAATCATGATAATTTAAAATTAAAAATCATGATACTTTTAACCTCATTTAAACTACGCGTAGTTTAGCCAAATCCTGTTAAATAAAAGTAAATACTTGAAATATTTTGCAAACAATTTTTGATCTTTACAATTTTACAATTGAATTTTAATTTCCTGATTTTTTTAGTTTGATAATAATGTGCTATAACGAAAGTGAAACTGAGTAACTAATAAAAATATAGCGCTGAGTTTTTTCAGTTACGCCAATCTGCTTACCTCCTGTTCCACTATAGCTATCTACTGTCAGCTGGTAGTTCGATTCAGAGTTGCCAATTTTAAAATTTCTGAAAGCAAATAAATTTGTGCTTTTTTAAATTTACTATAAGTATGCTTAAATCGAAGTTATTTGAGAAAACGTTTAAATATAATGCGTATTTAGATCAAATGAAATAAGCGAGAAACAAAAGTTTAAATTCAATATTTCTATCGGTTGTAAATGTTTAATAATAATGCATACATTAGTAACAAAATTGTTTTCGCATTACAGCACGGCAATTCTTATCAATGAATATACATTTGCCAAACTTAAAATTGTTTTTATAACTTTGCTTAATTACCATCTTTTTTTCATACCACGTAGTTTAAACCTTGCGACTAATATTGATTCGCATGCAAACAGTTTAATAAGGTTTCATATCAGTTTGTTGATACAGTAATATATAAGTTACTCGAACAATATTGAATATTGCTATAAATGTTAAAAACTAAAAATAAAGATTTAGATTATGGAAAACTGAACATACTTGTACGAAGCGTATGCGGTCTTGCCTTTCCAATTTCTCAAGTCTACACGCAATTGGTAAGATTTTGAACGAGTAATGTAGTGTAAAATATCCAATCCTAAAATTGGTTGATTACAATCAATATTTTACGCTGAAGTAACTTGTAAGATATACTATGGAAACAAAAACATTAAAACTAAACTACTTTTGTTTCCACAACAAAGTTGATAAAAAATAGCTCTGCATGTACAATAATTCTAAGATAATAATAAATTATTGGGGCCGATACTATAAAAGTTTCTTTTTTGTGTGCATTGGCATCTCGTTTTGATAAAAAATAGAAGACAAGAAGAAGATTTAAATTTTTTTTGGTCTAAGCTGCAACATCGATCAATTTTGTTTCTGATAGTATTGGTGTTAAACCAGCATCGAATTTTGTCGATTACAAACATCAAACCTTCTGCTTCACTTTGTATGTGGACACTTAATGCGTTTGCAGTTGGTTTAAATATGTCACACTTGAATTTTGATGAAAAATAAATCAAGGCTTCATTTGCGTATGGAGAAATAAATTTATTTAATCAAAATGAATTTATTCGCTCTAACTAATAGCTGTTAAGAAAAATGGTTCTTTGCATATTTCACCTATTTATCAAACAAGATTATCAGATTTACCCCACATAAGAATAATTAAAAATTCTAGTCAAAATTCACTACCGCATAATCTGGTTATACGGACTTCGGATCTATCTAGATCTCTGCTATTTATTTCGTGGCTTGTATTAATTGCTAAATTTAAGATGTTTTTCTTGTTCTTTTAACAAAAACTACTTCAAAAAGTACACTAATCTCGACCATTTTTGCTGTTGCTGCAAATGTTTCAACTCAAAAATCACAAAGTAGACCTAGAGAGAGTTTTCTGGCTGTTGTAGTAAAAAATAAATCTAAAATTATGTAGCTTAAAAATATTTTATGTTTTATTTTTTATTGCTAGAGTCCCATAGATGTCTTATTTAAATACGTAGATTACACAATTTTTCAATAAAAAAGGCCTTGATAGATAATTTGATCTCAGTGTCTTTTAATTACAATTTGATTTGTCAACTAATTAATGTTCTTGTGAATTCCGAGTACTAAAACGAAGCGGTTTTCCTAAAAAAGGGTTTTATCAGAGCGGTAAAACTGCGGCAGGACTCTACAAGAATGGGCAAAAGAAAGAAAAATTAACAGTGGGCTACGTACAAGGTGGATACTGCTGACCGAATAATCGTTCACTAATCCTTGGCATCAAAATTTTTATTTTCTTTGTTGTTACGTAGCTGAAGTAAAACTTTTTCTAATTATGATTAGTAGTTTTAGAAATTGAAAAATAAACTAGTTTTAGACACTGAGCAATAAACAATTAGCACTTTCATCGTCATCATTATCTTTAACACTTGGCACATTTTGCTCAGTTATAGCCATTGGGTTTAAAAAAAATACTTTAGCAAACTGTACAATAAAGTTGAACATAACAAAGTGTTTTGGATAAATGTTAAAATAGTGTATACCTGTGATTTTTAAACTTTATTTAATGTGACAAATTTGATAGGTTTTTCACAAATTAACCAAACCAACAATCAATTTTTTTATTATAATTCTTTAGAATTAATTTGACTTTACCTTTCAATTTAAAATGGGGTCATGAATTTTAAGAACATTTATTGGCAAACATTTTGCGCAGGTTTCAACGCATTTGTAAATACAGTTATTTGCGAAAGTATAGGACCACCCCGGTTGTAATGACATTTTGTGGCAAAGCTTGAATTAATCTATTGTTAAATCGTCCAAATTACATTTATTTCATCAAAAACATACATTGTTGCCTCGTTGTTTACTATTAAATCTTTCAAAAATTTCAAATATATATTTGCAACCAGTTGTAGTGCAGATTAATGTATAGTTGAAGGATATTCTTAATCTTTTAAAACCAAGAAAAATGGGCAAAAAAACCTTTATTTTTGGCTGTTGAGCGTGCTCAGATAAAGGCTCTTCACATGGAAACACCCTCAGAAAGGCAGATAGCAAAAATACTACGATGTAGCAATTTATAATGACTTGAAAAACTATTACACTCAGTAAAATTTTATGAAGAGATGATCATGCCATCCGACGAGCTGTCATGCAATCTTTTACTGGTTCTTGTGGTAAAATACGTGCCGATTTTCTAAAAAGTGGTACAGACATTAGCATTAGCACGGTTTCACGTCGTTTGACCAAGGAGTTCGGTTTAAAGTCGTATAAGCCAGCTGCAAAACTACATCTCACATCTGCTACGAAAAAGAAGAAATTATGTTTTGCTAGTAAACACCTTCATTGAACTGTGGAAAAATGGGAAACAGTTTTATTTTCTGGCGAATAGCAGTTTGCAGTGAGGAAAAGGCACGTTCAAAGACCAAAATGCCAAAGATTCCATGCAAAGTACACTGTCAGTACAGTAACACACTCCCCAATCCAGATAATGGTTTGGGGGGCCATGAGCAAACATAAAAGTGCTTGGTTGTAATTTCTTACTTCAGGCACCACAATAAACAACCTAAAATATGTTCAACTGCTTCAGAAAAGCTGAATATACACATGGTGGTGCATAACACTTCTATATTTTGTGCACGACGAGCACCATGTCATAGATTGAAAGCGGTTTTGGAATATCTTCGGAAAAGCAAGATGAAAATTCTTGACTGGTTTGCAAACAGCCCAGACTTGAACCCCATCAAAAACTTGTGGAGTTACATGAAAAATAAAGTGGCAGAAAAACAACTATTCAGTGCTAAAGAACTTGTAACTAGAATAAAAAAAGTTTGGATGAAAAAAATCAGTATAGAGAACTGTGTGTCACACTTCATTTATAATAATTTTAATCATGACAATATAGTTTATTTTCCGCCTTAAAGTAATTCAAAGTTTTGTTATAATGTAGAAATTGCTTGGGCAAGTTGTAATTGCTTTTACACTGTGTGATTTAAATCTGCGGTCTGCTTACAATTGTTCGAATGCCAGACGGTGATGACGTAATGCGCTTTGTCTGTATTGTATGACCGAGTTAAACTTGTCGAAGTTCTCACTTACCATGGAAAAAACGTTCTAATTTTAATGCACGTGAGCGAAGCGTTTTCGTGATAACTCCAGCCGATTTGCGTCATGTGATCTTTTGCCTATACATGTACGCTCCTTCGATTGAGGACGAGAGACGAGGACGGGCGACGAAGGCGAGAAAGAAAGTAACGTAATCTGGTTAAACGATTGTTTTGGGCGCAGAGCGTGGCGAAGGACTCTTTGATCGTATTACATTGATAAGTGTTGAATTCATTTTTCGCCAGTGTTTTGGAGTTTTGTTTTACGGAGGTAGAATCATTTGTGTTGATCGAATTAAGTCGTAGCGCCGATTTTCGCTTTGCAGTGGCAAAGCGCGGAAGAGATTGTCAGTCGTGAGTCGTAAATTTTATAATATATTCGTTTTAGTTAGAGAGAGTGGTCTTTGTTTGTTTACTGAGAAAAGTCTTCGACGAATCAATTAGAACTCAGCCAAAACCGACTGTATAAAAGCTTCAGGCTCAAAGCAAACTACTTCTTGAGCCGGAATAAAATAAAATTAGACACAGCTTTGTTTCAGCGCAGGTATTCGGGTTACCTTGCTCAACTCGTCCCTTATGATTCCCAAATAGAGTCTGTGACACTGTGCTTTTCTAGTAGAAAGTATCTCCAACCGTCTTGCTTTTGTAGCGCGAGAGAAGGATGGACCCACAAAATACTAAAAACAGCCTTTTTTTTAGATAAAAAGTAATACTGAAATGCTTCGAATATTTATCATTTGATGTAATTGTGTATGATTGCCAATAAAACTCTCTTTTTTGATGTAAAACTGATTTACTTTATCGTAGTTTGAAAAACTCGTAAAATTTCAGGGTGGTCCTGCATTTCTGCAAATGACTGTATTTGTCTGTTAGAGAGTAACTTTTCTTTTCGCTTACCTAACCAAAATTCACCATTTATGTTTCCAAATCCTTGCTGATATTCGCTCCAATTCCGATAAAAATTCACACTTCCATTAATACGTCGTTGAATAACCTGAAAGTAAGAATTTTAATTTCAGTTTAGCATGAAGTTTTTATAAGCACAAGCTAATAGAAAAGGGTGAACGACATAGGAAAGGTACCATTCAAACTTAAAAAGTATAAGCACGGGAATATATCACGAGCTGTAGTTGCTTTGAAACTATCTACTTTAAGAAAATACCAAAAATAAAAATTTACTTAAGGTTTAAAAAAATTGTTGGTTGTATATAGATTGAAGAGCTTTATGTTTTTATTTGACGTTGTTACTAATCAAAGCAGCCAAATTTTGTAATATGTTTTTTGTAGATTATCAATGTTATATTCTAGGACTTAGATGAATAAAAAGCGTTACTCAATAGCAGTAGAAAATAAAATCAAGAAAAGTTAATAAGAATTGCTCTGTGGAATTAACTGATGTTGTTCATACAAGCCATTTATCATCAAAGTTGACTTCACAATAAACTTGAACTAGTCTTCCATTGATTTGAACTTGGTATGGTCCATTTTTTGTTGCATCCTGGCAAACTTTTGGTGGTTCTGCAATAAAAAATATATACTGTACAAGTTTTATTAAAAAGCATTTTTTGGACATGAAATGAATTATTTAACTATTTTTAAAGGTTGGAGGCTTTGGTTATGCAAGTTTTTCTGGTTCATAACAGATAACACATAGTAGCTCGAGTATATAAAACTAAAATGAAATAATTCTAATATTAATGGTGACTCTGTTTAAAACAGAAAGCAATATGCACCCGAAGAAAGAAGGTGAAGAGTAAAAGCTGTTTATTTTTTTATTGTATTGTTTTTCTTTTAGATTTTATACTATTTGCACACTTTTTGCAAAATTCATTAAATCCGGCCTTAAAAATAGATGAATACTCGTATAATAATTGAACGCAGTTAAAAACCAAAAATTTTTAAAACAATTAAAAAAAACTTGTTTTTGACCAGAATTATTTATTTCCTTCGTAGATGTTGCAAGATTCCTGAGCACGTCCTCAACTGCGAATTTAATTTGTTTTACAGTCAATTGCCGTCGACAATTTTGTGTAAAATTGACTCGTTCAGTTGTCGAGTGTTGAGCACAAATAATGTTAATCGAATATTTAACGGAAAATAGAATATATAGAAATATCCGTTGCATTTCCAAGCAAAAAAATTGTGTTTTTATATATAAAAAGAAAAAAATCTAAAAAAATATTTAGAAGAAAAACGACAAAACAAATATTAAACCTTTTGAAACTCAAACTAACGCATTAATTCTTATTTTATTTTTTTTAAAAATTACTGAACATGTTTTCAACTGTGGATTGAATTTGCATTGCAGTCAATTGTCGTCGACAGGTTTGTGTACGAATGACCCTTTCGTTGGTTGTGTGTAGAGCAGAAACTATGTTGGCAGAATAATAAATGGAAACTAAGATATATACTATAGAAGTATCCGATGCATTTTAATGTTAGCAATTGATTTTTTTGTGTGTAAAAATCTAAAGGCTAAAAAACTTTTCATTTCAATATAGCCTAAATGCTGAAACATTTTTTTGACAGTGTCTATTTTGTAAATGTCAACTGAAAACCAAAAAGTAAAACTCTGATGTTTTGTTAAAAAAATTGCCGTAAACGAAATTATAGTCGGCCCTCATAATCACGTTGGTAAGAAGGTCATATTCGTGGCAAAGGTCATCGAAACTATCTTTCAACTCTTACTCAAGCCATTCTTTTGTATCATTGAAAAGATTTTCTGCTTGATTTTCTTAGCAAGAAGTTTTTAATTTCATTCATATCACCATTAAAAAGGGTTTCTTAACTTCTAAAAGTACCTAATAGCACCAAAATTTGTGAACTCCCAATAGAAATCAAATTTATTGTAAAACGCACAAAAAGTTTGCGCAAGAGTTCCACTATATAACACCGGTGGGTCTGATGAAACAATTTTGGATGCGCTTATAAATGAAAGTTTTTGAATCATGACTAGGTCCTTAAACTTGTTCTGGTGTTTCGTTTCATAGTGCTTTCTAATGTTGTAGGCTTTGGTTATAGCCACATTGGTTCCGCATACAAGACAAATAGATATGTCTTTTACAGAATTAAATCTGATGAGAAGCATAATGACGTATAATTGAAAAATGACAGGCGCACCAAAGCACCAGCAAAGCATTCTGAGGTTTGTAGTATTAACAGTACATGCGCTGTATAATACCGGGCCAACTGTAGAAATCAACCGGTTTGTTTCTTTATCGTAGTACCGTGACGGTGGCATGTCTAAGAGAAAGACCATTATTTTAGAGATCATTTTGTTTTGATACAGTAAAAAGTGGCCCCTTTTAAAACAATGACTTTTTTTAAAGATCACATTGTTTTGGAACAACTGACAAAATGTAGATCTTTTTTTTAGCAGCGTGGTAAGTGGTTAAAACACCGGGCTGATGATCAACATGGTCTCAGTTCAAAACCCACTTGCGCCATTCTGTTGTGTTCTTGGGAAAGACATTTTACGGCACTTTTCCTGCTTGGTGGTCTTAGCAAGCAGTTCTAAATTACAGTAATATCTCTATTAAAATTACTAGAGGAAAGCAATATCTTGGCATCTCCGGAAGCAGGTCAGAGTAATTGCTTACCCTATGTATTAGCGCCTCCGTCGCTTTCCTGTGAGTCAGGAGAAAAAATATAGAGATATTTAAAAAATCACTTTGTTTTGATACACTAAATAGTGGCTCTCCTTATAACAATGATCATTCTTAGAGATTGCTTTGTCTTGGAACACTTAACGGTGACCACCTTTACTTTTCTTGCACTGGGCCCCTTTTTGTAAGACCATCACTAATTATTAAGTATTTATAGTTGTATTTTTACTGTGTGGAGGAGCTGAAATAAAAGAAAACTGAACTTAACTGAACTGAAAAACTGACCGCTTACGGTTGCTTCTTGAAGAAATCAGATTTATCATGTATCAAACACGATCTCAAGGCGTACTCGAATATAATCAGACTGATTCTAAGTCATAAATAAATTACTTTTTGAGATAATTAAAATAGGTTATGTGTCCAACTCTAAGTAAATAGTAATTAAATTCTTTGTTGCTAAAGTCGATTCGGAATTTTTTAAAAAGAAATCTATAGGTTTATTACCACTATAACAAAACTGCAAGAGAAAAATTGATTATTTTTCACTTCTTTCTTGAACTTTTAATCAATAAGACCTATAATCTCAAAAAGAGTATCTTCAAATTTTATTGCTATTGGAATATTAACCAAAATTATTTTTGTCAAAGTCACAAAATATGCTGAATTACACACAGATTTATCACAAAGTGTGTTCATTACACACAGCTTTACATTGCTTATATTAAACATCAATTATTCATTGTGTTTTAACCAAGGCTTGAAGAAAAAAATAGCAAGTTTTGAAAAAAAGTTTTTTTTTAAATTTCAAAAAATGTCTTAGATGTTTCTTTTTATTAGACTGTCGATATTGTAAATAAGTAATATTCCAATTAAAAACTTTCTACAGGACCGCCAAATGTTGGTATTTCCTAAACCAGGGCGGTCATTTTTTGCTTATTTGAACAAACGTTCTTGTTTGCATTTAGGACCGATCTAGAAACCATGATTTTGTCGGGCATTCGCAGACAGCAAACAAGATTGCGAACGTTTGGCGGCAGACTTAACCCATTAAACGCCACTTTTTTTCCAAGTGTTTTTTATTTTGACGTATCTTAAGTTCTACTATTCCAGTTCAGATAATTGGTAAAAAAGCTTAATTTTTGAATGTTTATATAAAATCTGAGGTTTTGCAGAAACGCAAAGTCAGCGTTTAATCGATAAAAAATTTGTTTAATTTGCCATAAAGTAATTTACTTGAGTTTTGCGCAAAAAACAACAAAATGGATGTACTGTACAAAGATTTAAAAAAATAAATCTATGAAAAGGTATACTTAATAAAATAATCCCTATGAACATGTTTATTTTTTAATTATTTGCGGTTTTTGTGGTACAAGTCATCGTAATACTGATAAAGAAGACCGTTATACGTCTCACAATAAAATGTTTGGCGGTACTACTTTCAACAATGTCTTTTATTGCAGAAATTAGTGTTAAAATCGTTAAAATTTATGTGGAATAAATTTGCTTTTTAAGTCTTCCAACTGGTTAACTTTTTTTTTAAAGAAAAAGATAAAAAAATAAACCGTTTTACTATTTCTTTGATTCTACTATTGATAGGCTTCGTTACATTCTCTAAGCTGTGATCGCTGCAAGACATCACTTTGCTTTTGGTTTTGATTTCACTCTTGCTGCGTTTGAAAACAATATTTATTTCACCGTATATCAATTTCCTTCATTCTGCACACTTTATCACTGGCTAAACAGGCTTTAGCGGTGCTACGACTAGGTCTAATTCATTTTCAAAAATCGTCTTACGCGCCTCATAATTCAGAGATTCTAGCGACACAACATTGTGAGTTTGGGAAAACTCGTTAGGGAAAATCTTCTTCAAACTTGTTAGGCCTTTCAACTTTTGCAAACCATCTTATATATTCCAAATGAATAATATCCGTACAAATTTTCGCTGAATAAGTCTTGATTTTCAGAAAAAGATTTCCCCAATTTTACGTGACAATAAAAATAGTTTATTTTTAATCTTTAGATCTCCTTTTAAATAGCTAAACTGATATTTTAAAACGTTTTTATTTTATTCGCACTTCTACAAACAATGGCGTGTTTTAATGACAGGGCGTAATAAAGTAATGCCTTCAGGCCAGTAATTCTTAAATTTTTTGAGACGCGCCCCATTTTTTTCACGCAAACAAAACTTGCGCCCCCTTGACGAGACGAACCGAAAACAAAACCAAGCCCTATCATCTCATTTTCTAATTTTGTCCTAAATTAAAGATAGAGACTAAAAAAAAGGCATTCACTTCTCATCACCATCCGAATTCTCCAATTTTTTAAGTTGATGGTGAAGACTAAAAAATTTGTCAATACAGGTATCAACTCGGTTTGCAGCCCGTTGCTCACGCCTTTGATAAATCTTTCACGCCCCCAGTTTAAGAACCCCAGCTTTAGGCTGACGTTGTAGAAATGGTACACCAAAGTTTGCGCATAAATAACTATGACGTTTCACTTACTTAAAAACTCCCTTTTTGCTTTGATTCAGGGTTACCGATTCCAAATTTTTTTAAAACCCAACATAATTTTTCTTGCTTAAATTTATGCTTGCCTTTAATTATTTTAAAAGATAAAAAAACTTAAACTATAATTTATATTCAGATAAAATAGAAAAAAAGGAAAGAAAATTTTAAAACTGCAGTCATACCTTTTGAAAACTAAAAAACCATATAAAAACTTTCAATCGGTCAGCAATATCTTGGCATCTGTAAAAGCCGGTCAGAGTAATCGCTTGCCCTACGTACAGAGCCTCCGACAATTTTCTGCAATTCAAGAGGAAAAATATAAAAATGAAATAAAAGAAACTTTTAAAACAATTTTAATTTTATTTCATTTCTATATTTATCTTCTTGAATTGCAAAAGCGCGGGAGGCGCTATGCATACGGCAAGCAATGGCTCCGACTTGCTTTTAGAGATGCCAAGATATTGCTGATCAGTTAAAATTTTTTATATGGTTTTTTAGATTTTGAAAGATATGACTGAAATTTAAAATTGCTTGCCAAGATCGCCACACCGGGGAAAAAGCCGTAAAGTGTTTCTCCCAAAGACGCAACAGAATGGCGTGAGTAAACCCTGAGCCCAAATCATGCCGATCACAATCACGGCGCCTTTAAGCACTCGACCGCCCTGTCGACTAACTAGCAATAACTCTAACAAGCAAATAGCAACAACAAAAGCAGACTTATTTTGTAGCTTCAGCCTTTTGGTAAATTTCTGTTTAAAACTCTGAGGTCCATTTACAACTTCCGATATTTTCTCATTGCTTTGTGTACTGGTTCTTTTTTTTAAACCATCATTGGCTATTTTTAGGTTAGTTTTAACTAACGGTTTGAACGCATTATTGGCAATGCTCTATTGCATAAATTTTAAATACTTTTGTTTCGGATCTGTAAAAAAAAAAAACAGAAATTTATTTTTAAAAAGGGCTAAAAAAAAGAACCTAAAAATTAATTTGTACTTTTCAGCTAATCTATTTGCATATAACTAAGGCACTTTTTAAAAAATGTTTTTTGCTTCATATCTCAATCATGTACATTCAATGCACTATTTCTTTTTTAATTAATCTCCTGTCTACCAGCTATGAATGTGCATTTTATACCGGTTGGGACTACAGGATTTTTTGCTATTATTCAACTAGAATCTATTTGAATAAGATTTTTATTTAAATAAGATTTTTAAATTTCCCTGACGAGCCCAGGAGGACGAAACAGTCAGCGGGGGCAAATAAAATTGATGTTAACATAAAATTTTTTGCTCTTGAGAAAGAGTCTATAGAACATAGAATCTATAGAATCTATTTAAATAAGAATTGATATAATTATTAACTGATGATGATCTTGTGATTGAAATCGATTTTAACTTTTTGATACAGTCATTGTGCAGCGACAGATTTCAAAGTTTCAAGCTCGGTTTACCTCATTGCTACATCTCGCCTTTACCCACTTTCTTGATCAGCAAATAAAACAACCCATCTCTACGCTACATACTTAGTGAACTAACAATATCTTAAATTATACCCTATAAAAAAATTTTATTGTTTTAATTTTAATTCCTAGTCTGATCATTGTTGTTTTTAAGCGCATTTTTTAAGCATCTTTTTACTGTATTTTTTAGTCCAGTCTATATAATCCAAATTTTAACCCAGCTTTTAATCCAGACATTTTTATCTATTCAATTTATCTTTTATTTTCAAACAATAGAGCATATTTACTGAGAATCAAGAAACGCTACTACAACTAAATCAACACAATTACTGTAAAAAAAAAAAAAATGGAGCAAGCTACGTAAAAACTCAGTCTTTGACAATAAAATTCATTCATCAATTAATATTGCAATTGTAGTTTTTTTTGTTGTCGTTTTAAGTTTTTTCGCCGGCATTCAATCGCTTTGTTTACACTGAATTTTTATTCATTTATTTTGTTTTTTCAGATTTCCGCCCCCTGACGAGCCCAGACAGGCCAAACAGTCTGTTGAAGCAAATACATGTAAAATATTGTTAAATTAAATTGTCTGGTCTGAAATTTAATTAATCAATTTGTATATACAGTACATATACACAGAGTATATTGCCGCACCTCGTGGAAAGCATAAATAAACGGACACAGTCACGGAGAGAGACAGGACAGAGGGCCAGAGATAGAGACTGCAAGAGATGTAGAAAAGATTTGGAGAGCATATCGACGGTGCTGAGACGAACGGGAGTGTTAAAGTCGAAAATCGTGTAAACTTGAATTGCTTAACACATTTGTATTTTTTTTATATATATTATCATCTAGGCTAGAAATTAATTATATTAAATCAAATTTTTGAAATATTTCAAGCAATTCTGAAAATAATTGCGTCTTTCTCGATTTTTCTAGTCCGGCGACCTTTTAGTAACTAAAAAATCCATGCTTGCCATACGGACTAACCTACTTTCTTCTGTCAAAAAGCACCCTTCAACAAGTTAGCCATGCACTTAAAGTTGCTTCCGTTAGTTTAAAAAAACGTGACTTTCAGTAATTGCTATTGCTGCAACTCAACAAAAATAGTTCAGTTTCTCCTGCAATTTTCGATTATCTAGTGTATATGCTTGATGAAAACTATTTTCGAGGGCAATGGTTCGAGGTTCTCGTTTTAGAGATGATGCCTGATTGCTCTGGTTTGATCAGGTGAGAATGTGTTCGGCTTTGCTTTTATCAGCGACATTAAAAAAACTGTAACTGCTGGAGAGACACTTAGATAGAAATTATTTGTTAATGTATTAATGTATATTTTTTTGGTTTTGTTGCCACAGACCTTTGTTGTTAACTGTGTTTTCCCTTCTTTGTTCTATTGTACTTGTTGAGATTTTACAGTTTTTAATGCGTTGCTAATTCCGTTTGTTTTAAAAGCGTTTGAATAGGAAGCGTTTTTAGAGGTTGGTATGAAAGAAACAACAGTTACTCGCAATACTGTTTAGAACAGCTAGCGCCGTTTAACGGATAACGTTGTAGAACATATTGTCGCATGCGTTTTCTTGAAAGCTGCCGGATGCTGACGATCTTGATAACAAAAAGGTAATCACATATTTTTCCGAATCATGTTTAGTAAAAGTATGCACAGATCTTGGAAATAAGCACAAAGCAATAACCCGGCATATTCAATTATTCATTAACTTTTTATCCATGTAAAGAGGGCTTATGTCAGTCGAAAACTTTTATGTTTTTTTTTTTTTTTTTTATTTCGTATATTTTGATTCTGATATAAATCGATTATATGTAATTGTGATATGGTTAAAAAAGTATGCTCTCTACCTAAATTGTGTATAAATTTATGTAATAAAATTTTTGCATTTTCAAGGCAACTTCTTTTGATACAGATGTCACAAGCTTTTCAAAAACATTACTTCAAAAAAAAAATTCAACAGCATTTAAAGTAAGCAAGGTATTTACTAAACTATTCAAGCTTTATTCTGCATTCTATTCTATAATTTGCCCTTTGTGGACAAAATAAACTAATTCATTGTTGAAATAAGATTTGCTTTTGCAACATTTCGTGAGTATTTTGATAAACAAGAGACAAACTTTAACTTTCAAGTGATTTGTCAATCAAAGGCCTCGCTAATACAAGTAACAATACTGACATCAAAGTATGTTTTGAAAATAAGTTGCGCTATTTTATTAAAAAATTATTTGGATTATGCGTCTTGAAATGCAAAACGTTAAGTGCCACGGGGAAGCTTTCGCAATAGTTGAACGAAAAAAAATTTTGTCTACGCTTGTAGTACATTTATCGGCCAAAATTTCTACGCTAAGCGTAAACAGCTAAGTTGTAGAAAATTCAATCAGCAAACAAATGCAATCGAGTTTGTATTAATAAAATGTTTGGTGGTAATCTAAAAAAATTTGGTCATCAAAATTTCTTAAGTAACATAACTGTTTTATTTTATTTTATTTTTTTAAAATTATTTAATTTTAGTTATAAAACACACAAAAAAATTAGCACAACACATAGCATACTCAATAAAAATAAAAACAGATGTGTATTCTTTTGATATCATTGTGAGAGATTTGGTATTATGGTGGGTGCAAAACATGCAAGGAGCAGAAAAAAAAACGTAGTATTTAACAATAAAAATTAGTATGTAGAAAAATGCAAGCGAATAAAAAAACGATAATAGGAGTGAATTAACAGTAAATCTGTTTGGTGCAAAACATACAAGGAGGAGAAAGAAAAAAAAGTAGCAATTTAATGATTTTATTAAACGGGAATGTGTTTTTTTACAATAATTGGCAAGCGAACATTAAGTAACAATAAGACACAAATAACAAAAATTAAAAATAAAGGAAACAATACACAATAATCGTAGCACAGAACAAAGAAATACCCAAAAGCATTATTATAATATAAATCAATATAAGAGCTCATTAATATAGAAAAAAAATTAGTATTAATATTAAAATAGAATAACAAAAACAAAAAAAACATAATACAGGATAAATGAATACACAATAATAATAATCGATAACAATAGGGAATAACTTTTACAAATTTGTGGGAGGGCGACGAAAAAGCGAATTTTGCAATGGGAAATGTATATAAAAAATATTATTACACGGTAATTTTTAAGTATTTAAAATCAAGAAAGGAGATAAGTTACAGTTTATAATGTGTTGGGTATCATGGTCATTATTTTTATTTAAATTAATATTTTTCAATTAATTGAAATGACAGCTTTGGTAAGTCTTAGGGTAAGATAGAGGAATTTGAAGTTACTATTACAAAAAAAAATATAGGAAAGTATGTATGTATGTGGGTAGAATACGGGAAGGAAGAATTTACATTACGTAATCAGGGAAGTTTTTCTCCAGAAAAGTTTTAAATTTTGTTTTAATTTTGTATTTTTCTTCAATTAGAGAAGAATTCGGGATGGGGGTATTAGTAAGGGAGATATACATCTTATATGGTATAGGGAAAGTCGGATTAATGAAGCTAATTTGGAAGTGATGATGTGGGGTGCGCCAGTTGTGTTTGTGTAGTTAAAAAGTAATGCGTCTTGTGAAAGGGAAGTGGGTTTTTTAAATAAGGAAGAAAGAAGTGGTTCTAAATGTTCAATTAATTTTTGGGTGAAGGGACAGGAGAAGAAGAGGTGATGAGGTTCATCAGAAGGGAAGGAGCAGAGTTTACAAAGAAAATCATTAGGGTTTCGGGGTTTGATGTTGTGTTTGGAAAAGAAACATCCCCAGGTATAGCCTTTATAGGCTGTCCTAAAGGAGATTTCTTTTTCCAGGTTAGAGAAAAGGGAAGGACAGGGTTTTACAAGGGTTAAACGTAACCAGGTATGAGAGGTTTCAGTATCTAGGATAGGGATGGGGTTAGGTTCAGGTTGTAATAGAGTTTGATAAAGGGTTTTAAAGGTTAGGTTTTCAACGTCTTGAGGGGGAGCAGATATTTTTGTGAATAGAGAAAGGGTTTTGGTCCAGAGAGGGTTGGGTTTAGGACGGTGGGTTGAGAGTTAAAGTATAGTTCAGGTTTTATGTGTAGGAGTTTGGTAACAATATTGTATATAGCATACGACATCCAAAAGAAAGAAAGAGGGTTGGGGGTTTTAAGAAGATAGATGAATTTCCATAAGAAAGCTGTAGATGTTTTGATTCCAATATTGGGGAGGGCAATGCCACCGTCTGGTTTAGTTAAGTAAAGGGTAGATCTTTTAATGGGTTCGAAAGAGGAGAAGTTCTATAGGAATTTGAAAAGAAGAGTAGTTAGGGATTTAATTTGTTTGGGTGTAGAAGGAATGATTCTAGAGAGAAAGAGGATGCTGGTTAAAAAGTGTTGATTTAAGGAAATAGTTTTTGAGTAAAGGGAGTCTTTAGGATTTAGAATGGCCAAAGAGTTGTGGGGGAGTGAACAAATAAGGTCGTCCCAGTTTTTAGACAGATCTTCTTTATGAAAAGAAAAAGTTATTTCAAGGATTTTAGTAGAGGTAAGAGTTTTACCTTGGGGAAATATATTGCGAAAAAATGATAGTAGAGTTGGGGAGTTAGAAATTATGGAGGTTTTGGAATGATTAATTTTGAGACCAGAATAAGAGGAAAACTCTTCGATTATCTCACAAACTGCAGAAAAGGATTGGGGGGATGATATAAAAAGGGTCAGGTCATCGGCATAATGACTGACTTTAAGTGAGGAAATACCAATGGAGATTCCTTGGATTTTAGATGAAGCTAGTATTTTTTTTGTTAGTGGTTCAATACCAATTAAGAATAAGAGCATGCTACGAGGGCATCCTTGACGAATGCCACACTTAACGGAAATTGGATCGGAAAGATAGCCACTTAGGTTAAGTTGGGCTGTTAAGTCAGTGAGAAAGATTCGAAACCAGTTTAGAAGAGTAACTGGAATTCCTAATTTTGAGACGGTAGAAAGAATAAATTCGTGAGATATAGTGTCGAAGGCTTTGTAAAAGTCGATTTGAAGTATAGCTAATGGTTGGACGAAATCATTGATAAAGTCGATAGCAGAGAGGATATTAAGATGGTTATTAAAGATCTGCCTGTTTGGGAGACCACATTGTTGTTCTAGGGAAATTGTCGAGTTGAGGATAGGTTTAATTCTGGCAGATATAATAGAAGATAGGATTTTGTAGTCGGTATTTGGAAGAGAGATAGGGCGCCAATCTTTGACAGAAGTAGGGTTGGGTTTTTTGGGAATTAATTTGATTAAAGCGCGGGATTGAGAAGAAGTAAGATGTTTTTGAAGGTAGGAGTTATTGAAGGTTTGGCATAGGATTGTGGTTAACAAGGGAAAAGATATGTAGAAGCTTGGGGTTAAGCCATCGAGGCCGGGGGCAGAGTGTATATTGAGGGTTTGTATGGCTTCACGGATTTCAGTTTGAGTTATCAATGGAGAGGTTGGGAGAGTTTGAGTGACGACATTTGGGTTTAAAGTAAAAATTGGGTCGAGATAGGTAAAAGGGTTAAGGAGAGAGGTTGTTGGGTTCCATAAATTATTAAAGAATGATAGAAAGGAGGAGAAGTTGTTTGAAGTATTTTGTTTTGTGAGTGTGGGAGGGGAGGTATTTGATTCAGTGGAAAGAAGAGATTTAGTTTGTATTAGGTTTTCAGTTATAGGAGCAAGAGGAGAGGGGTAGTCAATACTTATCAATGGGGGTAGGCGGGATCTAATTTGTGAACCTAGTTTTTTGTTTTGTTCTATTTGTTCTATTTGATTTGAAATGTTGGATATTTCTTCATGCAGTTCAGATTGTTTAGCTTTAATTAAGTTTTGTTGTAAAATGTTTTGTTTTCTAATTGTTTTATTATGAATTTGTTTTGATTGGAATATTAATTTTTGTTTAATTTTAAATTTAATTAGATCCCACCACTGTAAGGGTTGTTGGATAGGGTTTATAGGAGGAAAGAGGTTTCTAATAAATAAGTTGATATAAGGAATTGTTGAGAAGGTGTCGTATGCTATATACAATATTGTTACCAAACTCCTACACATAAAACCTGAACTATACTTTAACTCTCAACCCCACCGTCCTAAACCCAACCCTCTCTGGACCAAAACCCTTTCTCTATTCACAAAAATATCTGCTCCCCCTCAAGACGTTGAAAACCTAACCTTTAAAACCCTTTATCAAACTCTATTACAACCTGAACCTAACCCCATCCCTATCCTAGATACTGAAACCTCTCATACCTGGTTACGTTTAACCCTTGTAAAACCCTGTCCTTCCCTTTTCTCTAACCTGGAAAAAGAAATCTCCTTTAGGACAGCCTATAAAGGCTATACCTGGGGATGTTTCTTTTCCAAACACAACATCAAACCCCGAAACCCTAATGATTTTCTTTGTAAACTCTGCTCCTTCCCTTCTGATGAACCCCTTCTGATGAACCTTTTCTGATGAACATTTCCTTGCAGCACAAAAATTGATTTATTATTTGACTTCCATCAACGAAACGAATAATCGCAAGTAACTGTGGTTTGCCGCTGATGTCGGTTGATTCGTCAACTTGTAAAGCGAATTCAACGGTGCTCTGAAGTTTAGTCTGTACAATTTCCTCGATATTTGCAGACAAATCCACAATACGTCTTTGGATTGTATTATTTGAGAGGGGAGTCTTGCATATTTCTTGTTCAGCTTTGTCACCCAGAATTCTTTTTACTATCTTTCTGCAAGCAGGCAAAATGATCGACTCAGCCAAAGTATGTGATCTTGTTTGCTGTGCGATCATTTCGGCGACATCATACGAAGCAGCTTGTGCCATTTCAGAAACAGTCAGCCATTTTTTAAAAACGGTTTTTTCTTTGGATTGTTGCTCTAGTAGTCTTCGAAAAAAGTTCAGATTTTTATCTTGAAGCTGCGAATGTTTGGTTACAAAATGTCTACTTAACTTGCTGGGTACCATACCTTCGTTTGACATTTTTTCGCCACAAATGACACACAGTGGGAAAGGTTGATCCTCACTACCATTCCAGTGAAATCCATATTTCAAATAATCATCGCAGTATTGACGTTTTGGTCGAGCTTTTGGTGCTTTATCACAGGGATTTGCTGCCCTGGAACGTTTAATTTCTGATTCATTATCATCAATACTATTTTCCTCTTGATAAATTTATCCATTTTATTGGGTAACTTAAAGCGCGACAAGATAATATCTTGACCGAGTGCAAACAATTTAGTTTAATATCTTACGGTAGTATTTAGGGCACAGTCGAATGGCTTAGATGTGCGTCAGTGTTTGTACACGTCACAATCGCTATTTATTTCATGCTTTATTTTCCACAATGCACCCACACAATGAACCTTATTCAAGCGTAAATAAACTTGAATGATACATTCACCAACCAAAAACAACTCAATTACTATCAACAATATTGTTAGTGTGCCGTACTGACTAACGTTGGCGGCGTGGAATTTTTTAAAGCCTACTTGATTGAATTTAACTTCAATATTTTTTTGCGGGCACCTGATGCCATCTTGCGGCGCACTGGTGTGCCGCGGCGCATAGGTTAGGAAACACTGAGCTACACCAACAACGATGCTAAGCCAGACATTCGATTGTATTGTAGATTGCTGTAACATCAATCATTTTTAATGAATTAAAAAGTTTGGTAAGTAGGTTAAAAGATGAGACATTTGAATTTTAAGCCCAATACAGAAAAGCTGAAAAGAGAAGCACGACTATTTCCGCTTGAACAGAACGCATATTATCAATTTTTATGGCACTACGACAGTTGATCGAAACGACAGTTGATCGAAAAAACCACAATTGATTTACTGTTTAGGTTTCTATAATTGAACATTGAACAATATTTTTGTTTAATACCATAACAATCAGAACTAAATTTATTTTAATGCTTGTTTGTTATGCCACTTGCTCAGAAAGAGTTTTGCAAATTTTTGTTTAAACAAAAAAATCTGGATCTTTCTGTTTACTAAAAATTTAAAACGGAGTTTTTCAGCGTAACGCTTCTTTTGTTTTTTTTCACGATCTTTATTGTCGAATAATAATTTACTTGGAAATATAAAAAAATATTGGTTGCGGAATATCTCACTGGAAATTTATTTAGGCAGTTTATAAATTTGAATTTGAAACCCCACATTTAATCAATTTCAAGGGGCTGCCAAACATAATGTATTTATTTTGGAAATGAGATCGCGTAACAAAAAAGTTTAAGAAATATTAATTTAAACAAATAAAACAATTTTATTATAACTTTTTTATCAAAAATACAATAAATCAAAATTCAAATTTTTTAGGAGTTGTTTTTATATTTGTTTGTAAAATAAATAGATTGATGTTTTTCAAAAAATATGAACTTGTTATATTACTGGTTCGTTAAATAGGGCAAGAAACTGGAAAGTAAATCGTCTTATGATTGTTTGTTTAATAAGTTAAGCTTAAGACTTGAAATTTAATGTTTAATTTTGATAGATCTAAAATACCGAATTCTTTGTTTAAGTATTTCAAAAAAGTATGTTAAACTCGTTCTCGCGTAAATCGTTTATTGGATAATAATATGTTATATTTACCACAATACCAATCCAATTGTATGCAAAGATCTTCTAAATATAGAGAAGTTAAAGTTTGGAATGATGTTCCATGTAGTATAAAAAAATATTTCTACTCTTCATATAACTTTGACTTTATGTACAAACGGTATAACTTAAGTTCATACTCTTAATTTCATGAACATTTGAATCAAAGTTATATTTAAACATACTATCGTTTATTTTCATCTCGTTGCTCACAGATCTTAAGCAAAAGCGATTGAACACTTTTATTTTTTAATTTTAATTTATTGGTGGTTGCTCCACTTAAAAACCAATATGTTTTTTTTGATCACTTTGCAGTTTCCTCATACGTTTGCTATTTCTTTTTCTGTTACAATTAGAGTTAGTAGCATTTTTTTTAATTTACTTTATTTTTTTATTAATTTTTTTGTTTTCTAACCATTGTGTTGTATTTTGTTATATTGTATTGTATAAAATGAATTTTTTTGTTTTCTGTGATTTTTGGGTAGAAGGACCTCTTTTACAATGTTTTTAGGAGGTGGGGCTAGTGCAATCTCTCCGTTCGCTTTATACCACAGTAATTACAGCATACAACCTTTTTCATTGTCAGTCTGTAAAAACATTAAAGAAAAGAAAATAAATATTATGTTTTTTGAAAAAAAACTAATACAAAAGCTTATAAAAAATTTTTCAGTTTTTAACTCAGAGGTTTTTTTTACAAGTTTTTACAATTTTTACCAAATTGTGTGAACCTTTGTCTCAATAGCCAAGTTTGGTATCCAATGTGCCAGAAAACAATCTGAAGTAAAACAAGTCGAAAAGTTGATTTGTTATGAAAAAGAACTATCTTTTACGTTTATTTGCACCCTATTTGTCTTTTGGGGGACTACAAAGGACTGCTTCCTATTTGCTTTACTTTAAATCAGCTTTCTGCCAAAAGCGGATGAGAACACACAAGACAGGGTTTCAAAAACGAGACAAGACGAGACTTTGCGTTAGCAAAACCGAGACGAAACGAGACTTTAGAGTACCAAAACCGATATGAGACAATACCGAGACAAGACACAAAACTTTTCATAAGTTACTTTAAATTAGTTTAAGCCAGGTTTGCGGAATCAGAGGCCGAAATCGGAGTTGCACGTCTTGGGTGGAGTCAGTATCGAAGTAGTTTTTTTAAATATACTCAAGTCAAAGTCGCTTTTCTTGATGGCCTGGAGTTAGCATCGGAGTCATGTTTTTTGTTAGCTACTCCGACTTTGCTTGTTAGTAAAATGCTGCAAGTTATAGTCATATTTAACGTCTGAATAATTTAAAAATAAGCAAAAAGAAATAAGGTGAGTACTTGGACAGGTTACTTTTGGACTTTAGATTGAAGTGCAAGCTAAAAGCAAGTTCGATTTTACATGACCGCCAAACCTGACTTTCTATTCGCAAAATTAAACTTAAGTTTTGGCAGTTTGGTTTGGTAGTTGACGTGAAAAATTTAACTAAGGTTTAAAAGAAGGATTTTTATAACAAAAAATGCGTCAAAATGTATTTAATTGCTTATCACTTTTAAAAGTCAAGTCACGAGTGAACAGAAAGTCTTTATTCCAATTCAGTCTTCCATAAAATGTCGGGATACTTTAAAAAATGTGGACACTTATCTAGAGCTACCGTCAGTAATTTTTTGTCATTTCCAATAAACACATCATGCTTTTATTTAACAGAAAAATATGTGCTATAGTCAGCAGTTGAGCTTAACCAGAGAAAGAATAAAAAATTTTAAATTTTAATCTACTCTTAACTGCAGACAAGAAAAAGCACTATGAATGCCATAGTAATTATGATTGCTAAAAGTTTTTTTTACTCTTGCATTTTGAAAAATTGTTAGGGAGTGTCACTTCTTATGTTAATTATGTTAATTCAAAGCTAAGAAGCTGTTATGGTGTAGTGTGCAAAATAAAATCACTTGTAAACAAGGATTCACTACTCCTTCTGTATCATTCTCTAATTAACAGTCACCTCCAATATTGCATTTCAAACTGGTGTTTTGGTAATTCAACTCTAATTACAAAGCTTCAGCAAATTTGTAACAAATTCTTGAGAATGATATTTGAATTGCCCTATTGTTCCAACATAAATGACATTATGAAACAATGCAACATTTTAAAAATAAATCAATTATATAAATTGGAAACAGCGTCCCTTATGTTCAAACTAATACAAGGTGGAAACAAATCTCCTGCTTTTAGTTGTAATTTGCATTTAAATCCATGCAAATACAATACAAGAAACAAAGCTCAATACATAACACATCATTGTAAAACAACTGTTGCAAAACAATCTTTTTCTTATCAAGGCCCTTTCATTTGGAATTCTCTCCCAGCCAATTTAAAAACTAGCAACCAGACTTTCAAATGTTTCAGAAACAATCTTAAAAAATTCCTACTCAATGAATCAATATAAATAAGGATCAATAAAAGATTTTACAAATTAAGTTATAAAACTATAACCACGTCTTAATGGCGCTTTGTCTTTTCGGCGCCATAACTTGACAGTGCATGAAGGTATTGCTTTTATACATCTGTAAACTAGAATTAGTGTATAATTAAATATTCAATAAGATCTAAATTTAATGATTTCAGTGAGCTACTTACTGCGGGAAAGCATTTTTATTTCAGATAAAAATGAATTCAGGAAATTCAAGCACATGTCTTTCTAAAGAACAATCATCAACATTGGTTCTCTTATCAATTTTCAATCAGGCTACAATCTTCAAAACATTTTCAATCTCTATCAAGAAAGAGTGTATGCTACGTAAGAAAATTGGAATCAATTGATATAACAAATTCAAACCGTTGAATGGACAATCAACCTTATTATTTATTTATTTATTTTTTTTTAACTGATTATTCAAATCAATTTAAACAGTTGGCATGTTCTATTCTTTTCTAAACTTTATACTTCTTTATTCTCTCTTCATAATGTATATATATATATATAAGTATATTTTGTTTTCTTTTTATGTTTGTATTTGCAGTGCATCCAGAAAAGGTTTCCGGACCTGGTGAGGTTTCTTTTCGGGAGGTTTTCTTTACTCACCATGCTCAGTTGAGCTAAATTTATAGTTAGCTATATAGGGCGGTTGTGCCTCCCAATGATTTACATAACCGTTCCTGCACTGCACATTTTATTTTATTTTTTTTTATTTTGTCATTTTTTTTTTTTTTGGCTTGTCATTTTTTTTGTGTCTTTTTTGTCTTTTTAAATAATAATATTTAGTTTGAATTAGGTAACGCGGCCGTGCTTCTTATTTTTTCTCTTTCTTACCCCCTCTCTCTACTTTCTGCATGTTTAACGTTCGTCGTTGTGTCGCGTTTCCTTTTCATGCTTTGCTTAATGTACATTGCATATACTTAAATATTGTTACTAAGCGTGAATAAAATATCATCATCATCATCATCATCATCATGTGCTGAATCCTGCGTGGTATTTTTTTGTAATGTAGAACCAGGGTAGTTGAATTGAAAAAAATTTTTCCGACTCCGACTCCAGCTCTTTAAAATTTTGCGATTCCCACTTTGATTCTAAAACATCTGAAAAAACAACTCCGACTCCATCCTAAAATGTGCAAATATCATTTCACAAGCTTAGACACCTAATTTAGCGTAAATTGGAGTCTTCAAAGGCAATAAGGGTTCTGAATCCAAACATCACCAAATCTAAACAACCGACTCCAAGTCGCGACTTCGACTTTATCGAATCTAAAGAAAGTACTTCAATTTCATCTTAACCCTATTCTCCTCAACCTTTTTCGAGCTATTGACTCCTTAACGGCCGGGCTTTAAAAGCCTACCAAATTAACGATTTATAATTCCAAAACTACTAAAGCTGTCTTTTTGAAATTTAAGCAGAGTGAAGATCATTTATTTAACTTTTGTTTGAGCAAGAAAGTTGTTTTGAAATTATTTGATAAAGTATGCAAAATTGTAATTTATCAAGGTCACTTCAATTTTTACGTTTAAACGCTCATTTAACTAGCTTGAAACGCGATTGTAACGGATTCGCTGTTGTAATAGTCGTAAACTTAATTAAAAATTGGACGTAAAGAGTGACGTCAACGCGCACAACAATTACGAACAATAAAGAAGCTAAGGAAGCTTGTTTTATTGTTTAAATGGTCGAAATATGAAAAATATTTTAGATCAGTTTTATTTACTTGCTCACATGTTTTGTCCACATGTTTTTGTGGTTACGAGTAGTTATTGCTGCTTTTTTTAAAACAGGATAAAAAAACGAAAATGAATTTTTTTACATAAAATAATTTGAAATTGGTTAAGTTTTGATATTTAGCAGTGTTAAAAGGTCAACTTACAGATATTATAGAACCAAAAAAACTAAATCTTTTATATATCATCGTTTACATGCGCATCGTATTTCACCGTCACAAAAAGAGTTTTTTAATCATTGAAATGAAACTACATCATTGCATTACTTTAAAAAAGAACACTTGAGAAAAACAATGTTACTCTATATAATTGTTACTGTTAGTCATGGAACTTATCTTGGCATTGATCAAAGCATGAAGCGGAAATTTATAAGCAGTATTGCAATCACGTGGAAGCGTCACATGTTTGACACTGATTTTGTGATTTGTTCATGTTTTTTTGCATTTTCTGGCCTGGTCCAATTTTATTATCATAGCAGAGACAACAACGTTTCCTAAAATTTGACTTTCAAGCATAATTTCGAGATGTAAATGTTACAACACTAGAGTCACTTGCACGGAAATGACTTTCGCACAAGATCAATTTAATTTTTCGTTGAACATCAAACTGTAAGCCAATCAAAGGCCTTCTTTCAACGTGCGGTTGAATTAGGGCTGGCGAGAAGTTGGAAGTGTCGTTGTCATGGGAACGGATTCTTTTCACGTTTTATTGTTCTATTAGAAAAAACATTTTACGTCACTTTCCTTGCTTGAAATTCTTTATCAGCAACTCTAAATTATAGTTTCTAAAAACTAGAGTGCCCAATAAAAAATTTCCTAAACAACAATTTTCTAATATTTGTGAAGATTCAAGATTCAGATTTGTTTATTTGTCACTAAACATTTACAAATATTCGTATAACATATAATTGAGATTAAATATAGGACAACGTTACTGGGAAATAGTTATAAGGTGTCTAAGTCAAGCACTTACTTTTATTGTGTCATTCAAAATAACAAAAAAATTATAATAAAATAAGCCTTTGGAAAACAACTAGTGATAAAGCAAAAAAGTAATTAACAAGTGAAAACCTAAAAGCAAAACTAGAAAATAAGCAAGTCTGGGTGACAAAGGCAGATGTATTTTTTATTTTGTGATATGAAAAGTGTCGCATAAAATACAAGATAAAATAACACATTTTGGATCCAATATATTTAATTGAAAAGTGCGTTTTTTTGTTTTACACTGTGGAAGATTAGACTGATCAACTTCAGAAGATATTAATCACCACAAGACTTTTCCAAGATAGCTTCGAGAAAGAGATGCTAAGCTGTAAAGGCCCTCTTTTAACATTACGTAAAACAGGGCAATTATATGCCGAAATTGTTGTAGGATGTAAAAATATTCACTTCAAGTAAAACACATAAATAGGACTGGCTTGCGTGCTTAATTTGTTTACTGCAAATTTTTATTGTATTGTCTGAGTTAAATGCTGTTAGCAATGTACCACGTCACAATTGTTCATTTTTTCATCCAAAACTGTCCGACCTCATGCTCCTTGTAATGCGCAATGCATGTTACACTCCGATGCAACGTTATCTCCGGTTTGTGAAATGGTGCCGCATTTGCAATGAGAAAAAGGAACGAGATCCCATTTGTCTATGCACAAATGAAAACGCGCAACTACATTACGCAGAAGGAAATGGGCCAACTGGTCCCAATCGACTGGGCGCAATCCAAGTAGAGCAGCCGTCGGTTGCGGCCAGTTGTCTTTAACCCATCTGAAGGCGTTTAAGCATAACGCAAACTGTTCTGGACGCCATTTTTAATTTTGTACCCAAGGAATTGTAATCTACATATTTTCAACCAATCAAAATTCAAAATTTTTTTTTATGTTCCGAAAAATTTTCCAAAAACTTTTCTATGTTAGTTGTCATGGCAAAGGTTTTTTAGCGACTTTTAAGATGATAAACAAACCAATCTGTTTCTTATATTGCGTTTGCAAGTGTATCGAAAAATAAATATGATTAAACTGTTAATATCATACTATAGAATTGTTTATATGATAGTTTATATAATAAACCATACAAATTTTTATAAATAGTTATATAAATAGTTTAAGTAACTGTTTATAACAAGAACCTTTGAAAAAAACTATTTAAATCATATCATAAATTTTTAACAAAATTTAAAAAATAAGCTTATAAACTGGTATTTCAATTAGAGTCTTCAAATGAGCTTCTTGATTTGGGTTTAGCCTGCAAGAAACGATTTTTTTACCGAAACTTGTAAAATGGCACATTGATTCAAGAGTCTTGTAATGAAATACTGACTAAATTAAAATGCTATTTGGTTTGAGTTTAAGCCTGTCTTAAAAAAAAACAAAAAAAAAACATTTTTTTTAAAGAAATATACTGTAAATAATTGAGATCTCATTCATTGTTTGCCGTTACGACTTTATTATTTAAAAAATTTTGGGGAATCTCCAAAGCCTGCAAGGTTAGTAACAGCAAACAGTGAACAAGACCCCATAATTGCATATTAGTTTGAAATTTAAAATAAACTCATTAAATTATATTGCTGTTGGATTTGGTTTCAGCTTGCAACAAAACTTTCTTAATTAAAAATTTTTAAATATTATTTACTGCAATGCAACAAACCATTGCTGAGTAGAAAAAAACTTCCAATTTTAACGTGCGACAAGCTGCTTTGTTCAATAAAATATAATTTTAATTCATTGATTTTTAATAAGTATTTAAAATTGCATCTTAGTTAACATTAGAAACCCTAAGGAAATTATTTTAGACCCATTTCTAATTTTTAATTTATTTGATTCAATTACTAAAAAAATTTTTAAACAAATTTAAATGATGCTTCTTAATTTGATATATATATAAATAGATATTAATATGGTATACACATTATTTGAAAAATTTAATAGCTTTTGGAAGAAGCTGAATTATACCAAGAAGTACCACATAGGTGTTAATTTCAAAAGTTTACCGTAGACCGCACAGCGAATCCCTCTCTTCTTGGCTTCAATTTCTTCAACTATGGGGAAGCTATCCGAGCCTTTCCCAATCACACCGCTGGCTTTCCACACGTCTTATGGCTTTATAATATTTATTAAAGTTGAGATTTCTATATAAAGGTATAACAGGCTTCCACAAGCGAGCGATCACAATTATTTTCTAAACACGACAGCTCAAACGGTGCAGCCAACGTACAACCAACGTTCAGCCAACGATACAACCAACGTGCAGCCAACGATGCAACCAACGTGCAGCTAACGATGCAGCCAACGATGCAATCGCAAAACGAAATTTTCCCAAGTTTCGCTTGCGATCTATAAACTCACTCTTCAAACCAAACCAAATCACCGAACCACTTGATCACCAACGACTGAAAGGAATTAAATTTACCAACATCTCAATTTATAGTGTGCTCGCCACGTGTAAGTGAACCAATCAAATTTCATTAAAATCACTGCACGTGATTTACCTATAAAGCAGTGAACGCAAACAATAGAATTAATTACGAGGTTTCAAAAAAGACTTCTATGCAGTTAATTAACTTTTTTAATTTCAGTGCGATTCCTATTTTTATGATTTTAACAATAGGTCAAAATTGACCAATATACTGTAGATAAATAATCTTAGTGCCATTTCAGTATATTTGTAATTGAAGCCTAGTTAATGGCAAGCAATTTTTATACTAATTAGTAATTGTTTGGTGTATTATCATTATCACTTCTGGGGTTTCTTGTGTTAAGGTAGTGAAATAAAATAGTGACTGAATTAAACTGTTTTTCAATTTGGATTTTTGAGCCTACAAACAATTTTTTTCTTTTAAAATTTCTGCCATTACTGCAATGAAAAGAAGCCATTGCTAAGCAGGTGAAAAACTGAGTGCTATAGCATGGGACGAGCACAGAAAACTTTACTGCTGTGGCTTGAAATGAAACACGACACACTTTTAACTGTTATGGTTTTACTGACCAAATGTAACAGAAAATGGAAATATCGGTGGTTTCAATCTTTCACACTTTTGTCGAAAAACATAGAGTACGTTAAGATAATCTTTTTGATCGGTCACAACACTCCCCTTGTTACTCTCGCATTTCAGCTTACGCTATTGCAACTTAGTCATTTAAAAACGGAGGTACGAGGCAAGTTAACTCGACTTCTTTGCCAAAAAGTCTGTGACCTTAAAGAACACCAACATCAGAATAAGCAACCATCTCTAAGGCTTAATATTTTACAGAGAAAATTTTCAGCTGTCTTGCAATATTTAAAATCAGACAGATTGACCCAAAGCTCTCGGTCCTGATTTTACTTGCTATGACCAAAGCAGGATTTATTTTTAATTCCTAGTTACGTGACTTTTTGTTTCAAAGCTTTGCGCCCATTTAAAATTTTCAAACTCACCGCTTGTAGTCGTGATTTTAAAATTCATAATACCTGTAGAAAATTACGAAAGCTAACATCCGGTATATCTGCTATCGTCTTTTAAACAATTTTTAAAAGACTTAACTAGGACGGCGTCGAGCAAAGACAATTTTTCATCCAGTGCTTTCAAGAGAGCAAGCTAGATTGTGACGCAAAAAATTATAGACTGTACATCTCTTGCGGTAAAACTGGACAAAACTGCACAAAAATATTTACCCAAATCACGCTGTTGCTCTCTCTTTGATTTACTTGACAGCTGAGTAAATTTTGCAGCTCCCATGGCTGCCTCATAAATAACATCTTGAATGAGTTTTGAACATTTTTACTGGATGCCTGCGTCCCACTCCAACAGCCTCTTACCAATTCTTTCAGGCATCAAACTAGCTGAACTTAGGTAACTAACAGCGGAACTTTCATTGACTAACAATGGAACTTTGGATTATGACTATCTTCTGCAAGCAATTCATCCGACTTGCTTTCGGAGATACCGAGATATTGCTGTCCGATTAAAAAAAAAATTTTAATTTCTATTTTGTGATATAACTGAAATTTAAAACAAAAAATAGTGCCGTAAAATATCTTTCCACAAGGACACAATTGAATCACGTGAGTAGACTTTTAACCGCACTTGTGTCAGTTGCTTCAATTATAATGCAAAACATGTAACCTATTATAATGTTATAAACGAGCATTGATTACAAATAAAAACATTGTAATATACATGCATTTCAAAATACCAAATTTTGTTACTAAAAATATGAAATTCATGATGTTAAATATTAGTAAAAATAGGTCTATAAATTATTGAGCACCTTATACGGTGTCCAGGCATGTAATAAAGATTGCATTAATTCAATTGCATTGTGACTAATGGCAAATTTAAAGGAGTAAAGACGCTCGAATGTCTAATGCAACGTACAAATAACCTATATTTTCCAAAAAATTGTGACATATTGGCAACACTTGTAAGATTTGCCCACATTGCTGCAATATCTCAAGTTGAACTTGAGAAGTAGAGGTCCGAGACCAAAACTTTAAAAAATATTTCTCGAGACGTGTCTCGTTCTAGTGACATGTTTCGAGACATGTACCTTTGGCCAGCGCATGTCAATGCAAAATGATTGAAAATTTCCAAAGGCCGGCAATGGAGCATTAACAAAAATAAAATTGAATAATGCACGTGATGCAATTTTAAAGGTTACGCAGCATCAGTTGTTCGCTGATGAAATACATGATCTGCCACAGTGGCAGCCAAAACGCCCCCGACGGTAATTTCAGATAAAAAGTTAAAAGACTCTCCATTTTTTTAAAAATTCAATCCCTTAGTCTGTTTATTGTTCTTGATTGGCTGAGAGTACTTTTTTATATAAAACGAAAGATTTACTGCTATTCTAGTCCTTTACGTCCTGAATTATTTTTTTAGTAAAAAAAAATTTTTTGGGTTTTTCTGTCTATGTTGTTGCTGTTTAACAATGTTATGTAAAAATAAAATCATATTTTTGTTTCTTTAAATAATGTTCTAAGAGGACATATATGTCCTAATAGGGCTTTAGAGAAATTTTTGTTTTTTTCTAAGGCGCCATTTATGTATTAGGAGAGACCGGGGCACGTAGTAACACTTTTTTTTTCTTTTTACTATTTCTCTTATAATAATTTTTTTCAAAATTCTTGTTTTCATGTAAAAAATTTAGATCACTGTTTAGTTAATATATGAAAAAAATAAATTAATAATTTTTAAAGCTAATTTGTTAAAATTTTGATTTAAATTTTTAAAATAAGCGTTACAGTGTGCTCCGTTAAAGGGGTAAGTTGTAACTTTAAATGGGGTGAGTTGAAACAGCAATAAAGTCACGATACGATTAAATATTTAAATTTTAATGTAATTTAAACATAACAACAATACGTATGAAAAAGTAAACACAATGAAATTACTCATAGTTTAGTCATAGACATGAGTATCAAACACAAAAAATGAGACATGTGGCAATTGCCTAAAAATGTTAAAACAGATTTTTTCATTGCTTGATTTGCCTAATGATAAATTTCAGAATCACATATGTGACAAAAATATGTATTCAAACCTTTTACAAAAACTAAATGTGACCACTTCAGGTAGCCATAGTATTGTACCATCCTCTCCTCATCAGGAAATAGGGTTATCCTCATCAGAAAATGTTAAAATAGGGCTCAAGAATTGTAACACAAAAATTTTTCTTTTGCTTTTAATGTTTTTCAAAAATTGCTTTTTCTTTGTTTGGAGCTGTAACAGATTGTCGTTTTCTGGTGTGTCTGTTAGCATGGCACACTTTTTAGACCTTTTCTTGTTTTGCACCAAGGACTTACCTTTAACTTTTTTTGAAGCACTTCGTAGAGTTTTACATGGCAAGCAAAATTGTTTTGCTATTCCCCATATTGGTTTTCTTTTAAATTTTGTAGCATAAAATTTGGGACGCCATACTAATTTCAGAATAAGCAGTAAAGCAATATATTTTAAAACATAGTTTATTAAGGACGTTTCAGAATTATAACTCATTTCATTAGCAACTTTTAAATTATAAAAAATACTGCAGAAGCTCTTAAGTTGTCTTGTAATGATTATTTGGTATTCCTGTTAGTCTTTCTTTCAAAATTTTTGATATTATTTAGAAATATTGTTTCCGAAGTTATTTTTAATGTAAGCTGGCTAAACCTATGCACAAAAAATGGGTTACTACTCATTCCATCAGCCTATGTTACAATTTACCCCGCCTCATACTTAGTCAAGTTTTTGTTAATATCCCAAAAAGTTAAGTTTTAGTTCCTAAATCTTGTTAGGGTTTTAATAGCCTATTGTTTTGTAATTCGACTGATATAAAATATTTCAATAAAATTGCTCCTGCTATCTTTCCAGAAGACAAAAATTAAATTTTGAAAAATTTAATTTGCCTACACAAAATGCTTGTTTTAACACAAACCCATTATAGTTATTGGAACTAAACAATGTTATTTCCTATTAATTGCTTTTAACATGACTATTATTTGAGGCTATTTAAAATGTTATTGGTTTAAGTTAGATTTTGAAAAATACAAATGTTACAACTTACCTTATGTTACTACTTGCCCCGGTCTCCCCTAATCGGTTTTTTGAGTACTTTTCTAGAGTTTTAAGAAACAAACTATAACCAAGCTAACCTTAAATTTTAAAGATTGGAAAGAAAATTCTGATTGGATTTGATAATAAAAACATTTTATTTATTGTATGAAATTAAAAAGCAAGTTTTTATTTGTAGAACAGCCCAAATACACATTTAACTTCGTGCAGTACAAAAAATATTTTGCCGTTATGCCCAGTCATTTTATTACAAATCATTTATTTACCCAAACACACAGGTTTACTAAGTACGTACATGTATTTGTTATGAACAGCCCCAATATTCTGGTGAAAAATTTTATCCATTCCGTTTCGCTTGTCGCACTGATTACAAACACTATTAGGCATATGATCAACAAATGTTGACCACAACAATTAGACATAGTATCCCGCCAATTTATAGCTGCTACTGCTGTGGAATCTGTAGTTGCTTTTAAAATATCTTTAGTTCTTATACCTACTTTAATAAAGCTCAGAGTCAGACTTCAATTTTGGAAAAGGCAGTCTACATGCCTGCTCAGACCCATATTACAAAATATCTTAGCAGGCCAAATATGTGAGTATTTGGATGGACATAAGCTAGTTTTCAAAAAACAGCTTAATATTCTTGTTTAAAGTTATATAATGTGCAAACTGCTGAGCAACAGTTAACTTCTTTTACGTCAGGTAACGCTTGATTATCGTTTGGAGTAACATATCTAATAAATGCTACAAATTGTAAACAATTCTTGCTTTATTGCATACCAAAACAAAAATTAAAACCCTTAATTGTATGCCAAAACATAAAATTCTAATTTGTAGAGTATTTTCCATATTGTATAATTAAGTGTTGATTTTCCCATAAAAACTATCATTAGGTTGAATTGGATTGCTTTCTCGTCATAAGTTTGTGGCACAACGGGAAATTACTGGCCTCGCGATTACAAAGATTGTAAGTTTACTTCTTGCTCAAGGACTTTTGAACTGAAGATTGCATTTAGATTTTTTTATGCTGACTGTAACTAGCTACATGCATTGGTAATAACTTCCACTCAAGTCTTTTTGTTATGATACTCTTTGACAAAAGATTTATTATCAAATTTTATACATTTTTTTTAGAATCAGCATTTTTATTATTTGTGAGGTGAAAAATAACTTTATTTTTTGGCTATTTGTTTCTATTCATTACACTGCTTACAAAATTTAATTAAAAAAATTTGCGTTTGAGTGTATTTTTTAGCTCTAAAAACCTATTAGGACATATATGTTTTGTTTGAAAAACATTGAATAAAAAAAAGAAAAAAAAATACTGAAAATCTGAAAAGTGATAAACGTACACTATAAAATAGAGTAACAAAAAATAATTTTTAAAATAAAAAAAAACACGTATTTTTACGAGAATTTATTACTTTAAAAACATTGTTTCAGCAAAATTAGAATTTTTAGAAAATTTTTTTTTTAATTTCTATCATGCAATATATAACACAGATTGGGCCATAAAATTGTTTTTGTTAACATTATTGACTATGAAAGTATTCAAAACTATTTTTACGGCAAATAGTTTGAAATTAAAAAAATTATAGATGTTTGTTGAAAGAGGACACATATGTGCTAATGGGACATAAAGGGCTGGAATAAGCACTTTTAGACAAACCCAAACATTTATTACAACCATAAAAGGAGCGTCATTTCCGTCTCATGGTGGTTCTTTGCACCACCTGCATAATATTGTGTTTAAATAACACAATCATTTTTGATAATGTACTATTGCAACGATGGCTGGCCATTGTCAATAATTCAGTAAAATTTAGCCCACAACTTCAATTTTCCATTTGATTGGCGAAAAGTAACCACCATAAGACAAAGAGGTAGTTTTAAAAGTCTTTAATTTTACAAAATATGATTGCACTTCATTTGATGTTATAATAGAAAGTTATTTGTTTATTATTTAATGCGGAAACAGTTTAAAACACAAATATTTCAAACAACTTGTTTTGGAATCAAGACAATTCTTTTTATTCGATAATGTTCCAAATTTCTGCTCATGTTGTCAACTGTGGATTGAATTTGTTTTTGTAATCATTTTTTGTCAACAGTTTTTTCTAAAATCGACTCATTCACCTGTTGAATGTTAAGCAGAAAATTTCAAGAAAAATAATAAATATAAATTAAGATATAATGACATATTTAAGCATTTTTAAGTAAGTAACTATTTCTTTTTTTTATTTATAAAAAACTAAAAAGGATTCAATTTAATGTAAGTGCTAAAGAATAATTTTGTGATCGCGTCTCTTCGTGTATGTTTAATGATACCAAACAAAATGTAAATTTTTACGTTTTGCTCGAAAACAAATGGTCACGTTAAGTAAGAGCGTTGTATAGGTGCCACTTCTATGACTCCGACTTTAACATAGTCGAGTTCAGCTTTTACCATCTTTCCTCTGTTGTGCCAGTGGGAAAACTATTTCATGGCATTCTTTTCAGCTTGGCGGCCTTAGTAAACAGCTTAAACTTTAGTCATATTACTACGCAGTATGAAAACGTTTCTTAAGCCGTTTAGGTAAGCACACTCGGATGATTTCTTAAACATTGTTTAAAAAATTTTTTACAACGGACAAAAAATTTAATACCTCTTTACCAATTGTTCTACCATGTTTTTGACCGTAGGTTTGCTTCTATATTTTTGCATGTGCTTATTACTGATAACTGTTTTTATGTAATGAGTGATTTCACAAAATACCCAAACGTAGATCGCAAGTTATTATTCGACAGAAAATTCTTAAAAATTTCTTTCGATAGAATTTAAACCTGCTATATTCAAGTTAAAAGTTTTTTAACTTGACAGCAATATCTTGGCAAATCTAAATCCAGGTAGAAGTAATCGCTTGACTATGGTCTACTAAAAGAATAAGGCCGAATTACGGGTAGTCACATTTAGTAGCAATTCCTAACCGGCCAATTGAATCGGAAAAAAAGAAAGTTTGTGACACCAAGTGTGTTTGCGTGCACACGCAACAAACGTATTCCACTCACACACTATTTTTAATCAATCCATGTGCGTGTAAGTCTAACCAGTTGCAAAAAAATTCAGTTTTGTTAACAAAAGCACTGGTACTAAGCGTGTTGCTTACTACTCACAAGTTTGTAGATTGTTCAAGTTATATTCAAAAGTTAAGAAAATTTATTTGATGATAGCTTGAATGCAATGCACACGTGTATAATAAATGTCGAGTATTTTTATATTTAAACAAACATATAAAAAGAGTTTTAGCATGTCTCTCTGCTCAAATTTTCAAACCGGTTGTATTGTATTTAGACTTAAGTTGCAAGATCAAATTCTATTGTTTAAAAATAATACTCAGTTTTCATTGTTACTTCTTCATGAAACCGTTTTATGAAACCTAAAATTAAAATAGCGCAATATGCATTTGAATTTTAGGCCGTAAATTTTGCCAAAATTCTGCTTAAACACATAAAAAATTTGCTGCCACTTTATATCTCTACCAATGCTGAATGATTTTTTTGGAGAGCACAAATTGGCTATCGAAAGAAAGTTTAGCTTTTAAGTTTTGAGCTGTAAGTTATCTGTTGCTAGTGAATGAAGGTGATGCAATTATAAGTTGATTTTAGTTTTCTTTTTAATTTTTTGATTTTAGCAACCATAAATTACAGGCTTGTTTTACAGTCAGAGCTTTTTCTTTGATACACTTAAATCAATTGTATGCCAAATTTTATTTGAATATTTTAGCCAAATTTTATTTGAAAATTTGCATACTGTAAGTTTCAATTTTGCTTTTTAGACTTTGATCTTGTATTCCTTTTTTGGTTTTTAAAAGTGATGTTATTTTAATATACATCAGGATGCTTTTCATGTAGTATAGCCAGAACAAAAAAATATATAGGTATACAGTAAGTATGTCTAGCTTTGCAAATTATTAATAAATCAATATCATACAAAACAAAAATACCTGTGTCAAAATCTATGATCCCAAGTTACAGCGCTGAAAAAAGCAACCACAAATTAATGATTTTACATGTTACTTACTATAAAAACATTAGTTTTTTATTATACAGGATTATTATGAAAATTATCAATAAAAATTGAAATTAATATTAAAATATCAAGAAAATAGCAAAATACAATATCACTATGATATCAACTAAAAACGGCAATCGATATAATATCAAGAAAAATACTGCAACAAAAATTTAAAATTTTGATTTACAGTATCTATTTGTTGTATTTTTGATAAGATTAACCATAATTATAATAAAAATAAATTTAATTTATTACGTTTTGTCTAATCTTCATTTGAACTCTTTTGAAAGAGTAAAAATTACTTTTCCAACCTCGCCAAAACACACCCTTGAAATTAATTTGTCCATCTCTGTAATATTTTCCATTCAAGTTCGAAAGAGCACAATTTTTGTACCACCAAGCTCCGGAATAATGAGGCGCGCAAGCATTTGCATTCCTATCATTATCGCGATCCTTTGTTGAAAATTGTTGATCGTTGTGATAAGATAAAGAATTACCTGAGATGTCGTAAAATTATCACAATTATCACATTTCTCAAAGGAAAACAACAAAGTAATTAAATATAGAGCATTAATCAAGCAATTAACCCAATCTAAACACAAAAATAATATTACTGTTTGATTAAATTATTTTATTTCAACTTTATTCGAAAGTTAAAGTAGTATAGCAATTTACAAGTTACAATATTAGGATTAGGACCGAACCAGCTAAATAAGCACAAATGTAATAGACAAATTATGTTTTATTTTTTGTTTCGCTTTGTAAAGCTACAGAGTATGCCACAAAGCGCTTACGTAATTATTATTAATTTTTTGATGAGCAAAGTTGCTCTTAGAAAATTGTTTTTACATAAAATTGAAATATTAGCCTGATTTAAATTTATAAACTGTGCCACGACTAAACTATAACTAATTAGTGGAAAAAGCACGCTATATTTTGTTTCAAGCCAACATAAATAACCTGCTGTTCCAGTGTAATTTCCTACACTCAGTTTGTAATTTGAATCAGCATTTCCAATTTCAAATTTTCTGAAATCAAACATATTTTTGTTTGCTTAATCTAATTCTAAGTTAGTTGAAAAAACCGTTTAATGTATAATATTCTCATAAAACAGAAAATATATAGGTAGTAACAAATTTTCAACAAAAAATTAAATGTAGGAGGAAGTTTTTAATAAACTTTCCAAAGAATATATGTTTTTGGATTGCAGCCGCAGAAATTTGTAAATATTTGTTGCAATTGTGTTTACTGAGCTTAACATGATTTTAACTTAATTAATTGATATTATTAGCCTTTTTTCTATTTGTTTGACATTCAAATTTTATTTAAGTTTTTAAATGGGACTTGCCGCTTGTAAAATTTTGATTTTCAGATCGACTTGTTAATACAGTAATCAATAACCACAAGAAACGGCATTAAAGAAACACTAACTTAAATCATTGAAAATTAAATATTACTTGTATAAAGCATAAATAGTTGTGCCATTCCAATCTTCAAAATCCACACGAAGTTGATAAGACTTTGAACGAGTAATGTTATGCAAAATATCTAATCCTAAAGTAAAGCAATGTAGCTTCAAGGCATTATATACGCTTAAGTAACATTTTAATTATTACTTTTGAAGTAGAAACATGAAAAAGTAAACTGCTTCTTGTCGTTTTCGTCTTCCTTAAAAAGGGCATCCCTTCGGGGTCAGACACAAACAGGACTGGCACCCAGGGTTTATTCTTTTATTACCTCAGACGACTGTACTGCCCAAATCGCATGCGAGTAGTGATGGTGTTGAGCCAGCATCGGATTTCGTCATTCAGAATTGTCGGACCTCGTGATCCACGCGGTGTCCATGTATGTAGCGTGCTATGAAGGCGTAGTCTACGGTTTATTCAGGGGGCCGCACTTGCATTCGATGAAGGAGCGAGACCGCATTTTTGCATGGACGAATGAAATTGCTGTACACCAGTCCTCAGGTAATTGAGCTTAACCCAACTCATCTAACAAACCTGGCACCGGTCCTGGGCATTAAAGCACGGAATTAAACTGCCCGGGAATTTAAAAGTAAAACGGCCCACTTTTCCAACTCAATTTTGTATGAAAAACTATTAGCTTACAATGTTTAATTCACAGACCATCTAGTGCAACTATTAACTAAGTTATTAATAAATGTTGTGTATGCTACCGACAATATCTTAGGTGAAACTAGACATTGCATCTATTTATTTGAAGAATATTTTGATTTGTAACTTATGTCATTGTCAATATTACTTGAATAAAAATAAGAATATTATGTTTGAAAAAATCAGTTAAACAGGGTAATGCTGTGTTTAGTTGTAGCCTACGATACACAAAAGTTCTTTAAAAAAGTAGAATGCACGAATTATTCATTCACTGCAACACAGCAGTTTTTGCGTTTCAGCGCTTGATCTAGCAGCTCGATTCCAGCTAGTATATCAATAACCATATCATTCGACACTCGTGCATAAATATCGCGTTTAACACATATCAGAAGCAGCGAGTCCAGATAATCTTCGCTTAGCTGACTTCTTAAACAATTCTTTACATATTTCAGCATGCTAAAAGTTCTTTCGCAAGCCACTTGTGTAACGGAAAGAATAAAGTTTACTATGTATGCCTGATATCGAAGGGGATAACTCTTAAAGAACATTCTGTATCTCCGAATTGCAGTATTTAGTATTATCTTTTGACATCAACATTTAGGATTATTGGAGCTGTGGATCATATTGAAATCTTCTTCATTGTCTGTTTATAAAAAGAAAAGCATTTGAAAACAATGTTGCACGAAACGAAGATGTCATATGAGTAAACTATACGGGTATTTATGATTCATATTGCAATACAGAAGATTAATAAAAACACATGTTGGATAAATAACTATAATCTATCGGTAAGGAAGATAATAATGCCACAAATCTAATTTGTCTGGTCCATCCAAATCAGTGCATTACACAGGTGTAATTCTCAGCAACTTTTGCTATGTCAATGCGAAATCCCAGATCTCTTGCATAAGACCTTGTTGTACAGCTAGAGAATCTGTACTTTTATTTGGTCGTCGTCGTCGTCGTTTGAAGGGCATCCACTCCAGGTCAGACACAAACAGGACTGGGGCCGAGGATTTATCCTTTTACTATCTCAGACTGCTGCACTGCCTGGATCAGATGCTGGCAGTGATTTGTCATTAAGCCAGCATCGAGTTTCGTCATCCAAAACCATCAGACCTCGTGCTTTATGTGGTGCCCGATCTATAGGGCACACTGTTAGTACATGGTCTGCGGTTTGCTCAGAGACGCCACACTCGCAATTCGGTGAAGGAGCCAGACCCCATTTGTGCATGAACGAATGGAATCGCCCAACACCAGTCCGCAGGCGGTTGAGCTTAACCCAAGCTGCTCGGGGTAAGCCCATCCCAACATGCCTGGCACCGGTCTCGGGCACAAAAGCACGGAGCCTGGAAACATTTTCACAGTACTCCGTTTTCCATTTGTGATTTTTCCATTCAGAGGCACGGATGACAAGTCTGGCAAGGTTGTCCAAAAGACTTCGCGCACCTGGCACAAACGGGCGTCTGGATCTTAGTCTCACTTGGCGAGTATCTAAGGACCCACTTAAAAACCATGCAAGATATGATTGGGGTCCAGAGATCCACGGTAAGCCAAGGAGAGTGTCGCTCCCATTCGGCAAAGCTCAGCTAGCTGGATGCCTGAGAGTACAGGTAGGTGGTCTGTTGGAGTGTGACGCAGGCATCCAGTGACTATGCGCAAGGCGTCATTCAAGACACTGTCAATGAGGCGAGTGTGAGCACTGCAACACCAGACTGGCGCACAGTACTCAGCTGTTGAGTAGACTAGAGACAAGGTGGCTATGCGTAGTGTTTTAGCACCAGCACCCCATCCCGAGCCCACGAGTCGCCTCAGCAGTGTGACGCGCGAAGATAGTTTCTTGCGCAATGCCACTAAATGGTGACGAAACGTGAGCGATCTGTCCAGTTTTACCCCAAGGTAAGTAGGGGTTGGAGAGAACGGTAACAGTCTACCATTGTTGTAGACCTTTAGCTCACGTTTGGCCTCTCGGTTATTTAAGTGAAAGGCTGCCGTCACCGTCTTAGTGTGACTGAGCTTCAACCTCCAAGTCTGGAGATACGCTGACAGTGTGGACATATCTTGGCTTAAAGTCCCCTCCAAGTCCTTCCAGTTTCCAGAAAAATGCAACAATGCTAGATCATCAGCATATGCAAACTTTCTGGAAATCATGGAAGGAAGATCGTACATATAGATGTTAAATAGGAGGGGAGCCAAGACCGATCCCTGAGTAACGCCGTTTTTAAGACGGCGTAGCCTGCTTTGCTTGGTGTCACCGGTGGTAAGGGTGAAACTTCAATTTCGGACAAGCTCCATAATCATTCTGACCATGTGTTTATCCGGAAGTAGTCTCAGCAGCTTGCAGGTAAGGCCACGGTGCCAGAAAGTGTCATAAGCAGCTGTCAGATCGATAAATACGGCACTGGCCTTCTTTTTAGCCTTGAAAGAATCCTCGATGTTCTGGGTTAGCAGAACAACTTGATCTACGGTTGACTTCCCGTGTCGGAACCCAACCTGCTCTTTAGGGAGCAGTGGATCGATTAATGGTTCAACGCGGGCGTAGATAAGCCTCTCGAGGATCTTGTAGGGGACACAGAGCAGAGATATCGGTCGATAACTCTTTGGGTCCCTCACGGGCTTTCCTGGTTTTGGGATCGCGACCACAAACGCTCTTCTCCAAATCTTGGGAATTTTGAGTTGGCGCAAACAGGAAGAAAGGAAGTCACATAACCAGGACTTCAAAGCAGCTCCAGCATGGAGTATAAACTCGGGGAAGATGGAACAGGTCCCGGAGCTTTACCTGGTTTTAAATGTTGAAGGGCAACATCAAATTCTCTCGGTGAAAAATTGTCAGAGATATTTACTGCGTCTGGTGTTGTGGCCCTCCAAAGGTCAGACACTTCTTGATAGACAAGTCGAGATGACTTGTGATCAACAGCCTCGTATTTCCCATTTCTAACCAGCTGAGATGCAATAGCATCGGCTGAAACGGGACAGTGACGACGAGAGTGTCGTGACCTACCAGCAACGTTGTTCAAAATACTCCATGCTTTTCGACTAGAGTGTGAGAAGTCAATGCTCCGAAATGCTTCGGACCATCAATCCCTCCGATTTCTGTCAAGCTTGGCAAGCAGAGCTGTAGCAGCCAAACTTGAGTCGTCTCCCTGAGGATACTGTAGAAATGTTTTATAGAGAGATTCACATTCTGCATCCCAACACGGAATATAGTTATTTCGATACCCGCGTGGGATAGTCTTTTTGGCTGCTTTCTTAATGGTGTTACAGAAGTCCTGGTAAGCCGCATCCACATCAAGTGAATCAGGCGGCAACAAAGTCTTTGCGAATTTATTCGTCAAAGCAATGTAGTGACTCCATTTGGCCTTGCGGAAGTTCCATCGCTTAACAGGCATACTTGGCACTGCCATAGCAAACCTTGGTGGTGTAATAAGCGAAGGTCGATGTTGTGACCTGGGGAACTCGTCAAGGACACGTCTATCCGGTAAGCGACTGTTTGGACCTACGCTGGCGAAAGCTAGATCTGGATTGGTCCCAGTGTTCCAGCGGCCGGAATAAAAACTGGCAGCGTCCTTGGCATTATATAGAAGGGCAAGACAATTAATACTTGCCCAGCCAGCCAAGCACTCACCGTCCGGACTGTTGTCATCGTAACCCCAGTCAGCATGACGACAGTTGAAATCACCAGCGTACAGACAGGGGTGAGGAAACACTGGGAGATCAAGGGTTCGCAATCGCGTTGGCGGTGGTTTGTAGACGTTGACTATTTTATAGCCATCAACGTCCACACAAAACCACTCGATCTCCGATGTCGGTGGAGATTGGTCCAAAAGCGTGTATCTCAGTCGCTCGTGGATAAACGTGGCAAAGCCATGCTTCCTGTTTAAAGAAGACCCAGCTAGTTGGTAGTTTGGAAGTACCAACTTCTCTGCATCAGTGCAGTGGGTCTCCTGCAGTAGGATGACGAGTGCCTCAGACTGCATATCGAGGTGATGAAGAACGTTCATCTTGCTTGCATTGAGTCCTACGATGTTTAGCTGAAGAATAGTGGGTCTTCGAAACTTGTTGGCAATGTTCCCTGAAAAGGGCAGTTTTATCCTAGCATTGCCCCGTCCTGAAAAGGACGTTTGCCGATTAGCAGACCCACACTGAACATCGGAATGGGTGAATATCCTTCCGTTTTAGTTGGTTCAGTTTCGGTCTGTCATTTTTAAAATCAATGAACAGACTTACTCACGGCCCAGGCTGCGTAAAAGCACCTACCATCTGGGCCTTTATTTGGTAAAAGATTGTATTTTTTCATACTTTACTTGGTAAGAGGTTGCATTTTATGTTTGCAGCAGAAAAGAGAATTTCATTTCGAAGTGTTTTTGAAAAACATTTTTCTCTAAGCTTTGAATCATTAGATCCATAATTTATCATGTGCATCAACCTTAAACTTTTTCAGTAAATCCGTGAAATCTATATCCAATATTTCATTTTTATTTTTACGAATCCGTTTTGGAGAAAAGCTGCTTTCAATTATGATATTACATCCATGATAATAAAAAATTACATTGGCATGTTTTACAAAGTAGTCAGTTTGGGTGACAATCATACAGAAATTGCAATAAATTTGTTTGATATCATTAATAGTAGCTGCCGCTGTTTTAAAAGCGTTTATAAACACTAATCCAGAAGTCTGCAAATATTTAGAGAGTGCAAAAGGTTTATCCATGATGCGTAGGTAGGTCATAGCTGTGAGAATATGTTGGTATCGAATCATATTATCTAAAATTTATGTGACATCAAGCCGGCCCTTAATGCTTAGCTTTTTAGACCTACGTAGATGCAGCGCGCAAAATATGAACTACATCACAATACGTACCTTTAGGACCATCTCCAAATGTTCCGAAAATTTTTCAAAGGCATACCTGCTTAGACCACCATCAAGTTGCTCCCATGAGGTTTAACTTGCACTGCGTGGCACGACCGCTTTTGACTCATTGTTCTTTCCATATATCCATTTGCATATATGATTCACGAAAGTATACCGCAACATGTTGAAGTAATCCAAATAAAGGTATAAAGCGTGATTAGTTGTAATAGCATCACAGAACACCAAATTGACAACGTGAGCATAATACCCTGTGTGAATATGACCTGGAGATTCTTTTTCCAGAAAAGTTGTGAAGCCTTTGTGTTGTCCTGATATATTCAACGTTTTATCTGTACTGCCAGACATACATTTAGACACTTCTATATTTTAATTAGCCAAAACTTTTTTTATCAATTTACACGGGTCTATTCCACTTGCGGAATAACTGTCCACAACTGCAAGAAGTCTTTTTTCGACGCTCTCTTTTACAAAACGTAGAAAAAACTGAATATTTAGCAGTTGAAGTTATATTTTGTGATGAATCAATTTAATTAGAATAAATACCCGTTTTTCAAACTGAGTTTGATATTTCTTTTTTTATTAGATTTGAAATACTGTAATTTTAATAATGGAGTTAACTGTTGTTTTCGGATAAATGTATTTTTGTTTGCACGGTTATGTTTACCAGTTTCTGTTTGAAAAAAATTTTTTTTAATATTGTCCAGATGGCACTTCAAAACGTTATTGTTTTTTGCAAGAAGAAGGAGAGTTTGTTGTCTTTGGGACGGAATTTATTACAGTTATTACACGATAATTAAATTTTACTTTTAATTTACAGAATTATTTATTTAAATAAAATAATGCAAAAAAATTACAAACTTATTAAAATAGATAGAATTTCTGGATGGAATTAAGAACGTTTTTTTAAAAGATTTCCAACAAAAAAACTAACAATAAAATTCTTTTTGGTTTTACCTTTCTTTTCTTTTGGTTTTACTTTCTTTATTCATCGAATTATCACCTTCATTTTTTTCCTCGTGTTCTGTTCGTTTCGTTTCAAATGTCAAGTTTTATATAGTTTTCTTTGAACACGATAATTGTTTTGAAATAGTATAAATTGTGATGCGGGTTCGATTCACCAAAGTTTTCGGAAATGTCCCATGATCATTATTTTTGTTAATTTACGTATAAACTTCTGAACTTCCAGTTCCCCGGAATCTCATTCCACGTTTTCCTATTATTTTAACAATACAAACTACTATGTCTTGTATTTGCCTTCTTTGCATGACCTGCTGGTTGAGTAGAAAAGTTTAATTGACAGCAAGTAAGTCCAAAATTGTCTTGTTATGCTGAATCCTAGATAAGCCTCAACATATGCCTGGTGTTTCTGAGAACTTCTATGCTCATCTATTTGTTGATGAATATGTTTCCACGCCGTCATACCAGTAAGAAATTTGTTGGATTGTTGCTTGCTAAAATTGCCATATGGAATGCAAACATTGCAAAAAAGTGCTTCTTTTTTTCGCAATAGGACAGCCACAACCGCTGCAAACGCCCTCCAGCGTCATCAGGTTGAAAATACACATTTTTTCTATTGAATTTAGTCGTTTCTGGTTTGGTATTTGGTAAAAAAAGAGCAGTTAACAGGCAAGGTTGGGTATTTTACGACGGTCGCACGCACTTGTTAAAAGGCATCTTTTCCAAATGGGCACGTAAGCATGCCTTATTTCAGCGGAAAATTGGAAGCTTTGTGCCTAAAAAAACCCTATTTATGAATTAATTAAAGAAGCTATTTCTCGAGCAAAAGCACCAGATGAACCGGATGAGAATTGGTGCGTGAAGGCGGCAGTAATTACCCAGGCACAGTCTAGAGTAAGCATTAAAACTAAACCTTTAAAAGATTCAGAAGTTACGGATCAGCTGGCTGTAACAAGGGATAAACTCCTTTAGCTTCAGGGGGAGGACTCTTTCCTGTCGAAGTATATGAGGAAAGATGGACCGCTAATCAGGAACGAAAGGAAACCAGTTACGTGAGGTCAAAGGTGATTAAGCACCACATTGCCAAGAAAAGTGGTGTAGAAAAGGAGCTTAGGCAGTTTTTACTGCCACAAAACTTGAGAAAAAAGTGATGGAAGTTGTGCATGATACAATGTTAGCTTGGACACATGAGCATCAAGAAAACGAAAGATGAAATACTAACAATATTTTATTTGCCAGGGATTCGTCAGAATGTATGAGTTTTGCTGATCGTGAAATGCGTGCCAGAGAACAGTATCAAAAACAGTGTGGAAAAAAACTCCGCTGGGCAAAATGCGGCTGATGGATTTGGGTTTTAAGCTTGTGTCAGTTGACTTGATTGGCCCGAACAAGCCAGCAAGTGACAAGGGGCACCTTTATGAACTCGCTTTGGTAGATTACGCGACACGTTACCCAGAAGCCGTCTCTTTTAAAATATGGACAGTTAAGCAGTGGCAGAAATGGTTTTAGATCTGTACAGTCAGATTGCAATACCAATGGAAGTACTTAGTGATCCTGGAACTCAGTTTGTATCGGACTGCATGCAGAAAGTGTTAAGGTTAATGTCGATCAGGAGGTTGGCAATCTCTCCTTATCACCCAACCTGCAATCGTTTGACCCAGAAGTTTGATGGCACGCTGAAGAAGATGTTCAGGAAACTCTGCATTAAGCAGCCTAACCAGTGGTACAAATGCATAAATCTACTTTTTTCCCGTACAGAGAGGTTTCCCAAACGTCTACCGGTTTTTCACTTTTCAAACTTTTTTATGGTTGTACTGTGCAAAAGACCATGACTATTTGAAAAAAAACTTGAGAGAAAAGAGTGAATCTGCTGACGTTAAAGCCAGTTATCAGTACGGTTTAGAGCTGAGAGTAAAATTGAAGGAAACAATGAAACTTGCTCAAGAAGATTTAACGATCAATCAGGTTAGGTACAAAAAGAACTACAACAAGAAGACAAAAGACCGATTTTGCAGTTAAGACGACAAAGTTTTGTTCATGTTGCCAACCAATAACAAAGTCTTTTGATCTAGTGCATAGGACCATACTAAATTATTCAGAAAAGATGGGGAATCATGATTACAAAATTTTTTCGGAAACAAGGACAAAAATTATTATGCCAATATGCTAAAAAAGTAATAGAAGAAAAAGCAGAAACTAAAAATGATAAAGAAGATGTAAAAGTAACAGTCAGTGCGGAAGTTTTATTAGACAAAGAGGCACCAAGCATAGATGAAAAATCACTGTTATAGTTGGGCATTTATAGGAAAAATGTAATAGACGATAAGTTGGGAACCGAGTTGAGTGACAGTCTAAATGGACAGTTATAAATACTACTAAAAGGCCATAACAAAGTTTTTTCGAATGTGCAGGAGAAGACTTTGAAGATTGAGTACAGAATCAATTTGGTGGATGAGGAGCTAGTCTGCTCTAAACTCCCTCTTTGTCGTATGCCTAAGGCAGGATGTGAAGAATAAAAAAAAGATATGTTGAACATGGAAATCATTAGGAAGTCATTATCTCCCATCATCCAATCAGTGGTCATCGTCAAAAAAAAGGTTGGTTCAGACCTTATTTGCGTTGATTATCGGAAGTTGAAAAAACTAACACTTTTGTATTCGGAGCCGATGAAGATTCCGGAGGACCTTTTTAAGCGCTGAGAAAGTCACAATTTTTTTCAAAATTCTATTTTAGTAAAGGCTACTGGCAGATACCTGTTGTAAAAAAAATGTGTCCAAGATCACGTTTGTAACATCGGATGGGGTATACGAATTTCTCCAACTACTCTTGGACATGAAAAACTCTGGTGCGACACTTGTTCGTGAAATGAGAGAAATGCTTTCAGACATGAGTGGCGTTGAAAGTTACATCGAAAGTTTGATTGTACTTTCCAGCGATTGAAAGACGCACCAGAAAACTTTAGAATAGCTTTTGAGAAGGTTAAATAAAGCTTACCTCACTGCTCGGCCATTAAAGTGTAGTTTTGGAGCGTTGACAATTAAATTTTTGGGATGACAGCTGATTTGGGTTTTTGGGAGATGATGTCGTATATGACTGAATTGCGCCGAATAACGATAATCTAGACAAGGTTTTGGGAGAGAAGCGGCCAGTCACGAGGAAAAAAGTGAGATTGTTTTGTTAGTTTCTCGGTTACTACCGATACTACATTCCTTCATTTGCTGTGATTGCGGCACCATTGACAAACGTAACAAGAAAAAAACATCCAAACTTTTTCGAATTAGGTGAGGCACAGGAAAGAGTTTTAATACCTTAAAAAAAGATCTCCTAATGCGGTCCATACTAAAACTGCCAGAACTTAAAGGAATTTACCATACTCCAGGACGCTTCTAACAACTGGATCGGGGCCGTGCTTATGCAAGAACATAAAGGAGAACTCCATCCCATTGCATACGCAAGCAAGAAGTTGACTAATGCGAAGACAAAGTATTCCACGCTTGAGAAGGAGTACTTGGCAAGAATTTTGGGATATTAGAAAATTTCGTCCTTTTTAGCCGGAAAAAGTTTATTTTGCAAACAAACCACTAATCACTCACTTTTCTCACTACAACTTGTCACAAAAACAATTGCATTCTTAGGTGATCTTTATCATTAAAAGGATATGACTTTGTGGTAAAGAATATTGTCGGCAAAGAGAACGTTATAGCCAGTATCTTAGTCGTTATTGCAAAATATTTTTCTTTGTGGGGCGTATGTCAAACTTTATTCGCAGTATAATCTTAACTCCACAAACCATAATTAATTTTCTGTCTTTTTCAGTAGTTGTAAATTTTTGTTATGACGTAATCTGTTCATATTAAGTAAAGGGTAAACCCTATTTAACTTAATTTGAAGAGATTATTTCCAGTTGTTGCGCTGGAATCGGTTTTAAGTTTGGTGAAGCTTGGAATCCAAGTTTTTTCTGAATCGATAAAGTTTTGTATATTTTGCAAATAAACTTCTTTTAGTTAAAAACTATGGTTTCTATCTGCGGAGAGAATTTTTTTGAGAAATCAGTTCAAAGTTAGTTGGAACTAATTGCATTAAGAACTATCTTGCGGCAAACTATTTTTTGAGCAAATAAAAATAAAAAAAAATAGATAAAACTTTGGTTCAGCTCTGTATTTGGGTTAACTAGTTCACCTAATCCTTTTGAATTCCAAAGATAAGTTAAGTTTGTGATATGCCTCTAACCTTAATTATTTTTGACTTAGACTCTGTTTTTGTCAATTATTTCAGAAACGTTACTCATATTATTTTAAAATCTAAGCAAGACAAGGGTTTTTGTAAAATACTCTTTATAGAAAGCGAGAGCAATACAGTAGTTTGAAACAGTACCTCATTTCCGATTGAAAAAAAAACTAAAATAAAACTGTATTGCACTCTTTTCTCTGTCGATAAAAGTGCAAGTAAATATAATAGATATGTTAAGCATGCTCTACTTACGACATCATAGAAACAAAACCTTTTGCAAATGTATGCTTTAATCTATATGCTTTAAATCTTTTATTGAATTGTTTTAAATCTGATAGGGCGTCGAACTATTTACATATTGTTCCGTAAATATTGTTCCGGTTCCGATTCAGATTTGGCAATTGATTCAGGTCCAGCAAATTTTATTTGACATTGCATCAATTCGCTCCTCAGAAAATAGCAAGGGTTTAGTATTTGCAAACAAAAAGAAAATATATTTTGGACCACTGCCAAGAGTGAGCCCTTTTAAACGAGTTTTAATACAAAAATAACCACATTGCGCACAAGTATCAGAAAGCACTATCCCTGCAAACAAACCACGTGAAGTCCTTTTTGGATGAAGATTTTACCACGATTGCTTGTGAGACGTACCTTAATTCAAGTTCTTTATTTTGGCACCTGATGATCAGTTTACAACTTATTAAAAAGCTCTTTACAATTTTTATTAGGAGATAAAAAATTTTTTTAACAAGTTGCAATCTGACTCTGGTGTGCCAAAATAAAGAATTTGAAGTGTGACGGATTTCATTAGTTTTTCTGCATTTGAATCGATGCAACAAAAATTAATAAAATAATAAAAGTTATAATTCTAGTTTTACAAATTGAACAACTTCCCCAATTGAAAATTGGTTCAAGAAATATAAAAATGCGTTGCTATATTTTTTTAGGTCATAACTCATTTTTAAAAACTTAAAACCCCTGTTAGACAGCAACTTACCCAACCAAAATTCATTTTCTTTGTTTCCGAACCCTTGCTGATATTCGCTCCAATTTCGATAAAAATCAATACTTCCATCAATACGTCGTTGAAACACCTAAATAAAACAAATTTGATAAATTCTCTGTTGAATAGTTGTGAGTAAGCTATAATTAAGTTTGTTCATACAAGCCATTTATCCGTTGAGTTGATTTCGCAATAAACTTGAATGAATCTGCCATTGATTTGAACTTGGTATGTTCCGCTTACTGTTGAATTCTGGCAAATTTCGACAATTGGTTCTACAGCAAAATTAAAGAATTTAGTTATAAAAAAATTTTAGGGCATAAACCTAAATTATTTAACTCAGGGTGGTCCGAAAGTTCAATTATAAAAGGCAATTTTGCCGTTATAAAAAAAATTTCGGGCCGCAACTAGAATAATCCATCGAGCAAAAAACTCGTTTGCTGCATCTGCACCCCAAACACAAGTTTGAATTAGAGTAATTTAAAGCTTTCCGTTTGCCTGCAACTCAAGAAAATGATTGTTTCCAAAAAAATAAAAAATAAATAAATAAATACACAGCACTTCCAACTCAGTAATAAAACAGTAGATTGTTTCTTGATTTTGATAGTTGCGTCAATGTCCACTTTGATTTCGGTGGTCGACAGACGCAAACAGACATTCAGGGTTTTATCAGCCATTTTGATGCGTATTTTTCTTTTTTCACTTCATAATTGAAAAAATATTTTCACAACTCTACGTGCTACCGACCACGGAGAACATTTTTTGAGCACAATCTCTAAGTGGGGAATGCTCTATGCGTAAAAACTTTCAAAGTGCGTCGTAACACTTTTTCTTTCTTGACAAAAGAAAAGGATCCGATTGCAATTCACATAATTCTTATTAAAAATAAGAGGGTTGAGATTCTACGTCTACTTCAACAGGATTGTAGAAAAGCTGCACTTTTGCTATCAGCAAATAAAAGTCTGCAAATCTATCATTAAACTTATCGCTGATATAACCAATTTTTTAAAAAAGTGCAAAAAATGAATGCTTTTTTCTTCACAAAATAAATCGCTGCATGAAGGAAAATAGATGGCATCATTCCTTTGCAAAAAAGTCCTAAACAGCACATGCTTTTTGTGAAAACCTTATGAGTCCAACCATTTAAGATATATTTTGTTTTTTATCTGGCAATTTCAACTCAAGTAATTACTAATATCTATTAAGAATGCCAATGAACCAATGAACTTATCATCGCTCAATCGAAGCTGTTCCTTTTGTTTTGTTATGCAAAAAATGTAACATTTCTTTTTGCAAAGAAAAGTAAAAGAGTAAAAATGTACATCTTTGTATTGGCCCTCCACGTCTTTCAAAAACTGGATGAATTTTGCTGTGTCTCTGGGCTCTGTTTCCACCCTCAATGATATTTACAACATTTGTCACACTAATCATAACATCACTAATAGACAAAAGTTTTGTACATAAAGCTTCTTTGTAAATGATGCAATGAAATGCTGGGCAGTGCACACCACAATCTTTTAAAATGCCCAACAGCCCATTTTTGTTCCCTATCATTGCCCTTGACCCATCTGCTACAATACACGCACACTTTTCAAAATCTTTGTAAGCATCAACGATAGCAACGATAGCAACGTTATATATGTTGATACCTTTTGTATTCCCATAAAGTGGAAAAACTTTGAGCAGTTCTTGCAAACGGTAAAGTTTTTTTCAACAGTGTGAATGAAAATTAAAAGTTAAATGATATTACTGATGTCAGTACTTTCATCTAAAGCCAAAGAGCAGCAATTGCACTGCTGAACAACTTCTTTGAATTGTAAAATCACGTTGTCACTCAATTCTACCACTCTTCTTGCAACAGTTTAATAAAATAAAGACACAGTTTTAAAATTTTTGGCTAGTTTTTTGTCAACAAAAGTAAGAAGCGTCTTAATCGCACACTCTTTTATGATTTCTTCGTCCCAAAAAACTTTCCTAAATTTACCAGGCGTTAGCGCAACTTCATTTGAAGTTTTCAGACCTGCAGCTGAATCAGGTTTACCAAAATCAATAGTCATTTCCTTTTAATTGTTATACTTGCTCTTCTATTCTTTTAAATTGCTTTTCTCTAAGTTTTGTGGTACTACGTATGAACTTATGTTTTCTCGTGTTTGGTGCTATAAAGCTTCTATAATTAAATTTCTTCGGAACGAATATTATTTTTAGCCCCATCATACACTGTAGTTTACCATTGTTCTTTATGAAGAAATACTATACTTTTTTTCCCAGTTAGAATTAAATTTTCTGTTTTTCTCTAACACTTTCTTTTTGACACTTATATTCGTCAAACTCTATAATTATTGCTTTGTGCTTTCAAGTGCATATCTAACTTGCAACTGAATTATGGAGTACAGTATTTTTCAGGTACGGCCACAGACAACAAAACTATTTCTTTTGCAGGGCTTTACTATGCTTTGCAGACTAGAGTACACGAGTGACATAGTTAGCATAGTTTAGGAGGTTAACTACTGTAACGTGATAAATCGTAAAAAAGTTTTGCTTTCTCATAATAGTTATACGATGACCTGCGTTATGATTCGGTTCGACTTACTATGGATATGCAACTAGTAAGAGTAATATCATAATTTATGATTTTATAATTAATACGTCATTGAAAAAGTGTTCGCGGGCAGCAGAAAAACGGACTACGGGCCGCATGCGCCCCGCGTGCCAATGTTTGACCAACACTGATTTAACTATTTTTAAAAGTTTATAAAAAGTGTTGCTTATTTGAATCTTAATAGTCAGCTCGAATCAGTTTAATCTGTAAAAATAAAAGCAAAAATTTTAACATCTAAAATTGTTTTTGCTTGAATACATTTCATTAAACTCGTGTTCTAGGCCTTGCCCGAAATTTTGTAGTAGCTATCTGCGCAACATTGCCTCGTGTAACACCATCTTGTGGTAAACTAGTGCTATAGCGGCGCAGAGGTTAGAAACAGTGGAGTCAAATTCGACCAAAAATAACTTTTAATAAGAAGGCAAGAACCTTCAGAATAATCAGGTAATTTTCAAATCAATTCGTTTTGCTAAACATGAATGTTCTAAGTTTTAAGAAAAATCACTAAATTTTTAACAAGCTTAATTGCTTTGTTTAAGTATTATATAAATTTTGAATTTTACTACTGTTTGTATTTGACCTGGAGTTGGTGCCCTTCTAAATGACGACGACTGAAATTTAAAAATGCTTGCTGAGTCCGCCAAGCAGAAGTTTCACCTACAATTTAATCCCAAGGATTGCTTAGTGTAATATCGTGTTTTTACTTGCGAGCAGAAGACGAAAAAAGTTCTACGTTCAATTACCTTGTTGCGTGGGGCAAAATTACGTGGGTACCTTAAATTAGTTGCACTGCTTACTTACGATGGTGACTACGCTAAAAACAAAAACTGGTAATCAGTTCAATAAAGTTATACGAAAACCACAACTTACGAGTACGAAAATCGTATTACAAATAAAAGTCCGTTGTTTTTGTTTTTGAAAAGCTATTTTTAAGTCAACTAGTAGACGTTTGCAATTCAATTGAAATTTGAACTCAAGCATATACAAAAATATTGTCATTGTCTTTCTGATATCAAGAATCACCTTCGCATCCGCAACCTAAGTCTTCATAACCATCTTCACATTCACACTGGTTGAGTCCCACGCAAATTTCATAATCTCCACAAGGTTGGTCATCGCAAAGTCCTGCAAAACAAAAGACTTTTTATATTACAAGTACTAAAGGTGATACTTAATTAAAGAAACAAAATAAAAATCCGAAAAGAAAAAAATGAGGGGGAACAATTTTAAGCCCTAAGTTTAAATGTCTTTACAATATATTGCTTTTTCCATCTGTTTATGAGCTTCAAAGAAAGTTAGGCATTAATTACCAGTAGCCAGTATGCATGCCATTGTTTCGCACATCATACAGTAAGTTAAAATTCTAATCTGTTTTTTAATAGAATCTCGTATTTTAAAATTTAGATCTCTCTTTTGTCGTTTTTTTTAATCCTTTTTTAAAATTTAATTGAATTTTTTTCCTAATTAGTGTGGCATTGTTATAAGCATGAAGTTTTATTCGCGTTGAGCTGATTCAGATGAATGAAAAGAAGTCAATGGGCAACAATTCAAATATTTGTCAAATTAATTAAGAAAATAATTCGGGGTTTATAAGTAAATCATACAAACTAGCTGCTCAAGAAACAAAAGTTGATTGGAGAGCTGATAAAGCTAAATAGAAGATGTGAAGAATCTTACTGTCCTCCCACTAGGGCGTGCATTGCTGACATTACTTGCAACTTGCCTTGGTTACATCCTGTTGTGTTTCCACCATATCCTGCGTTGCAACGACATACTCCCGGAGATTCGCAAACTCCTCGATCGCCACAATCTTGTTCACCGGCACATTGAGCTACAATGTAGAGGGAAATGATTACGTCATAGCCGCGCCGCTAAGAACGACTTTTAAAATGTTTTTTCTACAAAGCAAAAAGTTGAAGGTTTTTTCCACTACAATAAACATTTTAAAGCAATTAGTTTATCAAAGACTGAAATTTAATTTAATAATACGATAACATTGAATTTTTATTTCAAGATTGTCTCAAAATTTCCTCTCGAAAAATCAACATGAAAAATGTATTTCTATTTTTCTAATAGCCTACTGTTTAATAGTTTGTGAAAAAAAATTTTTTTTCTTATATAAATCAAACAAAAAATCAAATTTAACCCTTTCGCTGTTCTGTGCATCACATGTGCTGCACGGGACAGCAAAAATAACCAGCAAAAAACCCCTTGGACAGCCAAGGGTTAAATAAATAAATTCGTTGCTCTAATTCTCAAAAATATCCATTCAGCAGTTAATCGATAAAGTATTTTGACTTGCGGCTCATGACTTTAAAAATTTTTCTTACATTTAAGAAAAATGCCTAAAAATCTTACAAAAATCAGAGCAATTAAAATCTATGTGTTGTTGCAGAAAACTTAATCAGGATAACCCAAAAAAAATCTCAAAGAGAGAGATGGCTCCTTACGTCTTACAATATTTTTAAAACGCCAGGGCAGATAGACTCTTTAAAATCAGCAAGACTGGATTTATTTCTACAATAATATGATATCGACTGTAACTAAGTTTTGAAAAAACATGAAATTATTGGTTTGGACAAGCTGCCATCAACCTCTTTTTGAAAAGGGCAGACAGCAAGTAACAGTAATTCAGGAAGAGAACAAATTTAAAGAAAAGCGTTTTGATTGATAAGACAGTCTTATATAGCAAACATGTAAATTTTAGCGTATTGAAGAAAGTTTTTATTAAAAGTTGATGAAGATAAAAGAAAATTTTTTTCATTTTATTTTTTAGATAAAAGTTTGTTTTAGTGCAAACCAAATAAGAAGAAATCAAAAAAAGAATATTAAATTTGTTTAATCTTTTAGAGCAGTGCTAAGCAACCGGTGTGCCGCAAGACAATGTCAGGTGTGCCGCAGAGTAACTGTAATCTTTGTATTTTTTTACAATATACTTTTCGCCTTTTGAAAATTTGAACGTTATTCTACCTGCTAGAGCCACTCAAATCCAAATTCCACATTTCCCATTGTACTTTTGTCTCGTAAGAAGAGAAATACGTAATGCATTTACGCATCGATACCTTTATGACGAGGCAAAACAGAACAAGTGTATGTAGAGTCAGGGCTAAGTCAGTGCTCAACAATTCAAATATTTGTCAAATTAATTAAGAAAATAATTCGGGGTTTATAAGTAAATCATACAAACTAGCTGCTCAAGAAACAAAAGTTGATTGGAGAGCTTATAAAGCTAAATTGAAGATGTGAAGAATCTTACTGTCCTCCCACTAGGGCGTGCATTGCTGACATTACTTGCAACTTGCCTTGGTTACATCCTGTTGTGTTTCCACCATATCCTGCGTTGCAACGACATATTCCTGGAGATTCGCAAACTCCTCGATCGCCACAATCTTGTTCACCGGCACATTGAGCTACAATGTAGAGGGAAATGATTACGTCATAGCCGCGCCGCTAAGAACGACTTTTAAAATTTTTTTTCTACAAAGCAAAAAGTTGAAGGTTTTTTCCACTACAATAAACATTTTAAAGCAATTAGTTTATCAAAGACTGAAATTTAATTTAATAATACGATAACATTGAATTTTTATTTCAAGATTGACTCAAAATTTCCTCTCGAAAAATCAACATGAAAAATGTATTTCTATTTTTCTAATAGCCTACTGTTTAATAGTTTGTGAAAAAAAATTTTTTTCTTATATAAATCAAACAAAAAATCGAATTTAAATAAATAAATTCGTTGCTCTAATTCTCAAAAATATCCATTCAGCAGTTAAACGATAAAGTATTTTGACTTGCGGCTCATGACTTTAAAAATTTTTCTTACATTTAAGAAAAATGCCTAAAAATCTTACAAAAATCAGAGCAATTAAAATCTATGTGTTGTTGCAGAAAACTTAATCAGGATAACCCAAAAAAAATCTCAAAGAGAGAGATGGCTCCTTACGTCTTGCAATATTTTTAAAACGCCAGGGCAGATAGACTCTTTAAAATCAGCAAGACTGGATTTATTTCTACAATAATATGATATCGACTGTAACTAATGGTTTGGACAAGCTGCCATCAACCTCTTTTTGAAAAGGGCAGACAGCAAGTAACAGTAATTCAGGAAGAGAACAAATTTAAAGAAAAGCGTTTTGATTAATAAGACAGTCTTATATAGCAAACATGTAAATTTTAGCGTATTGAAAAAAGTTTTTATTAAAAGTTGATGAAGATAAAAGAAATTTTTTTTCATTTTAGAAGAGAAATACGTAATGCATTTACGCATCGATACCTTTATGGCGAGGCAAAACAGAACAAGTGTATGTAGAGTCAGGGCTAAGTGGCCTTTGATTAAAAGTTTAGTAAAATGGATAAGTTTCTGAAAAGAACATTCAGAACTTGTGATGATAAGCAACATAATCTATCTAGCACAAGCAACGTTATCAAGAAACAAAAACTTGTTAAAAAGCAATACAGGAAAAATTACATGCAGAATGGTTTTTCTTGGTGTGGTAACAAAGACGCTTCAAAGCCGCTCTGCGGTATTTGTGAGGAGCAACTTGCAAGTGAAACAATGGTTTTTAGTAAACTAATTCGCCACTTAGATACAAAATATGCCGTTCATGCACATAGAATAAAAATTATTTCCAGCGAATGTTAAATCAAAATAAGAAGCAAGAGTGTTATATGAAGTTGTGTTTTAAAGTCTCTGTAAAAGCATTAGAAGCTAGTTATCATGTTGCTAAACTGATTGTACGTGAAAAAAAAAACGCAAACTAATGACGAATGTTTATTAAAACCAACATGCCTGAAAATTGTTTGAGTAATGTTTTGGACCAAAGGAAGTTAAGAAGGTCTGAAAAGTGCCATTATCTGCCGATACTATTAAAAGACGAATTGACAACATGTCAAATGATATACTTGAAACTTTATTAAAAAAAATAAAAGCATTCCCAAAATTTACCATTCAGATTAGCGAAACAACAGACATTATCAGGAAAGCGCAGCAGTTACGTGTAGTACGCTTCGTAAATGGTGATTCCATAACCGAAAAACATTTATTTTGCAAATAACTTCCAGAGCGAACTACTAGTCAGGAAATTTTCCGCATAACCAATCAGTTTTTTACAACTCATGGTATCCATTGGAGTAACTGCATCAGCGTTTGTCTTAATGGTGCTTCAGCGATGGTGGACGCAGATAAAGGCTTTGCTGCATGAGTAAAACGTCAAAATCCAGTAGTACAAATTACGCATTGCTGCATACAAAGGGAAGCTCGGATGATTAAAATTTTAACACAGAAAATTTCTCATTCGATGCGTGATTGAATCGAAATTGTTAACCTTGTCAAAGCAAAAGCCTTAAATTGGCGAATTTTTTCAATATTATGCGACAAAATGGATCAGAACATCAATCGTTGCTATTTTACACTTCTGTGCGTTGGCTTTCACGAAGAAAAGTTCTCGCAAGACTATTGGAGCTCCAGAGCAAAGTAAAGCGGTTTTTATTAAAACAGAATAAGCACGATTGTATTAAATATAAACATCTTAAAACGATCATTGGATTGCTAAACTTGCTTACATGGCTGACGTATTTCAACACATAAACGAGCTTAATTCAAAAATGCAAGGAATAAGTGAAAACCTATTCACATGTTCTGACAAGTTACATGGTTTCCAACAAAAATTACTACTCGGGCAAAATGAGTTAAGACTAGGATATTTGGAAATATTTCCTAGAAGTTATAAAAATCAAAAAAATGTTAAAAAAATTTCGTGTTATATTTAGCCAAAGAACACTTAACTTTAATACCGCAAGAATATGACAAGTACTTTTTCGCAATTAACACTGAACAATATGACTGGATCCAAAGTCCTTTCTCAGTTAATACTGGAATGTCAACGAAAGAATTGCCCCTGCGTATTCGAGAAAATTTCTTTGAAGTAAGAAACGACGGAACACTAAAACTGAAATTCAGCGACGTTTAACTTGATATGCATAGAATTTCAATCAAAAAAGAGTATAAGCAAATTTCCAAAGCGCCTATTGAAATTTTGCTTCAATTTTGCACAACTTATATGTGCAAATAAAGCTTTCATCTTTATTACTAATCAAAAACAATAAAAGATCCTGCTTAAAAAATGCTGACAACGAACTTCGAGTTGCTCTTTCAAGCATTGAGACAAACATAAAAAGATTGTGCTCATTAAAACAAGCACTGATATCTCATTGATGTGAGCATAATCATATCGATTTTTTTGCATTTCTTGTGTTTTTAGTTACATGTTTGCTGGAGTGTGCCGCCGAATTTAGAAAGTTAAACAAGTGTGCGGCAATTTAAAAAGGGTGCGGAACACTGCTTCCGAGTCAAATTCTGTTTTGGCTTTTTAAAAGTTTTGCGAGTTAAGTAAATACAACGCCGCGGCTGAATTTTTTAACTGAATACGTTTTTTTTGGTCTTCATTCTGATTTTCTTAAATATTTTTAAATACCCTAAAATTTGCAGTTGTTAAAATTGCTCTTGCAACAAATAATATACTCGTATGACCAAACTGGTCTCGTTTAAATGAGATCCTCATACACAGTGTCTACCGAAAGATTTGACTCAGTAGATGTATTATGACCGAAATCAACTAGCAAAGTAGTATCCAACTTAGAATAAAAATTCTCGGTTAGAACTTGCAGGGTGGTTTCATTAGATAATTCGTGTTACCAGCAAAAATTTTCTGTGGCAAGCAAATTAGCTCAATTCAATTTTTAATTGCCATCAATTTTTAAATCAAAAACAAAACATTGTCACTGTTTTAACGATTAAGTGGGCAAAATATAACCAGAAAAAAAGTTAGAGGTGGTAGTAGACACAAAAACAATCATGCCGAGCTTATTTCTGTTTCGACTTCTTGTAGAACAAATTGTTACAAATTTCAGCACTTGCAGATCTATTTCCAAAAACAAAATTTTTGTTAATCTAATGTTATATACCAAAAATGTAACCGGATTAAAACTGGATTTTTTAAAAATCTTTGCTGTAAACATAGTTTATTTCTGACTTTATTATTTTTAAAGTAATTCATACAAAACTGAACAAAACACTTTTCAATTTGGCCTACTTTTCCTGCCGCTTTTTATTTGCTATTTGTTACTTGCTCTAACGCCTCTTCAACTAGACTTGAAATGTTTTATAGCTTTGCACGTTTTTACGGCTTAACTTTAAGTCATGTAAAAAAATCAAAGTCGAAAGAAATCCTAATTTTGCAAGATTGTAAAAGATTAAACAATTAATCTCAATGGAAGTACAAAAAATTCATTTCCAAAGCCTTAAAAAACAGTTATCCTCTTAACATACACATAAATAAAACCATCATCACTGTAACAAGTCCGCTTGACAGTTTGTTGTGATCAAAAAGTAGAAAGGGCCCCCAGCGATGAATTTTACATAAATCAGATTACAAAAGTTTTGTTTATTTTTTTTTGAATGATTTTATTTGTTATCTCAAATTCCAATTTTTTAAAAAGACATTATAGAAAAATATTAATATATGACTAAATGGCTATTGCATTTAGTCCATAGAGAGCTAAACAAAAAACTAGCTGAATATGAACTCAGGTTTTACCCCTAGCATTGGTCGAAAGTAATCTAATACAATGATTATAAATAATTATTCCTTATTTTCTTTTCCCAGAAATATACATACCTGGATATTGTTATCTAACGAACTACATTAATTAACAAATTGTTTGAAACTAATTATGACAATGTTTTAACATGATAAAGATTTATAGGAGGAAAAGCTTCTTTACAATGTATATGTAAAGAAGGCAGAAACTTGAAAAAAATTTAAACAACATTACAACCAACGCCCTTCAATCCATGTGTTCAGAGCGGGTTGCTTTTTTTTGTCTTATATACGAAGAGTGCTTTTTGCCAGAAAAACTATTCCTTACCAAACCATTAATATTTACCTACATTGGGTTTGTGAAAAAATGTTTTATAAAAATATTAATACTACGCAAAATGGACCTTTTTTGTATAATTATCATTTAGATGCACGAAAGGGAAAGGGATAGGCTTAATAATAAATAACCCCGATCAACCAAAGATAACTTTTTTTTCTTAACAAGAACAAGAGCACTTATTTCTGGGAAACAGCGGGGCGCTGGTATTAGTTTTTTTCTAGTACATCAAGTTTTAGAGATATGAGGGAATGCGGGCATTTTATACCCTATAAATAGCAATATCTATGCCACTATTATGGCAGTTGTTTAATTTTTGACTTACTAAACATATTAGCACCTTGTTGTGGTTATTAAAATATTAAACAAGCAAAATAAATGTACCGGTTTGGGTGTTTACCGATAGACTAAAAATTGGACAACGGACCAAATCTTTTTGTCTATTGTAGTCTTGAAAAAGATCGTTTATTAAAAGTCTTGAAACCACCTGTTCTTGGGTGATCTTGAAAAAACTGCTAGTCTTACATAAGTAGCCTTAATAAAAATAATTATAAATAGCCTTAAAAAGACTGTTTTAGGTAGCCTTAAGAAAGTCTGTTTAAGAATAGCACGATAATATGATTGCTTTCGACCTGGGAACCACTTAGTACTGCAATCAATGCCAGTTTTAAGATGGAAGATTTTAAAAAGTTCGGCCCCCGATTTCCGTTTGTATGCGTGGGTAGGACATCATGGTGCAACATCCAGCAAAAATCACACATCAATCCCTCATGACAAACTCCTTCAGAACTTTCTTCCATTGCATGGAAATCTCCGTAAAATAATTCACCGTGCTCATTATTAACTGCTCCAAGATTTTTAGGGAAGAATTCCGGTCTGAATGAAAAAAATGCATTTTCAAAGACATTCGACACCCCATCTTTTTGAATCCCGCAAGCAATTCTACAACACCTTTTTCGAAATAAAAGTTCCTTGAATTTTCCAGAAAAATTGAGCAAATCTATTTAAATGCATACCAAGCTCGTAGTTCAAATGTACTTAAAGCTTTTTTAAACTCGGTATGTTCCAAAACTTTTCGAATTAGTGGAACAACAAAGATTCCTTCTTTTAACTTGATTTGGCTTAGTTTGGGGAAACTTTTTGCAGAGAAATTTATATTCATTTAAACGGTGTTTGGCAACAGCTTTCGCAAAGTTCTTCATTAATCTTAGCTTGATATGCAGTGGTACCACTAAAACTTTATCGGGATTTACTGAAGGAATGTGTTGAATACTTTTCATTCCAGGTACATATGAATTTCCTTGTTGGCCATCATAGTGCTGCGCAATGGCATGACTTTCCCACAAACATAAAAAACAACAGTATTTAGTGAACCCCCTTACAATCCCATTAATATTCCAATGATTTTAAGTTTCCCACATAAGCTGCACTAGTAGTCAGAATAATGGATCGCATTCAACAAGATTTCAATATTTTCGTAAGATTTTGTTAACGGGTTAAAATGTACAATAGGGATCGATGGTCTTTTTTTTCCAACATGTACTGTAAAAGAGCTTTTCTTTAAGGAATTATAAAAAACTTCAATTCATTTACAATTTAAACTGTATCTAGAGCTTAACACAGCTCTTCAATATCATGGCAGTAACAAAAAGGTCACTGAACTTTGAATGCCAAAAAAAAATCCCTAATACGTTTCCTGTAGTTTCTTACTTGAACATCTTTTTCAACTATATTTCATTCTTTTAACCTTGATGCAAGAAACTCTGCTTTTCTTTAAAAAAACATAAACCTCTAATTTGTTTATTTACATATTTATGTGAAAATAAAACGGGATCTTCTGTGGTATTATATTAAGAATCTATTGAGTTGGCAGAAATGAATTTGACAGAATTGTCTTCATCAGCAATGCAATCAAAAGCATTAAGCTTATCTTGAGAAGGCACTGGTGGTGGCATTGACTCATTATAAGGAACTGGAGTTCTTGCCAAATCTAAATTGAAATATGCTATTTTGTCTCTGTTTAAAGAAAAAGTCCTTTTTTTTGATGAGACAAAAATAGCAATCCCGACAGTGATGTTTTGATTCACGCCAACTCATTGGGATGGCAAATGGCCTACCGGTCATTTAGCTAGTTGTGAAACATAAACAGCAATTCTTGCACATTTTAAGAAATTCCCCGGTCTTACTTGGTTGCCTAATGGGTAACCAAAATACTCGTCGTCGTCGTCGTCTTCGTTTGAAGGGTATCCACTCCAGGTCAGACACAAACAGGACTGGGGCCGAGGGTTTATCCTTTTACTACCCCAGACTGCTGCACTGCCTGAATCAGATGCTGGCAATGGTGTTATTAAGCCAGCATTGAGTTTCGTCATCCAAAACCATCAGATCTCGTGCTCTATGTGGTGTCCGATGTATAGGGCACACTGCTAGTACATGGTCTGCAGTTTGCTCAGAGACGCCACACTCGCAATTCGGTGAAGGAGCCAGACCCCCTTTGTGCATGAACGAATGTAATCGCCCAACGCCAGTCCGCAGGCGGTTGAGCTTAACCCAAGCTGCTCGGGGTAAGCCCATCTCAACATGCCTGGCACCGGTCTCGGGCACAAAAGCACGGAGCCTGGAAGCATTTTCACAGTAATCCGTTTTCCATTTGTGATTTGTCCATTCAGAGGCACGGATGTCAAATCTGGCAAGGTTGTCCAAAAGATTCCGCACAGCTGCCACAAACGGGCGTCTGGATCTTAGCCTCACTTGGCGAGTATCTAAGGACCCACTTAAAAGACCATACAAGATATTATCGGGGTCCAGAGATCCACGATGAGACAAGGAGAGTGTCGCTCCCATTCGGCGAACCTCAGCTGGCTGGATGCCTAAGTGTACAGGTAGGTGGTCCGTTGGAGTGGGACGCAGGCATCCAGTAACTATACGCAAGGCGTTGTTCAAGACACTGTCATTGAGGCGAGTGTGAGCACTGCGACACCAGACTGGCGCACAGTACTCAGCTGTTGAGTAGACTAGAGACAAGGTGGCTATGGGTAGTGTTTTAGCACCAGCACCCATCCCGAGCCCACGAGTCGCCTCAGCAGTGTGACGCGCGAGGATAGTTTCTTGCGCAATGCCACTAAGTGATGACGAAACGTGAGCGATCTGTCCAGTTTTACCCCAAGATAAGTAGGGCTTGGACAGAACGGTAAAAGTCTACCATTGTTGTAGACCTTTAGCTCACGTTTGGCCTCTCGGTTATTTAAGTAAAAGGCTGCCGTCACCGTCTTAGTGTGACTGAGCTTCAACCTCCAAGTCTGGAGATACGCTAAAAGTGTGGACCTGTCTTGGCTTAAAGTCCCCTCCAAGTCCTTCCAGTTTCCAGAAGAATGCAACAATGCTAGATCATCAGCATAAGCAAACTTTCTGGAAATTATTGAAGGAAGATCGTACGTATAGATGTTAAATAGGAGGGGAGCCAAGACCGATCCCTGAGGAACGCCGTTTTTAAGACGGCGTAGCCTGCTTTGCTTGCTGTCACCGGTGGTAAGGGTGAAACTTCAATTTCGGACAAGCTCCATGATCATTTTGACCATGTGCTTATCCGGAAGTAGTCTCAGCAGCTTGCAGGTAAGGCCACGGTGCCAGAAAGTGTCATAAGCAGCTGTCAGATTGATAAATACGGCACCGGCCTTCTTTTTAGCCTCGAAAGAATCCTCGATGTTCTGGGTTAGCAGAACAACTTGATCTACGGTTGACTTCCTGCATTGGAACCCAGCATGCTCTTTAGGGTGTAGTGGATCGATTAATGGTTCAACGCGGGCGTAGATAAGCCTCTCGAGAATCTTGTAGGGGACACAGAGCAGAGATATCGGTCGATAACTCTTTGGGTCCCTCACGGGCTTTCCTGATTTTCGGATCGCGACCACAAACGCTCTTCTCCAGATCTTGGGAATTTTGAGTTGGCGCAAACAGGAAGAAAAGAAGTCACGTAACCAGGACTTTAAAGCAGCTCCGGCATGGAGTATAAACTCGGGGCAGATGTAATCAGGTCCCGGAGCTTTACCTGGTTTTAAATGTTGAAGAGGAGCAGCGAATTCTCTCTGTGAAAAATTGTCAGAGATATTTACTGCGTCTGGTGTTGTGGCCCTCCAAAGGTCAGACATTTCTTGATAGACAAGTCGAGATGACTTGCGATCAACAGCCTCGTATTTCCCATTTCTAACCAGCTGAGATGCAATAGCATCGGCTGAAACGGGACAGTGACGACGAGAGTGTCGTGACCTACCAGTAAGGTTGTTCAAAATACTTCATGCTTTTCGACTAGAGTGTGAGAAGTCAATGCTCCGAACTGCTTCGGACCATCAATCCCTCCGATTTCTGTCAAGCTTGGAAAGCAGAGCTTTAGCAGCCAAACTTGAGTCGTCTCCCTGAGGAGACTGTAGAAAGGTTTTATAGAGGGATTCACACTCTGCATCCCAACACGGAATATAGTTATTTCGATACCCGCGTGGGATAGTCTTTTTGGCTGCTTTCTTAATGGTGTTACAGAAGTCCTGGTAAGCCGCATCCACATCAAGTGAATCAGGCGGCAACAAAGTCTTTGCGAATTTATTCGTCAAAGCAATGTAGTGACTCCATTTGGCCTTGCGGAAGTTCCATCGCTTAACAGGCATACTTGGCACTGCCATAGCAAACCTTGGTGGTGTAATAAGCGAAGATTGATGTTGTGACCTGGGGAACTCGTCAAGGACACGTCTATCCGGTAAGCGACTGTTTGGACCTACGCTAGCGAAAGCTAGGTCTGGATTGGTGCCAGTGTTCCAGCGGCCGGAATAAAAATTGGCAGCGTCCTTGGCATTATATAGGAAGACAAGACAATTAATACTTGCCCAGCCAGCCAAGCACTCACCGTCCGGACTGTTGTCATCATAACCCCAGTCAGCATGACGACAGTTGAAATCACCAGCGTACAGACAGGGGTGAGGAAACACTGGGAGATCCAGGGTTCGCAATCGGGTTGGCAGTGGTTTGCAGACGTTGACTATTTTATAGCCATCAACGTCCACACAGAACCACTCGATCTCCGATGTCGGTGGAGATTGGTCCAAAAGCGTGTATCTCAGTCCCTCGTGGATAAACGTGGCAAGGCCATGCTTCCTGCTTAAAGAAGACCCAACCAGTTGGTAGTTTGGTAGTACCAACTTCTCTGCATCAGTGCAGTGGGTCTCCTGCAGTAGGATGACGAGTGCCTCAGACTGCATATCGAGATGATGAAGAACGTTCATCTTGCTTGCATTGAGGCCTACGATGTTCAGCTAAAGAATAGTGGGTCTTCGAAACTTGTTGGCAGTTTTATCCTAGCATTGCCCCGTCCTGAAAAGGACGTTTGCCGATTAGCAGACCCACACTGAACATCGGAATGGGTGGATACCCTTTCGTTTTGTTAGGTTCGGTTTCGGTCTGTCATCTTTGAAATCAATGAACAGACTTACGCACGGCCCAGGCTGCGAGAAAGCACCTACCATCTGGCCCAAAATACTGTATATCATCCACATCTTCTTGATATCATGAGTGATATTCCTTTGTTGCTCTTTGCATGTAAACTTTTTCCAGACAAAAACGAAACCAACGTAAATGGTTTAAGCACTTTCTGGGCATTGAAAATATATTATTCTGGGCATTGCATTGAATATATATGAATATATTTGGAAATTTTCAAAATATTATTCAGATAGGCTTACATTTTACACTTGTGAGGTCTGTTCAAAAAGTATCCTACCTTATCTCCTTCCGCCAAAAATAATGCCATTCCAGCAAAATGGTTTTGGATGAATGTTACGTCACAATAAATGCCCACAAATAAAAAATTTCAAACCGATAGTTGGTGTTATTCTCTTTTTTTGAAGCATTTAGTGCAGTCGTACAGTGCATGATCGGCAATTTTTTGCAGTCGCTGTGATGTTCATCCTACGTACCTACTGTCACAGTGGCACGAATATTCATAAAAACGGAGCTTTTCAGCGTGGTACTGTGACAGTAGGTGGTTTATGAATATTCGTGCCACTGTGACAGTAGGTACGTAGGACGAACATCACAGCGACTACAAGATAGAATCAAGCAGCATGTTTCTAAATGGCTACAACAGCAAGTGAAACGCCCTACACGATCTCAACCCGGCAGATCCTGTAAGCTAAAACGCAATAATCCAGATTGTGGCTTGCCGTAGGACAACACTTGCTTGATAACGAGCAATGTGCTGCAAATTATAATGACAAACGTTTTAAAATTCTTGCTGTGGCACGCAACTCGTTCCATCTGTGTCTACTCGAGGCAACTTTTATCAAAACCAGACATCTGGTTTTATGCAAACAAAAAGAATTTGTTTACATATTAAAACTTTTCAAATAGCCTAAGTTGCGAGTAACAGTGTTTCTCCTGGGTAATTGCACATAGTGCGTTTCTCCTTTCCGAGATTACACTGTATTGCACCACACTTCTTTGATTATGTGCAATTGTGCCTTTGTCCTTTCCGAGACTACAGCACTTTTCTCCCAACTGTTGAGACTATAAATACCTTGATTTTCTCTGGTTCGTGCCATTTTGACGCGATTGCCACTGATGAGAGCGTCACGAAAAGCTTATGGCTTCGATAAAATCGACTTTGTTTAAAGCGATATTAAAATGAAGGAGACAAGCTGTAAAGAAGCGTTTAGACAAAAGGTGACCAGGACTCTGGGAGGCAAGGATGGGTTACCTGATGAGTAAGATAGAACAGCAGAAATGCTATGAAAAACAGCTGAAACTGTGCTGGGAGTGACGTTTGGGAAACGGAAAGGAGACAGGGAGACATGGTAATAAAATTAGAAAGTTTAGGAGAGCATAAAAGAAAAAAAAGAAGCGAAAAAAAGCATGGGACAAAATAATAGATGAAAATACCAAAAAGATGTACAAAGAAACGAATAGTAAGGCAAAGAAGACAGTTGCGATGGCGAAGGGACGTGCGCATGACGATTTGTATGCTAGATTGAAAACAAAAGAAGGTGAAAAGGAATTGTACAGATTGGCTAGGCAGAGAGACAGAGCAGAGAAAAATATACAGCACGTGAAAGTTATAAAGGATGAAAACGGTAATGTTATGGTAAATTCGGAGGCAGTATTAAAAAGATGGAAGGAGTACTTTGAGAAACTGATGAACGAGGAAAATAATAGAAAACCTAGAACAGAGGAAGCAGAACTGGTTAATGAAGAGGTAAATTGCGTCTGTAGAGAAGAAGTAAAGAACCCACTAAGAAAGATGAAAAAAGGTAAAGCGATTGGGCCAGATGAGTTGCCAATAGAAGTTTGGAAGTGCATGGGAGAAATTGGGATAAAGTTTTTGACCAGACCGTTCAACAGACTATTAATGGGTAAGCGGATGCCAGAAGAATGAAGAAGGAGTGTGCTTATCCCAATCTATAAAAACAAAGGGGACGCACAATGCTGTGGAAACTACAGAGAAATACAGTTAATGAGCCACACAATGAAAGTATGGGAAAGAATAATTGAAGCCAGACTAAGGGATAGAGTAGAGATCAGCAAACAGCAATATGGATTTATGCCAGGAAAGAGAACTACCGATGCCATGTTTGCTTTAAGAATGTTGATGGAAAAGCACAGGGAAGGTCAAAGACAGCTACATTGTGTATTAGTGAACCTAGAGAAAGCTTACGACAGGGTTCCGCAGAAAGAGCAGCTATGGTACTATATGCGAAAATCCGGAATAATGGAAAAGTATGTGCGACTTGTACGGGAGATGTATGAGGAAATCGAAACAGTGATGAGGTGTGCAGAGGAACTATGGAAAGTATCAAGACTAAGGTCGGATTGCACCAGGGATCAGCGTTAAGTACGTTTCTGTTTTGCAGTGACAATGGACAGGCTGACGGATGAAGTAAGGAGAGAACCACCATGGATGATGCTGTTTGCTGATGATATTGTAATTTGCAAAGAGACCAGGGAAGAAGTGGAGCGGAGATTAAAATGCTGGAGGTATGCATTGGAAAGAAGAGGAATGAAAGTAAGTAGGTCAGTGACCAAATATCTGTGCATAAATGGAGGAAATGACGACAAAACAGTGAAGATTGAGGATACAAAAGTGCCAATAGTAAAGGAATTTAAGTATTTGGGATCAAAGGTGCAAGAAAGCGGTAGTTGTGAGAGGGGGTAAAAAAAAATGCAGGCAAGATGGAACAGATGGAGAAGAGTATCGGGAGTAATCTGCGACAAAAGCTTACCAGCTAGAGTAAAAGGAAAAGTTTACAGTTCAGTGGTGAAAACTGTAATAGTTTATGGACTTGAGATGGTGGCGGTCGCAAAGAAACAAGTGGAAGAGATGGAAGTCGCAGAGATGAAAATGTTGAGGTTTGCTATGGGAGTGACGAGAAAAGAAAAGATTAGAAACAAGTACATCAGGGGTACAGTTAAGGTAGAACGGTTAGGAATGAAGATAAGGAAAGGCAGGCTGAGGTGGTACGGAAATGTCAGGAGGAGAAACCAAGAGTATGTAGGAAGAAAGATAATGGAAATGGAGTTACAGGAAAAAGAAAACAAGGCAGACCAAACAGAAGATATTTTAGATGCAGTGAAAGAAAATATGGGAAAGTTGGTGCGAGGGAGACGGACGTTGAAAATAGGACAATTTGGAGAAAGATGATGCGCTGTGGCTACCCCTGATTGAAGGGAAAGGCCGAAAGAAGAAGAAGAAGAAAAATTGATTCAACTCAATACATAAAAAATTATTTTTACTAAAGAATCATAAGAAAACAATCATTTTTTTTCCGAATGTCAATATTACGAAAACTCAAGACAGTATTAAAACTACTGTTTTTAAGAACAAACTCACACAGGACTATACACGCAATGGAACAGCTATATTCCATATACGAGGGTCAGTCAATAAGTAATGAGACTTTCTCAATTACTTTGGTGTTCTTGGAGTTATGCAACTGAAATTTTATGTGATGATTATGAATGGAGTTGTCATCTTATTTACAACAAAACTTGTTTATTTTCAGATTACTGTAGGTGTGACGATAAATTGAAATGACTACTAGGCTAGGAAACAGCTCATGCTTGGAACAAAGAGGAGTCATCAGATTTCTGTTGGCAGAGAGTGTAAAATCATGTGAGATTCTGTCTAGAATGCAAAGACAATATGGTCCTTCCTGTATGTCTAGAGCAAACTTCTACAAATGGGTGCAAGCATTCAAAGATGGACGCGAAAGCATTACTGATGATCTGAGAAGTGGAAGACCTGTGGATGTCTCTACCCCAGAAGCAGTACAGGCAGTTGAAGACCTGATCAAATCTGATAGAAGGGTCACTTTAGATGAAATTGCTACAAACTTGGACATCTCCCATGGCACAGTGTACGCAATTGTGCGTGAGAAGCTGCGTTTTTCAAAAGTCAGCTGTCGCTGGGTTCCAAAGATGTTAACGGATGATCACAAAATGCAGCGCCTGATGGCTTCCAGAGCATCACTACGCAGATACAGAAAGGAGGGAGATGTATTTCTATCGAGAATAGTGACAACTGATGAGACCTGGGTCTTTCATTATGAACCTGAATCGAAACGACGATCAATGGAGTGGAAGCATGTTTCTTCCCCAGTGAAGAAAAAATTCAAATCTCAGAAAAGTTTAAGGAAAGTCATGCTCACTGTGTTCTGGGACAGAAATGGGCCGATCACTATCAGTTTCTTGGAAAGGGGCAATACTGTGAACTCAGAGAACTACTGTGAGCTGCTAACTCAAGTGAAAAAAGACATTAAGAACAAACGGAGAGGACTTCAATCAAGAGGTGTGATTCTCCTTCAGGATAATGCAAGGCCCCACACAGCAGCAAGAACCCTAGCCAAAATTGAAGATTTAGGCTGGAAACTTCTAACACACCCACCCTACAGCCCAGACCTTGCACCATCTGATTTTCACCTCTTCGGCCCACTCAAAGAGAGTATGAGGGGAATTCACTTCCAGACTGATGAAGAAGTGAAGGCTGCTGTGAGCAACTGGCTAAGGACCCAGTCCACGGAATTCTATGCCAAAGGAATAGACAATCTAATATCAAGATGGAACAAGTGTGTTGCAAAGGAGGGAGGCTATGTTGAAAAATAAAAAAGCATTTTTTGATTACCAGTCATTGCAAACTTGAGTTATTAAAAAAGTCTCATTACTTATTGACTGACCCTCGTAAATACAAACCAAACTTAGTTCTAATACTGCTTGATAGAGCATTTATAATCTGCAGTAACTATAAATTAATTCATAAAGAATTTCAAAATTTTTCCGATGCCCTTCAAAAAACGGATTTCCAAATTCTTTTCTCAACAAACAAATTTCAAATTATCTCAACAAAAAGTTTTCAAACCAAAAAAAACTATTAGCCAACCTACTCAAACGATTCAATCAAAACTTTTTTTCATTAAATTGTTTTTTCTTAAAATATTTCGCGACAAATTGATAACTTTTTTTTTAAGAGAAATAAATTCTAATTTTAAATTTATTCTTATAGAAGAAACTTTTAACATTGGAAAATATTTTACTTATGAAGATAAATAATCAGTGCTTTGTCAATAAAATGTTGTGTACAAAATTACTTGTAACTGCGGCGATAGCTACATTGAATAGATAAAAGAAAGCTCGAATCCAGAATATAAAAACACAAACCCGGACATTCCAAAAACGATACGGAAGTCTCCAAATATTTATTCAAAAACCCGGACCATTGAATTGATTTTAATAATGTTAACATTTTAGCACATTCGGACAATTGGCGTAAATTATTTATTAAAAAAACATTATAAATACAAAAAAAAACCATCGCTAAACATTGATCAAAATTTGGTCCCTTTACATTTATTTAACACGTTTTTGAATTTGTATTTTTTCCTTCTTGTGACATAACAGTGTTTTAAGATTTTAAGTTTTGTTTTTCAAAAAAACTTTATTTTGCTTTGACATTGAGAAAAGTTAACTCCAGAAACGTCAGCGTTTAAATAAAGTGTTTTCAATAGCATTGGCTCTTTGGTTTTTGTTAAAAGTTCTACCACGTTCCAGACATTTTGTTCCGACAGTAAATATGATTTTAAAAAATATAACTTAGGAAACCAGATGGGACAAAAAAAACAGATTTGGGTGGATAAGCTCATGTCAAGCATGAACATCTTACTATTTCCATTGAAATAGATTTAACGATAGAATCATTCACAATTAAAGTCATAACACTTCATTCATTTAAAACGTATTATATTTTTATGAAAATATATGTTTGCCCAATCTCAAAACGTATAAATAAATTTTGACAAAAAGAAAGCATCTGAATTTTAACAAGTTTATTGAAATACTGACTTGGGCTTTAAAAGTGTTTATAACAAAAAAATAAAGCATAAATCATTGTCACAAGAAAACTAGATTAACAGGATGGCTCAGGGTGATAGCACTCTGGCTTACAAGCAAAAATAAGAGCAAAAATTAAAAAATGCACTTTACAAATTTCTCAATAGGTTCACGCTACTGACTTACATAGGGCACTCCGCTTAAAAGAAAAAGCAGCGACCCGGCAAATAAGAACATTTGAAGAAATTAAAGAAAACCTTAATATTTCTGCTTTTAAAATACTTAAAAGAAAAAAACTTGCAAAATGAACAAAAAAGAAACAAGAATATTTGCTAATCCAAGTAAAGATCATTCAATCAATAATCTCAGATACCTCGAAGCATTTTTGAATTTTTGAAGACGTACTAAAGTTGCATTGCTCACGGACTTTTTGTGTCCAACTTTTGAATAGATTCATTAACATTAAATTCAAGTTCACTGTTTTTTTGTTTTAATTTTTAAAATAAGGCTAAATTATAAATGTAGAGTATATGTAATGAGTGAAACATAGAAATATTCTACTTTAATTTATTAGAAGAGAAATTTTAAGAATACTAAATTGAAAAATCCGAGTGTAGCATATGTTGGTGCTTGGAATTCTTTAAAAAACTGATAAGTTTTTCTACCTTAATCTTGAATGATAGTGGTTTAGAAAAACCTTTAATTAGTTGATTTTAATGACGTGCAAAAGAAACTTGTTATTATTGAGCTCGTTACTTTTCACAATTTTACTCGGGAATCTAAAAGAATAAGTTGAACTAGGTAATCCAATTAACAGTGCTTAAAAAGCTGCCTTTATGTACGTCGGATTTAGAAATAGTTTACTGCGAGACTAAAGTTTGTAAAAAAATTAGTTGTGGCCACGTCTAAATGGATTTGCTAGAAAATTTCTTTTTACAGATAGAAAAAAACAACGGTTTCTGACAATAACGAATATATTTAGAAAAATCAACAGATTTGCATGAAAACGTGACTCCCAAACTTCAACAAGTTTAAAAACAATTTACAATGCCAAACTGCGAATAATCACCCAACAACTTTATACTGACTAACTATAAAAATAAATTAGCACTCCGCAGACTAATATAAAACTTAATGGTTTGTCTTCCACACAGACTAAAACAATTGTATCTCATTACAGAGTTAACTTCAAAGGCAGTGTTTCTCAAAGTGAGCCACTTGGCTCCTTAAGGAGGAATTTGAAATCTCCAAGGAAGAAAAATCATTAGCGGAGGAATCAGGAAGAAATTTGAAATTTGAAAATAGGACATATAGTTTCATTTCGCTGCGAATAATTTTTAGAAATCATTATAAAGTCAGGACGAAAGTGGGAAATACAAGATCGATTCGAGGGGAAGACTTTTTTTTTTTAGAGAACACTTCATTTTGGGAGAAAAATAGGAAAATCAGAGATTAAATCCTGAAAGGGAGGAATGTAGCAAAAACTTTTGAGAACTGCTGTTTTAAGGCGTCAACACTAACCATTTAAACAACTTAACCACGACCACACGGACAACAGTAGTACAAAATGATTTCTTAGCACTTATTTCAATAAATATATAAATCAATAAATATAATGCAAGGCAATTTATATAAATCAGCCAATGCTATCAGACAATAATCAAAGTTACTAAACCGGACTAGATTTTTTAAACTAGTAGGCCATTCGGAAAATAATGGCCGATATTAGAAATTGCCTTCATGAATTTCTTAGCTTCTAAGTTACAAGATTTTTATCGACCTGGTATAAATGATCTTCTGGATAGGTGGCAAAGATGCATGGCTGCTAAAGGTTCTTACTTTGACAAATTTGAACATAAAAATTTTACTTTTAACTTTATTATTTATTAAAGGATATTTTCTAAAATCGGCGATTATTTTTCGAATCAGCTAATAATTACCTTATCACGTTTATCAATCAGCTAAAGCAATGTATGACGTAACAATACAACCGAAGGCACGGTAATAAACAAGTTACGTAATTTTAAATTTAGCTAAACAGTTGTAAAAGATTGCAATAAATCGTTTCTTGAACGTTTGAGAGAAAAAAAAAGGGAAGAAAAAAAGAAAAATCACCAGAACTGTAGTAAACAATGCTTATAACTAAAATGAAGTACCTCGTATATAAATAAAACAGTGAAACGAATCTTTATAATATACTTATAAAATAACTTTCCGACAAATTGTTTTAGTTGGGGGTGGTGTACCAATTACCCGGTATGCAATCACTATATAGCAATGAAAATATTACTTTATAATAAAAAGCTTAAAAATACTACGAAATAACAAAAATCCACTACTTTTTTAAGTGTAAGATACTAAAAAATATTAAAGTTATCTTTTTTGGTATCACGACTCACCTGTGCATCCACTATCGGTGATATTATAACCTTCAATGCACTCACATTGGTTAGGTCCCGCACACGTCTCATTATCTCCACAAGGTGGCGAAATGCAAACAACTGTCACATACAAAATCTGATATCATGTTAAGAAGTCACGTGACATTTCTTGCGACATGCCTTGGTTGCATCCTGTTCTGTTGCCAGCGTATCCTTCGTTGCAACGACATACTCCCGGAGATTCGCAAATTCCTCTGTCTCCGCAATTTTGTTCTTCGGTACATTCGCTGTTTTCAGAACCTGTTCCTATAGTATTCAAAATTTACTACATAATGTAAAAATTAAATTTGAATTACCTAAAAAAAAAATAATTTTTGCTGTCTTTTTGGAAAATCTTTCTTGAAACATTATAATCAAGTGGTCAAACCAGCTATCTAAGAATTTTTTTTGGAAAAAGCAGCGACAAGTGATATAGCAAATTTTGAGTTTTGGAGTAACAAAATTCGTCCATGCAGATGAGTAAGGTCTTCGAATTAACAAAATTTTAATTTGGAAGATTTTTTTTTGCTCTACTGTTTTGGCCACTACCTACCACTCATGTTATGACCATAGATGAAAATGCAGACAAAGACAGAACGAAATGTTTAAGACATATTTTTTCAGAGGCAATTCCTTTTTTATGACAATAAACGTTAGAGAATTCTCATTTCATCACTGGTTTTTTGTCAGTTCAAATATCATGTTCTCTTATAGAATTTTCTTAATTTTCCCCGTAAGATTGTGTCCACTTGCAAAAAGTCTAAATACAGCTTTCTGTGAGATGAAATAGGTCTAACTCAATTTTTACGTTGCTAATTTTTGTTACACCCTTGTTACAACATAACCCTTGATAGCACTTTTTAAGCCAGATTTAGAATCAGCAAGTCAACCAAATAATCTGCAAAAAGCAGGCCAGTGATGTTGAAGCTCCCAGTTTTAACTTATTTATTAGTTTAGTTACACTTGTTTATTCAATTTAAGACATAAGTAAAAAGAAAAGTCACAAAACTGGACCTTTTTGGAAACCAATTCCGGATATGCATTTAGTTAAAAATTAAATTGAATAAAAAAAATCAAAAAAGCTGAAAAATGAAAAAGACTAAGTAATTAAAACTTTTAAAGCGAATTCGCAGCAAGCACTTTACAATAATTAGGCAAACTTTTTGAGTTGACAGAAGGTTAAATAACCTGTTTTTTTTTGTAGGTTTTAAACAAATTCCCAGATTAATTGTGTTAACCAAAACCTATTTCTTGTTTATGAATTTTTGCAAAGTCAAGCTGTTAGAAATGAGAGTAAAATAGTCAAAACAACCATTGAGCCGTAGTTTTGTCTTCCAACTGTAAACGCTTTATAGTATCTAATTTTTTTATTAATACCGGATTAAAATGTGAAGTATAACAAAAAGAAATCAAAAACATTTTTACCTACGTATCATTAGTCCTCTTCAGATGAATAAAATGTCAAGACGTTTTGTCATCAAATTTAAAGTTTAAGGTCAATGACCTGATTACGTAGTTGTTTATTAACTGAGTCAGGCAAGGTTTTTATAGAGGTGAATAATTATTAAAAAAGACAAACGCAAAATAACAACTGCAAAGCCAATAGAACACGTAGAATCTAGAAATAATAATCAAAAATATATTTTATGAAACAATGATTCACTTCCAAATAAATGTCGATTAAGTCGGAGTTTATGTTTTTTGATTAATAAAGCTTTGAAAATTTTGATTCTAAAATTAAAATTACATTTTTTCATTATCTTAACCAAGTTTAGATTATATTTGCTATTTGCACAAATGTTTCAGGACATAGTATGATATTTAACAGAACTTTCAGTTTTCAAATAAAGGTTCAAGTGTTCACCTACCCCACTACTCAATTGACGGGTTGCATACCTATGTAAGTCAAGTTCGAATCACACAAAAAAGAACACTGATGTAGAATATTTGAGCAGAGTGCAGGCGGAACACAAGTCTTTAATTGAAAATACTTTGACTCTTTAAAAGTTTAATAGGCAGGATTTATTTTTAAGGTTTGTTTAATTTTAGAGCTGATTATAATTTGTAATCTATTGATAAAACTTCATGAGTCATGGCCAAAACATGCAATATATAAATTAGGATCATGTTTATAATCTTAATAATCCATATATTGGGCATGACTCAATACAGTTGATCAATAGTTTTTTTCGCAGAAAGTATGCAATAATAGCTAATTTTTGGGTGCTAATTCCGAATCTGTATTCTTTCCCCCATCACATCAGGTTTTAAAGATAATTGCTACACCTAATATGCCGTTTCTGGTAAATAACTGTGAAATATTGCCGGATGTCAGATGTACACTTTAATCAATTATTTTCAAATTTTGCACAGAATTGTAACAAATCTTTTTCCTCTTATGATCGAAAACAAAAGTTTTTTGCATGTTCAGACGTACCGTTCCTCTTTAGACACCAACAGTAATCTGCAATCATACAGACATATCACTGACCCTGATAGCGTTCCTCTATCACTGTTATCTCTTAATGGAAATGTTTATATTGCTCCTCACTAAACATCCCCCAATTATCTGGAAAGTAATCGAGATGGAGTGCAAACGCTCACCCTACACCCATGTTTTTGAAAAGCATCGAGCATGTCGGTAGCAAGCTGTTCGTTTATAATTGGAGGCTCTATTACTTTAAATAAGCTGCTGGGTAACAGCTTTTAACCCTTTCCATGCTTGCAATTTCATCACAGACAAATTTTTCTCAAAATTTCCCTTCTTCAACAGTGCTCTGATTAGAGGTCCAGTAAAAATAACTACTTGCAGCTTCTCATTGGATAAAGTCAAAAAATTTCCTCAAGGGCACCTAAATCCTTTTTTCGTCTTTGTCCATAACTTTTACAAAAATTTTAGGCACCCTAACATGATATGCAAAAGGTAGTAAAAAGAACTTTAGCTGGAGTAACAAGAGGATGTGCCTTCATTTTTTAAAATATTGGCATAAACTCATCTCTACGTGGCCATAGTTTCTGAGTAAAGTGGAAAGTATTAGCCTTCTGTCCCAAAAATAAAGAAAACAGGAAGATTTAGTATGACCACTTTGAAGTCCAAGTATGAAAGTTACACTTTTCAAATCAGCACTTTCAGTAATACAGTATGTGCAGATATAGATGACACAGATGGATATAGATGGCACAGATGGTCCATCGTACAACCACACCGCTTTCAAGTTCGTCTTTAATGAGTCTATGAACAGTCTTCATATGACGTTTTAAATCGTTTAATCAAGCCTTGTACATTCGTACAATAAATCAGGATATTTTCTTTACAGAAAAAATTTCTAAAATTTTTCTCTTTGTGACTTGTAAAGTTTGGGAGAGTCATTGTTTATTTCCTTTCGGTAGTGCTCTCCATAACTTTCAATTTTTTTTTAGATTCGGATTCTAAAGAGCTTTACGTCTCTGCTGGAAGATTCGCCGCAGGGATTACATCGCAGTGTGGCACAAACCTACCAGCTGACTTTAAATGAGGGTATGTGAATTTGGATTTTTTTTTTAAACCCTTTAGTGCTCACAACACAGAAATAACAGTCATTGTGATGATTTTCTTGCTCTGTTCATAGCATCGGAACACCAAAAAAGATGTTTTTTTAGTTTTTTGTTGTACCATATACGTACCTTTGCTATACATGATATGTATGCAACATTATCCTGGTCACCAAGTTCAATCGCAAAAAAGGCGTGATAGAGTTTCTTTACATTTGTTGTTATGCTGCATCTGTCATCGACAATTGTGAACTCTTCATAAATATAACAGAAAAAATTTGGTGAGCTAGTGCAGTTTTAAAGCATTATGACATCTTTATTGAAATCTTTAGTGAAACCTAAAAAAAACTCAGGTCTGCAGATTTATAATCACATGTCTGCGCAGTCATTCAGTATACAACTCACTCTTATGTAAGTTCAGTGGTCTACTTACTCGTTGACTTATTAGGAGTATCTAATGAGATTTGCATTTTTACTATAAACTGTTACTGTAAACCCAACAGTACTAAGTTATTTCTTTTTTTTCAAATAAACTATTCACAAAGCAAGACAGCTGGCTTTTTGAACTTTTAGCGACATTTGGACTTATATCTTATTTATATAAGAAAAAAGATGCCCCGTATTTCACCAGTTAAGGTAATCATGAATTTACACAAATGTAAATACACATTTTGTTGAAGACAATTGATTATATCATTTGGAGTTTCCATCATAAAAACTTATTATTCTTTTTTCCAAAAACAAGCATTTTTATTAGCAACCTATTTACCACTACAATAACCATTCTGAGAATAAAATATCTTGAATTTCGTTTTGAGAAATGATACCGTTACAGCAGCAAAGTAGGTAGTAAAATGCAAAATAAAAAAAACATGTCCTTTTGATCATAACTTTACAAATCGATGTGATATGCAAAAATGGATGACAGTTTTGAAATCAGCGCACCCAATTTAGGTAGAAAAGGTCAAACAAAAAAATTTTTTGATGCAGACCAGTGCATCAATTCCCCTTTGATAAATAACTACATAATCAGGTCATTGACCTTTATTTTTGAATTTAATGGCAAAATTTCTTAACTTTTTATTTATCTGAAGAGAGCTAATGTAAGGTAAAAACTTTATGATTTCTTTTTTGTTTTATTTCTAATTTTAATATGGTATAAATGGATAATTGTTGCTGAATATAATTGTGGTAGGGTAAAAAAAGTATCCTCTCTCACTAAAAAGTATCATTCTATTACCTTTAACCAAATGATGACCAGCTTTTTTTCATTTAAATAAAATATTGTTATTGTTATATTTCAAACAAATTTTTGCTAGAATGTATATTTACCGTTAAAGAACATTGGGAAAAAAGGTTAAAAATGATTAGTGAGTTGATTTTTAGTGAAGTGCCAGCGTAATATTGATAAAGATAATATAAGTGACGTGCTTTTCTATGTCATTTTTTTCGTGTTAAACTCGGGACCTGGAATTTCTAATCTTTTAAAATTAAATATTAATCAATTTTTGGGCGTTTTCTTTAAAATTTACCAATTTTAGGATTGATTACCTATTTTTTTTCTTACAAATGTATGTTCTGCTTTCAACTAAAACACAACTTAGATTGGAAAAAGTATTTTTACTAAGTCAAACTTTGCGTTAAGGATGATTAGATATTGGTTATAAATTCAAAAGTAAACGTTGATAATCACTCAGCAATTAGTTTCTCAGTACAATAGCTTACAGCTTTAAATTCCTACAAATTTTCTTATTAGAATTTGATGGTCTAAGCAAAAATTATGTTCATAGACCAAAACTTTGTACCAAATTAAATTTATAGTGCATTAATTTTAATCTGAATAATTTAAATATAAGACATGTAAAACTTATAAGATAAATTACTGTGAAATTCATTAAATTTTTTTTGATTTTTTGATATAACGAAAAAGTTGAAATTGATTAAATTCATTATGCAGCGATTATCATTCTACATAGTAAGTCGTCAGCGTCGTCGAGTGGTTAGAGCACCGTGATTGTACGCGACATAGTTGCTATTCAAAACCTGCTCGCGCTATTCTGTTGTATCCTTAAAAAAAGACACTTTACATTACTTTTCCATGCTTGACGGTTTCGGCAAGCATTTCTAAATTAAAATTATATCTCAAGTAAATTTCAAGCAGACAGCAATATGTCGCCAACTGCGCAAGATGGTCGACGTATTGACGCCTCCGTCGCTTTTCTTGCAAGTCAGGAGGATAAATATAGATATAGAATTATGATAAGCTGCTTTATCTTTATTCAAAGTAATTTTTTTGTAAAAACTGTTGGGCATTTTACGTCAATCTTCATAATTTGAGTCGCTGAATCCTTAAAAGATAAGATTCTTGACTTTCGTGAAGTTTGAAAAAAATCACTGAAATTAGCTTTAGTCTAACAAAAGCTTAAGCATTTTCCATATTTTTTATTGATTTAATGACCTGATCAAAAAGCATAAGTTTTAATTTAATACACTTACTTCGATTTATATTGATGTTTTCATTTTCATTGTTTTCACTGGTCTGTTAAAAATTAAATATCTTTAAAAAAAAAATATATATATATATATATATATATATAATCCAGTAATGTTTTACTTTGCCGGTACAGTGCTCAATAACACACGGTTAGAGCAAGTATATTATATCTATTTAACACTACACTTTATAAGTTAAAACCACAACAGCCTGTTTCATCCTATTGAAAGCCTTATTCAAATAGAATAAGTGACCACCTGATGATTCAATAGGATGAAACAGTCTGTTGTGGTTTTAACGTATAAAGTGTAGTGTTAAATAAATATAAAATATAGATATTATATTTATTTAACACTACACTTTATAAGTTAAAACCACAACAGACTGTTTCATCCTATTGAATCATCAGGTGGTCACTAGAAAATCAAAAATATATAGTTATTTGTGGTGAAAATAATACGGTTGAAATAAATTACACGTAGCTAATAATGCAAATAATGCAGCTCCTGTGACGTCATACAAAAAAAATAACTCAAAATATAGAAAATGCTTGTATAGAAGTTTGCATCCATATAAAAGTGAGGGATGGCGAGTTAGGCGTATTGTAAAAAGTATAAAAGGAGGGAGGAAAAATCCACAAAGCAATGAAAAGGTTACGGGAGAGATCGTATGAGGTGAAAAAGTTAAGTAAGTAAAGTAGAGTGCAAATGATAGCGGATTGAAATAACGGACAAGAACTGAGCCTACCAGCACTGTGCCACCTTGCAACTGCAGGGCTAAAACCAGCTGCCCGATGAAGGGACAATGCCGCGAAAGCTCCATAATTTACAAAGCCACCCTAACAACAGATGCCATTGCCAAAAATTATTATGGTTGTACCGAAACCGAATTTAAAGCTCGCTTCTACAACCATACTCAGAGCTTTAAATTCCGGCAAAAATCTAATGCCACCGAGCTATCTAAGGCTTTTTGGCAAGCTAAAGACACAGGAAAGAACCCCTCCATTGAATGGAGCATCGCGGCCCGCACCACACCATACCATCCGGGCGCTATATGGTGCAACCTCTGCTTAACAGAAAAACTTTTCATCCTCCGAGCGGACCCTACCACAATGCTGAATAAAAGATCGGAACTAAATGGAAAATTCCGTCATAAAAACAAATTTAAATGTAATTTTTCGCGACTTTACCTATCTCAATATTAGAATTATTTTACGTTTGAATCAGACCACTACTATCAAACCAACAACACCCTACTAACGATCGAAGCTTACCGGAAAACATCGCTATAAGCACAAATTCAAATTAATTAAATTACCTTTTTTGTCCGTTATTTCAATCCGCTATCATTTGCACTCTACTTTACTTACTTAACTTTTTCACCTCTCCCAGTCGTAGAATTCACTCGATTTATCTCTGATCATGTTTGCAATATCTTCGATTTTGCCAAATTTGTTTTTTACAGAGATAAATCGAGGTTTTATCTGAGAAATATATATGGTTTATCTTTGAGATAATCAAAGTTGTTTTTTTTAAATATAAATTATACTTGATTTATAATAGTTTTACTCATGTATGTTTACACAGATAAATCATATATGTTTTATGCATTTTATATCTTTGATTCGACCAAAGTTATTTTTTTAGTATGATTTATACTTGATTTATAATTGTTTTAAACATGTATGTTTGTATAGATAAATCATACATGTTTTATGCATTTTATATCTTTGATTCGGCCAAAGTTATTTTTTTTAGTATGATTTATACTTGATTTATAATTGCTTTACACATGTATGTTTACATAGATAACTCATAAATGTTATATGTATTTTATAACTTTGATTTGGTCAAAGTTATTTTTTTAGTATGATTTATACTTGATTTATAATTGCTTTATATATGTATGTTTACGTAGTTAAACTATACATGTTATATATATTTTATAACTTTCATTTGGTCAAAGTTATTTTTTTAAATATTATTTATACTTGATTTATGATTGTTTTACTCATGTATGTTTACATAGGTAAAACATACATACAATATATATTTTATATCTTTGATTTGGCCATGCTTGTTTTTAAAAAATGAACTATCTTTGAATCGTAAGTGCTTTGCATATGTATGTATACATACGTATATTACTTATGCTTTATGCATTTTTATCTTCGATAAGCCAATTTTGTTTTCATAAAAATGAATTATATTTCATTTTTATTTATGAATATATGTTTAACGTTTATATTTATATTTACGTATGTAATAAGCAGTGATGGCCTCACAAAAGAGGAGCCCAGTGCAAGAAAAATAGAGGGCCACTTTTTCTTTTTCCAAATGTTTTTGGCCCTCCCAAAAAAAGGTCATCATTTTAAAGGAGGTCGCTTTTTAGTGTTCCAAAATAAAGGGATTTCCAATAAAAGAAAGTCTCGCTTTGTGGGGTCAACCTCATAGTGCCATTATGAAGAAATAGAGCATTATTTTGCTTAGGGGATTTACTTATTAACGCTTTTAGGGGAGGGAAGGCGGTGCGTCCACTGCGTTTCCTCCGTACTAAACCCATCACTGGTAATAAGTAATCTGTATCTATAGAGCATGGACAAATTTGTTTTATAAGTTGGATTATGTCTATTTATTATTGTTTTACTATTTTTGATAGTAATTGATAAACAATTTTAAGAAACAAGATATAATAATTAATCGGCAGCTAATTGGCATAATTCGGTATGGTTATTGTGATCTAAAAAAGGAGTGCCCTTTTTACTGCATGTAAAAAAATTTTGAACTGTAGATTTTGTAAAGGCTTTTCTCAGCCAAAAACAATGTAATGATTTCTCTCCGTTAGGTAGCGCTAAAGTAAGAAAACCATTGTTTGGTTGAAACTTGAAAATTATTTTAAAGAGATATGTTTATTGTCATAATACGTATTCGTTGAAATTAGTCACATAGACTTTTTTAAACATTTTTTACGTATGTACAGTGGTTAAAATGAAAAAAATTGAAAAGACAATAAGAGAACAGTTAAATATGTTCAAAATAAAAATCGAAGCCGTTTCTTAATCGTATTTAAAAAAGAACTATTTTCGGTGTGTATGGATAGGTTTTACTTTTTGTTCTGTAAAAAAAGTTGAAAGCTTAACTTTTTAATTTAATTGACAAGCAAAAATTTCAATTTTTTAAATTTTCAAACTAGATGTTTACGATTTATTGTTGCATTTAAATAATTCTGTCAACACTTTTTATGTTTGCTCCGTCGATGTACAAACAGTTGCAGACAAAATCTAATTTTTTCTGTCCTGCTATGATAACCACAATAAATGCCTTGATACCATGTGTTTTTTAAGTTTTGATTAAATTTAAGAATACAACAAGTATATCTGTTTATGTCCTACAGTTTCGAATAAGTTGATAATAGAGATGATAATCACGACAAAGAGTATTATGTACCGTAATGAAAATTGTCACATTTTTTCTCTGTTTTGGAAAATTTTCAAATCATTTATTTAATATTAATTGTAGTTGTTTTGGCGAGTGCTTTAAACCAGATAGAGTCTCCTAATTATCTGCCTGTTCTTACTTACTTTACACGTGGTCTGATATAATAAAAGAATCTCCATTAAAGTTTTAAACTTTGCACATCTGCGCCTTCGATAACAACTACGACACGAAAAAATGAAAGAAAACAACGAAGGACCGACAACAAGAAAAAGGCGATTCATATGACCGACAAACGCGAACGCGGAATCATGTGACCACCGAAAGCGCAAGCACATATCGAAATCCGTAACATTAGTCTTTTAATAATTTTGCAATCAACACTTTGTCAATCAGCTCAGGTTTTTAGTTAATTATTCTGAATACTCATCCAGTGATAAAGCCATCTACTATTTATACTTTTACTTACTATTTATACTATTTAAACTATCTTCATATTTGCTCGATCACATAAAATTGTTTCAATTTGAAAAATTGGTCGGCTTCATTGCTTTAATACAGCGCTTCTTAACCTTTTTTCCTTCATTACCCACTTCACTACTTAATAAATCTATATTCCCCACTACCTTTCATACTTTTAAGACTCAATGAAAAATCAAAACGCAGTCTGATGACCTGTTGTGATATATCCAACAGCACAACGGTATGTAACGAAAAGAACAATTTATTGAGAAAAATAACAACCTATTTATTAACTTCGGTTCAAATTTGTCAATGTGATTTTTGTTGCTGCTTTTCAGCGACGATCAACTTAATGTCAGGTTTTAGTTTTGAGATTGCACAACGCAAATCTGATTCCAGATTTAACATTGAGTTTCGTGCTTTTGTTTTTATGGTGACAACATTCGAAAAAGCTGATTCGCAAAGGTATGTCGATGAGAAAGCAGTCAGCAATGATAATGGTTTTGCTGCAACTTTTGGGTATATATTCATCATAATTGCCCAAAATTTACCCAATGTATTATCTTCAAATGAAGCTTTGGCAGCTGAATCATGAATCATTTCCAAAAACTGTTCTTGTGTGTTTTCTTCATCATCTTGAACACCTGCAACAGGGAATCGAAATGGATTCCTAGTTAATGCCATTGTAGGAGTGTCATCTTCAATGGATGGAAAATACCGATGAAATTCACAAGTAAGCTTGTCCAAATGTTCAACAACATCACTTTGAATAACGGAACTAATACCAGTCATTCCAAACATTTTATGTAACGTCGGAAATGACGCGACATTGCCACCACTCTGTATTTTCCCTTTCCACAATTCCAGCTTTGCAATAAATGCAGCTATCTTGTCCCGTTGCACAATTATGTTTGAATCCATTCCTTGTAACTTGCGATTCAGTTCATTCAAATGACCAAATATGTCTGCAAGATACGCCAATCTCTTCTGAAATATACTGTCAGTAATAATTGACTTCAATTCTCTTTTCTTTTGAATTTCAAGAAATTCAATAACCTCTTGAAGTAAAAGCACAAGGCGATTTAACATGTTGCCTTTGGAAAGCCAGCGAACAGAAGTGTGATACACCAAATTTTGATGTTCTGATTCCATATCCTGACACAATCTTCGGGAAAGCCGGGAATTCAATGCACTCGCTTTTATGTAGTTTAAGATCTTTATTGCAGAATCCAATGTTTGCTTGAGTTCTTCAGGCATTGTTCTTGACGCCAATGCCTCTCGATGTATGATACAGTGCGTGGCAATAATATTTGGATTCTTCCTTTTCACCAGTTCAACAAAACCAGACCGCGCACCCAACATAGCAGGTGCCCCATCAGTACACACACCAACGAGTTTATTCCAATCCAACTTTTCAGTCTCAAAAAATTCTTCCACCAGTTTGAACACATCGCTCGCCTTTGTGGTAGTTTCCAATGGCCGACAAAAAAAAAAGTCTTCCTCAATGGCTTGATTGTGAACATACCGAACAAACACCATCAGTTGAGATAGATTTGCAACGTCAACCGACTCATCGAGTTGAATTGCAAACACAGGTGAAGCTTTAATATTAGCGATGAGTTTAGATTTGATATTGCATGCCATATCATCAATGCGTGACTTAATAGTGTCATTGGACAAGGATACTTGCTTAATCTTGGAAACGGCATTTTAGTCGAGCAAAATAGTAGCACACTCTACGAGACACGGTTTTATCAGTGTCTCGGCGATGTTATAAGGCTTTTTGGCTTTTGCAACTTGTAAAGAAACTGCATAAGATGCTGTCAGCATTGCCTTTGAAGTGGTTTGAAACTGACCGGTAGTATCCAATCTCATTTTCTTCACTTGATGTGCTTTTAGTTCAAAGTAGCTCCGGTTCTTTTCAGCTAACTGTAAGTGGACTTTGACTTGATGTTGTTTCAGTTGATAGGGCTTCATGGAGGCATTTGAAAAAGTTTTAAGGCATATAACACATTGTGGTAACTGCTCATTACCTTTATCCACAAATATGAATCCATAATTCAGGTAATCATCGTCATATTTTCGTTTAACTTTAGTCATAATGCTAAACTAATCTAGACTACAGAATCTTTCTAGAAATCTAAACAACTTCTAGATTAGAAATCTAGAATTTACCAGATAAGTAATAAAAGTTATTGCCTTAAGCATGAAGATTCGAAAATTTAACTGTTAGGCTAGTTATAAACTAGCATTAGGCAACTAACCTGGTTCACTTCCTGTATCAATATCAAATGATAACATTTTTAAGACTTGTTAAGAATATAATAAGCCTTATCCATTTCCAAACAGCAACTTCAACCGCAGATATTAGCAATAACTTCAATGGCAACATATAGAACACAATACAGCTCATTAGAAAGCTGCTTTCCTAACTAACAAAATGATATGTAACTTGGGGAATTCCCGCTTTCGATACTTAAGCAGTATCCATTGATATTTGGAAGGGAGGCCGCGCTCAAAAGGTTAAGTTTTCGAAACTTCATGCATATGGATTTCCTAAAATCGTACTGGCTCTCACATTCCTGTTTAAAGTTTTTCACTGCCCATGTCCTTCGTTTTCCGAAACCTCAAATTACCCACCTGAAATCCTCAAATTCCCCACTAGTGGGTAATTACCCACTGGTTAAGAACCTCTGCTTTAATAACAACAATTTTTTTAAACACTTTCCGAAATATTTCAGATCATAAATTTTTTTACTTTGTCAGTAGTAGTAGTAGACCACATTAATACGTAGTACTCCAGATTGATGCAATATTTGAGCATTCAGGCGTGACAAATACTTAATTTTTGGAATTTAGGTTGTTTTATTGCTTATTGAATTAATTATATATTTTGTAAACGATAAAAAACCTAAATTTTTTTTAAAAAAGTCATTGAATCATAATAAAGTGAATTGCAACTTCATTGAAATACTTTTGTTACTTCCACAAATTTTAGTTTTCTAAATTTTGGAAAGTTTTTTAAATTTTATTCCGATGTTAAAAAGTTTTTTTGAAATTTTGTAGAATTTATTTGGTAACTTAGTACGTTGTTTAATCGTCTACCTTTTTTGGCGCCTGCTAAGAAGGCCTCGCCAATAACACAATCTAGGTGTCTACTAAACGATAAATTTCTTAATCTTCTTGCTGGATCTGACCTTCGAACCAGCGACAGCAAAAATATAGTCTAGCTAAATCACAGCTCCAACTACTACAATATATTCTTTATTAAGAAATATGCTCCAATCCACTTAGGAGCCCGAATAGTATAAATCAAAGCAACAGGTTAAAGCTCAATAGCTTAATTCTTCACAATCACGTAGATCACCAAAGACTTGCGTTCAAAAACTATGACTTCACACAGTTAACAATTTTCCAATTCTAAGTTACCACAACGAAACATCCAATTTTATAATAATACTGCTTTTCAGCGAATCGTATTTATACCATTCAGTAAGATTACTCGAATGTTCTGACATTCTCCAAAGCAAACAACTATTACGTCATAATCAAAACAGGTCAATCGGATAGTTCTGGAAATTACTTTAAATTTCGTGAAAATAAGCGGTGTTGCCATTTTTTCTTGTAAATAAAAATAAATATTTAAGTTGCTCATAAAACTGTTATTTCTTCGGCTATTTGAGCCGGACCAAAGCGAAATCAAAGATATTTTTTATGAGATTGTGAATCTACATAATTTGGGCGATTTTTAGGAACGGAACAACTTTATTATTTATTCAGTAATCTTTCGGCCATTTTAACGAACAACACTAAAATTCTATTTAATATAGATAATATCTAATTCGTAATTCGAATTTTCCATTAGATTGAAAAGATAAAAGACAACCAGGACAACCACTAAGTGATACAAAATATTCAGTTTTACTATTTTTTGATTCTGCTTATCTGAAAGTTTGAAAACAGTTCGCAGCGTGACGGAAAGTTAGGAAGGGTTATTTCAATCGCAACCATAATTGATATGATTTTGGTTTAAATTCCATTTTGTTTTACCAAGTGCAAAAACGTTCCAGTAATTTTTTTGCAGGTTGGTTTTCTAAAGCGGGCTTTTATTACAATCAGACAACTTTTATACAAAAATATAAACTAAAAAATTTAAAATTTACTTTTTAAAGAAGTCAATCTTAAAAGTTAACACTTCTTTAAAATTTTTGTTTTCTTGGTTGAAACTTAGTTACACAAAAGCGGTTAAACCATTCTTTCAGCTTAACAACCAAAATGTCAAACAACGCCAAACTGCAGCCATTCTTCCTAGTTTTTATCTACTAAGCGGTTAAAATAAGTGAAACTCTTTTCGGTATTATCCGTATTGTGCAGAAAAAAATTGCTAGTCATGATTTGGAGAGAAAATAATGCAAGCACTGGGTGTTGTTACCAAACATTATGTACCACTGTCTGGCTCTTTATTTACTCCTGCGCAATTGACATATTGCTCATGAGCAGCAATCTTTTGTTAAAATGCTTTGGGGCATTAGTTAAATGCCCATGTTTTATTCTACCTTTCACTGATTTTGCATGCACCAACTAGTTTTTCTGTCTAGACTCAACCCTCTACTCAGCTGTATACCATGTTCTGAACAATCGTTCCCGAGCAATCGAAGTCAAGATATTTCTTTCAATTATCAGTGTGCCACTGTCCTTAGATATGTTGTTGGGGAAAGAGCCAAGAAAAGACAAAATTCACTTGCAGAGATAGGCCTGATACTAAAACAGAGTATTGGAGATTCATTGAATCGAGCTATTTTGAGTAGTGTTTACTCTGTTCTTTAAGCGCTTATGAAAGCAACTTGCCCAAATTACATCCATATTTGATGTTATGCACACAGTGATGGCTTCAGTAGGAGTTACTAAAAAATATCAAAAATTGATCCCTCTTACGCAAGATATTGCTCTATTTCTTCATAGAAGCACCAGGACGGTGGCATCCCAAAAATATAGATTTTTTTTAGAGGTCACTTTATTTGATACACTGAAAAGTGGCCCCCTAAAACAATAACCTTTTTTTAGAGATCGCTTTGCCGCTTTGCTTTGGAACACTAAAAAGTGCCCCCTACTTTTCTCGGACCGGGTTTCCCTTCCTGCAAAGCCATCACTGTATGAACATGTTTTGAATCTGGTGATCAGTCGTGCAAGCAGTGTATGTGTTGCAGCAGTTAGTCTTTTTGGTCTGCTTACTGAGCTATCTACATTTTTCAATGATTTCTGCAAAAGGATGAAGGTCTGGAAAGAGCATATGCAAAGTAAAACCAGGAAAGAAGAAACCCTGAGACTAGATCGCATTGGTCAAACTAGGTGGTCAAGTAGAGGTAGAGCACTTTCAAAATTGTTTGGTAGCTACACAAATCAGTCATCAAAATTTCATTCAGTCCTTCTGATCATCCTTCATCAAGTAAGTAAAATATATGGTCTCAAAGGATCAGTTTGCTATGAAGCACAGAAATTAAGCGAAAACTTGCGCAAATTTGTATGTATGTATGTATTTATATTTCTCGGCCGCAACAGCACAAATCAAACACAAAAGAGCGTTAAAAGTTGACAAAAAGGAAGCAGTGAAAAACGTTATACGTTATAGGACATATAAACAATACATTGTACAGATATAACAAACAACATTATTATCTGAATGCTCACTGCACCTTAAATTTGAATTTGAAACTATCTTAATAGTACTTACATTCATCCGAATTTTTGATATTACCATACCAGTGTCAGATTATCTGCATAAATCAGGCCTGAATATCATGCAAGCTTACCATATGATTAACAAAGCCATTGAAAATGTGGAAAAATCTCAAGAGATTTTAGTGACATTTTTTGAAACAACATCTAATTTTGTTGTTCATGCAAATTTTAAATTAAAAGAGGTGAAAAATTCTGTCCCTAAGAGCTTCTCAATTATCAGATTTAGTCGCTCAGCACCAGAAGGTATCACAGAGCAGAAGAAAAATTTTGAGTTTTCATACCATAATGCAGTAAATGATGCTGTGCTCTCCAGCATGCGAGCTAGATTTTTGTCTTATGAGAAATTCTATAAGCAGATATCCTGCTTTAATCAAAGCAGGCTTTCTGAAATCTTGGCATCTCCACAAAACGTCGAGCTAAGTTTGATTGCTAATACAGCACCAGAAACTGACAGTGTGGTACTACAGGATGAAGTGATTTCATTTCATCGAGCTACAAACACCTGAAGTAGGGACTGCTAGAGAATATGAATGACAGTTAAAATGATTTGGACATGTTGAAGTCAGAGGAGGAGTATACAGAAGTTGCTAAATCATCTGAGAAGACAACGTCTAAGAATTGTTTCTCATGTGCTTTCACATTGCTATCAGAGTAACTGCATATGAAGAATAATATGCAGCATATAGATTCATTGTAACACTAAGCATCACACAGTTCACATGAGCGAAGCTCATCTGACTGAATGCCTAAAAGAATTGGTAATTTGTCTATTGGAATGGGACGTAGGCATTTAATGACAATGAACAAGAGTTTTTTTTTAAATATTTTTATTTTTTTTGCATTATTTGTTAAAGTTGTTGTGCAATATGCCACAGGAAAACAAAGAAATTTAGAAAATGTTTTTTTCCGAACATTTTGGACTCTATTAAAATTGAAGGAGGAGACCAAAATCAAAACTTAAATTAGGACAATTAGTTTTTCAATTATTTCAGCAAACGTAAAAAGCAATAACAAGCAAAGTTACAGCTGTTTATTTATTTTAATTTGATTGAATGGCTGACTAACTATGTTTACTCAATGTTTACCAGGTAATGAAAGGTTTTCAATCTCATTTAGCGAAGCAGATTGTTTATGTTAACAAAAGGAAGTAACTGTTTAAGTTTAAGTTTGTTTTTGGCCTATTTAAACTTCAAAAGTCAAATTGGCGAAATCTCAGTATGGTTGCAGTAATAAAAAAATCCCTGCAACTGAAGAGTTCGGTCATTTACAATACTTTCCCGAAAAGTAATAAAAATTTGAATTCAAAACTAGTAATGTTCTTAGTAGAATTTCTGCTATGTTCGATTTAAAAAAATCCCATATTTAAATACCATTCTAGCATTCGAATGTTCGAAATAGAAATATCTGCTTTCATTAACAAATATTCACAGTTTATTGAAAGAGGGTGAAAAAATTGTGTTTACCCTTCACGTATAAAACTTTGGGAGAGAAGTTACTTTTTTATACCATGAAACTGCTGTGAAAAGCAGCCGTATTGGATTTAGCATTTCTGATTTTGTTTATTATTGCCATCTATATATCTACATTATTACGATAAGAAAAAAGAAGACAAAAGAAAACTTAAGTCCTCATCAGGTTTCATAATGAATGATTTTTCATAATGCTTTTAAATATGTTTAGTAAAAAGATAGAACCATTGGCATACAATAGACAATTTAAATTAGGATTAAACTTTCTTATCACTAGCATATTTGGGGGAACATTGTGTTATGGTTCCTCCCTGGAGATCATCAATAGTTTTGGGGCAAAAACCCCGCCAGAAACGAAGACAGAACCCATATGCAGGCCCCCTTCGTTTTGTTTTTTTTAGAAATCGTTAGTCTACAGAGACGAAATTCATAAAATCCCGGACCGACTCAAAATGAAGACCTTCTTTTTGGCTGCCACTAAAATAAATTTTTCCACTAAACATATTTGATTGTGGTCGTATGCCTCCTTTTTTCAAAAATCCTCGGTACGCCACTGTTTCTAATTAATAAAGCTTCGCATATTTTAGTGAGAGATTTTGATTTACATTTGCGCATGTAAAAATTTTTTAAAATCAAATTAATTCAATTCAATTCAATTCAAGTTTGTTTGCAATCAAGGTATTACGTTTCGAAATTCTTATTGAAAAAGTGATTGCGAAATAGGAAACAGCGGCTAAGCGATATACGTTATTACACGCACAACATCAATTGTGCGTGGTCGCCGTACCTGATTAAAGTTCGAATAAAACTCGCATCATACAAATTTATTCATATATTCTTGTTTTTCATTTATGTTCATGTAATTTGATTTACCGCCATTGTGTGTAGTTATGATAGTTTGGTACATTGTTTTCTGCTTTCATTTTGTGGGGCTTACTTTCAAGAACGGTTTACAATTTTTTCATTGCAGCATTTCAGTGAAAATAAGAATCACACAAATTGTAACGACCTCAGAAGTAAACACCCGCTACGAATTGAGAACTATTGAAGCGTAACTACCATCGAAAAACTAAATTAATCACCAGTAGTTTTTATTGTTTGAGCATAGACTTCTAAAGATTAGTACCGGTATCTGCCTTGGTAGCAGCAGCACAAATCGGCTTATCGCCCGAAAATGTGACTGAAAGAAAATCAGGAAGCAGTCGATGCTAGCTGCTTAATAGTAAAAGAGCAAGGTGTTAGGAAAGTGGAAAGCTACTGTAAAGATTGTTTTATAATATACGAATAATAGCCGAAACTTGTTTACGCGTTTCTTTGACTTAATTCTTATTTTTATTCTTGTTGCGTCATAGACGGTCATACGTAAGTTTTACAGTTGTATGTGCGCTTACTCTCAAAGCGGTTCACAATCGGATAAATAAACGGTAATTACTTTTTTATTTTAGGAATGTGCAATCTGCGGCCCGCGAAGCAAAATCATGTGACTGGCGAAAAGCTTTAATTTTGAAAATAAAAAGTGACACTCTCTCAACTAGAGTGATGTTGAATAGTTTTATTGCCTTTCAGATTTATGCCTTGAAGCTAAATACAGGGATAGGCAGTAAGGTCAAATGCAAAAAAAACTTTTTTCGTGATTTGCCATAAAACTAAATCTCTTTTATAGTAAGAAGCGGATAATTGACTTGTGGAAGCGTCACCGTCCTATCACAGCTGAATAGTGAGATACTTAAAGTCGATGACCGAAACTGCATCCGACGCAAAGTCTATAAATCACTTTATTATATTGATTCTACTTCTTGCCGGTTTACAAATGCGTACATCACGGTACGTGTAGGTTTTGATCAATTTTTGACAGTATCGACTATTTTAAGCTGAAAAAAATTTGTTACTTCGATGTAGTTGAGGGAAAGTAATTACAAGGCAAAAATTACGTAGTATGAGTTTTGAAGAAAGAAAAACGAAATTGATTGAAGCCACAATTGAGCGCCAGTTTGACTGAAAACAGCAAACAGGAATAAAATCAAAGAAGAAACAAAAACAAAGGGATTAGCGACATTGAAAATACATAACATAAATTTAAAATGAGGTCGCAAATTATATATAATAGATGAAATCCTCAACGTGAAGAACCTGAGTGTTTGGAAATTTTATGAAAGTTTAAGGAACTTAATTAAAAAATAAGCCAATTAAAGGTGAAGTAAAGAAAGAAATTTTCGCAGCAATAGCATGCATTGGGCATGGCAGCGCTAAAGGTTGCACAGCCCTAGTTTACTTCAATAATAGTTTTCTTAAAAAGCATTTCTTCAGAAGAACTTTTTTGTATTTTTATTTGTACAATTACTTGCTGTGCTCTATATTAACTCACGTGGTTTTCGACTTTGAACATTTCGCGATCTATAGGTGGTAAAGACAAGCTTTTAAACAGTGATATCAGCAGAAGAGCATTTATATTGATTAACCAGAGAAACGCTAGGGCTACATAAATAAATATACTATGAACAAGGTTGTAGTAATAAAGTTAGTTTGGTTCTGGTGTAATGAGAAATGCTTTTTCAAAATTTGGATAGATTTTATCTTAGAAACATTATTTATTTAAGTTAAAAAATAGGCAATGGTTAGAGGTCCCGTACCGAATTTCAAATTTTTAAAATTTAAAATATGGTAAATTTTTAAATATAAAAATTTTACTGTTTTCTTAATTTTTTAACATCAGGCGAAGAAAATTTTTATTGTTTTTATTAGAGAGTATGAAGGACGATTGTCTTTGCAGCAAATGTTGCTATGATTGTTGGAATGTATAATGCACAAAAGTAAATATCATCAGAATTTAACGAAAAAGTGAAACCTGTAATAGAACTTGCATATTGGAAAGCAACAGAATTCAGTTTTAGCTATGTTGTATGTTGGATTTTGTCATCTTAAACCGCAAGAAAAAAATTTTTTAATAACAATATGCTAATTGCATTAAGTTTGCTTCTTCTACGAGACTTTTAATTTTCACTAAAACTCTTGTCGTATATATATTTTTTTGTTCCTACCTTCTTCAAAATATTTCCGGTGATTGTTTAATTTTATACGGTAAAATTTTTATGTCTTTTAGCAATCACAATAAAATAAATTTTGTTGATTATTTCAAATTATTTGGCTCAGTAGACAATGTTTGTTGTTTTTCTTTTGAATGTTACCTTGAATTAGTCACATATGGATTGCTTAATTTTATGATTGAAATAATAGAGTAAGCTTTGTAATTGTAGAGTTTGCTCTCATTTTCGTATAATTTACTTTTATTCTGGTTGCTAAATCAGCATTCACAGCAATGCTGATTCAACAGATTTTGTTAACAATTTTATTGCCAAAGTAGTTAATGCCAAGTTTTATAATTGAGATAAGCATTTACTAATCAAAAAACACCAAATTGTAAAAAACTTTTTGATAAAACCTTTTATTTAATTTAAAACAAGTCAAAGTTTGTTAAATGTCTAATTTCAGTGACGATTATAATATAATTTTATTTTACGCTTCGCTGATGGTTCGAGTTTGACAAATCAATATATTTATTTTTTTTAGTTTTCTTTTTCATTTTTCAGTTATTTTACTGTACCTCTATGTTTATCTTTCTGAATCACAGGAAAACCGTGGAGGCGCTGATACGTAGGGTATGCAATTAATCCGACCTGCTTTCGGAGATGTCAAAATATTGCTGTCCGTTTCAAATCTTTTATTTTAATTTTTTAGTTTTATAGAGAAATCACTGAAATTTAGAACTGCTTATCAAGATCACCAAGTTAGAGAAAGTGCCGTAAAGTATCTTTCCAAAGGACATAACAGAATGGCGCGAGTAGGTTTTGAACCGGACCATGTGGATCAACCAACCTCGCGGTCTAACTACTCAACCACGCTGCCAACCACGCGACGATTATAAATGATTTTTTGTCTATCATCTTCTGCATCGCCGTTCATTAAACAACATGCAAATATTTGCAATGCACACTTTTCAAAGAACAAAAAACTAGTCAAGTCAAAATACATAGTTGTTAAGCTAACAGGCAGTCATCAAGTTAGACTTATTGGCAAATATTGCAGCACAGGACGGAAATTACGCTTATTCATATTCTCAAGGTCGCAAAAATTTTGTGACATGATGCTGTTTATCAAGCTCATAAATAAGTTTTACCTTCTACAGTAGTATGGTTTTGATTGAAGCTTCGAGTTTGGCAAAGCTCTGGCTTTAATATATCTATTGCCGAAAGTGTTAAAAATGCCACTAGTAATTTCTGAGAACCGCCTTTGATTATGTTTGACTTTATTTTTAAAAATTAATAAAATAAAGTAATTTTTAATTTCTTATTTTAGAATTATTTTTAAAATTAAAAATTTCTGCCAATTATAAAGCACAAAAAGTTTAATTTGTAAAAAAAAAAGAGACTGACAATTCAACTGCTACCGTGCATAAAAGACGGATGACCAATTCAAATATTGTGTTCTCAGTCTGGAAGCGACATATAAAAGTTAGCTAAAAATGTCACTTATCTTTCTTGTGGCTGGAAATTTAATTGCACAATAGAGCAAGTAAGTTATATAATATTAAATATTTTTTAGTATTGTTAAATATATCTCTATCTGTATTAATGTATAAAAGAAACAGAGATTTGAAGTTGTTTTCAATTTTAATGTTAGCTATAACCAGGGCTCAGCAATTGTAGGACCGTGGACTGTAGCCTACATAAAGAATGTTTTATTCAACTAGACACAATTTTATTCTCAGCTTATAAAGATAAAGATCTTTTTTCAACTAATTTAATTTTTTTAATTAACTAACTTCAATGAAAAAATCCTACTTAATCTTGGTTTATTATTTTCAGAAATGAAAAAATTTTTATGGCTTGTTATAAAATTAAGAACGTTCATCTAATTGCAGTCAATTTTTAAACAGTTTTAGAACAAAAATTGACTTGTTTAGGCTTTCTACATAATTATGATAATTCTGCAATTAGAAAGAAAATTCTTATCTTTATGTTTTTTTAAATAATTTTAAATTACTTTTTAGAATTTATATAATATATTAATATTACAAAATCAACTCATTATTTCTTTGTTTAGAAGTCCTTGCACGTTAGAAAATCAAAGTGCACCAGCCCTGGATTCGCCGCAATGTGCAGCAATTGTGGTTTCCAGACGGAAAACTGGGAAGATGAGCAAAGTAAGAAAATGAGAAACGAAGAAGAAACATGCTAATTTGACAATAACTTTTAAAAACTTTAAATTGTGACCTCACTTTGAATCGTATGGAATATTTTATTGAATCTAGTTTTTATGTCAAAAATTGCCAAATGGTTTAAAGTGTATATTTTGTGTATTGTGTTTTTTTGTTTGTTTTTATTAATTCTTTTATCATTTACTTCGATTTTATTTTTAAATCAAAGGTACTGCGGCATTGGCTATTGTCTATTCTACAATGCATTAAATGTTTTATTGTTTAATTTATATTTCCGCAAATAAACATGTATTGATTGAGGGTTTGAACAAAAAGTATATGGAATTCTAAAAGCGTATAACATACTATTTATAAAGTCGAATTATAAAAACTAAAATTTTGTAGTATATAACCAATTAAAAAAGTTCAATTGACAACAGCTTCAATTTTATTAGATTTATTTAAAAAGAGTTGAATAAGAAAAAGTTTACGTCATTTTTACCAGCACCTACAACAAATTTTTGTGGCTGAGGACTTTATACGAAGAATCTCGAATCTGACAGATATCAAAGGTACTTACCAGTCCATTTGCAAAACTGGCTTTTTGCTTCAAACTTAGGAACACTACAGCAGCTACATTCAATAGTAAAACTTTTAAATATAAAGTATTGCTGAGTTTTTGTTTTGCAATTTTAATCAAATTAAAATACTAAATTGATATTAGTTTTGAGTTTTTCTGTAATATTCTACAGTAATAAAAAAATTTTTTCACGAAATCGCTTTTAAAACGGGTATTAATTCACAATAACCATACATAAACAAAAACATGCTATCCTATTTAAATTAAACCTTAAACTCGTTTGATTTCTAGTAAGAAACATACATGATTTTTCTTCGAAATGCTTTGAAATCAAAGATTTATCTTTGATAATCATTTTTAAGTCAATGATGACAATCATGTTTAAATCAAGTATTTAAACTCGTTAATTTCTAGTAAGAAACATACATGATTTTTCTTCGAAATAGCTTCGAAATCAAAGATTTATCTTCGACAATCATGTTTGAATCAATGATGACAATCATGTTTAAATCAAGCTTAAAAGTGTTCACTTTCGGTGTATATTTCAAGGATATATCTCTGTCTTTCAACTATGATACAAACTTAAAACGAAGATAAATCTCAATGATATATCTTTGATTATCTTCGAGATTCTACGACTGGCTCTCCCGTAACCTTTTCATTGCTTTGTAGATTTTTCCTCCCTCCTTTTATACTTTTTACAATACGCCTAACTCGCCATCCCTCACTTTTATATGGATGCAAACTTCTATACAAGCATTTTCTATATTTTGAGTTATTTTTTTTGTATGACGTCACAGGAGCTGCATTATTTGCATTATTAGCTACGTGTAATTTATTTCAACCGTATTATTTTCACCACAAATAACTATATATTTTTGATTTTCTAGTGACCACCTGATGATTCAATAGGATGAAACAGTCTGTTGTGGTTTTAACTTATAAAGTGTAGTGTTAAATAAATATAATATACTTGCTCTAACCGTGTGTTATTGAGCACTGTACCGGCAAAGTGAAACATTACTGGATTATAATATATATATATATATATATCTTTTTTAATTAGATCGTTTAGCCGGTCACTGCCACTGTTTGTTGAGTATTTTTGTGAGTATGGCTACCAATTAATTTATTTTGACGGTTTTCTTCCGATACTCGTCAGGAAAAGATCGGAATGGAGAAAAATCAACTTGATTGTCTTTGATATGAATTTATTGCAATGTGGTCAAGTGGTTAAAGCGCCGGGCTAGTGACCAACACGGTCTCGGTTCAAAACCCACTTGCGCCATTCTGTTGTGTCCTTGGGAAAGACACTTTACGACACATACCCTGCTTGGTGGTCCTGGCAAGCAGTTCTAAATTACAGTCATATCTCTATTACAAGCGGACAGCAATATCTTGGTATCTCCGGAAGCAGGTCGGGGTAATTGCCTACCCTATGTATTAGCGCCTCCGTCGCTTTCCTGCTAGTCAAGAGAATAAATATAGAGATAAAATAAAATAAATAAAAAAAATATTGCTCGCTGCATACAAAGTGTGTAGATTATCTCCTTTTAATAATTACGTCGCATTGCCGTCAAATCATAATACAATTGTTATCTAGTTGGAACTAAAGTGTAATCTGTTTTTGGCGTAAACGCATGACAAACGTTTGTTTTATAATTTGTTTGTACCCTTTTGTTTTGTAATTTGTTAATATTTGCGTACGCTCTATGTAAACCAAGCCTAAAGTACAAATTTTTACGGTATCAAAAACATTAGCAGTTACTCAGACCTACAGGGTTTTCTAATTAGTAAGCAATTTACAGAAACATAGATTCTGGTCAAACTTTAACTTAATTTTTCCTCCCTGATTTTGATAAATGGCTTAGATTCTGATTATGACATAATTTTGAGGTGCCATTATTTGGATTTTATGATAAACGTGTGCGTTTCATAATAACGCTAATACATGCAACGCAAACATTTGAGCCATAAAACGTGCATCAAAATACAAAAATGCATAGTTTTCCAGTTCTTGGAAAACACTCTAGTAGTATCGCTAACTGGGTTTTTTTATTTAACGTATCAAAAACGCTAACGCATAATGCCGTTGAAAACGTGTGCAGCAAAATCAATTCAGCAAGCATATCTTCCTTGCTTCAAAAAAAAAAAAAACAGCAGATAAATGTGCACTTTAAAAATTCGACAAATTTTGCTAATTGCATGATCAAAAGACAACCAATAAATCAATTAGCTGCATTTCCAAAAGTAGAGCTTACAAGACATTGAACGAAATCATAGTCGTGGCAGTACTATTACACATTTTTTGACTTTTAAAAGTAAAAAAATAATGAATAAAAGTACTGAAAAAACTGCTGTCGATATTGGGCCAAACACTTGGCCTTGCTAAGGGCTTTTTGAAAATGTAGCTTTACTTCTTCCAGCTCTTGAAAACATTTGGTTATCCATGTGGGGCGTGCACTTCATTGGTATTACATATCTTAAATTTGAAGAGGCCCTATGGTTTAAAAGATTATGAACCAAATTAGTTGAGAATACAAAATAAAAATGAACTTGTTTCCTAGCAAACTGATTGGTAGATACAGTATACAGGTGCAGTTGTTTACTCCTATATTTCATTGAATTTTTCACACAACATTTGCTGTTTTATTACGTCACAATTTACCAATCGTTTGTAAAAAAATATTAAACTTTTATTTTACTTGCAGTATAGCAGATCAATGGTTTTTTAGAACACAAATTTTATTTTGTTTTGTTGCTGGCTGATATGGCTAGCTTGATTTTCTCTACTCTCAAGGCTAAACAATAAAGCAAAGAAAATAATAAGAACATTTGTTGATCCTGCATTGAAGGCAGTTGAATCACAAAGGTTAGCTGTGGAGGCAAATATAACAAACTGAGCAGGTCCAAAAGTTTGCGTGAGCATCAAAAATCTGAATGAGTCTTAAAAAAAAGTGACTGTGACAGGCATTCACTTTTATATTCTGTCGTTGCAAATTCAATAATTTTTACTACAAATTATACCAAATGCAGTAAACTAGCATAAAGCTAGGTTTGTATTTAAAAGCGTAAGACCCACTATTCTTCAGCTGAACATCGAAGGCCTCAATGCAAGCAAGATGAACGTTCTTCATCATCTCAATATGCAGTCTGAGGCACTCGTCATCCTACTGCAGGAGACCCACTGCACTGATGCAGAGAAGTTGGTACTACCAAACTACCAACTAGCTGGGTCTTCTTTAAACAGGAAGCATGGCCTTGCCACGTTTATCCACGAGCGACTGAGATACACGCTTTTGGACCAATCTCCACCGACATCGGAGATCGAGTGGTTCTGTGTGGACGTTGATGGCTATAAAATAGTCAACGTCTACAAACCACTGCCAACCCGATTGCGAACCCTGGATCTCCCAGTGTTTCGTCACCCCTGTCTGTACGCTGGTGATTTCAACTGTCGTCATGCTGACTGGGGTTACGATGACAACAGTCCGGACGGTGAGTGCTTGGCTGGCTGGGCAAGTATTAATTGTCTTGCCCTTGTATATAATGCCAAGGACGCTGCCAGTTTTTATTCCGGCCGCTGGAACACTGGCACCAATCCAGATCTAGCTTTCGCTAGCGTAGGTCCAAACAGTCGCTTACCGGATAGACGTATCCTTGACGAGTTTCTTAGGTCACAACATCGATCTTCGCTTATTACACCACCAAGGTTTGCTATGGCAGTGCCAAGCATGCCTGTTAAGCGATGGAACTTCCGCAAGGCCAATTGGAGTCACTACATTGCTTTGACGAATAAATTCGCAAAGACTTTGTTGCCGCCTGATTCACTTGATGTGGATGCGGCTTACCAGGACTTCTGTAACACCATTAAGAAAGCAGCCAAAAAGACTATCCCACGCGGGTATCGAAATAACTATATCCCGTGTTGGGATGCAAAATGTGAATCCCTCTATAAAACCTTTCTGCAGTCTCCTCAGGGAGACGACGCAAGTTTGGCTGCTACAGCTCTGCTTTCCAAGCTTGACAGAAATCGGAGGGATCGATGGTCCGAGGCAGTTCGGAGCATTGACTTCTCACACTCTAGTCGAAAAGCGAAGTATTTTGAACAATCTTACTGGTAGGTCACGACACTCTCGCCGTCACTGTCCCGTTTCAGCCGATGCTATTGCATCTCAGTTGGTTAGAAACGGGAAATACGAGGCTGTTGATCGCAAGTCATCTCGACTTGTCTATCAAGAAGTGTCTGACCTTTGGAGGGCCACAACACAAGACGCAGTAAATATCTCTGACAATTTTTCACAGAGAGAATTGCTGCTGGCCTCCAACATTTAAAACCAGGTAAAGCTCCGGGACCTGATTACATCTGCCCCGAGTTTATACTCCATATCGGAGCTGCTTTGAAGTCCTGGTTACGTGACTTCTTTTCTTCCTGTTTGCGCCAACTCAAAATTCCCAAGATCTGGAGAAGAGCGTTTGTGGTCGCGATCCCAAAACCAGGAAAGCCCGTGAGGGACCCAAAGAGTTATCGACCGATATCTTTGCTCTGTGTCCCCTACAAGATCCTCGAGAGGCTTATCTACGCCCGCGTTAAACCATTAATCGATCCACTACACCCTAAAGAGCAGGCTGGGTTCCAATGCAGGAAGTCAACCGTAGATCAAGTTGTTCTTGTAACCCAGAACATCGAGGATTCTTTCAAGGCTAAAAAGAAGGCCGGTGCCGTATTTATCGATGTGACAGCTGCTTATGACACTGTCTGGCACCGTGGCCTTACCTGCAAGCTGCTGAGACTACTTCCGGATAAACACATGGTCAGAATGATCAAGGAGCTTGTCCAAAATTGAAGTTTCACCCTTACCACCGGTGACACCAAGCAAAGCAGGCTACGCCGTCTTAAAAACGGCGTTACTCAGGGATCGGTCTTGACTCTCCTCCTATTTAACATCTATACGTATGATTTTCCTTCCATAATTTCCAGAAAGTTTGCTTATGCTGATGATCTAGCATTGTTGCATTCTTCTGGAAACTGGAAGGACTTGGAGGGGACTTTAAGCGAAGACATGTCCACACTTTTAGCGTATCTCCAGACTTGGAGGTTGAAGCTCAGTCACACTAAGACGGTGACGGCAGCCTTTTACTTAAATAACCGAGAGGCCAAACGTGAGCTAAAGGTTTACAACAACGGTAGACTGTTACCGTTCTGTCCAAGCCCTACTTATCTTGGGGTAAAACTGGACAGATCGCTTACGTTTCGTCATCACTTAGTGGCATTGCGCAAGAAACTATCCTCGCGCGTCACACTGCTGAGGCGACTCGTGGGCTCGGGATGGGGTGCTGGTGCTAAAACACTACGCATAGCCACCTTATCTCTAGTCTACTCAACAGCTGAGTACTGTGCGCCAGTCTGGTGTTGCAGTGCTCACACTCGCCTCAATGACAATGTCTTGAACAACGCCTTGCGCATAGTTACTGGATGCCTGCGTCCCCCTCCAACGGACCACCTACCTGTACACTTAGGCATCCAGCCAGCTGAGCTTCGCCGAATGGGAGCGACACTCTCCTTGTCTCACCGTGGATCTCTGGACCCCGATCATATCTTGTATGGTCTTTTAAGTGGGTCCTTAGATACTCGCCAAGTGAGGCTAAGATCCAGACGCCCGTTTGTGGCAGCTGTGCGGAGTCTTTTGGACAACCTTGCCAGACTTGGCATCCGTGCCTCTGAATGGAAAAATCACAAATGGAAAACGGAGTACTGTGAAAATGCTTCCAGGCTCCGTGCTTTTGTGCCCGAGACCGGTGCCAGGCATGTTGGGATGGGCTTATCCCGAGCAGCTTGGGTTAAGCTCAACCGCCTGCGGACTGGCGTTGGGCGATTCCATTCGTTCATGCACAAATGGGGTCTGGCTCCTTCACCAAATTGCGAGTGTGGCGTCTCTGAGCAAACTGCAGACCATGTACTAGCAGTGTGCCCTATACATCGGACACCACATAGAGCACGAGATCTGATGGTTTTGGATGACGAAACTCGATGCTGGCTTAATAACATCACTTTTTGCATCTAATTCAGGCAGTGCAGCATTCTGGGGTATTAAAAGGATAAACTCTCGGCCCCAGTCCTGTTTGTGTCTGACCTGTAGTGGATACCCTTCAAACGACGACGACGACGAGTGACGCAAGAAAGAAAAAGATTTGTTAATATTCCACCGAATTTTTGAAGTCTGGTTTTTATATCTGCCGTGTTGATCAGCGTAAACTCTTCTACTAACAATGTCAACAAACTTGATAAATGAGTCAATGAAGGCTGGCCGTCTAGACAATCATTTGAGAATTGCACATAGCAGCCATGTCAAATCAAACTTGCAATATTTTAAAACCTTAAAAATTGTTTTTAGGAAAAAGTTAAAAGACAAATATAATAACAAAAATCTACCAGCAAGGTCACTTTGTAATAGCTCAGTCGGCAGAGAAATTGATAAAACTAGAAAAATATATTAAACAACAACTCATCAAGAAATAAAAATCATACTAATTCTCATCACAAATTTATAAATGTACGATACAAATTTTTTTAGCGTTTTGTGAAGAACGTAAAAGTTTTTTGGAAATTCTTGAACGAATAGGAAATTCTGGATAACAATTTATTAAAAAGATTGAGCGAATATTGTCTAATTTAGGGCTTTTCAAACTTCTGGTTCTGCAACCTCATTTTAAGCCTGCGGCACATTTTGGGACTTTTTTGAAATTAGCGGAGCATTTAGAATAGCAATTAGAATGGGACTTTTATTGAAATTAGCGGAGCATGATTTTTGACTCCAAATTTAGCTGTTCTCCAAAAAAAGTCTTCACTTAAAATTAAACTTCGAATATCTATTTTCCTCCCTAATTTCAGATGTTTTCTAAAAAAAACGTCTGCACCCAGAATCAAGCTCCAATTTGTCGATTTTTGTCCCCAAATTTGTTGATTTGTCGATTATATGTGCAATAACTGCCGCAGGTTGGACATCGCTAAATTAATTTTTCAAAGAGTTTTGTGGAACATCTGGAAGTCTCAAAGTTAAGCTAAGTTATTTCGCAACCTCATTTCGAGTAGAAACCCACAGTTTCAAAAGCCTTGATCTAGTTTATATTTTAGGGTAAATTTAGAGCAAATTATTAAGGCTCGATGTGTTAACGTATCAATAAAATTTGTTTTACATTGATTTGGCCCAAATAAGTCCCAATAAATTCAATTGACTGTAAAAGTGAGATTCTATAAACTGAAGTGATAAATTTATTATTTTATTTGGTAACCAATACATCCAAAAAAGGAAAGGAATTATTAGTTTCATTTTTATTAGTAAATTTTAAGGAAGGGTAAAGCGAGTTAAGATACGTTAAAAAATTTTGAAAGTCAATTTCTTTGTGAAAAAGAAGAAAGGTACGTCGTATTATCAACGTAGCGGAAGTAAATGGTATGTTTGGAAATTTTATGAAACAGTTTCGATTTATAATAGCCAACAAAGATGTTTGCCAATTGAATATTCTGAACATCGAACATTGAAGATCCTTAAGAGGGCTAGACAAAAAGGTTCAAGTTTTTCAAAACAGTCTTTCTTAAGCCCAATTATTTAAACAATTATTTAAACAAATTACAACTATTATTAACAAATAAAACAATTATTTAAACAATTATTTATTTAATATTATTCATTTTGTTCTCGAAAGATGTTGCTCTATTATCAGTTAGAAGAGAAGTAAAATGACTTGTTAAGTGTTTTTGTCTAAAACCGAATTGATGTTATTTAATTGCATTAGATTTTTTCGGAATAGAAGACAAATGATTATAGACCAATTGTTCAAGACTTTTAGAGACAAGAGACCAAGCTGATTTTTACGTAGTGATAGTACATCGGTGGTTTCTTCACTTTTCTAAATATTAAAGATTCATAATAATAGCCAAAAATGTTACCCAGCGCGGGATCCAAGGGGAAGCCCCATGATTACACCATCTATTTGTCGGAATATAACATTGTTGAAACTGAATTCAACAGATATCAGATTTAGTTGCTGTTTGCATGTGCTCAATAAAATCATTACGCAAAAAAGATGGAGCGATAAGGTGACTGCCATAAAGGGCGGCAGCACAAATATTAATAGTCTATGCCAGGGAACATTAGTGAAAAGACTGGATATAACAAAACAGCTAAGGAAAGCAGAAAGAGGTAACTCAAACTGTCCAATTACTTCAGCAAAACTGAAAAAATCTTGAAAGCACGTCTTGTGACGCTTTTCTCAAACATCCAATCATTTTCGTTTAGCTTAATTACAAAATCAATTGAATTTTTTCTTTCCTTCACTTGGACGTTTATCTTCTGACAACTTTCGGACGAAATGCTTAAAGATTAGTTTTTTGTCGGTTGTTTTCAAATTTTATACAGCAAACCACTCGTTTGAATACTTTTGTAAAAGCTACAACAACCAACAACATAATTTGTTAAAAATGTTGGTTAGAACGCGAAGAAAAGTTTGCACTTTAATTTTTACCACAACCTTCATAAAGGTTGTCTTGCTGAACGTTTACTTCCAAAGTTTGTAAAAGTTTGAATTGAAAAGTCCGTCGCTCGACATAATCCTAACATTGAGCGTGCATTTATTACTGATGAAATCGAGAAGAACTGTTCTTTGATTGCGTTTTGCAAACAGAAAAGCCTCTCAGTTTGCCGTAAAGTTATGGAATTTCTGTCATTTTTTGACTTAATTCAGCTATGCAATATGTTGATTCGATCGATCAACGCAAAGAAAAAAACAATGAAATTATATTTGAATAAAGTAAATGACTGCGTAAGTGGTGTTTTTGAAGTGGATAAAGTTTATCTGTTATTATTCATAAATTGTTTTGATAAATATTTAAAACGATGGCGAACCGCAAACTTGATGAAGTAATGAAATTTGTAAAAAAAGTCATGGAAAAACAGGATAAATGTGAAAAATATAAGTTAAAAAAAGACCATGATATTGCTTCTAGTAATTGTTTTGCAGGTGAAAAGGACAAAATGGAACAATGTCAAGAACTCTTGAAATTATCTAATATTATTGATTCTATCAAAGATGAACTTGGACGGTTGGCAGAAATGGTGGAGAAACAACAGTATTATCTAGATCAGTGGTTCTTAAACTTTTAAGAGTTGCGACCCACTATTTATGACCACAGATTATGGCGACCCACTTAATTTTATTGGGTAAAAATATTAATGAAAAAACAATTTTTTTCAAATTATGTATTCAGTATGGTCTTTAAGAAGGATGAGCCTATTCATTAAAGAACATGAAACACAAATAAAATAAATTAACTTTAATGAAACATTGATGAAAGAAACAAATTTATTATTTCAAATTACATTTTCAGTGCGGCTTGTGAGAAGGATGAGTTTGTTTCTTGCTACTTTCCATAATGGACTTAACATTAATTTCAATGTGCTTTAGTTTCAGGCGTGGAGAATGTGAGAGTTGTAGTTTATTTCGAAATTTGCTTTTAATCCCGATCATTGCTAAAATCCAGCTTCGTACTTATAAGATGATGAGAATGGCATAAGTACTTTTAATGTCTGGGTGGAAATGAGTGGATACGTGGTTTGAAGAGACACCCAAAACTGTAACAGTTTTCTTGTGCTAAAATTCATTTCCAAGGAAGAGTCTTCGGATAATCGATAATTTCTTTATCAGCTTTTATTGATATCCCAGTCGTGATGGCAGGCTAAAAGGGGTTCATAATCCATCTTTTCTGTTGCATAGTATTCGTATCTTCGTGGAAATAAAATTTAAAACTTTCTTTTAGCTTATTCAAGTGTTCTAATATCTCGCTGATTATATACCATCATCAAAATCAACTTTAGCTTCAATTTCTAGTATAAAGGTTTGTAATGTTTCAAAACAGTCATAATTTCGATTGTTAATACAGTTTTTCCACAGAACAAGTTTTTGATAAAACCTCGAATTTTGTCATGAACTTCAAATATACTAATACCTTCTGTTCCTTGTAAGTACAAATTTAGTTTATTTATTCTCGAAAAAATATCTGGCAAATACTTACGTATTAGCTTAGAATAAATTTCGTCGCGCAAGTATTTCACAAAATTGTATTTACCTTTCAAAAACATAGCAACCTCTTCGCGAAGTTCTGCAAATGTCGCTAGCACTTTGCCCCTCAAGAGCCATCGTATTTCTGTATGCAGAAAAAAAGATTTATGATTGCTTCCCATCTCTTCACACAACTTCTCAAATAAGCGTGATTGCAAAGGCTTTGACTTGATGAAATTCACTATTTTAACGGAAGTCTTCAAAATATTTTTAAAATCATCAAATATACATTTTGATACAAACGCTGTTCTGTGAAGGTTGCAGTGAGTCCGTGACGCGTTGGGATTACGTTCAAGTATTCTGGTCATCACACCACTGTTTCTATCTCACATAGCACATGCTCCGTCCGTACATTTTTTTATACATTTATGCCAATCAAGAAATTTTGCTCTGATATAAGTATCAACAGTATTAAAAATTTTTTCGCTAGTACTTCGACTGATTGGTTCACACAACAACATATCTTCATGAGGTTCGGAGTTCCATATATAACGTACAAAATCAAGTAGTTGGCCAGACCTTTTACGCAGTAGATCAAGTTGCAAAGAAAAAAAAGGACTTTCAATAATTCGCTTAACCCATAGCCTCCTGAATCAAAGTTTTTTGTTTATTTCTCTATTGTAGCTTCGGAATGATGTAACTTGAAGAGAAAAAACGCTCTTTTTGTGAAAAACCTTTTTTTCGTGAGACATGAATGATTTCACTTCCGTCAGTTTAAACTGACGCTAGGAGCAAGAGGGTACATATAAAACAAAACGCAAGATTGCTTTTCTTTAATGTTTTTATTTTTAAACCAAACCAATTTTTAATAACAAGCAAGCCTACAAACAAATAACATCATTAATAAACAAAAAACTTTAGTTCACAATCTTTCGTTCACATGTCCAACTACATAACATTGTCTAATTGAAATGGTATTCTTTAAAACAATCAGGATGTAGATAAACATTGCAGGCTTTGCAGGAGTACCGGGAGGTTCAGAGCATTTTGGTTTGGCACATCGTCTTGCGTCCCCTTAATAATCCAGTGATTGGTAGTACTGATACATACATGTTCACACTGCTGTGACCTTGATCCAAGAAATAGAACCTGTGACATGTCTTTACAGTATTACAAGTGTCTTTACTAACGGACGGAATTGAACACAGCATCGCGACGGTTTTGCCTCTACCCACAGCTGAGGTAGCCAAACTTAATTGGTTTCCATGAATACGATATAATTGTTTGGCTCCGTGCTTCCTAAAGTATGGTACCATGAATTTGTCAACGCTTAGGTGTTGCTCGGGTTTGTAGTAAGCCACACACTGCTTGTTTACCGCATCAAACTGGTCTGAGCAGGTCAAACTTTGCAAATCTGTCAGTTTTGTCCAAGCATTTATTATCAGCAAGATGAAGAAAGTGTTTGCTTTCTTCAAACTCATTCTTAATTATCAGCGCCGTGACTATTCATTCCTGGTTGTCCTCTCTCCTCTGCCAATATATTTCTTGTCGTGGCAATTGATTATAACCGCTCAGCATAAGGATGGCAATGAATTATTTCAACTTTTTTATGAGCATCATGAACGAGCGGTTGCTTTTGTATCGAGCATACTTATTTGATTCCAAACATACACTGTATTCTTTGCGTCTCTTCAGTCGTCAAGAACTTTTCAAGTATTTCATGTAGCAAGATATGCTTTTCAAAGGAAGGGTGTATCAAGGTCCAGTTAACAAGAACTCTGTGCACATTTCTACCCTTCTTCCATTTCAGTTTTGAAACAAGAAGTTTCATCACCTTCCCTAAAAACACAGTATAATGTTGAATACCAACATGAAATACAAAATTATACAATTTAAAAACATTTGGCGTTGTGTACCAAGTTCACATAATGCAAGCATTGCAGCAAGATTACACAAAACAGTTGAATGAAGATATTGTATATCATAGTATAGCAAGATCTACAAATTCATTGTTGAAATATGTATATATGCTACTTTTTTGTTGCTGGCGGAACACCACTGGTTTGTTCTGACAGGGAAACATTTTTTGGTTGAAAGTCACCAGCAGGTAGCCTAGTATTCTAGAAACAAGAGAAAATACAGAACGTTACCTGACCGCTTGCTAAAGCTTGCAATTCATTAGTAATCAGTTTTGTGCCTCCTGTTCCTTGCAAATCCTATTCAGCATCTGATGGAAGTTGCCTTCCGCAAAGGTTGTCCGGAATACAATTAACATCATTTACATCACCTTCGTCGGTGTCTATACCATCATTCTTTGGGAGGAAAATGATAACATTTGCGGTAGACACAGATTCAACAGCAACAAAGCTGTACTTAGACTCCAAAGCTTCAAGTACATATAATGCTTCAAAAACGGTCATCTTTTTGTTTTCGTGCAACAGGTTAGCCATAGCAGCCTAATTGATATAGCCTAGGAATGCTATTGATAACAGTTGTAAATATTATTTTTGTCGCTTATAAGAAACAACTCCAGTTACTCAATACTTTCGGTCAACTGCTTTGTTTAAGTTATAGTGATTTTCAGTGTCAATAAACAGACACAAGTAAACAATTAAATCCTAGGTTATTTAGCTCTAATTAACAACTTTAAAGTTAACACAATTCAACTGGATTAAAACTTGTTAGGCTGCTTGTTAAAACAATAATCCCAGTAAAGTGTATCCGACCAAAATAAAAAAAACTTTGTGTATATTACTCTACCTCCTGGCAAGAGTTGCTCCAAGCGTGCTTTCTATCTAGATAAGCAAATAACAAGAAACTTCACTTGTTAACTAGATATCGACTAGTCCTGTATCATTTCTCAATTACCAATTAACTAACGAAGTATTTGCAAATACTCGAAAACCACAACCATTCTGTGACATCACAATGCAACGATATAATTCTATCAGGTTTTGGCATTCGATAAGAGAAATCCTGTTTAACGTTTGAGTGTACCCTCCTGCTCCTAGCGTCAGTTTAAACTGACCAATGTAAATAAATCGCAAAACTTTTACAAGCCTGTTTTTGATTCTTTTTTCGCTTATTACCACTTCAATAATATATGTTTTAGCTATCTTTAGTAATTTTTCAATTTATTTTCAATTCACAACCGTTTAATGGCAGTTACTTCCTTTTGGAATATAAAAAATGCTTTTTTTTAATTGGGCTGTTCTAAATATCGCGATAGCTTTTTATTTATAATTTAAAACGGTCAGACAATTAGCTTGATTTCTCATTGTCAATTTAATCTAAAAACTGGAGTCCTACAAGTAAAAATGTGGTTAAAATCTTTCTTTTTGCGCCGTCAGTTTAAACTGACGCTAGGGGGATATGGGTTAAAACTCGATTTTCTACCCATTGAGACATTTCATCGATTCTACGCGTGACTGTGTTATTAGATATAGAAATTGATTCAATTTCTTTTTACTCTTATCACCAAAGAAAACTTTAACTGTATCTTTTATAGCTGAAAGAACTAAAGTCTCCCCAATTGTATGTGGCTTGCCAGCTTTCACGATTCTCAAGCTAATCAAATAAGACACGTATAAAGATTTTTCATTTACGTTGGTGTAACGCTGCAAAACTCTCTGTCCTGTCTTTAAATTGGCTAGCAGTTTCTTAAAAAAATCAAGGGGTTTATGTTTTAACTCGGGATGCTTAGTCTCAACATCGCGAAGCAATTTGTCTGGACGTATGCTCTCGTTTGCAAGTTGTTCATAACAAATAACGCATCGTGGACGCGGGTCTTCTTCATCTTTATTCCATGTAAATCCCATTTTTAAGTATGTGTCATCATACCTTCTCACTACTTTTTTTCGCTTTGTCTTACTTGTTTTTGATTGAATTGACTTTTCTTTTTTTTGATCAACTGAAGATTCATCGTCATCGGCTTCAACTGACTTTTTTAACCATTTATCCATTATATGAAGGGCTAAGTAATACAAAAAATCAGATTCTGAAAAAGAAACTGTTGGAAGCTGCTTTATTAATGTCATCAGTCATACGATGAAGTTAATTTGAATTTTTATAGTATTAATTAACAAATTAGGAAAATAGTAAAACTAAATTATTAAACCAATTCATGATTCGAGGCTTAGACAGGCTGTTAGAACAAAACGTTTGCTTTTATCAATTGTGTACTGTACACGTGCTTGTTGTGAAGTACTTTTTTATCTACCTTTCTCTAACTGCAGCTAGTATTTAAAAAATGTCTGCAATTTTCGTAACTTTTTTTTTAAATTTCGTTCGGCACTTTTTTTTAAGCCTTAATTGCAGCTATGGCTTGTTTAACAAAAAAATCACGCAAAAAAGCTTTGAAAACAATGCAGTAAACGCTCGCACTGTTAGAGCTCAGATAATTTTATGTGGAGAACAAAGAGAAAAACGATTTATAAGAAATTTTTTTAATCAAACTTTCTTTGTTTAAAAAATTATTTCGACCTTTTACACTCGCTGGATCCGAATCGTCAGCAGAGAGAGACAGAGGCGCCCGACGGATATAAGCGACCTGAAACCTAACTCGAGACTCATCTTTGCAACGTTATTAAGCAAAGATTCTGTTTGAATTCCAGTTCCGAAGTTTTAATGGTGTTTGTCTGTTTATTTAAAATTGCGCCCCTTTTGATAAAAGGATCTTAAAGTTTATTTGTGTGCCAACCGAACAACGCTACAAGTCTAAGAACACGCCAAAAGAACATAGGTTTCTAATATAAAAATCATGCCTGGATTTTCTTTTAATTAAACGGTTCTATTGTACAAGCTAACAAAAAAAAAAGATTAAGTGAAATTTACACTTGTAGTTAAAATTATTTGAGCAAAAAATAGCTTCTTGGTGAAACACAAAAACAGGCAAAAACGTTTTTGTGAAATATTAAAAAAAGAAACAATTATTTTTTATCATTTGTCACGTTTATCATTTCAGTCTTCATTCTCACTTGACTTACCGGTACTTTTGCCACAAGAAATTTAAAATATCATTTATTTTTTTAAATTAATAAAAATTCGTCTTTTTTTTCTGCTCTATTTCAAGTTGGGTTCTGCAATTTTTATTTTTTGAATTGTGCAAATTTGAGATCACATAAAAGCCTATGCTCTTTAAATTTAAGTTTAAGTTCAAGTTCAAGTTTACAACTCTTATTAAAAGCAACTGTAAGTTTGTCCTCTATAAATTTGCTGCTTGAAATTTAAAAATGTAAACTGTTATATAACGTTCTCTGGTTTTCAGTATTTGATTTTACAAGTTAACTTTTTTTAAACCAAACATTTTACCGCGTAGTTTTTTATGACTAGAAATAAATGACAAACGGGAAAATGTTTTTTTTCTTCTTAATTTTTGATACTTCTACCAATAAAAACACAAATAAATTTATAGAAAACTTCCAATGTAGCTTTAAGTTATAGGTTACAATAAAAAAATAAAAAGTTGTAACGATTATTTTGAATGTAATTGACTCTCTAGATCAAGAATTCATGGAAAATTTTTAGGGGCTCCATAGAAGAAAAAAATTTAATTCGAATTCATAATATTAGTGTAAGGATTTACAAGATACGTGACAATTCACTAAATTTGAAAGTAACCTTGCCCGACAGACAAAAGAAAAGTCATCGCATTTATTCAATTGCCTTGATTTTTTCACAAATTAAAATGAAGAACTTTTCTATAATTTTTTTTAATCTTCTCAAGTCAGAGCTCTAGTCATTAACGGAAACCGTCTCCGAAATATCAGCCAAAGGCAAAGATAGTCTTCATCTTGGTTTGAGAAAAAAAAAACATTATATATTTTTATAACTCTATTAATCCCAAACCTTTTTTGATTTCAATCTTTCACTGAATTTTGGAACGGTTTCAATAAATCCTACTGCTCTAATATTTGAAAACCAAAAAAAAAGAAGGTCATTCGTTTGATGTGTTTTTGTGTAAGTGTCAACCAAATAATTTTTCGAGAGAAATTCAACGAAAAGGCTCTAGGAAATAAAAATGTTTCAAAACTGTTCGTCTAGATTTCAGATCAAAATTTTTAAATGGTCAGTTTGAAAAGAAACTGATTTTAATCGTTTAACCTAAAAAGTTTAAGTTTTATAAAACTTACTTGTGAAAGTATTGCTGCAAGCACACCCGTCAGAGCCAAAAGTATAAGGACTAATAACATAAACTTTCGGCAACGATCTATTTTCATATCTAAAAGACATAAACTTGAAATTAAACTTAACAATAAAAAATTTTTAGGCAATTTTTATTTGGTCTCTTTTATCAAAGACAATGGTGCTAACATTTTGTGTTTTAGCACTAGGTTTTGTGTTTTGGTTTTTTTCCCAATATTGGTCAAATTTTTTGTATTTTTCTATGTAAATGATGTTTAGTCAATGTTTCTGAAAAAATTCCTCAGCTTATTGGATAAAAAAATCCGTCACATAAAAAACTCAATCTATTTGCGATGCAAAAAAATAAACCATTTAGTTAAAAAGGCACTTTAAAAAATTTTTACCAGAAAAAAGTTCCTAATTGCGAGAAGTAGGTTTAACCAAGTAACTAATGTACACCGTAGCGAAGCAAAGATCTTTTTTTGGTCTTTACAAAGTTTTTATTTAAAATTATGTTTAAAATCTTTATTCACATTGATATCAGTTTACGAATTGGCATAAAATAAAAAAAGTTTTATTTTGTGCTTTTGTGCTATTGTATCTAAATCTTGTCCTCTATTTAATGTTCTTGCGCCTTTTCAAACTTTGTGAAAGAAGAGCAGCACTAAACAAACTGCCATTGACGCACGAGTTAACTACGTTGCATTTTTGCTTTGATCTTCATAAAACAATTCTTTCAAGTTTAATACTTCGTAAGTGATGTTTTTTAAAGCATCATTTAGCCAAATTTCTTTAAAAAATTTATTAATTTATAGAACAGGGCTTTTCTTTTATTGAATAAAACGAAGCAAATTTGAATTATTGTAGGGAGTTTTTGCTTTAATTTTTTATGAAAAAAAAGCTGACTAAAGCATTATCATATTAATTCTTATTATATTTTCTTAATAAATTTGGATAGTAACGTAGAATAACTTTCTATTACCTTGTTTCATTTTCGAAAAAACAAGACATTGCGGTACGATTGAAATAATTATTTATGTAATTTTAATTTGCTCTATGCTAAATAGACACCCTTGCCACTAATTTTCTGTTTGTAAATTATTTTTTAAAAGGTTGAAAAAAATAATAAGATGTGTCTGAAAATCAAATCGAAGTTTTGTCACAGAAATTTTGTCCGTTTTTGGGAATAACTCAGATATTCAGTATGATACTAAATGCAGACAAGAACAAATTTGAGTAAACAATTGAGGCTTTTTCTTAAAATAGCAAAAAAGTTACAAAATTCATTTAAACAACCGACTTACTTTTGATGATATACCATGTTGAAATGAATGAAGGCATGAGAGGCGTCAAAATTCGAATCGGCATCTTCCTGTTCTGTTGTACACGTAAACAAATTTATCTTTTAAACGAATAATTTACAAAAATTCTGTGCAGTTTCGTTTATCCGGTGGTGCACCCGGAAATGTAGCTCATTGAAAAAGAATTTTTTTTTTTGATTACAAAAAACCGTTAAGGAGCAAACAAAATCCTTGCAACTTTAAAAATTTTTAAGCCATTTCTAAAAATTATACAAAATCCTTGCTGCAACATTAATTTGCTTTTTATGCCTATTCGTAGGAAAATGGCGTCTGTGTATAAGTTCGTATTTACAAAAAACAAAAAATTACAGAAATCATTCTATTTATATCGTTGAAGTTAAAAAAAATTAAAAAAATGATTACAAAATAAAGTAAAAAAAAATGAAAACTTGAAAAATAAGAGGTGTGGAGGATGAAGGTGTGGAAAAATCTGATCTTGGTCCTAACCCCAACCCTAAAAATACAGCGGTCCTGAGTTCGAACCTGCCCAACATAGCTATTAAGACAGTTGACAGCAATACTGTAAATCCTAACTCCAAAAAACACTCTAGCTCTACCTGTTATCATAATCACAAGTTGAAATCCCAACCAAGTCAGCCGTTGACGGTGAAGTTATAAATCCTAAATACTTAAAAAAATGTAAGACTTCTTTAAGGCTAACTTAATTTTAGCTTGATTTTTAGTCAGCAAAATAAACTTCAATATTTTTATATTTTAAAATAAAATTCAACATGTTTTTAAGACTTTTTACTTAATTTAAATTCATATCAATCTAACATTTTTCGACTTATTAAAAATTCCTAAAAATATTATGATGAAACTTATTGATTACTTTCAAGAAAAATTTTAAAACATTGAATTTAGAATTATATAAGGAGTACCTTAAGATCACAATCAATTTTTGTAAATTTAACAATCATCATTAAAACTAACCAAGTTATTAACTTTTTGTTATTGCTACTTGCTTGCAGGAAAGTAACCAAGAAAAAAATTAAGGGGGTCAAAATGTTATGTAAAGATACCTCAAGAATAAACAAAAATTTAAAAGTAGCGATCCTTATGTGACTTTAGAAATGTATACTTTTTCATTGACGACCAGTTGGTATTGAGTAATTAAAAGTAAAAAATAAAAGCAGTAACTTTTTAAAATAAAACAACTATGGATATTGAAAATGGTTTTATGAATATAAGTTTGTAAAAATTTTTTCACATGGATGTTTTGTAGTCAGGTTCTTAAGATCTTTGTGTAAAAAGGTTCAATTTAATTGTCAATATTTTACATTTACCAAAACATCTTCCAATTTAAACTTTTTAGTACCCAAACACTAGACTGTCAAAAAATTAAAAACTTAAACCTTTTTCTAAAAAACCTTTAAGTGTTGCTCAAACTTTTAAACAATATTATTTTTTAGAACAAAAAACCATCAGAATCCTAAAAGAATATGTTTTCTTTTAGATTTTTGCTGACCTTGAATATTTTTAATGCTTAGCATAAATAGGAACGTAATTATCAGATACAAAATTTCGTCTAAAAAATTGTTTTCCTACATTTTGTCTAAAAAACTTTTTGTCTATATGCAAAATTTTGTCTAAAAAAACCTATTTCTTAAGTTAAAAATGTCAAACTTGATTTTTCTTTTTAATCAGTCAAGACAGGATACAATCTAGCGCAATTCGGTGTAATTTTACCTAGATTGAAAAAGTGTTTCTTGAGTCATCATGCTTAATGTATATTCTAGTTTATTAATTTTTTTATTTTATATTTGTTTTTAGTTTCACTTAATTAAAAAATGCAAACAGAAAACTTGTATGGCTGAGAAGAAGTTAGTTCATAAAACAAAATTGAATTATTTTCGAAGTTTCATGCAAGAACGTTTAATGCATTTAATAAAGTTTATTGTAATTGTGTGCCTAAAAACTGGAAATTGGTAACGATACTCGTTTCTGGAAAACAAAAGAAGGCAAAATATCAAACTTATAAAAATTTGCACACAGATTAAAATCATTTTTATAAAATCAAACTTGCTTATGAAATGCAATTGAGTTTATAAAGAAAACTTTGGTGTGAAAAAGCAATTGTTTTAGAAGCAAACCGAACTTGGTACTAACATCTTTTCTAGGCTTTTACTATCATCAGTTTTGATTGCTTTTTACATTTAGGATTTACAGCTTTGCTGTCAACAGTTGACTTGAATGGGATTTGAAATTCTGATTATGATAACAGGTAGGGTTAGAGAGTTTTTGGAGTTAGGATTTACAGCTTTGCTGTCAACTGTCTGAATAGCTATGTTGGATAGGATTGAACTCGGGACCACTGTTTGTCTTAGGGGTAGAGTTAGGATTAGGGTTATGGTCCTCCGCACCACCACCTTTCATATCTGCACTCTCCATATATTCACCCTCCACACTCCATACATCCTCCCTCTTTCCTTCCTTCCTCTCGGATGTCACCAAATGACGTATTTCCTACTACTGACATAGATTGTTTTTAATTTGTTAAAGAACAAAAAACCATCCTTTTTACTAACGTGCAATCAATACACATAAGAGACAAAACCAAGCGAAAACTTCTTTTCACATTTAATATATTCTAAAGGATTTTAGTTTCTCTATTTATTCTATTTTGTCACAAGCAATTTGTCCATTGATTCTTTTTTCTTTTTTTTGATAGGGCACTCTATTAGTGCAACTATTATTATTACTGTTATTAGTGCAATTTTTTATCGGACGCGGCTTAGCAGGACGTTTGCAACGTCATATAAAATGAAATCAAAAAAAAATTATACTCGATTACCAAAATACTGCATTCAGTAGGTAGGAGCGCTGTATTTTGAAATTGACAAGGTCACAATTTAAAATCTACTCGCCTTATTCTGTTGTTTCCTTGAAAAAAACATTTTACTTTAAAATATTTTTTTCTGCTTGGTCACTAAGAGCTGTTGGCTAAAACCACCAAGCCTTGGTGGTTTTAACCAACAGCTCTATATAAAGGTGGTTTATGCATCCAAACAAAAACTAAAATATAAAATAAAAACAAAATTGGATCTAAAAGGATGGTCACCCCAGTGTACATTATTGACAAATCCAAAGTAGTCATATCATTTTCGTACCTTCAGAAAGTTTCTTAAATATTCCAGTTCCTGTTTATATTGCTATTAATAAGTTTCATCAAACAATAAGTTTAAGAAATTGTACAATCAACAAACATTACATTTCACTACACCGATGACATTGAACATAAACCTTATCATTTGATAAAAAATTTATGTATGATAATGAAAATTATTTTCTAATGCAAAAATCAGAATTATGATATCATAAAGCTTTACGAGTATGAAGAATTTTTATAGATATTTTTGAAAATTTTGAAAACTATAAATTGATTGACTAAAGCAGGGTTTCCCAAACTTTTAGTTCCTCGGTACCCTTTGGACACTGTAGCAGGTTTGCATGTACCCCCAAAATTTTGTGACGCTTCTCTAAAAAAAAAGGCTTTCAGTTAAAATCAGCCACTAATTTTCCCCCTATTCATGCCCAAAATCAAGATGATCTCTCAAAAAAAAAAAAGGTCTTCACTTTGAATCAGATACAAATTTTCCCAATTTATTCCGAAATCAAGGTGATCTCTAAAAAAAAAGAAAAGTCTTCATTTTACAGCAGCCAGAAAATTTCCCCATTCAAACCCAAAATCACGGTCATCTGTAAAAAAAAGTCTTTCCTCTTAATTGTCCTGTTTGACGTAATTACAATCGACCGGATTCGAAAATTCTAGACATTTGAGTCTATTATTTCTTCAGGACACGGAATTTAACTTAAATAAAGACATTATGTCACATAATAATGTACCCTTTGAGAAGCCTAAATGTACCCCTAGGGGTACATGTACCCCAGTTTGGGAACCCCTGGACTAAAGCAATGATTGACCAAGCAAAACAAAAATTTAATGATTTCTTAAAAGATAAACTGAAAAACTAAATTAACTGACAATTTCGCAAAAATTTCTAAATTAAAATATAAATAATTGAAAAATAGCACTCGAAACGGTATTATATGTTAAAATTATTCTTTTCAAATTTTTTAATAAAGGAGACAAGAATCAGTCCAAAACTTGTTAAAAACTTATTTTATTTTAATTTAAAATCGATTTCGATCACAAGATCATCATCAGTTAACAATTCTATTAAGTCTGTGAAATTTTAAGAATAAAAATTAATAGAAAATCAATAAAAATTATTGATTAATGATTAAATTTAATATATGTCATAGAATAAAATAAAATGTTCTCACTTAACAAAAAAAATTACTTTTCAAATAGTAAAGTAAAGTAAAAATCACTGTCAAAATTGTTAGTGCCAATTAAATTAAATAAACTATACAATAGTAAACATAATGGCTGATTTTAACTTTATTTCAAAATATTTATATATTTCAAAAAAGTTTCAAAATTTTACGATTAAACGTACAATTGATCAATACAAAAAACTACTTAATTTTTTCTATTTCTTCAAATTATCAATATAATCATTTCAGTACTATAGAATTGCAATAAAAAACACAAAATAGCGGCCAGTTGAATCTACTCACTTAATTCAATTTAATGAAATCATTGATAGAACAGCAAGCATAAACTGATAAGCAATATTACTAAATAAAGTAGAAAGCATGCCATATTCACGGAATGACGGTATATGAAATTCGAAAAAAAGATGTATTTTGATAAAAACAGGCATGGGGCTGAAGCCATAGGCAGACTCATCACTGATAATAAACCAAAAGAACACAAAAAGCCAAAAAGTATTGCAAAAAATCTTCATCATAAAGTGCTTTGAGTAAGTCGTTTGGATTTTTAACATTAAGGTATTTTTGACAAAGATTGCGATGTTTATTGTATCATAGTGAGTGTAGTAAAAATTAATCGTCTTGATAGTTCATCTTCCTTGCACGGAGCACGAAGTCTGAAGGCTTTAGATGACAAAACTCGACGCTGGTTTAACAAAAAAAGACACAATTTGCTCACCCCTGTGTTATATTAATGTCAACTGTTAGCAAGTACATAGGCGTGTCTTCCGAAATCCCAAGATACTGCTCTTTAATTGAAATTTTTTATTTGCTTTTTAGGTTTATATTTTTATAAGTTCGAAATTTTTAAAGTTAAAACACTACATTGACAACTAAACATAAGTGTTCATACATGAAATGCAAATATTATAACATCAAAAATCTTTTAGTTTTATGATATTAGCACTTGTACAATACTTTTTATTTATCAATGGAGTATTGTAACATTGACAACCTCCCAAAAACTATACAAAAATCAATCTTCGTCATTGTTTGGCTGCACTGGGCAAGCAACTACTTTCTTCTTTAACAGAGTCACAATCATAGACAGACGGCATAATTCCATTAAAATCACTCAGATAGACCCAACATTGAACTTGCGTCATTCTGTTTGCAAGTCAAAATGTATGAGTGAGTATTGTATGATATTTTATTTATATTGTATTGTATAAAATAAATTTTTTCGGTTGTCTTTAATTTTCGGGTAGGAGGACCACTTTTACAATGCTTTTTAGCAGATAAGGCTAGCGCAACCTCTCCTTTCGTTCCATACTACAGTCATCATTGCATTCAACATTTTCGTCGTCAGTTTGTTAAAGATTAAAAAATAGAAACTAAGAATTTCATTATTTAAAAAAGAATTACCGGTAATTACAAACTTTTGAGAAATATTAGAATATTTAACTCAGAGATTTTTACAAGTTTTTACAATTTTTATCAATTTGTGTGAACCTTGGCTTCTGCAGCAAAGTTTGATATCCGATGTGCCAGAAGACAATCTGAGGTAAAGCGAGTTGAAAAATTGAAATGTAATGAAAGAGGACTGACTATCTGTTACGGTTATTTGCACACTATCCGTTTTTTGAAAAACTTCAAATGACTGTCGCCTGGTTGCTTTGTTTTCAATTACATTTATGCCAATGCCAGACAAGGACTCACGACACAGCGAGACCGAGACTAGACGAGACTTTGCGATAGCAAAACAAAGACAGAACGGGACTTTAGAGTACCAAAACCGATACAAAAGGGACAGTGACCGAGACCGAGACTAAGACCGATTCAAGACACCAGACTTTACATAAGAATTTGAAAAATTCTAAGGAGGCGTCGCATCTTTATGTGATGGATCCTCCCTGGTTGTTTCGTATAATTTAGAATCAGGGTTGTAGAGTTGGAGAATTTTTTACGAATCCGACTCCAGCTCTTTAAACTTTTATGATTCTGACTTTGATTCTATAACATCTGAATAAATAACTCCGACTTATTCTAAAACCTGCCACTCCTATTTCACAAGCTTGGAGGCCTTACCCAGCATAAATCGGAGTCTCCAAAAGCAATAAGAAATCCAAATCCAAACTTCACCAAATGTGAAAACCGACTCTTACTCGAGACTCCAACTTTATAAAGTCTAATAAAGCTGCACCGATTCCGTTTTAAAACGTGCTACTCCGGGGACTCCGACACCGCAACCCTACTTGGGATTGCCAAGGCCGCTTATTTTAGGGTGGAGTTGGGCTTCTTTATCTACATGTGCTGAAGTTGGAGTCGTAGTATTAAATCTCGTCAAGTCAGAGTAGGAAAAATCTAAATAAATAATTTTTTTTCTAATCCACAACGTGGTTTAAACGATAAGTACAAAAACACATATCTCCAAGAACTTTTTCCATATCAAAATTTTTCAATATACTGTAAATCACTGTTGGGTATGCCCGTTAAACGTAAAATTTTTGCAGTCTCAATTATAGTTACAACATTGCTTTGACGAACAAATTCGAATGAACTTCACCTGATGTGGAAGCAACTTACCAGAACATTTTCAAGACCATCAGAAAGCAGCTAAAAAGACTGGTAGACGCAATCACCAAAAAAATTGTTTACCTTGTTAATATGCATAATGTGAAACTTTCTACACAACTTTACTGCAGTGCTTTGAAATGAAGCACGACACATTTTGGCTGTTACGGCTTTACTGACCAAACTTAACAGAAAGGAAGAATCGATAGCTTTAATCTTTCACACTCCCCAAGAAAAGAATGGAATATGTTAATACAATCTTATTGATAGGTCACAACACTCCCCTTGTCACTCTCGCATTTTAGCTAATGCTATTGAATCTCAGCTATTTAGAAACAGAAGGTACGAGGCTGTTGATTGTAAGTTAACTTGATTTCTTTCCCAAAAAGTGTGTGACTTTAAGATGACACCAACACCAGAATCTGTAACCATCTCTAAGAATCAAATTTTTTCACAGAAAATTTCCTTCTGTCTTGCAATACTTAAAATCAGATTGACCAAAAAGCTTCCGGTCCTGATTCTATTTGCTATGACCACTGCGGCAGTTACCTTTAATTCACAGTTGCGTGACTTTCTGTTTTGAAGCATTGTGCCCATTTTATAATTTTCGAAATCTGAAAAGTGCTTGTAGTGGTGATTTCAAAACTAATAAAGCTAGATTTCGACGCAGAAAGTCAGTCGTAGATAATTTCGTTCTGTTTTTAACACAGGATGTATAGAGGATCCTTTCAAAACTAGGAAAAAGAACGGTGTCGTAATTGTTGCTCTAAAAGCTGCTTATAACAGCCTGGCATTGTGGCCGTACCTGCAAACTGCCAAAACTGCTTCTAAATAAGCACTTGGTTAGAATGATTATGGAACTTGCCCAAAACCAAAATTTACCCTTACCACTAATTACAAGCAAAGTAAGTTGCGATGTCAGAGAAAGGACGTTTTTTGTCTTGAATTACTTCTTCTAACCTCTATATACATTTCTATATATTATTTAGCTTCCACAATCTTTCACAGGTTTGCCTGTGCCAATTATCTGGAATTTTTTTTACTTTTTTTAAAAATAAAACAACTTTAAGGGAACTTTAAATCAATATATGATTACATTTTTACCTTTTCTTCAGATTTAAAAGGTCAAATTCAGTCACTCAGAGAAATTACAGCAGTTTTTTATTTTACAAGCAAAAGGCAAAACCTAAGTAAAAAATTTAAAACACAATAAGCTTTTACCATTCTGTCCAATCCCTACATATCTTGAAGTAAAACTGAACGAAACAGCGCAAAAAATATTTTCCCCAGTCACGCTGCTGCTCTATCATTGGTCTACTTGACAGTTGAATATACGAGTAATTTGCAACTCATATGCTTGCCTAATAAATAATATCTTGAACGAGTCTTGAACATTTTTATTGGATACCTGCGTCCCTCTTCAACAGATCTTTCACCAATTCTATCAGGCATAGCTAAACTTTGCTAACTAAAAGCGTAACTTTCATTAACTAGCAGTGGAACTCTGATTTATAACCATCTACTTCAAGCAATTAATCTGATTTACTTTCGGAGATGCCAAGATATTCCTGTTCGGTTAGAAAATTTTTTTAATTTCTATTTTGCTATAGAACTAAAATTTAAGGCGAAAACAGTGCTATAAAGAATCTTTCCACAAGGACACAACTGAATTACGCGAGTAGATTTGAACCGGACTCGAGTCAATTGCTTCAATTATAATGCACAAACATGTAATCTATTATAATGTAATAAACAAACATTGACTACAATTAAAACATTGTGATATACACCATTTTAAAATACTTAATTTTGTTACTAAAAATACGAGATTCAAGATGTTAAATGTTGATAAAAATAAACCTGTAATTTATTGAGCACCTCATACAAAGTTCAATCTTATTATAAAAAATGAATTAAATCAAATGTATTATAACTAAAGGCAAATTTAAAGAGGGCTATAATGCCGGAATGGCTAATATAACGTAGAAATAATCTATTTAAAAATATATTTATAACACTTGTCAATGACATATTTATAAAACTTGTAGCATTTACCCACATTGCTGCAATGTCTCGAGTTAAACTTGAGAAGCAGAGGCAAGAGACCGGGACTTCGAAAAACTTTGAAAAGACGTGTCTCGATTTTGAGACATTCACCTATGATCATCTTATAACAATACACAATGATTAAGAATTTCCAAGGGCTGGCGATGGGACATTGACAAAACTAAAATTGAATAATGCACCTGATGCAATTTTAAAGGTTACGCAGCATCAGTTGTTCGCTGATGCAATGCATAATCTGCTACAGTGGCAGCCGAAATGGCCACGACGGCCATTTTAGAGAAAAAGTTAAAGGACTCTCCATTTGTGCAAAAATTCAATCTCTTAATCTGTTTATTGCTTTTGGCTGACTGAGAGTAGTTGGCCGCTCGCAAAATAGTACGTTTTTATACGAAACGAAGGATTTACTGCTATTCTACAAGAAGCATCCTTTGACGGACCCAAACATTTGTTAGAACCACGAAAAAGAGCGTCATCTGCATCTCATGGTAGTTTTTTGCACCACGTGCATAATATTGTGTCTGGAAAACACAAAAAACTGCTGCAACGATGGCGGCCGTTGTTAATAATTAAGTATAATTTAGCCGAGATACTACAATTTTTCATTTGGTTGGCAGAAAAGTAACCACTATAAGACAAATGGTGATTTAAAAGTCTTTTACAAAATATGATAGCTCTTCATTTGATGTTATACATGTAATGGTAAGTTGTTTGTTTATTATTTAATGCGGACACAGTTTAAAACACAAAATTTTTAAACAACTTTTTTTGGACCAAGACAATTCTTTTTATTCGCATTCCAAATTTCTGCCCATGTTGTCAACTGTAGATTGATTTGTTTTGCTGTCATTTGTTGTAAATAGTTTTGCGTAAAATTGACTCATTCACCTGTTCAGTGTTAAACAGAAAGTTTTTAGCAAAATTGTAAGTAAATTAAGATATACATACAATGACATACGAGTATCTAAGCATTTTTGCGTAAGCAACTATTGATTTTTTTTTCATTTATAAAAATCAAAAAAGGTTCAGTTTAATGTAAGTGCTGAAGAATAATTTTGTAATCGCGTCTTTTTGTGCATATTTAATGATACCAAACAAAATGTCAAATTTTAAAGTTTCGCTGAAAAACGAACGGTAACATTAGGTAAGAGCGTTGCATAAGGGCAATTCTTATGACTCCTACTTCGACATAATCAAATTCAGCTTTTACTACCTCTCCTCTGTTGTGCCCGTGGAAAAGCTATTTCAAGGCATTTTCTTTGGCTTGGCGGTCTTAGCAAACAGCTTAAATTTCCGTCATATTACTACACAGTATAACAAAGTTTCTTAAGACATTTGGCTAAGAACACTCAAATAATTTCGTAAACTTTGTTGACTCCAGAGATAAAAAAAAGTTTTTTTAAATCGACCAAAAAATTTAAACGCGTTTATCAATTGTTCTACCATGCTTTTGATTGTAGATTAGCTTCTACATTTTTACATGCGCATATTACTGACAATTTTTTTGATGTAAGAAGTAATTTTACAAAATACCCAAACGTTAATTGCAGGATATTATTTAATAGAAAAACCTTATAAATTGCTTTCGATAGAATAAAGAAAACCTGCTATATAATAAATAAAATACTAATTGAAAACTTTAGCCTGACAGAAATATTTTGGCGAATATGAAGCTAGGTCAATGTAATCGCTTAACCATGGTTTGCAAAAGAATACAAAGCAAACGTACTCGACTAAAACACTATTTCTGATGAATCCACATACATGAAAGTCTAAGCTGCAGCAAAATCATTCAGTTTGTTAACAAAAGCACAGCTACTTACAAGTTCGTAGATTGTATTTTTATGTTAAAACAAACATCAAGTAGCTAGCTTTAAAGAGAATTTTAGAATACTTCTTTGTCAAATTTTCAAACCGCTGGTATTGTATTTAGACTTAGGTTGCACAATTGATTTCTACCATTTGAAAATAATACTTAGTTTTCATGTTTCTTAATGAAATCATTTTCTGAAGCTTAAAATTAAAATATCGCAATGCGCAATTGAATTTATATTTTGCAAACAACTTTGCTTAAACATATAAAAAATTATTTACCACTTTATATCATTCACAATGTTGAATGGTTTTTTTGGAGAGTACAAATCACACAATTGTTAAATCCTACGGTATCGAAAGAAAGCGCAGCTTTTAGGTTTTCAGCTTTAAGTTATCTGTAGCTGGTGATGAAGGTGAATGCGAGGTATATGTTCATTTCCGGAACCATAATTTTTTGGTTTTTTTTACAGTCATATCTTTTTCGATACACCTAAATCAGTTGTATGACAACCTTTATTTAAAAATTCACATATTGTAAGTTTCATTTTTACTTTTAAGAATTTCATCTTATAATTATTTTTTGTTTTTTACTTGTTATGTTATTATAATAAATAAACATGAGGTATTTAAATACAAATCCGGATACTTATCACGTACAACAGGCACAAAAAAAACACTTAAATATACCGTAAGTACGTTTAGCTTTGCAACTATTATTAATAGCTCAACATTATACAAAACAAAAATACCTTTGGCAAAATCTATGATCCCAAGTTACAACGCTAAAAAAACAACCATAAATTAATGATTTTGCCTGTCTTTTGCTACAAAAATATTATTATTATTATTATTATTATATTATTATTATCATCAATTATTATTATAATATTATTATCAATTATTATTATAACATCAAGAAAAGCATTATTAAAAACTCAAATTAATATTAATATATGAAAACAATAGTAAAATACAATATCACTATAATTTCAACTAAAACGGCGATCAGTATAATATCAAGAAAAATACTGCAACAAAAATTTAAAATTTTGATTTACAGTATCTATTTGTTGTATTTTTAATACAATTAACCATAGATATGATAAAAATAAATTTAGTTTATTACATTCTGTCGGATCTTTAGTTGAACTTTTTTGAAACTGTAAAAGTTATTTTTCCATCCTCGCCAAAACACACCCTGGCTATTAGTTTGTCCATCTCTGAAATATTTTCCATTCAAGTTCGAAAGAGCACAATTTTTGTACCACCAAGCTCCGGAATAAGAAGACGCGCAAAAATATCGACTCCTATCATTATCGCGATCCTTTGTTGAAAATCGTTGATTGTTGTGATAAGATAAAGAATCACCTGAGATATTGTAAAGTCATCACAATTATCAAGTCTTTCGGAGGAAAACAACAATGTTATTAAATATAGAACACTAGTCACGCGATTACCCCAATCTTAAAGGCCTGTTTCCACTACGAGCGTGGAAAAGAGCATTCTTTGTCTCTTTTATTAATCTTCGATTGAAGCGAGCGGTTAAAATTGAAGCGAGCGCAAAAAAAAGCAATAAAACAAACAAAAAATGCTTTTTTCCACGCTTGTAGTGGAAACGGGCCTTAACACAAAAATAATATTACTGTTTGATTATCGTTATATTTTATTTCAACTTTATTCGAAAGGGAGAGAGGTAGAGCAATTTAAAAGTTATGATTTTAAGATTAAGACCGAATCAGCTAAATAAACACAAACGTTATAGAAAAATTAAGTTTATTATTTGTTTCGCTTTATAAAGTTTATAGGGCATGCCACAAAGCCTTTACGTAATTATTATCAATTTTCTAATGAGCAAATTTGCTCTTAGGAAATTGATTTTACATAAAATTAAAATATTAGCTTGATTTAAATTTATAAGTTGTGCCACAGCTAAAGCCTACTATATTTTGTTTCAAGCCAACATATATAACCTGCTGTTCCAGTGTAATTTCCTACACTCAGTGTGTACTTTGAATCAGCGTTTCCAATTTCAAATTTTCTAAAATCAAAGATATTTTCGCTTGCTCAATCTATTTATACGTAATTCTGAAATAGTTAAATAACCTTTGAATGTATATATTCTCATAAAACAGAAAAAACATAGTAACAAAATTTGGAACGAAAAACTAAATTTAGAAAGAGATTTTTGATAAAATGCCCAAAGTGAAATATGTTTTACGTATTGCAGCCGCAGAAATTTGTTACAATTGTGCTTACTTAACTTAATCAATTAATTAATATAATTAGATTTTTTGTATTTTTTTGATGTTCAAATTCTATTTAACTTTTCAATAAGGGCTGACTGCTTGAAAAATTTCAATTTTTACATCGATTTGTAGATACAGTAATTGATAACCACAAAAAGCGACAATTAAAAAACACTAACTTAAATCATTAAAAGTTATATATTACTTGTATAAAGCATAAACAGTTGTGCCATTCCAATCTTCAAAATCCACACGAAGTTGATAAGACTTTGAACGAGTAATGTTATGCAAAATATCAAAACCTAAAATAAAACAATGTAGCTTTAAGGCATAACGTATGCTTAAGAAACATTTTGCTTATTACTGTTGAAGTAGAAACATCAAAAAAACTGCTTTCGTCGTTTCCATCTTTTTTTAAACGGGTATCCACTAGGGGTCATACACAAACAGGACCCGGGCCAAGGGTTTTTCCTTTTACTAACCCATACAGCTATACTTCTGAAATCGTATGATAGCAGTCATGGTGTTGAGCCAGCATCATGTTTCATCATCCAAAACCGTCGGACCGTGTACACCATGTGGTGCCTGATGTATGCAACGCGCTATGAGGAAGCGGTCTGCGGTTTGTTCAGGGGCGCCGCACTCGTATTTTAATGAAGGAGCGAGACTCCATTTTTGCATGGACGAATAGAATCGCTCAACACCAGTCCGCAGGCAATTGCGCTTGACTCAAGCTATTCGAAGCAAGCTCATTGCAACAGGCCTAGCACTGGTTCTTGGTATCAAAGCACAGAGCCTGGATGTACTTTCACAATACTCCTCGTTCTTTTTGTAATTTTTCTATTGCGAAGCGCGGATGCCTAGTTCAGCATGGGTATTCAATAAGTTACGTACAGCTTGCACAATAAGGCGTCTCTTAGATAGCATCTAAAAACTCACTTAAAAGACCATACATACAACATATGATTTGGGTCGAGGGATCCACGGTAAGCCAAGGAGAGTGTCGCTCCTAGTCCGTGAATCTCAGCTGGTTGGCTGCCTGAGAGTATGTGTAGGTGGTCCGTTGCAGTGGAACGCAGGCATCCAGTGACAAAGTACACCGCAGTTTGAGCACTGCGACACCGACCGGTGCGGTTGATGTTATTTTTATTTGATGTTAAATTGCAGGTGCTCATGTTAAGCGCATCTTTGTTGTATAGATGGACCACTTGTTTAAATTAGGTACATGAGAGAAACAAGAAAGGACATTCTTTTTTTTCTACTACAATGCAGACCAGTTTAATTTCTTACGGTGTTAATGTTAAATGCTTTATACTTGCTTCTTGGCAAAAAGCAAAAAATTTATTTGCAAAAAAAGAATAAATTGGTGCTCAACGCTGTACGGACTAAGCCCTTTTTAAGCAAACATTAGTAAGATAAAGCCACAAATATGCACAAACTTTCAAATTGTACTATGTTCTATTAGGTATTTGCAGGCATCTACAGTTGGAGGAGGCAAGTGCGACAGAGCCTGACTTATTAAAATAAAATGTTGAATTGCAAAATAAATCTCACTTGCAAAACGTGTTGTAAAATTTGTAACGTATTTATTTTTGTTTGATTAGTTTTGCAAAGTCACAATTCAATTGCGATATAATCTTAACTTCACAAATTCATAGTAAATCTTATTTTCTTTTTTAGCAGTTTTAAGTTTTTGTTTTGATACAATCTTTTTATACCAAGTAATGATTGCGTAATCGGTACTCCCCGCACTTAATTTAACTTAATTAATTTAATTGCAAGCTGTTATATGAGGGTATATTTGTTTTAATCGTTTGTTTTATCAATCTTAATCTTAAACACGCATTAAGCAGATTAAAAGCACTTAAATAATAGCCTCTAAAATTTTTTTCTCTTTTGATTGTTCTGGGATCATAAATTGACATTTTTTCAATTAACTAGAAGACTTATAACTATTAATCCTTAAAACTCCAGTCACGTTCTAGGATAAAGGATGAAAAGAAAATTCAAGGGAAAGATTTCGCAAAAGAAGCGCAGTTAACAGGCTGAGTTAGGTATTTTATGACGGTCGCATGTACTTGTTTGAAGACAACTTTTCCAAATGTGGACGTGAACATGTCTTATTTTAGCGGAACAATAGAAGTTTTGTACCTGAAAGATACTTTATTTGAATTAATTGTAGGAACTATTTCTCGAATGACAGCATCCGATGATGCGGATGAGATTTGGTGCGTGAAAGCGGTTACAGTCTAGAAGAAGCACTAAAACTAAACCTTTCAGAGATGTGAAAGTCACGGATCAGCTGGTTGTAACGAAGAAGAAACTCATCCAGCTTTATGAGGAGGACCCGTTCCTGTCGAAGTATAGTCGGCAGCGTGGTCGAATGGTCAAAGCACCATACTTATAATCAACATGGTTTCGGTCCAAAAATCACTCGTGCCAATCTGTTGTGTCCTTGGGAAAGACACTTTACGGCACTTTTCCATGCTAGGTTGTCTTGGCAAACAATTTTAAATTTTAGTCATATCTCTATTGAATTACAAGCGGACAGCAATTTTTTGGCATTTCCCGAAGCAGGTTGACGTAATTGCTTACCTTATGTATTAGCGCCTCCGTTGCTTTTTTTCAATTGAGAAATTAATATAGTCGCCCAGTTATCTCGATGGTGGGCTCTCCCGAATGCAAAATAGCTAAATTCTTGGATGCGATCATTAAGCCATATATGTCAGATAATCACATGCTGCGCTCATCTTGTAAATTCTTAGAAAAATTACAAGAAATTAATCTGAATTCAAAATAAAAATATATGAAGAAGGACCGCTAGTCAGGAACGAAAAGAAAACCAGTCACATGAGGCCAAATGGGATTCTATACCATTTTACAAAGAAGCTTGGTGTAGAACAGAAGGAGCTTAAGCAATTTTTCGTGTCCAAAAAATTGAGAAAAAAGTGATGGAAATTGCGCATAATACGATGATAGCTGGACACATGAGCATCAATAAGACGTAAAATCGGACACTGACTATATTTTATTTTCCAGGGATTCACCAGAATGTAGTGAGTTTTTGCAGATCGTGTGATGTGTGTTAAAGCAGTGTTCTTCAAACTTTTTTCATCAAGACCCATTTTGCACGGCCAAATTTTTTCGGTCTTTACCTAGAAAAAGGTCTTTACCTAGAATCGATCTCTGATTCCGCTATTTTTCTCCCAAACTCAAGGTGTTCTCTAAAAAAAAAGGTCTTCGCTTCGAATTAATCTTGTATTTCGCTACTTGTCTTCCAAAATCATCGTAATCTCTAAAAATCCAAAATTTAAAATCTCGCGACCCCCAGTTTGAAGAGCCCTGTGTTAAAGGATAGTATCGAAACGCCTTGTTGAAAAAGCTCCGCCGGGCAAAATAAGGTTGATGGATTTGCCTTTTAACTCTCAGTCTACTGCAAAAAATTGCATACATCGTAAACGAGTGGGGTCCATTGGACCCCACACTACTTTATTAGTTGAATTCAATAAAAAAAGTTTTTGTTAAAGATACGTAATAGCTCAAAAGAAACGAAATTTAAGCAATGAAAAAACAATTATGTGAAAAATACGAACGATAAATTAATTAACAATTAATTATAAACGAACAAAAAAACCTAAATAACACTAGAAGTTTATCAAAAAATTTTACCAAAACTTGTCACAAATTACTTTAGAATGTTGAACACAAACAAAGTTTTTGAAAAGGCAGCACGCGGTGCAGGATTTTTTGGTTTTTGCTTCTTTCACAGATATGACACCTGACTTTCTTTGGCCTCGGTAACTTATCTGCGGTAAGTTTCCGTTTTTGGCTATTTACTCGGACTGCAGAAGAAGAAGAATGCGACAATCCAGCCTAAATCTTTATTCCTGCAAGTTCTTTTTCCAGTTGAATCAGAAATGCACTGCGTTTTCTTATGTTGGGGCTGCTGTTTTCACAGTTTAAAGCTAGCCAAACAATAAATGCGTAGATAGCGCTCTCGTCAATCACGTTGTAGAACAAAGTTACCGACTCTACTTACTGCCATGCGCTCACCATTCTATCAACTATGTCGACGTCGCTTTTAGTGGAATTGTAAAATAGAACAACCATCGGTTTCTTGTTTGCCAAACCTTCATCCACCTCTGGTTGGAAATGCATAGTGGATAACATGTTCACAATACAATTCTTTTTAGAGCTCTCATTGCATCTTTGTATGATATGATGCAATATAATAATATGATGCAATCATTGCATCTTTTTGAAACCCAAACAAAGTTGATTTGGCTGTCCTGTTCTTTGCAGCATTAAATTTTGCTGGAAGTTAAGGTTTGTTCTTTCTAATTGTTCCAACGATTTTAAGCTTATGAGCAAGAGAAAGACTGGTAAAAAGTTGTCACACGTGATATTTCTTCTGGAGTCTTCAATTTCTGTGACCAGGTCTAGGACGACTCTGCAACTTCAATTTACTTCTCTTGTAGCATTTCCATTTTTTTCTAGATAAACTCCTTTTAGTCAAGTGCTTTTTGGTTGGATCCATACATATGCTCACCTTCAATATTTGTCCAATTTCTGATTGTTTCCAGAAGTGTAGAGCGCATATACAACAAAAAGGAATCCAGAACTGAACCACATTGCCTGTTTGCAAACCGCGATGGCCCTGCATTTTCTTGAAAAACATTGTGAGCAGCAGTTCTGCCTGTTGAAGACGTTAAAGGATCACAAGACCAAATTTCACTTCCATTTCGCGAAACAAAAGCATTTGGCAATCTAATGGATGGAATGGCGGTTGTTTTCTTTTCAGATGAATCCGAGAGAGCATTTTCACTTACATGGTCTTCTTTGCCATCATTGGATGATTCACTGCCATCGGCGCTCCATTCCTCCGCATCTCTTTCTAAAAGATGATAAACTTATTTTGATAATAAATACGTCCTTTTTTGCATTCTGACGTTGATCCAAGAAGTTTTCGATTTTACTTATTGCTGGTTGGTCTTCTTCGACTTGATTTGCTTTTATGATTTCTTGATCTTGCAAGGGTTGAATTTTATTTGCTTTAATAATTAAAATCATTTCAATAAAAATCAATAAAAAAATAAAAATCTTACTATTATGGTACCTAACTATTAATTTTTCTAAACTATTGACATTCATCTGATGCAGTAGAAAACTATCCTGTAATTCACGCGGTTTATAAACAGGTTAGACAGAGGGTGCTCAGCCATCCACGTCCCTCCAAAAAAGTTAAGACATTCCCTAAAATTTAAAGGCTTATGTTGCACTATTTATTTGTTTTTATAAACCCAGACTGCGTGTACAGCACGGCAGTTATTTTTATCGAATCCACAAAAAATAATAGCCTGTATTTGTTGAATATATACTTAATATCTTTTGGGGTCCAATAGACCCCAGCCGTTCAAGATGCTGCTTTTTTTTCTGGGGTAGTTGGAGTTGCATATGGGACAAAAAAATTAGTTACCTATGAAGACCATGTAAATATGAAAAAGTCAAGGAGTGCAACTCTCCTACCGATTATAGCCACAAAGTAGCAAGAAAACTAAAATGAATTTGGGGTCCATTGGACCCCAACGTAGACTGAGGGTTAAGCGTGTGTCAGTTGACTTGATTGGCCCGAACAAGCCAGCAAGTGACAAGGAAAACCGTTATGACCTCGGTTTGGTAAATTACGCAACAAGTTACCCAGAAGCCGTCTCTCTTGAAAGCATCGACATTGAAACAGTTGCAGAAGAGCTTTAGGATCTGTGAAACCGGGTCGGAATACAAGAAGTAATTAGTGATCTTGAAACTTACGTGGTTCGACCTTTATGCAGGAAGTGTCAAGGTTACTATCGATCAGAAGGTTGACAACCACTCCTTATCATCCAATCTGCAATGGTTTGATCAATAAGTTTAGTGACTTGCTGAAAAAGATGTTCAGACGACTGTGCATTGAACAATCTAAGCATTGATACAGATTCATAAATGTATTTTTTTCCCGTACAGAGAAGTTCCCCAAGCGTCTATCGGTTTACCACTTTCCGAACTTTTGAAAAAGTTGTACAGTGCAAAGACCCATGACTATTTGAAAAAATTTGACAGGAAAGAGTGAATCTTCTGACGTCAAAGCCAGTTCTAAATGTATTTTAGAGCTGAGAGAAAAATGTAGACGAAACGATGAAACTTGCTCAATAAGATTTAACGACAAATCAGGTTAGATACAAAAGAACTACAACAGCAAGACAAAAGACAGACTGTGTAGCAAAAATTACAAAGTTTTTTTTATGCTGCTAACCAAAAACAAAGTCTTGTTTATGCTGCGAACCAATAACAAAATTTTTTGATCTAGTGCAAAGGACCGAACTGAATTATTCAGAAAAGATAGGGAATCATGATTACAAAATTTTTTGTTACGGCAAGTACTCTTTGAGTTTCGAACCCGGGTTTATTTCTGCCTTTGATTTACTTAATTTTTGTTTTGACATTTAATTTGATTCACTTCATTATTTCACGGCGCTCGCTTGCTATTTGATTGTTGCTTCGAGCCGACATTTTCCATTATCTCACCGCGCTCGCTTGCTAATTTGTTGTTACCTCGAGCTGACTTGTTTTTCCATAAGTTGGGTGAAAATTGTGTAGAGACGCTTAGTTTTGCTAATTTAGCCTTTGTGTAGCAGTCGTAGATTTACTATTCGAAATACTGTTAGACGCCGTTGGGAGTGCTGTTGAGGCTTTTGAGCTGTTTATAATACTGTTAGAGATACTTTTCGATATTGTTAGTTTTGTCGGTCTGCTCCGTGTCAGTCTACAGTTGGTGAGTGTTTATAAGTCTTTCTTTTGCGCCTTATTTATTAGTGTTTACGTTTATTTTATAGAAAACCGTCCGACCAGATTATTACGTCCGATTTGTCTTATTTTCTCTATTTATTATTTTCGTCCGTCCATCTTAATTTCGTCCGATCAAATCAAGGACGCGTACATTTCCGGAGACAGCCACACGGAGTTTAAGACCGCGAAGAACTTACTGTAACATTTTTGTTGGAAGCAAGGAAAAAAATTATCCTGCCAATATGTTGGAAAATTAAGAAAAAAAAATCAGAAACCAAATGGTAAAGAAGATTTAAAAATAACATTCAATGAGGAAGTTTTTTAGGACAAAGAAACACCAAGCATAGATGAAAATCATTGTTGGAGTTGGAAACGTATTGGCAAAAAGAAAACGTAAGTGACGTCAAGTTGGGAACCGAGTTGAATGACAGTCAAAATAGACAGTTGCAAACCCTGCTAGAAAGGCATAACAAAGTTTTTTTGGATATGCCGGAGAAGACTTTGAAGATTGAGCACAGAATCAATTTGGTGGATAAGGACCAGTCCGCTCAAAACAATCCTTTTGCCGTATGCACTAAGGCAGGAGCTGAAGGATAAAACCAAAAAGATGTTGAACATAGAAATACATGTATTAGGAAGCCATCATTGCTCTATGCGTCACCAGTAGTTATCGTCAAAAAAAAAGGTGGTTCAAACCGTATTTGGGTCGATTACCCGAAGTTAAACAAACTAACATTTTTCGATCTGGAGCCAATAAAGACTTTGGAGGATCTTTTTTGGGAAAGTCACAATTTTTTTAAAAATCTATCTTAGTAAAGGCTACTGGCAGAAATCTGTATTAGAAAAAGATGTCTGCGTTTGTGATACCAAACGGGGCATACGAAATGCTTTTGGGCATTTCTCCAAATGCTTTTGAGCATGAAAAACACCTGTGCGACACTTGTTTGTGGAAATGCTTTCAGGCATGCGTGGCGTTCAAAGCTACATTGACGATTTAATAGTGTTTTCCAGCGATTGGAAGAGGCACTAAAAAACTTTCGAATGCTTTTGAAAAGTTTACGTAAAGCTTACTTTACTGCTTGGCCATCGAAGTGTATTTTCGGACTGTCGACAGTTGCATTTTTGGGATGACAGTTGATTTGGGTTTTCGATACATAATGTTGGATATGACTAGATCACGCCGTATAACGATAATCTGGACAAGATTGCGTGGGCGAAGCGGCCAGGTACGAAGAAAAAAGGTAAGGGTGTTTTGTTGATTGCTCGGTAACTACCAAGACTATAGTCCTTCATTTGCTGTGATTGCCGCACCGTTGACAAACTTAACGAACAAAGGAGAGTCGAACTTTGTCGAATGAGGCGAGGCTTAGAAAAAAAATTTTAATACCTTAAAAAAGTTCTCCTGAAGCGGCCCATACTAAAACTGCCCGATCATTCAAGAAAATTTACCTTACGCTCGGACGCTTCCAACAACGCGATCGGGGCCGTGCTAATGCAAAAACATAAAGGAAAACTCCACATCGTCACATACGCTAGCAAGAATGGTTTGTGTGGAGACAAAGTACTGCACGCTTAAGAACGAGTGCTTGGCAAAAATTTTGGGTGTTAGAAAATTTTGTCTTTTTTAGCCGGAAAAAAGTTTACTCTGCAAGCAAACCACAAACCACTTACTTTTCTTAGTATGGCTTGGTACAAAAACAATCGCATACTCAGGTGATCATTATCAATTCAAGGATATGACTTTGTGGTAAAGGACATTGCATAATAGTTTTCTTTATGGGAGTGTATAACTCACTATATTCGCAGTATAATCTTAACTCCACAAACCAAAGTTAATTTTCTCTCTTCTTCAGTAGTTCTAAATTTTTATTTTGTCTTAATCTTTTTATATCACATAATGATTGCATAGTCAGTAAATCTCCACTTAACTTAATTTGAAATGAGTATTCGCAGTTATGTTGGTGGAATTGTTTTAAAGTTTGATGAAGCTCAGAACGCAAGTTTTTTTTAAATCGATCAAGTTTTGTAAATTTTCAAATAACCTCATTATAGTTAAATACTGTGGTTTGTATTTGCGGGGAGAAGTTTTCTTAGAAATCAGTTCAAACTTAGCCAGAACTAATTGTATTAAGAACTTCAACCAAAATAAATAAAAAAAAATAGACACAGCTTTACTTCAGCGCTGGTATTGGAGTTTATTTTATTTTTTATTTTATCTCTATATTTATCCTCATGACTCGCAGGAAAGCGACGGAGGCGCTAGTACGTAGGGTAAGCAATTACCCCGACCTGGTTCCGGAGATGCCAAGCTATTGCTGTCCACTTGTAATTTAATAGGGATATGACTTTAATTTAAAACTGCTTGCCAAGACCAACAAGCAGAAGAAAGTGTCGTAAACTGTTTTTTCAGAACATAACAGAATGGTGCGAGTGGGTTTTGAATCGAAACGATGTCGATTATAAGCACGTTGCTTTCACCACTCGACCACGCTGCCGACAACTGGTCATTTTGAATTCCAAAGTTAAGTTTGTGATATGCCCCTGACGCTATTGGTTTTTGGCTTAAATACTGTTTTTGTCAATTATTTCGGATACGTTACTCATATTATTTCAAAATCTATGCAAAAAAGGGGTTTTTGTAAAATAATTTTTATAATAAGCGAGGACAAACTGTTTGAAACAGTGCCTCACTATAGATTGAAAAAGAAACTAAAATAAAATTGTATTGCACTCTTTTCTCTGTTAATAAAAGTACATGTAAATATGATAGAGATGTTGGGCATTCCTTACGTACGACGTCATACAAGCAAAACTTTTTCTTTCCAGAAATTTGCTGATTATTTTTAATCTACATGTATTATTGAATTGATTAAAAACTGCCAGGCCGTCAAACCATTAAAATATTATTCCGGATCTAATTCAGATTTGGCAATTTCATTTTTAGCGTTTAGTTTCGGTTCTGGTCTAGCAAACTTTATTTAACGTTGTGTCACATTTGCTCCTCAGAAAGTAGCAAGGGTTTAGTATATGCAAATAAAAAGAAAATATATTTTGCACCGCTGTCCAGAGGCAGCCCTTTTAAACGAGTTTTAATACAAAAATACCCGTAAGTGCACAAGTATCAGAACGACTATGTTCCATTTACTATTTATCCAGTCGAGTATGTGTTTGATTCAAATAGTGTATATTGCTGAATACTTTCTATCATAAAAGCAAAATAAAGCTGTTAGATCTCGTCCCTTTTTACTGAAAATTTTATAAATCAATCATTCATTCATCTATTAAGTCGGGAAAATCTATATCGAGTTTATTCTCCAAGAAAAACGCAACAAAACGCAGCTAGTTAAATGTGTATAATAGCGAGCTTAGAATAGAAATTTTTATGAAGTTTGCAAAATATAAGGAAAATCCAGTTGACGGAATAATCCTTTTTTCATTCTTGGTTGAATAAGTTGTAATATTTTTTTGACACTAACTGATGTAATTTTTTAAATATTATCATCTGTGGTATTAGCAATTATAAAAAATAGATTTAAACACGAAAATTTAGGAATTGGTACTTTAACGTTACTGGCATCATCATCAACATTATTTATATCATTTTTGTTCTGTCAATCATTTAGTGTTTTAGGCATTACGATGTCATTTAGGCTTTCAAAGAAAAAAAGCTTCAGCATACTGAATAAACTATAACATAAACCAAAGTTAAACAAAAAAACGCGTTTTTAATAAATATTAAAATAGTATATACCATAGGTGGGAAACCAGCGTCTTCTATGAATATTTTGTGCGGCCTTGGTGAAAGCTAGCTTTTATATTAATTCATATTTTAACTATATAAATTTTGACAATTTAAATATTGATAAGATTTACTAAAGAACAAAATGAATGTGTGTGAATATTTAATATAACTTGTAATAATAGAAGAATTTTTTTTTAGAGATCACTATTTTTTAGGGACAAAAATCAAGAAAACTGGTACCAATTCAAAATGATGGCGCCATTTTTTTTGGATTTTCAACTTACCCGGCGTCCTTTGTTGCTGCCTAATGTACATGTTGCATCTAATAATAAAAGATTCCCGCCTCTGGTACATACTGTACATCAATGATTTTCTAATTTTATTCAATCTGACTGATTTATTTTGATAAAAAATTCAATGGATCAGTTAACCTTTTTGGATAAAAATTTTCGACTATTGCTCGGGAGACGCACCTTAATTCAAATTCTTCATTTCGGCACCCGAGAAGTATTGATAGTTTACAACTTTCCAAACAAATTTTACAGCTTGTTAGAAATTTCAAAAAAAATTTTTTACTGATCTTTTTTTAATAGATTAACAATAACTTTTTTACAAAGTTGTAATCTGATTCTCAAGAGTCAAAATAATAAGAATTGAAAATATGACGGATTTAATAGGTGTTTCTGCAATTGTAACGCAACGAAAGTTAATGAAATAATAGTATAATTCTCGTTTTACAAGCTGAACAACTTCTTACTTTTCCAATTGAAAATTGCTTCAAAAAGTATAGGAATGCGGTGTTGTCACGTTTTCAGCTGGCCGCAACTCAATTTTAAAAATTTAAAATTTTTGTTAGACAGCAACTCACCCAACCAAAATTCACTTTCTTTGTTTCCGAACCCTTGCTGATATTCACTCCAATTGCGATAAAAATCAATACTTCTATTAATACGCCGTTGAAACACCTGAAAAAATATTTTAATAAATTCTCTTATAAATAATTGTGGGTAAGCAATAACTAAGTTTGTTCATACAAGCCATTTATCCGTTGAGTTGACCTCGCAATAAACTTGAACAAATGTGCCATTGGTTGTAACTTCGTATGTTCCGTTTTCTGTTGCATTCTGGCAAATTTCGACGATTGGTTCTGCAGCAAAATTAAAGAGTTTAGTCATTAAAACTTTTTAGGCTATAGACTTAACTCGTCTGGTTGAGCCTAGTTGGTTGCGGTCAGTTGGCGCATTCGCCTGCGGACTGTACAGTAGTTGCGCGTTTTCATTTGTGCATAGAAAAATGGGGTCTCGTTCCTTTCTCTCATTGCAAATGTGTTGCCTTGCGCAAACCGGAGATATCGTTATATCAAGGAACACGAAGTCGGACAGTTTTGGATAAAAAATAAACGGTTGTGGCTTGGTACATTGCCAACAATATTTAATCCAGGAAATACAATAGCAATTTGCAGTAAAAAAATAAAACACGGGGCCAGTCCTATTTATGTGTTTTACTTGAAATGGATACTTTTACACGCTACAACAATTTCGGCATAAAATATCCCTGTTTTACGTAATGATGAAAAAAGGCCTTTACAGCTTAACATTTCTTTCTCGAAGTTATCTTGGAGAGGCCTTGTAAAGATCAATATTTTTTGAAGATGTATTAATCTAACACTGTGTAAAACAATTTAACTAAATATATTGGAGCCAAAATATGTTATTTTATCCCGTTTTTCATGCAATATTTTTCATATTGCAAAATAAAAAAATATATCTATCTACTTTTATTACTGAGATTTGCTTATTTTCTAGTTTTGCTTTTAGGTTTTCATTTGTTAATTACTTTTTTGCCTTTTCGCTGCCTGTTTTTCAAACGATTGTTTTATTATAATTATTTGTCATTTTGAATGACACAATAAAAGTAACTGCTTGACTAAGACACATTATGGCTATTTCCCAGTCATGTTGTCCTACATTTAATCTCAATTATATGTTATGCGAATATTTGCAAATGCTTAGTGACAAAATAAACAAATGTGAATCTCGAATCTTCACAAATATTATAATATTGCTGTACAAGAAATTTTTTATTAGGCACTCTAGTTTTTATAAACTGTAATTTAGAGTTGCTGATAAAGCTTTCTATTTGGAAAAGTGGCATAAAATGTTTTTTCTAATAGAACAACAAAATATAATAACAAACGAACATATACAATCTTTATCCGTTCTCATCAAAGCGACACTTGCAACCTCTCGCCAGCAATACTTCAATCGCACGTTAAAAGAAGGCTTTTGACTGGCTTATAGTTTGATGTTCAACGAAAAATTAACTTGATTTTGGGCAAAAGTCATTTTCGTGAGAGTGACTTTAGTGTTGTAACATTTACACCTCGAAATTATGTTTCAAAATTTAATTTTAGGAAACGTTGTTGTCTCTGCTATGATAATGAAATTGGACCAAGCCAGAAAATGCAAAAACAAAACATAAACAAATCACGAAATCTGTGTCAAACATGCGGCTCTTCGACGTGTATTTGCGGCACTGCTTACAAATTTGCGCTTCATGTTTTGATCGATGCCGAGATATGTTCCACGACTAACAGTAACAGTTATATAGAGTTATATTGTTTTGTCAATGTTTTTTTGTAAAGTAATGCAATGGCCTAGTTCATTTCAATAATTAAAAAACTCTTTTTGCGGCGGTGAAATACGATGTGCATATAAACAGTGATATATAAAAGATAAAATTTTGTTGGTTTTGTAATATCTGTAAGTCGATATGTTAACACTGCTAAATATCAAAACATAGCCAATTTCAAATTCTTTTGCGTAAAAAAAATTCATTTTCGTTTTTTTATCCTTTTTAAAAAAAGCAGCAATAACTATTTGCAACCACAAAAACATGTGGATAAAACATGTGAGCAAGTAAACGAAGCTGATCTAAAATATTTTTCATAACTCGACCATTCAAACAATGAAACAAGCTTCCTTAGCTTCTTCATTGTTTGTAATTGTGGTGCGCGTTGACGTCACTCTTTACGTCCAATTTTTAATTAAGTGTACGACTGTTACAACAGCGAAGCCGTTACAATCGCATTTCACGCTAGTTCAGAGGTGCAAAAACAATGTCGCGCACTCGCACCGCGCGACCAGAAGATTTGCCCGTGCGACCGTAATTTGCAATGTTCCCAGTATAATAATCATATGTCGAAGGCTTAAAATTTTTGACATAACTATCCCTTAGCATTGTAAAATTGACTTGACGCGATGGAAATAATGTTCGATTGAAATATGGCTAATTGAACTTATTTTTCAAAAACTAAATAGTTCATCAGAAGAACGGCAGGCAAAGTGCATCTAATTTGGATAGATTTTTATCAGTATATTAACTTTACTGAAAAACGCAACCTGGCTTATACTCTAAATAAAAACAATATACGTAGACGCTGCTACGCTTGACTGCATTTAAGTAGACAGCCAAAAAAGGAAAAGACGAGTAAATGGTGTGCTGAATGCAAAGTATTATTTTACTTAGAGTTAGATAGTTGCTTTTGGGATCATCATTTGTTGAAAGAGTTCAAAAATAAATACAAAAAGATACTTAAAAAAAGTTGGACACATAAACAATTAGTAAGAAAAATGTGTCAACAAATTCGTAAAGGTGTCCTATAAGTTTTGCCCAATTTTTCTTCCAACTATGATCACATTTTTAATAATGTCATACAGAATCGGTGCGAATTTAGCATGTTTTTAGGTTAAATGAAACAGAATTTTCTTTTAAACGTAATTTAAAAAATTTAATTTCAATGGATAGACTTTAAAAGTAAGCAAACACATCGTTTTTCTTTATTTAATGCCAAATTTAGCATTTCATTTCTAATAAATTGCATATTTCATTTCAAAATTAATTGCATTTTATTACATTTGGCGTATGAATGATGTATGTGCTACTAAAAATTTCTATGCGCAACTAAAGTTAACAAAAATTTTTGCATTCCTACGCTAGTTAAATGAGTTTCTAAACGTAAAAATTGAAGTGACCTTCCTAAATTGCAATTTTGCATACTTTACCAAATGAATTTTCAAAAACTTTTTTGCTCTAACAAAAGTTAAATAAATGATCTTTACTCTGCTTAAATTTCATAAATATAGTTTAAGTAGTTTTGGAGTTATAATTGTTGATTTGGCGGGCTTCTGAAGCCCGGTCGCCATTTTCAATTTTGTACCCAAGGAATTGTAATCTACATATTTTCAACCAATCAAAATTCAAATTTTTTTCTACTGTATGTTTCGAAAAATTTTCCGAAAACTTTTCTATGTTAGTTGTCATGGCAAAGCTTTTCTAGCGACTTTTTAGATGATAAACAAACCAATCTGTTTTTTATATTGCGTTTCCGAATGCATCGAAAAATAAATATGATTAAACTGTTTATATCATACCATACAACTCTTTATATCATAATTTATATCAACGTTCCCTCTAAGAGCTTGCTTAGTGTGCGCGGAATGAAAAAGCTGTGTAAGCAGTGGTGAATATTACCCGAGGCAAGGAAGTTTTGGTTTTCTCTCCCAAAATGAAGGTGTCCTCTAAAAAAAAAGGTCTTCATTTTGATTTCATCCCCAATTTCCTCATTTTTTTTCCCAAAGTGAAGGTGTTCTCTAAAAAAAAAAAAAAGTCTTCACTTTGATTTCATTCCCAATTTCCTTATTTTATTCCCAAGATAAAGGTGTTCTCTAAAAAAAAAAGGTCTTCACTTCGATTTCATCCCCAATTTCCTCATTTTATTCCCAAAACGAAGGTGTTCTCTAAAAAAAAAGGTCTTTACTTCGATTTCACCCCCAATTTCCTCATTTTATTCCCAAAATGAAGGTGTTCTCTAAAAAAAAAAAGGTCTTCACTTCGATTTCATCCCCAATTTCCTGATTTTATTTCCAAAATGAAGGTATTCTCTAAAAAAAAAAAGGTCTTCACTTCGATTCCTTGATCCTTGATTTCCTATTTTGTTCCCGAAATCAAACCTTGCCAATGCTTATGCAGCGAAAGCATGTCTTGCCAAAACTTACGCAGTGCGAGGCAAAACGAAAGTACTGCGCGGGAGTTTCCTCGTTACTGCGCGGCCGCGCAGGCGCGCAGCTTAGAGGGAGCATAGGTTTATATAGTATACCATACAACTGTTTATAAATAGTTACATAAACAGTTTAAATAACTGGGTATAGCAAGAACTTTTGAAACAAACTATTTACATCATACCATAGGTTTTAAACGAAATTTAAAAAATAAGCTTATAAAATAGTATTTCAATTATAGTCTTCAAACGAGCTTCTTCATTTGGGTTTAGCCTGCAAGAAACAATTTTTTACCGAGACTTGTAAAATGGCACATTGATTCAAGAGTCTTGTAATGAAATACTGACTAAATTACATAAAATGCTATTTGGTTTGAGTTTAAGCCTGTCAAAAAAGAATATAGCCTATATATATTTTTTTTTAAATAAATATACTGTCGATAATTGGGATCTCGTATAATCTCTAGATTAAATAAATATACTGTGGATAATAGCAAAAATAGAGGCATTACTTTATGAACCACCTTCGAATTTAAAATATCCGATGCGTTTTCACATGAATTTTTAATAAAAAGCCTAAAAAGATATTTGTTAAAAAAAAACTGTGATTGTGCAAAAGTCAATATGAAAATCTGATTGTGGAGCTTCGTATATTGGACGAACCGGCAAAAATGAGATCACCAGACACAGAACCACAACATTGATTCGCGACTTTGACGAGAAACTGATGTAACAACACACCGAATTTATAACCCAACGCATAAAATCAACCTTAAAACAACGAAATTTAAAAGTTGATTGTAGTGTGTGTGCTTGCGTGCGATTGTTTGAATCTTTGCGCGGCTTTGACTTTAATCAAGAAAAAAAGTTTCTCCTTTTTTTTGTGACAATTTATAAAGAAGAAATGGCAAGCTCATAGCTTATATTAGCTTGTTCAGCAAAGTAAGATAGTTTCTTGGCACTCAATAAATTCTTATGGTACAAATTTTAATCGACTGATGCATTTTTTCTGAAGCATAAAACTACACCGGTAATATGTTTTAGGAAAATAGTTTCAATTGGCTGATGAACAATTTGCAACTTTAACAAATAAAAATTTACAAATGAATTTTTTAATGCAAATACTGAAATGTTGTTTTTTTTTTTTTATTATTATTATTTTTATCTCTATATTTATCCTCCTGACTCGCAGGAAAGCGACGGAGGCGCTATACATAGGGTAAGCAATTACCCCGACCGACTTTCGGAGATGCCATGATATTGTTGTCCGCTAGTAATTTAGTAGAGATATTGCTGTAATTTAAAACTACTTGTCAAGACCACCAAGCTTCTACAACAACGGTAGACGTTTACCGTTTTGTCCAATCCCTACTTATCTTGGGGTAAAACTGGAAAGATCGCTCACGTTTCGTCACCATCTAGTAGCATTGCGCAAAAAACTATCCTCGCGCGTCACACTGTTGAGGCGACTCATGGTCTAGGGATGGGGTGCTGGTGTTAAAACACTCTTAGTGAGAAGAATATGTGCACCGCTTCTTTCAAGCCAGTTGTTTGATAACACAATCAACAACATTTCTCGGATTCTAATAACTTTACTTTACTTGCAACTTTTAAAACATTAAAAAAAGGGCATAAAAAAATATAATTAAAATATTGCATCCAATAACCTGTTAATTAATGACAAAAGAATAGCTAAAATTATTCACCACTTGCATGTATTTCAACAACTAATCATTCGATTTGTGAAAAACCACGATTTGAGATTCGACTAATAAGATACAACTGCTATATTATACGCGCGGAAATGAAGAAAGCATGGAAAAAAATTTTTTTTTTTTTTTTTTTATACTTGAAAACCACACCAAATTTAAAGCTATATTCCATAAAACCATAAATTTTTTACGAGTGCAAAATGCACATTTACTATGAGAAAATTGTGCTATATAAATCAGTGTGGAAAATATTTTAAAGATACTATTTTTGAAGAAGAATGAAAAAAAATTAGCCAAACTTTTCTGAATTGGCCCTTAACAAAGTTTTGACTTTTGCAAAGTGTCACACTTCATTCATAATCTTAATCTTGACGATATAACTCTATAGTCGAATTTTAGTCAAAAAATTTAACCCCGCAGCGCCCAAGCTTACAAAAAATATGAAAAAAAAATATGCAAGTGTTGTTTTGGAGTCTAAGGACAACACCTAATTACAATTTGGCCAAATTTTTTTGGGGCATTCTTAATTACCATATTAGGCGATGTTGCATATATGCAACAGTGGGTCATTGGGGTTGCAAATCACCAAATTCAGTTACTGTTAAAACGAATTTTTTTTGCAAAATAAAGTACACTTATTTAAGATAAAAACACACTATCACATAGCAGGGCCGTAGCCAGGGATGGCGGAGGGTTGGGGGGGAGTGAGGAGGAATTTTTTAAAAAAACTTTACCTCCCCCCTGACGAAATTATGACTTTTATAGGAAAGAGTAAATTTAGTCTAGTTTCAAAATCCCTCCGCCACCCTTAGCATTTGGCTCACGGCCCTAAAGGGTCACTGTACGATAGGTTTACACCACACAAACAACAAAGAGTACAAAAGCTTGACCAGCATGACAAGGGATAACTTGTTGCAATACTTCTGCAACATATCAAGTATACAATTTCGATTCCTAGTTCCTACTCAATCCCTAACCAAAGCATTAACAAACACGCACGATAACCTCACTCAAAACCAATCGTTACCATCACTACTACTAGAACGATTTTGCATCAAACTTTCACTCATCAAGTTAGTCATTCAACAATCGGTGAGCAGAGATTTCTGTAGCAAAAACTGTTTTTATGATTCCATCATGCAATAAGTATGTACATACAATTTTTCAGAGTAGACCAGGTATATTTATCGAATATGATAGTCCCTGTAGCAATTACGCTCTTTGTTAAAGCAGAGGCAAACATCACATTTTTCACAAGCCGTGTCTGTCCATCCATTCTTGCAGAGAATGCACCGTCCACGCCCTTCCAGTTTTATGGGCAAGTGACCGACTCCATCGTAGCGAACATCATTTGGTTGGTGAAATCTCACCACTCTTGGAGAATAAACTTTTGAAACATTTGGACTTGTGCTACTTGGCCTACCCCGTCGGCGTACTTGAACATTTACCATAATTAAAGATGTTGCCACAGCCGCTTGAAATTGTCTGTGCTTCAGGCGTTCTTTTTTGGGCACACCTAAAGCATTGCAGTGGCGTTTATACAGTAGCCATGCTTGAATCAAAGCAACTGTGATTGTGTGCCAGAGAAGGTACAAATACCATCGCCGAGATTTTATGGGGTATTTGTATTTTGATATTAAAGAGTCCAAAAAGTCGACGCCGCCCATCAAGTTATTGTATGAATTGACAAGAAAAGGACGAGGAACATTAATATGCTGCTTGCTGCTTTTGTCCCAACGCTTTATCAAGTCCAACGGTTCAAAACCAAGATAGGAAGATGCTACTGTAACAGCACGGTTGTCATACCATCTGACAATGCAGACCTGATGAGTTGTTTCTACTCTGTGGTCAAAGCTTCCTCTGCCTATTTTCTTCAATTCTTTCTCATCTTGTAAATGACAATTTGCCATTCGATTTGAGCGAACAGTTATAAGGAAAAAGATATCTCTCTCTTTCAGTGCTAGAATTAGATCCATGCTTGTGAAAAAATTATCAGCGATTGCCTTATAATTTTTACCTTCTGGGAGAGTAGAGCAGAGCTTGATTACCACATCCCCACTTAGGCCTATACTTTGAGCACTAACTTCTCCCCGGCTGCTTCCTTGATATATGTCAAAATCATACAACAAACCAGAAATGCCACACCTACACCATATCTTGAAACCCCATTTGTGTGGTTTGTTACGCAAATATTGCTTGATGCTACTAAATTTTCCTTTAAAAGGCACCATTTGTTCGTCTATAGAGTTGAATTCTTCAGGAACAAGTTTTAGACAGTTTTCTCGAAATTTCGTAAGCCATGGCCTGATTTTCCACAACTTGTCACCTTGGGTTTGATCTTCAGTAGCTGACAAATTGTTGACAAAATGTAGATGAGACAAAATGGTCAAAAATCGATTTCTATTCATTATGTCTGCAACAGGTGCATAACGCGTATCATTTTCCCAATACATTCTGCTGTTTGGCATTCTTACTAGTCCCATTCCAAAATACATCCCAATAACCTGTTCAAGTTCTTTTTGAGTAACAGCCAATGATTTTCCAGTTTGTTGGAAAGCATATATATTGGTTTGTTCAGTCAACTGTACTATCATTTCGCTGTCAATAAATTGCTGAAAATATTGATATGGCGTGCTAATTTCCTCTGGATTATCAAATGGATCTCTTTTGAATGCAGTATCAGGAGGTTCATATGTCGTTTTCCTCCAAGTATAGTTATTCGTGTCCCCTCTTCGCCTTTTTGGTGGCTGTGAGTCTGCTGCAGCTGCTTGCAGTTGTTGAAGTGGAATGTCATCATTGTCATCCCATTCAGATTCATCATCATTATCAGTCTCATCATTGGGTGTATAATCATCATCACTATCACTATCATCTTCACTTAACAAGTCACCAACATCACTATCATTGCCATCATCAATAAGTCCAAGCACATCAAACACATTTAGGTTCCTCCTTTGAGACATATCAATCAACAAGAAATTAAAAACAAAGCTAATTTTTTAAGAAGTAAAATACCCAAAATATTTTTGTAAATAAATTATGCCTGAAAGAAAATGAGTGTAAATTAATTTTATGTCAAAATAATAAAATCCCATAAAAGTTTTCTCTTATTTATTAGAGCAATGCATGCACAATTGCACAGAAGCATATTCAGATTAAAAATTTTGGTTCATTTTATTGCCAAAAAGCTTTCTCCAAACTCTTACTTTTCATAGAGCATACCATTAGCAGTTCCAGGTATCTACTACATATACTGTTCCTCTTACAGTATATGCAGATAGTGATTTGCTATACTGTAGCTTATCTGCTGTAAAAATTCATACTACATGCTGAAACTGTAACTACTGTACTGAAATTATACTTGGAATTCAACTAGCTCTTGATATTGTAAAAATTGACTTATAGTAGACCACTACCATAACTTTTTTCTCTGAATTTTTTTTTGCTTGACTAGCATGTAGCTGACAGTGATGATCTAATTGTAATTTATCAGCTATCATTACTGAACTATTCTACTGTTAATGATCACCTATTGTGTAGCATAATGATCCAATAAATCCTTTTGCCAAATCTGTTCGACTATGTATCTTGTCTGTCAGCATAACACAGTATGCTAATGTTACCCTGCATGACTTATTGTAACTGGTGGTATGGCAGTGCAGCATATCCTGCCAGTCGGGAGGTCAACGTTTACTAAATCTTGTCTAAAATACTACCTAACCTCAGGCTATTGTATACAAAAGGCCTTAGGGCTATTGTATACAAGATCCCTTTTACCAAACTGCTCAACTAAAACTCACCGGTTTTGAAAGTTTGGTCATAGCCTACACTGCATAAAATCAAATGTATATGGTCTGCTGAGTTTTCTACCTGCTGGTCCTTGCAGAAATCTACTAAATTTACCGACTGCATTCATTTCTATGTTTATTTGTAGTTTCTAACTTATAAAAGTTAATTACACGTGTTCTGCACATTGTTACGCCCAATCTGCACCATGTTGCATATTTGCAACACCATCATAAATAGTTTGTCTCTCAAGATGCTTGTTGCAACACCAAATGTTTATTGGGTTCTATATGATTCTTGAACAGTACCAAACAAAGCAACGTTTGACACATTTCGAATTATCTACTTTTATACAAATAGTGGGTCCTCAAACTACAGCCAGTAAACCATTCCTAAGGAAAAACGCTAAGCAAAAATGAAGAAAGCCGGTTTTCATAGCATACTGTTGGTAGAAACTTATAATGTTGCATATTTGCAACAGTGGGCGTTAAGGACACTGCCAGCATAAAAAAACTTTTCTATTCGGTTACACGTTTATTCTGCATGCTCTGGAGTTGTTGTTGCATATATGCAACGTGGGGCGCTACGGGGTTAAAGTTGCCGACTGATACGTTCAAGCAAAAAAAACCCGCAAAATGTTTTCCCAAGGACACAATGAAATCACGATAGAAGCGTAAGGCCAAGACAACGATAAAAACGTAATTAAATAGGAAGGTACAAAGCCTATTTTAAAACTTTAATTGAAGGACGGCAACCAGCAGTTTTTTCCATCTCTTTGTTGTAGTGATTGTTGATTTTTAAAAAATCAATACCGTGTACATGTTAACCGACTTTATCTCAGCTTTAAAGAAAAAACATGCTTTACAAAAGTAGTGAAAAAACTCTTAAATTTTGGTATTTCACACAATTTATTGATTGAAGAAAAGACAAGCTATTTAAGTGACAGCTTGTAAAGATGGGAATATGCCCTTCAATGTAATCCTCCCAAACAAACTCAGTCAACTTATCCTTTGTATTAATGCAAAGCTTAGAGACCCCGCTTTAGCAAAAGAAATGTTTAAATTTGGCTTTTTACTACTTTTCATGTTTTTTCTTGTCATGCCAAGATAAGTTGAAGCTACGATTCCGTGCTTACGCAAAGTACTCTTACCATGTTAAACATTTGAGTTTTGCCATAATATTGATTGAGTTACAAATCATATTTTCATTGCATTTATTTATTCTATCCCAAAATAAAATAAAACAATTATTCATTATTTTTTTATTCGAAAGTCGTTGATATTATCTGTTATGTTTTTAATTGATAAACTGAGTCAATCAAGCATTCGGTTTACGATTAGAATTTACAAAAAATTTAAAGTAATAGTAAAGATATTTAATATCTTTGTTGTAATATTAATTTTATAGTAGTTGTACAAATACATCAAATATGACAGCAAAATTAGGTCTGATAAAAGACGTTATAAAAATAATTGCTTTAAAACTCAAAAAAAATTCACTAAGCAAGCAAAAAGAAAATTTCTAAAATTAGAAATCCTATGTTTTTATTGAATAAATTCTATCCCATCAGTTATTAATTAATTTTTGTAAAACAATCAACCAATAGGAAAAAAACACAATTATAAATTTTTTAGTTTTTTCTTGAAGTAAATATCTTTTTTAGAGTTTCGTTCATAAAAAAAATAAAAATATTCGCTTACGTGAAAATGGATTGGATAATTTTATGTATTTTAGTTTCCATTTATTATTCTGCTAACACAGCTTTTGTTCAACACTCAACGGCTGAACAAGTCAATCTTAAAGAAAACTGTGGACAACAATTAGTAACACAAATTCAATCTGCAGTTAAGGACCTGCTTAAGAATCTTCAAAAAGAAATGAGTTGTGCTCATCGAAAACAAGCTGGTTGAAAAATTCGTGTCTTTAAATTGCTTTGAATAATTATTTTACAAATACTCAATGTCGAATTTAATGAATTTTGCAAAAAAGTTACTTAACAATTTGCAACCAGAAATTAAGACGACCCCAAAAATAAACAAACAACTTTCAGCATAACGTCATATAAAAAACAGTCATACTTTGTAAAATGCATAGATTTTTTAATCAACATAATAAGTCCAGTTTTAATCATTTTTGCCTTTGTCACAAAAGTCTGAGTTTTTAATCAAATTTAAATAAACAATAGCTAATTGAACGTCATCGATCCAGCAGTATACCACCTCAAGTAGTTGTGTTATCAGACGATTGGGCCACAAACCTATTGGCTATCGTGTTCCAAAAATATTTTTATTCAAATAAAATTATCTCTTTGTATCATGATTGCTGGAACGTTTTAATAATTTTAAAATATAAAAGCCAATTATTATTTTATTAGTTTTGATGTTTTATTTCAAACTTTAGTTATCAGTTTTAACGTTTCAAGTACATAACTTAACTCATTTTCGTTGGCTTGAAAACAGTTGTGTCTTGTATTTTTTTCTTTTGATTTAGATAATCAATTTCGTCTAAAAGTGCAACACCTTAACCTTTATCAAGATCGCATATAACAATAGATTTATTATTTTTAAGATTATCAAGCGCAATAATCCTGACAATTGTTTTTCTTCAAATAGAAGTAAGCAGATTTATATTTGCTGTATAAATTAAATAAAATTCTTTTAAATTTTTTTCTTTGGTTTGATATTAAAGAAAACGGTACTTTACCACATATGTACATTTTTGAATACAGTTTGAACATTAACAATATTAAGATGCAAAATAAAGATGCAAAGTTTTTGATCTTTATTTAATATTTTAATTTCATTTTCTGTTTAAAGCCGATGAGAAAGGTTTCCAATTATAAAACTCGTTGTAGTTGCATTTAAAACATTTCATCCAAGGCTAAGAAATTTGTTTTGATGTCTATTGTGATATGAATATTTTTCTTCTTGGGATATACTTTTCAAAATTTTTTGAGCGTTTATCATGGATATGGGTTCTATGTTAGAGGCTAGCTGCTTAGTTGGTAACACGGGCCACGACAAATCCGGTATGAATTGATGTTATATAATTTAGCTGCTTAGCGAAGTTATATAATTGCTTTTTGCCAATCAATAAGTGACTTTTTACCACTTTGAATTTTTGCAGTAATTAACTTCTTACAAAAAGTTTGAACTTGAGGCAAACATAAACAATTAAAAATGCGCTTGATAATCTTAAAATGATAAGTTGATTGTTTTATGCAATTCCGATAAAGGTCAAGGTGTTGCACATTTTAAACAAAATTGGTTATCTAACTAAAATGGAAAAAATACTAGAAGATACAATTATATCAATTTTAAAATATAAGATAATTTATCCCGGATATCAAGATTGAACAGACTTACGCTAAGTAATTAAAATATTTATATAAACCAGGGGTGGGCAAACTTTTTAGCTCGCGGGGCGCATTTGGATGTTGAATTTGTTCGCGGGCCGCACTATATTGATCTCTTAAAAATAAAAATTTTACTTTGCTTTTGCATCCGATTTCTGAGTTTTCAAGTCCAGAATGAAGTTTCCTCTAAAAAAAGGTTTTCACTTTGATTCTGCCTCGGATTTCTTGGTTTTCTAAAAATCAGTGATCGCTAAAAGCAACGACCAAAAATTTGGTTGAAGACAAAAAACAATAATTTTTTTAAAGTATTTATTTAAAGCCTTCGCGGGCCGCAAAAAAGGTTGTTGCGGGCAGTAGTTTGCCCACCCCTGGTATAAACAAAACATTCTATAATCTTTAAAACATTGCTGAGTAAAAAATTTTTTGTTATTACCTGGGCAGTCTTGAAAAAATTTTTTTAATAAACTTAACATTTTTTACGTTTTATTCTTAATTATTCAATTAAATTTCGTTGTTATATTTTTTCAATTAAAAAAAAGAATTATAGGTATCACCGGCATATGCTTGTAAAAACTTTAAATGTAGGCCTAGTTGTAACTATTAAAAATGTAACAAAATTTTTAAAAAAATTGCAATTTTACCAGAGATTTATAATAAATGACCAAATTATGCTTAAAAAATTAAAAAAATTTTTACAGGTTTGCTAAATAATTTAGCTCAAGCAAAAAAAATCCCGTAACAAAACTTGAAATTTTTATTGCAGTACCTCGTACAGAAATCTGCCAAAATGCAACGAAAAATAAAACATACCAAGTCCAAATCAATGACAAACTAATTCAAGTTTATTGTGAAGTCAATTCTGAAAATAAATGGCTTGTATGAAGCAACGCTACTATTGCTACTTACAACTATAAATTAAATAATTCTTTTCTATTTTTTACTTGTAGGTGATTTAACGACGTATTAACGGAAGTGTGGATTTTTATCGGAATTGGAGCGAATATCAACAAGGATTCGGGAAGAAAGAAGGAGAATTTTGGTTAGGTAAGTGAAAAGAAACGTTTTACAAAACAGGGTTTCAAATATTTTACACTAAAATCCCCAAGAATCAGTTTTGAACCATTTCTAATTATAATTTCCTTTCATTTATTAACTAAAAAACCTTTTCAACAAAATTAAGTGACTTTTCTTCAATTGGATATAAATACTGTATTAATACAGTATACGTGTTATTTGCGAAATTTAGTAATTGTTTGAAAAAGATGTGCTATACCAATAAGTAAAAAGTCATTGTCCATTTATACAATATATGCCAAATAAACCCAATAAATTTAGCATCAAATTTTGGCTATTATTAATGGTAGATTCAAAATCAAACTATTTCTGCAATGTAAACCTTATCTAGGAAAGGATTCATCTCTAAAAAAAAGGAAAATCTTTTTTAAACTAATATAAGTCTTTTTCTTTGAAAACCCTATTTCAAATAAGGATGCAATTTTACTACAGATAATTGTTTTACTAAAATTGGAAAAAACAGTTATTGTAGGAAGTGTAAGAAAGCAAAAAATAGAAATACATAATGTACAATCCGCCATGAAAGGAATCCCTCTTTTTTTTCCTCGGAAATGTTCCTTTCTCAATCAGGGTGTTCACTTACAATGTACAAATTCAAAAAGAACAAAATAGTTTATATTTTAAGTTCCATGCATAAGAAGTTCTTTGTTAATAAAAATCAAAAGAAAAAAACTCCTTTGAACAGTTGATTACTAAAGCAAAACTGAAGCTGATTTAATGGATTAAATCAGATTCTCGAATTCATACATGCAAATCAGCAGCCAGAAAATGGTCAATTGCATTTCTTCACAGTCATTGATTGTGCTTGCATAAATGCTTTGGTTTTATATAAAGAAACTATAAAGTTGTTATTTCAAAAAGAAAATTCCTACTGCATATTTAATCAAAGAACTACGTATGTAGTTTTAACAAAGCTGCCAAACCTAAACTTCTTTTAAATCCACAATGTTAAAATATCTGTATTTCTGATTCTAAAAATACACCAAGAAATTTAAAGCGAAAACATTGCCAAATAAAAATTGTTCTAATAAATCTAATAACTCCTGTATAGAATGCAGATTTTGGATTGTTTGTTGTCGCTTGCACGCAAAAATCTGTTGTAGATTGGACGCAAAACAAAAAATAAATTGCAATGTGTTCAAACTGCATTTAAATGCTAATGATTTTTTTTATTTGACTTATTAAAATATACAGAAATTTTTGTTATGTAATATAAAAAATAACTTAAGATGTTAATTTCGGTCAAAAATGACCCATTCAGTCTTTTTATTTTGTAAAAAAACTTTGGGTTTTTAGTGTTAAAAGTGGGTTATCGTCGCATAAAATGTGGGATCGTATTTCTAAAATTCTAAATGAACGATGTATTTCAAAATTTTTAAAACAAGCTTACTTTACAAAAAGGCAATAATTTCTTTTATTTAATTTTAACATTATAAAGATTGTGCTAATTATACTGTACTTTCATTGAGATGGTGTGAGTATAAAGTAAACGTAACTTTCTCGCAGGTGGTAAAGTGTTTGTAAACAACTATTTAATAGTGACTTTAATTCACGTGACCAAAGTTCAAATAATACCCTTATCATTTTACATTGATCTTAGACACTCCATAAAATTTCTTTGTGTTTTATTTTCTCGCTATTTGTTATAGCTTACAGTTATATCTTTTTTCTATATCGGTTGTTGCTTTGTTAAACTCGACGGCAGGATATTGAACAAACAAGTTACTTTTTTCGAAGCGAAGTTTTTAATAAAAAAACAAATAAAGAAACGTGAATGCGTAATAAGTTGGAGCAAAAGTATTGAAAGACTTACTAATAACTTATTGTAAAAAAAGCAACAAAATTCAATGTAATCAAATTAAACAGATATTCTGTGCAGCTTTCGTTTATACATAAGAAAAATTTTCAAGGGCAGAAATTTTTCTATTCTATCCAATAAATTCTTCTGTTCGTATTTTTCTAGACAGGAAATTACAATTTATACATGATAGTTATGTGATGATCTTATTGTATTTCAGATGACTCTTTAACTGATCACAGCAATCAGCAATTTACAACAAAGGATTGGGATAACGATAACGATAAACATTGTAATTGTGCGGTTCGATTTCACGAAGCTTGGTGGTACAAAAGTTGTCATGTTTCCAACTTGAATGGAAAATATGTTAATAATGGAAATATTAACAACAGTGGTGTAATTTGGTACAGCTGGAAGAATAGCCATTACTCTTTGAAAAAAGTTAAAATAAAGATTAGACCAAATACAATCGATTAAACTTATTTTTTGTTATAAATTACTACTAATTTTGTTTATAAAAATACAACCAACCCATATATCAAACGTATAAATGTTTTGAAAGTTGTTTTTTAAATATTTTTTTATGTTATAATATTGAATTTTTTAAAATCAGTGTGAAATTGCGTCAAACATGGCAACTACCATATATTCGTTTGACCGACCCGGTTTCTTGGAATAAAAGTTTGCGTTTTTTTTTCAAGTCACCACTAGTAAATTTTTTCACTAGGTATATTTGATTGTACTCGTATGGCCACCTCCCTTTTTAAAAATTCTCGGTACGCCACTGGCCACATTCATTTAAATATAATTGCAATGTTCGTCGTTTGGAGAGGTATCCACTCCAGGTCAGACACAAACAGGACTAAGGCACAGGGTTTATTTTTTTACTATCCCAGGCTGCTGTATGCCTGGATCAGATGCTGGCACTGATGTTGTTAAGCCAGCATCGGGTTTCGTCATTCAAAACCCTAAGATCTCGTGTTTTATGTGGTGCTCGATGTATAGGGCACGCTGTTAGAACATGGTCTGGGTTTGTTTAGAGGCGCAACACTCGCAGTTCGGTAAAGGAGCGAGAGCCCAACTGTGCATGGACAATTAGAATTGCCCAACACCAGTCCGTAGGCGGTTGAGCTTAACTCAAGCTGCTCGGGGTTAGCCCATAGCAACTGGCCTGGCACCGGTCCCGGGCACAAAAACACGGAGCCTGGAAGCATTTTCACAGTACTCTAGTACTACTCACAGTACTATTCACAGTACTACTCTACAATTTTAGTAATATTAATTAACTTTAAATTTACACACACATATAAAAAATATACAAAATTTATGTGGTGACGCGGATCTAAAATGCCTGTAGTTGTAGGCACCTAATCAAACACAAAACAAATAGCACAAATTGAGAATTTAATTGAAAAGTTAAAATTTGATACAAAATTGCAATAATATACTACAGGCCTGTTTCGGTCTTGTTAGACCTCATCAGGTATATTTAATTACAATTAAGAATAATCAATAAGAGGCGCAAAATGTACAAGTAATAATGTCTTTTTGCCAAACTAACGTACACTACGAAAATGTTATCCCGTTTCATACAAATTCTTCACCACTCTAGTAGCCATTCCACAGGTCTGAGTCTTGCTGACTGAAGACAAGGCAAAAAAACTTCATCATTATACAAAATTGCTGTAAGCTAACATAAAAATATACGTCAAGGAAAATTCACAAAACGTACAGAATATTTTTATGTTAGCTTACAGCAATTTTGTATAATGATGAAGTTTTTTTGCCTTGTCTTCAGTCAGCAAGACTCAGACCTGTGGAATGGCTACTAGAGTGGTGAAGAATTTGTATGAAACGGGATAACATTTTCGTAGTGTACGTTAGTTTGGCAAAAAGACATTATTACTTGTACATTTTGCGCCTCTTATTGATTATTCTTAATTGTAATTAAATATACCTGATGAGGTCTAACAAGACCGAAACAGGCCTGTAGTATATTATTGCAATTTTGTATCAAATTTTAACTTTTCAATTAAATTCTCAATTTGTGCTATTTGTTTTGTGTTTGATTAGGTGCCTACAACTACAGGCATTTTAGATCCGCGTCACCACATAAATTTTGTATATTTGCGATACGAATACGCGTGATCCCTTTTCTTTAACGCATGACTGGCCTTACGAAATAAGCTTTTGGATAACGCTGAGCTTGTCGCTTAATCTTCACATATAAAAAATTAACAACAGCAAAAAACAATGTATATATATTTTTTTATCTGTTTTTTGCTGTTGTTAATTTTTTATGTGTGTGTGTGTAAATTTAAAGTTAATTAATATTACTAAATTTGTAATAACCTGATGAGGCCTGAAGTAAGCCGAAAACGTTTGTCTTTATATAATAATTTTTTAATGTTTGTTTAATAAATGCTAAATCCATTATGGCTGCTTTTTTCAATTGTTGTCTGGTTGAAAAAAACAACCTTTTTACCGAAACTTTACTTTAGAATTAGCAGCAAAAGAGGTACACCAGTAAAAGATCTTCGGCAGATCGAAAGGTATGGTTTAAAAATAGTGAAATTAAAATTAGACGTAAAATCTTTTAAAACTTGCGCTAATCTTGACATTTGCCCACAATTCCTTAAATTCAAAGCACCAAACCTCAAGATTTGCAGGAACACAAAAGATTTGTATCGTCTAATCGTTCTTAAGAAGTTTAAAAAAATTAAGAAAGATCTTGGGCGAGCAGAAAGTAGTTATATCACAAAAAAACCTATCCTGCCAAATCTAAGCACCATAGAAAAATTATATTTAAACTCAATGCTTACAGAAAAATTTCAAGCTACTGCCAAGAACATTTTGGTCACTCACAGGAAAAAACTGATTCGCCTTTGGTTAAGAGAACGCCGTAAATTTCCGGATTGTGTAAAAAATTTAAGTAGTAGAAATTTAACAATTGAAGAAGAAGACGCTCTACGGTTTGGTCTTGATAACCATATTTTACCAAAAAAACTACGAACAGATGATATCAAAGCGCAGATAGAAAAACTGTTTTATTTTATCAACAAGGAGAATAAACTTATTGACAACAACTTTAAAGACGAAGTCAAATTTATCTTCAAGAAATTCGTTAATGCCGGTAAGAGAATTTGTACTCACCCCAAAAACGCAACTCTTCATAATACCTTAAAAAAACTGGGCGATAACTCCATAATTAAAGTTTGTAAATTCGATAAAGAGAAAGGGTAGTCATTTTGGACAGCCATGACTACTACGCAAAACTGGATTGCATAATCAATGATAGCTCAAAATTTTATGAAATTAATCAAGACACCAAAGTTCATCCGATAATTAAAAAACAAAAATCCATTAATTATTATGTCAACAAATATCTAAAATCATATGGAAGTGAAACAGTAAAAAACTTCATTCCGAAAGGCAGTAGTCCAGGAAAAATGTACGGTCTCATCAAAGTCCACAAAAATAATAACCCAGCAAGGCCAGTGATATCGATGATTGGCACCCCAGATTATCAACTTGCCAAATTTCTTCATTCAATAATCAAAAGTTACATACCACATTCATACATGTTACATTCTACTGATCACTTTCTTGATAAATTAAATTACTTCCAATTTAAAGCGGATCACAAACTTGTTAGCTTTGACGTTCAATCTCTGTTCACAAATGTTCCTCTGGATGAAACCATTATATAATTGCTGACTACATTTACTCAAAAAATAACCAGATTAAAGACAATCTACCTTCAATGAAAAAAGAAGTATTTATAAAACTGCTGTGTTTGGCCAACCAAGGAATGTTTTTATATAAAGAAAAATTATATCAACAACATGATGGTGTCAGTATGGGTTCTCCACTGGCTCTGACTTTAGCCAATTTTTTTCTTACTCACATAGAAAATAAGTTATTAGGGAAAAAATAAGACTTTTATCCAAAATTGTATTCTAGATACGTTGATGACATATTTGCTGTATTTGATAATTCTGATCACTGCACTGAATTTCTCGATTTGCTTAATTTTCAACATAATAATATTAAATTCACAGTGGAGCTCCCTTCTGACACCATACCATTTCTTGACGTTGAAATTAGGCTCAATGAAACAGGGATTGATACTTGGGTATACAGAAAACCTACAAACACCAATCTAATTTTGAATTTTAACGCGCTGCGTCCCACTAAATGGAAGTCTGGATTAATTCTATGTTTTTTTAAATCGAGCCAAGCGTATTTGTTCCTCCGATTTTTTGTTTGATAAAGAAGTTAGTATGTTAAAAAAGATGTTTTTGAATAATGGTTATCCTTCATCGTTTTTTGATAAAATTCTTGCGAGCTTTCAATCTTCTAACAAATTTTCTCAAAACATTAGCTTTGAAAATAGTTTTTGTATACCGTATTTGGGTAAGGAATCACATCACTTTGCAAATCGTCTTTCTGCATTAATAAAAAACAAGTGCAATTTAAAAGTATCTCCTATCTATAAAACTTTTAAAGTAGTCAATTATTTTCAGTTAAAATCCAAAACTCCTGTGGCTCTTTTCTCAAATTTTGTCTATAAATTCTCGTGTTCGTGCGATACGAACAAGACATACATCGGTATGTCCTTCAGACATTTGATCACTAGAGTCCGGGAGCATCTGAATTTCAAAAGTCTACCGGATAGTGCAATTAAAGATCATATTTTGTCGTGTGAAAAGTGTTTTAATAATCGGTTTGATGAAAACAATTTTGTAATAATACGTAAATGCAAATCAGAATTTTGTTCTAAGATTCACGAAGCTCTACTCATAAAAAAGTAAAGTCCAAAATTAAATCGACAAATGTTCGCAAACGGAGCTTCATATTTATTGAATATATTTTGATTGTAATATTTTTTCTTTTTTTCTTCAATGACATCATAATCTGAAATTTAATTTGTATCAATTTAGTTTCTCTCTCGTTTTGATTTAAAATTTAGCCTGTTAGTCAAAAGTACAGACTTTTTTTTAAAAAAATATATACATTGTTTTTTGCTGTTGTTAATTTTTTATGTGTGTATGTAAAAAATTAATTAGATTAGAAAACGACAAAATTCATGACTTACAAAAAAAAATATTAGATAAAAGTCATAGTAGTACAAGCTAATGGAGCAGGGAGCAAGTGCAAATTGGTCAATTGGTCAATTAGTCTTCATTAAATTTCTCTGATGTAAATGGAGCAGAAATTATTGGTTACGCCAAAATATCACACAGATTTAATGTGAATACTTTTTTTGGTTTTCTTATGAAGAAAACCTATCGTTTGTGCAGGTAAAAACTAAATAAAAAAGGTGTTCACAGTAAACCTTTGTGATATTTAGGCATCTCTATAAAATGTTGCAAAATCATGATTTGTGTAATTGTCAAAAAATTTGGATAAAAATATATTGACGCCCAAAATTTGGAGTTGGTAGGTTATGCTATTAATCCTATTTGATACTACGCGTAATTTAATAAAAAAATTTTTGAAAGAGAAAATAATAAAGGGCCCAAATTTAGCAGTAGTTTATCGGGTGTTTGCACTCGTTTATGTAAAATTGCAATAGTTACAAATATGAAAGCTAAGTTTTTGTAAAATATTATTGTTAAGTTTTCTTCTTTTCCTGGTATCGAATCATTGGGCAATTGTTTACTATGCGCAATTTCATTTAGTTACTCCCCTTAACGTTAAAAATTTCTCAAGCTGGCCTTTACTTTAATTACCATTGATTTTTGCCAGGTTTTTTTTATAATTTCATTAGTTCAATCTGTTTGAATATGCTTTAATTGTTATATAAGTTTAAGTTTTGTCTAGTATATGTAAACAAGCTTTTTGGTTTAGCAATAATTTTTAGTGGGACTCGTCGGAAAATAATCAGATTAAGTTGCATCAAAATTTTTTCGCATTAAGTTAAAAAGATCTTTTTATAGAAACCATTTGGTTACCACTCCCACTTAACCGCTGTGACTCTATGCGTAGTTCGTTCTCTCTTGTGAACACTAACTAAATCACTGTTTTTAAATTTGTATGAGAGCTAAATAGAACAGCTTGAAGCAATCAGAAAATAACAACTTTCTTCCAAGAATGTTGATGATGGCAAAAAACAGAAGCCATAAGTCATTTTGGCTCAAAAGAAAATGTAAGAGTTCACAAGATGTTTTTTCTTGCTCTGGATAATAGCATCAAAAAAATGACGGCCACTTGCAACATTTTTTGTCTGTTGGTTGTCATGGGATCAAATACTTACATTTAGGTTTGTTGAAATAAAGATACATTGAGTTAAAGACATAATTTTTTTATAAAACTTTGGAAAGTCTTTGTCTCGAATAGAGAAAATGTCGTCAAAAAATCTTGAAGCTAATTCATAAAAAGAAAATTAATTGGGGTTTACCCCTTTAAATGCCAAATCTATCAATCTAGCAAAGTAAAAACAAAGTGTGCAAAAACAGTTTTCGTTAGTGCATTAGGACAGCGTATGCAGAAAATAGCAATGTTTAGCGCCGTCTAACGGATATTGTTGTGGGTCGCGTTTGCCGTTTGCTACTTATTGAAGGTTTCCGGATGTTGACGATCTTAATATCACCGAGTCGTCACGTACTTTGATGAAAAAAGAGGGAAAAGCTTTAGGGATAATTTTTCTTTTGCTTTAAACACTTGCTGTGGTTAAAAATCACTATTGTTTTTTTGTAAATAACTTCGTTGGCTTGATAGGGTTTACGAGCCAGTTAAGAAAGCTCTGACACCATTGAACAAAAAATGACGGATTTTCTCGTTAAGCAAGAATTCCACATGAATTAATGAATTTCTGAAAATAAGAAGTTGTTGGAAGCCCCTTCTTAATAAGAGAGATCAAAATCTTTGAAATGCCGGTAAATTTGTTTTTTATTTTATTTTTTATTTTTATCTCTATATTTATCCTTCTGACTCGCAGGAAAGCGATGGAGGCGCTAATACATAGGGTAAGCAATTACCCCGACCTGCTTCCGGAGATGCCAAGATATTGCTGTCGCTAGTAATTTAGTAGAGATATTACTATAATTTAGAACTGCTTGCCAAGACCACCAAACAGCGGAAGGTGCCGTAAAATTTCTTTCCCAAGGACACAACAGAATGGTTGAAGTGGGTTTTAAACTGAGACCGTGTCGATCATCAGTCCCGCGCTTTAACCACTCGACCACACTGCCGGATTTGTAAAACTAATAAATTTAGAAGTGAAATGGCTGTTTCAAAAATTGTAAAGACGGAGGACTAACTAGGATAGCAGTATCAATGAAGACGTACGTGTCCGTTGGTCTCGCTGCTTTATAAAATTGTGTTATTTAGTGAACAAGGAATTCCTCCATGTGTTATCCAAGTATTAACTGTTAGCATTGAGTTTTACAACTTAGCCCTTTGCGTACGACGAGTGATCTTATCAACGTATAACTGATACAAATTATAAATAGGCTTTATTAATTGTTGGTTTATCTTAGGATGATACAGATTAGCACCGATTAAAGAACTGGCAATACCAAAATTAGAGTCAATTGCTGCTGTTTTTGCCGTACCCCTATATTGCTTATTAAAAGCAGAGTTAAATCTGCCAGTAGTTAGTTTAAATTTCTGAGTCAATTTTACTGCTGTATTTTAAGGCACTAAAACATTAATGAAGGTTTTCCTGTGTTTGTAGTAAATCTTTTGTTTTCTTCATATACCATTGGTTCTAAATTGTCCTACGGTAAGCGAAAGTTTACAAACAAAATACTTTTGTAAAAAAATCACTTGTAAGAAACAACTCTTTATAATCAATTGTAAGAGCAACTTGCAAACAAAATAAATTAAGTAGGAGGTGATATACCGATTACGTAATCACTTCAAAGCAATGAAAAAATGACTTCATAATCAAAAAGCTTAAAAATTACTACAAAAACTGAAAATCAACTCTAGGTATACAAAGCTAAGATTAGAATAGTCTAACACTCACCAGCGAATGCTTTGAGAAAAACTTGTAAGTATCACTAGCGAGCCTAGGTCACAATACTTTGATCATGAAACATACAATACCCGTAGTGGCAGGGGGAAAGTGGCCATTTTAATGATAGTTTTCGAAACACCCAGGAAATATGTGTCGCCCTTGGTAAATAATTTTGCAGAATAAAATCTTAAAATTGTATGCAAAAGCTCCTACCTCTTTTGAGCATTTGAAGAACTTGCCTGCTTCATTGTTAATGTGTACGCGTTAACTTGGTTTGATGCCAAATGTCAACGAAAGATTGTGAATGGCTTAAATCACTTGTAGAAAATGCAATCTAAACTTCTGTGAAAAGAATCTTAATTCAGTGGTAAAAAGAGGTTCTTAGTACGATCACCGGGAAAACTTGCTTAATTCTATGATTAATCACGATAACGCCACGACAAGTCAACAAAGGTTCCGGCCCAATATGAAAGCAATACAGGTGAAAGCAATTTAAGAAATACGTCCCTGATTTGTCAATTTAACACTAGAATTACCGCGTTTTTGACCTACCTAGAATTACCGCGAGCGGTCAAAATGACCGTTTGTTTAATAAAGAACAAAATGCTCAATAATTTAGCTTTACTTTATGTTATAAGTTTTTTTTCACTTTTGTAATATATTTAGTTATAACTTGAATCCTTGTAGGTGTGAGCTTAGTGCATGTTAGGCTTTTTTTTAATTTTATGTTCTGGAATATACTGCTTAGGCCCTGATTTCCGAATTACATTGAAGGCCTTCAACCTGCTTTTTAGTTGCTTGGTTAAAATTTTCTCAAAGTTTTCATTATATTTACAAAGACAATAAATATGAGCTCTGAAACTAAATCAAAAACAATTTACTTTAGAATAAGCTCAAAATATCAAATGATTATTTTTCACCATGCTGCTGTTTACATAGACCACAAGCGGCTATTTCAAAGTTTACAAAAGCAATGAAAATTGCAGCGCTCTACACATTAAACTTTTACGCAACCTGTAGGCGTACACTTTCCGCAAACAGATCTACTGCTTCAAAACATAATTTTTTGTTTTGTTTTGTTTACAGTTCACATTAACTTGGCGTTGCTTTCGCTTCTGCTTTTTTAAACGATCAAATTTTGATAAAAATTGTTGAAAAGTGGAAGCAAAACTGCGGCTAGTGGAGCTGTCTTTCCTTGGACATGAGCTTCTCTCAGTTCAGTGGCAAGCTGTAACATAAAATTTCTTCTCGAGATAGCATCTCCAGTTTTCTTCTTGTACAACACATAGGCGTTGATACAAGCAAGGTCCGAAATATTGTAAAAGACAGCCACCGGCTACCGCCTGGTACTTGCCTTTACCTTGTATTGTCGTATCATCTGGTCAGCAATATCAACACCACATTTAGTTTTATTGTAGAATGTAACTGCTTCCGGTTCGTTTTTGTTGTTGTATCGACCACAAAAGATGTGTAGAGTATGATAAGAATACAAACGCTCTTGTTTCGTTTGCACTGGTAAACTGTAAAGGTTGTGGTTTGGTTGTGTGCCTTTTTGTTTGCAAGAGTTTGCTGGAATATCTACTTTGCTGTAAAGCTTTCAACAGTGGCTGAAATTCCTTTCGGATTTTGTTTAGGGTACCGACAAGTGACGTCTTTCTTTGCAGAGCTGCGTGGCAAGATGAGTCAACGTAAAAAATCTGTCAGTTGTTACGTTTCTTTTTCCTTTTCGCAAGTATGGCTCCACTCTCTTTGTTATAACACTCTCCGACAATCTTTGTGTAGCTGGTCTGGCTTCATCTTTGCCAAGATATATTATATGGCGTTTGGTATATATTTAAATTTCACATCAACAACTAGCCAAAATTCGATACCTAATTTGTCCTGTTTGTTAGCCATATGTCGAATTGTATGAATCTGCAGCAGGTTTTAGTTGGGAATAATTGTTCGTCCACTGTAATATTTTCTTCTGGATTGTGGCAAACAATACAATTTTCAATAAACTTATCCCAGACGGCAGAAATCAAAGCAAATTTATCCGTTTGAAGTTGAGATACCCTTGTACTCCGCATGTCAAATCGAAGAAACCTCATGATATTGCAAAAGCAATTTCTATCCATAGTTTCTGGAAAAAAACCTACTTCTTATTTTTATCCAAAACTCAAGAATCGGTCAGTTTTTTTCACATAATGCTCCTCGTACATTCAGCAAGGAAATAAAATTGTTTAGTTCACTTAGTGGTAGTTTCCACTCATTACTCTTTATCACTCTATGAGCTTCAGCTTCTGTAGATTGTTGAATATCGGTAAGCATCAAATTATCGACGAGTAGCTCAAACGCACTCAGCGACCATCTAACATACGATTGGCATATCGCGTTAGATTTTGGCCTTTTAACACGTTTTGTGCTTGTAGTCTACACCTCAATTCTAAAGAAAATTTGCTGTATTCACATTTTGTTCCGTCCTTACCAATCAATCCAATATCCCAGGTGTTTGGAGTAGGCTCATCACCCTGAGCTTGTCCTGCAGCACTTGTAGTATTGCTGCCACTGCCAGAGCTAACAAGTTGACATGATCAAGAATTAGTTTGCTCCAGGTCATCAATATCAGTCTCTGAATCCATTCCATCAGAAGAAATCACTTCCCATATAGGTCGAACTTGGCGTTAGGTCGAACTGAATTTTCCAAACCCTGATCACAGCTTTTACAAGTCTTTTCATTTTCGCTTTCATTCCCCTAATTATTTTCTGCAATTGCGTTCAGCCAACCCATAGCTTGGATACTACAAACTCGTTCTGACCTCGGCATTCTGCAAATGGCTCAACATTTTGAACTAACTAGTAACTAACTCTTGCCAAACACTGCAGTAATATATGCATGATTGTTTTGAAATAATAACACAACAAAAGGTTTTATTGTAAAAGCAATTTTAATCGTAGAGAAATTACAAGTAGCTTACCGGTCAAAATAACCGTTGGCGGTAATTTAAGGTAAATCAGTTTCTAACATTCGCTGTGATTATTTTAACAAAATAAAAATTAACATACTAAAAGTTGACAAAGACTTAGAAAAAATCAGAAAGTTTCAATACTCTAACCCTTATCTAAGCAGAGATATGAGCGATTAAATATCAAAAACGATCAAAATAACCGCATCGGTAATTCTAGTGTTAAAATTCTACAAATCAATATTTCAGCAGAAAATTCTACAATGTTCTTCTCCACTGGGAAGTTGAGCACCTAAAAGTCAAGTCAGCACGATTATTCAAAATCAGCATGAAGTCAAACCTAAAAGTCCTAAAGTCAGCACGCTTATTTGTTAGCACGTGGAAGAATGAACCAACATCACATTTAGGCATATAGCACCGTTTAAATATAAGCGGCAGCTCATGAAAACAGTGGTGCGCATGCGCACCAACACAGAAAATATAAAAGTGCGCTCCCAAAATCTGTGCTGGAAAATTAAAGAATCCGAAATTTTGGTTGCCAGATTTTAGAAGCTCAACTGTATTAAGTTAAATATTAACCATCAGGATGCTAATTCATGCTTAAAGTTAGTCAGTATAAAGTTGTTGAGTGATTATTTCCAGCTGATGTCGCTTTGAATTGCTTTGAAGTTTTGTGAAGCATGAGACTCAAGTTTTCCCAGAGTTAATTGAGTTTGTTGATTTCTTGATTAATATATTCTTTATAGCTTGTAACTGTGGTTTATAAATTAAGCCACTTAAAAAAAAAAGCATCAGACTCGAGTTTCGCTCTTGTTAGAGCTATAACTGTGGTTTCTTGCCATCTGCTAAAAAAGGTTTTCAAACAAATTATTTGTGCTTTTAAAGCTAAACTGTGTTAAGAACTTCAGTCTTGTGGCAAATTATGTTTTGAGCCGGCATTTCAAAAAAATATTCACAGGTTTACTTTAGCGCAAGTATTCGGGTTACCTAGTTCAACTAGTCTTTTAAGACTTCCAAGTAAAGTTGTAACACGAGGTTTGTGTTTTAGCACAAAATTTAATTTTTTTTAAAGAGACTTTTTAAATTTTTTTCAAACTCAAAAAATGCCTTTTTTTCATTAAGGCTGTGGATGTATGAAATCGATTTAAGAAAACAGAACATACCAATTTGCTTTAAAAATATACACAACTTTATACAAGCGTCTTATTAATAGGACGATAAAATGCATTAATTGCTATGTTATCGTTAACGCAACGATAAAGTGATCGTTTATTAGTTTTAACTTTTAAACTGAAACCTTATAAAAAAGACTCAAAACAAATATGTAATGGAAAATTACTGTGGTTCATTTGGCGGATACCGTTATCATTACGTCACAAATCAACCTGACGTTATGAGCTTATACATCGAAGTTACAATAGAAAAAGATTACAATAATCCCTTGCAGCACTTCCAAATCATTAAAACCAGTTCCAGCTCATTAAAACTTGCAGTAACAGAATGAAATAAATTGGCAACTTTGCAAGTTTGTATCCGCAATCGCTTAATCTCGTAAAAAATTAGTTGCCATGAATAAGTATAGAGAAATTTTGGAAATCTAAAAATGCGTTTTAGAAAAAACCAATTCACTTTGGATATAAGTTATAGTAGCAGAGGTTGCTAACTAGTGTTATTTTCATTTTTTGTAATTGTTTAATGTTTTAGCAAAAAGCACGAAAAATTGACAATAACTTTCAAGGCTCCAAAATTTTAGTTGAAAAATTTATCTCACGTTTTAATAAGTATTAATTTGATTTGATTAATTAAAATAAAGTTTAAAGATTATTTTGAGAATTAAATTTTCCTTTTAAATAGACTTTTTTAAAACATAATCCGTCAAGCAATTTTACTCAGTTCGAAAAACTTACAGATAAAAGTTTTAGATTTTTAATAAAAATTGCCTGAAAAGTTGCTCTCTGTTTTGGCAGAGTTATCAATATAGACAGTTAGTTTAACGATATATAAGAAATTATAAGAAAAGATAAAAAATCATCTCGTATAATGATACCGTCATCCAAGTGTTTAGAAAGTTGAATTATTTTGCCAATATCAACATATTCTCCCGACACTTTTTGAGCTTTGTTATTTTAGCTATTTTGGTTTTCTGCTATATTTGATCAAAAGTATTTTATGATACAGTATAGAAGAATGTTGTTTTGAAATTAAGAAAGATATTTTTAAGACTTTTAAAATAACATATTAAAATGATTTCGTCAATTAAAGTTTTCGATACTTAGTATTTACTTTCTTTAATAAAAAAAAAGATTTTAATTGATCTGTATGCTTACTTAATCAGTAATTTTATTGTAAGCAACAATCCAGTTGGAGTATTAGTTAATCCAAATTATTGCACATTTTTGAAAAGGATATAGATTTTGAAAATTTATGATCTAGGTTTTCTCCCACTTTTTAATAAAATGAGCACGTGCAAAGCTATCAATAGAACTGGCAGATTCACGAAAAAAATTGCATTAAATAAAATCAATCGTCAGAGGTTACTGATGAAATGAAATTATTTTATTTAAACATAGGTAAATAAGCGATAAACCTTTAAATACTTTTGTTTTGGTCTCAAACAAAGAACACTTTTTGTTTTGAAGTAAACTAAAACTAAATTTCCTTTTAATTTAAAACACAATGATTCGAACTGCGACCAATTCGAAACGGTATAATAACTCTATTTAGTGCACAATAGTTTGTCGTTTATCTGAACTCCTTTCGCCCTTATTAACTTCCCTTCTAATTTAAAGCTCAACGACTTGAACTGTGACCAATTCGCAACGGTATAATATTCTATTTAGTGCACTATAGTTTGTCATTTATCTGAATTCCTTTCGCCCTTATTAACTTTCCTTCTAATTTAAAGCACAATGACTTGACACATATCTGTCCTTTTGTCCTTATGAATTTCTCATCATTTAACTTTTTTTTTTATTTATTTCAAATTTAATTAACAAAAAATCCTCAAAATATAAATAACGCTCGCCAGAAAAAAAACATTCATTTTCTTCATCTAAGTGGTAAAAGTAATTTTGGCCGAAGTGCAGCTAATTGTTTTTGAACTTCGGAATCGCGATCGTCTACTTATTGGCTCTCTACATTCCTAAACTTTTGTGAAAACCTTTTATTTGTTTTTTTTTGTATGTATTTTATTAAAAGTACAAAATAGGAGTATTTGTCAATCAAGTTTTTACGTGGAGAGAGAGATTCGCGATAAACAATCTAAATCCAAAACAACTTTTTTTTAATGTGTTTAGCATGTCCTAAATTGCATACAAACAATTGGGTTGAAAATTTTCTATTAATGTATGGAAAGAATTACCCTGAAAAAAATTAGTTTTTTATTGTTTAGACCGGTGGTTCTCAACTTTGGTCGTCGGTGGCCCCTTTTTAGAGACTCTCAAAAACCCGTGGGATCTGTTTATAATATTGTTTCAAAATTTAAGGGAAGACAAAAAAGTCTTGATTTTGGAACTGTTGCTGATTATGTCAATTTCATCCTAAAAATAAATTAAGGTCTAAAATAAGGATTTTTCTCGCCCCCCTTCGCCCCAGGGACCGTTTGAGAACCCCTAGTTAGGACCAATGTGTTTAAAGTTTATGTAATTGAGCATTTCTTCCATGCATCGATGATGATGATTTAAAAAAGTTAAAAGCTTGCTTTAAAATACTATGTTTAAAAATAAATTTATAATTTAAAAATAAACCATAGAGATTTGAATAGAAACTTATCAAAAGGCACCTGCTACAAATAAGCTTTTAAAGAAATTAGTAAATCTATAGAAATGTTTCTTGTTATTAAAACTGGTGAAAAAAACAACCATTATTACTTCAACAGGCTTTCAGAAATGCCTAAACGTTGTTATCTGGTTAAAAATCTTTGTTTATTTGGCTTTGATTTTAATTTGATACTGAAATTTGAAGCATATTACAATTACATTCAGCAATACACATACATTCTTGCTAAAATAAAACAAAAAGAAACCATAAACGTTTTCGGCTTACATTATTCCTCTGGCTTACATAAGCCGAAAACGTTTATGATGTCTTTTTGTTTTATTTTAGCATGAATGTATGTGTATTGCAGTATGTAATATTAATTGAGTTTAAAAAAGTATGGTCTCTCCCTAAATTATATTTAAATTTGCAGCACTTTTTTAAAACTGTTAAGCAAAGAAATGCCGCAAAGTGTCTTGCTCAAGTACACAAAAAATTGTTATGTAAAGGATCAGCTAAAGCCAAACCAAAAGCTTAAGTAAAGGAAATGTGAGCAAGGTTTAATTTTATAGTTCTTGATTAAAAAATCGCCAACCTGCAGCTTTTTCATATCTTTGTTTCAGTGTTTTTGGCTTTTGCAAACGTTTAAACAATACAGTAAGTAGTTCAACCGGATTTAACATAGTTTTATATAGTGGAATAAAGCAGCGTTTCTCAAACTATAAATTGCAGCCTCAAATAGAGTCGCAAAAAAAATTTGCAAACCTTTTTACCACAAAGTTGTTAACTGCAAAGTTGTTACAAAGATAATTTACTTTGACATTTAGTTGTGGAGAAAATGTTCGTTTTAAGAAATGATCACAGAAACGTTGTTTGAGATCCGGAATATTAAGTGTAATTATTCACAGCAAATGATGAATTTTTTGCACTCTGACGGACTGATTAAACGTAATTTTACTAATTATATTTTGATTTCATTGTTGTTACTGACAAAAACCTTTTAAATTGCTTTACTTCAGGCATGTGCAGCCTTTTTGCTGGCGGGCCAAATAAGATATTTTATAAATTGACGCGGGCCGCAACAATTTTTTTCGAACATACTGTATGATCAATGTTGAAGCTAGCTTATTTATTATTTAAGAAAATTGCACGACAATTCTTTGAAAAATGTATTTTTTTGATGAAAGCTAAGAAAAATAAAATTGACCATCTTTAATCAAACTTAATGTGATTCTTGTAGTTGCATTTCTTTGCACACATTCGGAATATTCACTTTCACGGAACAACAAAAAATTCTAAGTTGACTTTTCAAATACTGGTCGGATAACTGGCCTCTTTGCTTTCCCTTGCAATATTTCATTTTTAGAAAAATTGCTCGCAGAAATAGGTGCTTCCAAACAGTGAAATAGTTTTCAAGGCATGTTCAACAAGATTTGGACACTTTTCACGAACATAGTTTTTATAAAATGTCACAAGATCATTTTCATTAAACGCACTTTTCATGTCATTGCTGGACCGTAAATCGATCCGTTCAAGTTGAAATTCATTAGGGCTTTGATCAGATGCTGATTAAAATGGATTGGAAAATATGTTAAAATTACTTTCAGTGTTTTCGAAAATCCCAGAAGCAAGCATCAAAATCAATATACAATTTATCAATCATTAATTGAAATTTTTGGTAATTTTTGTTTCGCCCTTCATCATTTTGAATTTTCAAACATGGAAAATGTGTAAACAAAAACTTGCTCAGTTGGCCTTTGAAACGATTCAATTTCTTTTGGAATGATATAATATGCTCAAGCATCTTATTTTTCAGTTAATTTCTCCCTTGAAGCTTCTTATTTAATATCGATAAATGTTGTGTAACAACGGTAAGGAATGCCAGGTCATTCAGGCCACTCAACATCATAAAAAAAGGAGACGTTCTGATTTTTACTTCCCATAAAACATTTGATTTTATTCTTTAAACTCCAAAATCTATTCAAAGTCTCGGCTCGGTTAACATAATAGATTATGTCGGCAAAACAAAGCAATTAACGAAAATTTGAGGTCTTTCAACTTTATGCAAAATAAGAAGAGACTAATGGCAAATTTATTAAAAGTAAAGACATTTGACTAAACTAGCATAAAGTTTCCCCAAAATATCAAAAAAATAAACTACGAAGGTATTGTTTTTAAGGGTATTGGACATGTAAAGTTAGGGTCTTCGGAGGACGCCCCTTAGGTAGTCAACAGAAAAAAACATCCTAGATAGATAATATTAAGTATATTATTGGAGTGGTCGTGGAAACCTCTTTAAGCAATTTTTACTGAAACTGAGAAAACCTTGAACCCCCCAAAATAAAAAGGCAAATTAGAATCAAGCATGCGAAATATTTTGACAAACTGATTCAAAATGTAAAGACTTTTAAAGTTCTTAGGAAACAAAAAGCAGTTTATGGAAAATTGTTGCACTCTAAATAAAAAAGATAGTTGCGCCGCATTTTATAAAGACATTTATTTGATTAAAATATCAACTCCATATCTCGGCTTTTAATAACTTTTTTACATGTAGCTGTAAAAAGTCAGAAATATGACATGAGAAAATATAACAAACGAAATTGCATGCAGTAACCTATTGAGTAATGTTAAAAGAATCGTTAAAATTATTGACGAACAATTTCAGAAGCTAATCATTTCATCAAAACATGCCGGAATTTTTTTAAATAGGCTTTTTTTGTATAAAAATAAAAAATAATTAGACACAATATTCTAAACTGGCCCTTCACAAAGTTTTGCCTTTTGGCATAATGTCACACTTCATTTATAATGTTGATCTTAACTGTATAACTCTACAGTTGATTTCTAGTCTAAAAAATTACAGTTGCTAGTTGATACTTTTAAAGAGGAAAAAAGTGCCAAAAAGTGTTTTACCAAGAACACAATGAAATCACGATAGAAGGTTAAGGTTAAACCAAAAGTATAAACCTAATTAAATGAGGAAAAGTGTAGAGCTTATTTTGAAATTTGATTGAGAATTCGGCAACCAGCAGTTTTTTTCATTCCTATGCTTTAGTGCTCTATAGCTTTCAAAAAGTCAATAGAGTGCATAGATTCACCGAATTTATCGTAGCGTTAAGTGGTAAAAGTCGTTTTACAAAAGTAGCGAAAACAACTCCAAATTTTAGTATTTCACACAATTTATTGATTATACATTTTGTTTGAAAAAACGACAAGTTACATAAGTGACAGCTCGTGAAGATACAAATATGCGCTTCGATGTAATCCCTTTAAACAATTTGGTTGACATTTCTTTTTGTATTTTTACAAAGCGTGGGGTCCCGGCTTTGCAGCAGTAGTGTTAAAATTTTGGTTTCTCCTACTCTTCATGTTCATTTTCTTGTCATACCGAGATAAGTTGAAGTTATGATTTCTTACTAACGCAAATTATCTCTTACCATGCTAAAACAATTGAGTATTACGTTGATATCGATTGATTTATAAATCACGTTTATCTATATTAACGCAAAATAAAGCGATTATTTATTATGCTTTTATTTGAAAGTCGTTGATTTTATCTGTTAAATTTTTAATTAATAAACTAAGTCAATTAAGCATTCTCTTTACGGTTATAGGATTTACGAAAAATCAAAAAATTTTAATATATAACTTTTTTCGGATTTTTTTGTATAACTGTTATTACAAATACATTAAATGTGATAGCAAAAAAATCTTATAATAGACGTTATAAAAATATTTGCTGTAAAACCCAACTGAAACTCACTTACTGGGCCAAAAGAAAATATCTAAAATTGCAATTCATATAATTTATTAGAGTAAAATCTAGCGCACCAGCTATTAATTTATATTTGTGGGACAGACAACATATAAGCAAGAAACTGAACCAAAAACTTTTTAATTTTTTTTTAAAGTACAGTATATACCGTTTTTAGGATTTTATTTATAAACTAGAGTAAAAAATATTGGCTCACGTTAATATGGATGGGATATTTTTATATATCTTAGTTTACATTTATTATTTTGCTAACACAATTTTTGTTCAACACTCAACAGCTGAACAATTCAATATTAAAGAAAATTGTCGACAACAATTAGTAACACAAATTCAATCTGCAATTGAGAACATGTTCAGAAATCATGGAAAGAAAACAAGTTGTGCTGGTCAAAAACAACCTGGTTGAAAAATTAGTGTTTTTTTTAATATATTTACAATTAGTTAACTTTGAATAATTATATTTACAAATACTCAATGTTGCATTTAATAAATTTTGAAAAAATATTGCTCAATAATTTTTAACCAAAAATTGAGGCTACCTCAAAAATAAGCAAACACTTTTATCATACAGTCATATGGAAATCTTTTAAAATACATATTTTATAAAATGTATGGACTTTCCAATGAGCCCAATCAGTCTAATGTTAATCATTTTTGCTTTGGTTACAAAGCCTGGATTTCTCAGCAAAGTTTGACTAAATTATTGCCAATGGACAGCCATCGATCCAGCAGTACATTACCCCAAGGTGGCTGTGTTACTCATACGCGTTGTTACGCAGATGAGACGTTGAACTTAATATGCCTAAAAAGAAATTTATTGAAATATAATTATATCAAACTTAAAATATAAAGTAAGTTATCCAGGTTTTCAAGATTAAACAAACTTGCGCTAAGTAACCAGAGCAGTTGCATAAACATAATCTTTTATAGACTTTAAAATACTGTTATAAAAAATTTTTTTTATCTGGGCGGTCTTGCAAAATTATTTAAGATCGGCGCAACAGTTTTTACATGTTCTTTTTAGTACTTTACTTAAATTTTGCTGGTTAATTTTTTAATTATGCAGAAAAACTATTAGTATTACGGGTATATGCTAATAAAAATTGTAAAAGTGGTTTTAACTTTAAAAATTTACCAAAATTTATGAAAAGTTTGCAATTTTACCAGACGTTTATGACAAAATTACCAGGCCAGACATAAAAAATTGAAATATTTTTTACAGATTGCTAAATAATTCAGCTCATGCAAAACAAATGTCTGATAACAAAACTTGACATTTTTATTGCAGTAACAGTAATAGAAAGTTGCCAGAATGCAACAAAAACCGGAATATATCAAGTTCGAATCAATGACAGACTCATTCAAGTTTATTGTGAAGTCAATTGCAACAGTAAATGGCTTGTACGAAAAACCTCAATTATTGCTACTTGCTACTGTGTATAAAAGGATATCGTCTCCATTTCATACTTACAGGTGATTCAACGACGTATGGACGGAAGTGTAAACTTTTATCGAAATTGGAGCGAATATCAACAAGGATTTGGCAACATAGAAGGTGAATTTTGGTTAGGTGAGTAAAAAGAAAAGTTCTATGAAACCAGTTTTAAATATCTAAAAATGCTTTGCGGCTGCACAAAATGTACAGCAATGTTGTATTCTTAAACCTCCCAGCTCTATTCTAAGTGATAAAGAATAAAATTGAACAACTTTTAATATGAGAACTATGATCAATGATTTATTGTTAGGTTGATTTCTGTAACGTCAAAATCCCCAAAAATCTATCAAAACCATCAATTTTAATTAGAGGTGTGCAACCTTTAGGGTTGCTGTCTGAATGTGCAAAATAAAATTAAATCGCGGACGGTTGCTGTAATCATAGCTGTCTCAGCCTAAAAATATTTGAAAAGCAGTTTATTTTTGCCCCAATTTTCTCGACGATCGGCCGAGTAATAAACTTGTAGCATTTTTTGGAGATGCCCATATGTCATATAGATTTATTGTGAAATTTTTATTTTTTTTGGTCTCACAAATTTTTTAGATATAAAATGGAACAAGAGCGATTAGTTTTCTTCTTACGAAGACCGAAAACGGCCTTCAAATTAAATTTGTGCAATATTTGGCCCTAACCAATTGGAATGTGTTTTGCCGACATAATAGATTATGTCGCAAAACAAAGCAAATAACGAAAATTTGAGGACTTTCAACTTTATGCAAAATAAGAAGAGACTAATAACAAATATATTAAAAGTAAAGACATTTGACTAAACTAGAATAAAGTTTCTCCAAAATATCAAAATATCAACTGCGCAGCTACTGTCTGTTAAGAGTATTGGACATGTAAACTTAGGATCCTCCGAGTACGCACCTTAGGTAGTCAACAGAAAAAAAATTCTAGGTAGATAAGGATTAAAGTTTCAACTTTAACGGAAATACTTGCAACGTTACTTAAGACAATTACTTTCTTAAACTCCTCAATAGCATTTAAATGCAATTACTTTGTTTTAGGCTTGGATGTTTTACACAACATTACTCGTTCAAAAACTTACCAACTGCGTGTAGACTTGGAAGATTGGAATTGCACCACTTCTTATGCCTTATACCAGTATGTTCAACTTTCATAAATTAAAGTGTATGTCACGTAATTGCAGGTTCTTGTGCTTCCTGCTTATAAGATATTTACTATCTAAAAATCGAGTTAAAATTTGATTAAATGTTTAACATGCAAGTATATTACACAAAAAAGGAATAACCTAGAAGAAATTAATCGAAAGACAACAACCTTAAACTTCATTGTATAAGAAAATATATTAATACTTAATTAAACCAATTTCATTAAATATGTTTATTCAATATGAAAGTTTTACTATGTTGAAATATTTGTTATTTGGTGCATTTATTGAAAACTTGCTACTGATTGAAACATTTAATTCAAAATTGAATTTATGAATTTTTGCTTCTAATTTATTTGAATATATTTTATTCAATGTTTTTCTCAAATAACTTAAACTTACGCATATAAAGATTTAAGCAAAAAAATATACTTTGGTTTAAGAAATTTTACAATCGGCAACCCTGACTCGAACTACGCGCTGATGGTACAAGATTACAATGGAACAGCAGGTAACAAAATTGATGTTATTAAAAAAGTAACAATACCGCGTTGTATTTTTTACAAATTTATTAGTTTGGTTTCAGTTATAGAAAAAATTGATTAAACTGAATCGATCCAATAATTCGAATTTTCAAATTAAAAAAAAATCAAATAAAAATTTTCAGATTCGAAAATTTTTAAACATTAAATAATGTATTGTTAACGAACCATTACAGAAAATCATTTTTGTACGACCTCATTTGGCGTAACTTTTGTATGATGCGTAAATATAGGAAGTTTCAAAATTTTTTAATTGTTTTATAAGTATAAAGGTTTTGTCTTAACCATTTACTTTAGTAATTCCCCTTTTTTTTCTTTTTTGCTATCGCAGAAGTGAATTTAACACAGTTTGAAGAAATGCCTAAGCCAAGGATTTACAAAGGAGGCCATGGAGTTTTTACCGGGGGACACGATAAGGAATCTTCATTTTGGACTTCAATTTACTTTTAAGGCAAAATTGACAAAATCAGAGACGGTTTTAAAGTGATGACTTTTTTCTTTGGTTTTCACGTTTAAACCTTTGCGAAAATATTATAACCAGCATGCCACGGATGTTCGAGAGTCTCTGAAAGGGGGCACGGACCGCCAAAATTTGAGAGCCACTGATCTAGGTCTTCCTGACCTTTCTTGTTCTTGAATTTAACCAACTACAATAAAACTACATTGATTTGTTTAAATAAAACTAAAACTGATAGATGTGGGCACGGTGCAAGTTGAAACACAAAGAGTAACTTCCCCAATTGGGAAAGTTGCGTTGGCCTTAACTTTTTTGATAGGTTGCGCAATTTGCGCTGAGCTAACAATTGAAAAGCGATGTTGCACTTAATTTCTCCTACTAAAAAATTGTAACGCTTGATTGTGCTGTGCTTTAAAAAGTGAACAAATCAATTGTGTTAGTTTTATCAAAAAACCAATTCAATTAAATGCGTTTTTTTCTTTTATTTTTGATTACATTTTGTAAGGTATTAACTTTAACAAAAATAAATATTGAGATTGAGATTAACAACATTGAGATTGTTAAACTTAGCCAACTCTGAAGAAATTACCTCTACCTGTTTTGGATATGCCAAGCTATTGTTGTCTGTTTAAAAGTTTTTTTATTTACTTTTATAATTTTTATTTGTGATACAATTAAAATTTAGAGTTTTTTGTCATTTCTGGCGAGCAAAGAAAGTGCTGTGAAATGTCATTTTCAAAAAAGTAATAGAATTATGGCAGTGAGAGTTGAAACCAGACTATGCATCTTGGTGCATCTTGGTATCAAGAGTAAGTATCTTGTGGGCCGCATATCAATCTCGGTCGCTCTAACATGGTGCTCTTAAATACTCGGCCACGCTCCCGACTGTTGTGTTAATTGCGTTGCGTTTTTATATAAGCTGCTCTTTTGAGTTAAAGTATAGCTCCATAACTGATTTTAAAAACATGTTGCGTTGTGCTTAATAAAATTTTAAAATAAACTAAGATTGATATGGTTTAAAAATTACATTGCTTTTGTTGCTCTGCGTTTACAGTTTTATAAAACGCATTGCGCTGTAGTATTTCATATTTATTTACATGTAATTGCGCAATTCGGGTTGCGCTCTACTAATTTCAAAAACTCAATCCTTTTTAATGCGCTGCGTTTTCCTAATTTAAAGAAGTCCACCTCTGCAACCTAGCAATTAAAAAATTCGAAACTAATTCTTCTATAAAAAAAAATTAAACTTTGAAAATTAATAAAAATTCCAAAATCATTTGCAAGACAAAAACAATAATTTTTCATTTTTTAAAAAATTTTACAATTTGTTTTTAAGTAAACAAGCATCTGCAACGTGTTGAAAAGAACTTTGCTTTCTGTGATTGCGTCATTAAACAATCATTTTTAAAAAGCTATTTTAACAAGAGCAAAAGAAGCCAAAACGCACAAGGCATGCTCATTAACCATATTGAAAAAATAGGATATTCATTAAATTTTTTCTTTTAAAACTCAAAAATGCTAAAGGTACGGTCATCACAGAAATAGCTGAAACTTCATTAAAATACTTAATTAGTTCGGTTATCTGTGTTGGCGTGTTGTATATTTTTTACTTAAATGGAATAGAATTCATTTAATTAATCATTTCAAGAAGATTAGAAATAATGACGAATTATGCAAACGAGTAAAGAATTGTTTAACAACGCGCAGTTTTGTTTTGTTTTTTTAAATATTATTTCTGTTTATTTTCAATCTTTCTGTAGGTAAATTATTCAAAATAGGTTTTAAGAGGTTATTTCTTTATAACTCGACAAAAATTAACAATTTCTAAGTTTAACTTTTAAGCAATTTCGTATTTAATTTTAAGCAATAAAATTTATGTGTTATTGTAGGCAACGATTTGTTATGGAAGGGGGTGAGGGGTGTAAACACGGTCATTATAAGTCATAATGCCTTTTACAAAAAGAAGCCTGGCGCTACAAAAAAGAGGAGCCACTTTCACAGATTCACTTAAAAAAAACTATTAGAATTATTTTATCTTTATATTTATTCTCTTAACTCCCGAAAAACGTCCGAGCCTATACAACTGTCAAGAAATTGCATGGACCTGCTTCCGGAGATGTCACAATAATTGCTCGCTGATAGAACATTTCATTTTGGGTTTTTTATTTCAATTTAGAGGTATGATCAAAATTTAAAGCTGCTTGCAGAGACCACCAAGAAGAAAAACTGCCGTAAAGTGTTTTCCTTAAGACACAAAGCTTTAAACCACGAGGGTTTTGATTACGTTCGCGACTAATCACAGCCCTCTTAACCACTCAACCCTGCTGCCAACAAATGTAAAATAAAATGAAGATCTTTTTTTGGTTTTCTTTTGTTTTCAAGCCCTAATTTTCTTTCAATTAAAAAAGTCTTTATTTGATTTTAACCTTTTTTAAGCTATCGTAGTACTGTTACGAACCTCTGACAAATCTGTTTTCATGGAAGTTTTTTGATTTTCAACCAGCTATGAAGTTATAAATCAAAACTTTTAAATGCTCTCTGTCAAAAGTGAAAAAAATTTGTGACTTAAAGAGCCACTCCTTCAATTTTGTGAATAATAGTAAGGCATGACTGATAAATAAATATGGTATGTTTAAAATATTGCTGACATAAATATTGATATTACAAAAATTTGCTCGGTTTATAAAGGAAAAAATAGGTATGAATTTTTGTAATTCGAATCCAAGTTTACATTGAAGATAATTCAAAGTAATACTTCAAATCAAAATGAAGACCAAAAAATTTTATCAATTTGATACTGTACCAATAAAAATTTTTGCCCTATGGAGATATAGGGTTTTCCGTTAAGAAGTCAACCTTTTGCAATAAGAAGTTAATCTTTTGCAATCAAAAGTTAATGTTTTGCAATCAAAAGTTAAAAACCAACTTTTTTAACCCGAATTATCCCAATGACTACATTTGTAGTCATTTGTAGTCATTATTTCAAATGCATTTTCTAACTAAAAATAACTGTTTTTTTTATTATTTTAGATTATGAATAGCTTTGAGATATATAAAAGTTGTAAAATATCTTTACAAACACTGTTTTAAGTTGTGCCATAGAATTGTACAGCCTATCAAAGTTTTTAGTTTTTAGTTTTTTAGTTCTACCCTTGGGTTAATATGGGTTAATATATATATATACTCTATATGATCAAATATATTGACAATATAGAACCTCTGTATTAGGTCGCCATAATATATATTAGGTCTCCATGATAAATATAGTCTCCATAATTAGGTTTCTGTAATATAGTCTCCATAAAGCATATATACATAGGTATATAGACCTATCGGAGATTCTATATGGAGACCCAATATTATGGGGACTATATTATATAGATCATATTATGGAGACCTAATATCTACTATTGAAACTACATTATGGAGACCTAATTTTGGAGACCTAATATATATTATGGAAACTATGCGTCGTCGTCGTATAACGTCGTCGTTTGAAGGGTATCCAATCCAGGTCAGACACAAACAGGACTGGGGCCGAGGGTTTATCCTTTTACTACCCCAGACTGCTGCACTGCCGGAATCAGATGCTGGCACTGATGTTATTAAGCCAGCATCGAGTTTCGTCATCCAAAAACGTCAGATCTCGTGCTCCATGTGGTGCCCGATGTATAGGGCACGCTGTTAGTACATGGTCTGCGGTTTGCTCAAAGGCGCCACACTCGCAATTCGGTAAAGGAGCGAGACCCTATTTGTGCATGGACGAATGGAATCGCCCAACACCACTCCGCAGGCGGTTGAGCTTAACCCAAGCTGCTCGGAGTAAGCCCATCCCAACAGTCCTGGCACCGGTCTCGGGCACAAAACCACGGAGCCTGGAAGCATTTTCACAGTACTTCGCGTTCCATTTGTGATTTGTCCATTCAGAGGTGTGGATGCCAAATCTGGCAAGGTTGTCCAAAAGATTCCGCGCACCTGGCACAAACTCCGTCTGGATCTTAGTCTCACTTGGCGAGTATCTGAGGACCCACTTAAAAGACCATACAAAATATGATCGGGGTTTAGAGATCCACGGTAAGCCAAGTTGCTCCCAGTCGGCAAAGCTCAGCTGGCTGGATGCCTGAGAGTACATGTAAGCGGTCCGTTGGAGTGGGACGCAGGCATCCAGTAACCATGCGCAAGGCGTCGTTCAAACACTGTCAATGAGGCGAGTGTGAGCACTGCGACACCAGACTGGCGCACAGTGCTCAGCTGTTGAGTAGACTAGAGACAAGGTGGCTATGTGTAGTGTTTTAGCACCAGCACCCCATCCTGAGCCCACGAGTCGCCTCAGCAGTGTGACGCGCGAGGATAGTTTTTTACGCAATGCCACTAAGTGGTGACAAAACGTGAGCAATCTGTCCAGTTTTACCCCAAGGTAAGTAGGGGTTGGACAGAACGGTAAAAGTCTACCGTTATTGTAGACCTTTAGCTCACGTTTGGCCTCTCGGTTATTTAAGTGAAAGGCTGCCGTCACCGTCTTAGTGTGACTGAGCTTCAACCTCAAATCTGGAGATACGCTGCCAGTGTGGACATGTCTTGGCTTAAGGTCCCCTCCAAGTTTTTTCAGTTTCCAGAAGAATGCAACAATGCTAAATCATCAGCATAAGCAAACTTTCTGGAAATCATGGAAGGAAGATCGTACGTATAGATGTTAAATGGGAGGGGAGCCAAGATTGATTCCTGAGGATTGCTTGCTGTCACCGGTGGTAAGGGTGAAACTTCGATTTCCCACAAGCTCCATAATCATTTTGACCATGTGCTTATCCGGAAGTAGTCTCAGCAGCTTGCAGGTAAGGTCACGGTGCCAGACATTGTCATAAGCAGCTGTCTGATCGATAAATACGGAACCGGCCTTCTTTTTAGCCTCAAAAGAATCCTCGATGTTTTGGGTTAGCAGAACAACTTGATCTACGGTTGACTTCCCGCGTCGGAACCCAGCTTGCTCTTTAGGGAGCAGTGAATCGATTAATTGTTCAACGCGGGCGTAGATAAGCCTCTCGAGGATCTTGTAGGGGACACAGAGCAGAGATATCGGTCGATAACTCTTTGGGTCTCCCACGGGCTTTGCTGGTTTTGGGATTGCGACCACAAGCGCTCTTCTCCAGATCTTGAAAATTTTGAGTCGGCGCAAACAGGAAAAAAGGAAGTCACGTAACCAGGACTTCAAAGCAGCTCCGGCATGGAGCATAAGCTCGGGGCAGATGGAATCAGGTCCCGGAGCTTTACCTGGTTTTAAATGTTGAAGGGCAACAGAAAATTCTCTCTGTGAAAAATTGTCAGAGACATTCATTTCGTCTGGTGTTGTGACCCTCCAAAGGTCAGACACTTCTTGAAAGATAAGTCGAGATGACTTGCGATCAACAGCCTCGTATTTCCCATTTCTAACCAGCTGAGATGCAATAGCATCGGCTGAAACGAGACAGTGACGAGGAGAGTGTCGTGACCTACCAGTAAGGTTGTTCAAAATACTCCAAGCTTTTCGACTAGAGTGTGAGAAGTCAATGCTCCGAACTGCTTCGGACCATCAATCCCTCCGCTTTCTGTCAAGCTTGGCAAGCAGAGCTGTAGCAGCCGAATTTGAGTCGTCTCCCTGAGGAAACTGCAGAAAGGTTTTATAGAGGGATTCACACTCTGCATCCCAACACGGAATATAGTTATTTCGATACCCGCGTAGGATAGTCTTTTTGGCTGCTTTCTTAATGGTGTTACAGAAGTCCTGGTAAGCCGCATCCACATCAAGTGAATCAGGCGGCAACAAAGTCTTTGCAAATTTATTCGTCAAAGCAATGTAGTGACTCCATTTGACGACAGTTGAAATTGCCAGCGTAAAGACAGGGGTGAGGAAACACTAGGAGATCCAGGGTTCGCAATCGCGTTGGCGGTGGTTTGTAGACGTTGACTATTTTATAGCCATCAACGTCCACACACAGCCACTCGATCTCCGATGTCGGTGGAGATTGGTCCAAAAGCGTGTATCTCAGTCGCTCGTGGACAAACGTGGCAAGGCCATGCTTCCTGCTTAAAGAAGACCCTGCTAGTTGGTAGTTTGGTAGTACCAACTTCTCTGCATCAGTGCAGTGGGTCTCCTGCAGTAAAATGACGAGTGCCTCAGACTGCATAGCGAGGTGATGAAGAACGTTCATCTTGCTTGCAGTGAGGCCTTCGATGTTCAGCTGAAGAATAGTGGGTCCTCGGAACTTGTTGGCAATGTGCCCTGAAAAGGGCAGTTTTATCCTAGCATTGCCCCGTTCTTAAACAAACGTTTGCCGATTAGCAGACTCACACTGAACATCGGAATTGGTGGATACCCTTCCGTTTTGGTAGGTTCGGTTTCGGTCTGTCATTTTTAGCATCAATGAACAGACTTACTCACGGCCCAGGCTGCGTAAAAGCACCTACCATCTGGGCCGAATTATATTATATAATATTATGGAAACTATACTATAGAAACCTAATTATGGAGACTATTGATGTAGTATGGAATCGAACTATACTGACTAAAAGACTGTAATTACGAGTAGTTAAATTGTTTCGCTTTTATTTTTACCTTTTTAACCGAGTTATTTAAGTTGCTTCTTTTATACAATCTCTCAGTTCAGCTATTCTTTATGTAGAGTTTATTGTTAACTTGTATTTAATTGTGTTATATTTCTTTGCAGCGTCTTAAGTTGATTAAACCTAAATTTCAGGAAATGTGTTGTTTTAATTAACGGTTTAACTCAATTTAATCAACTTAAGACAGTATGGACACTAAAGATCTTCGTCCCAAAGTGTTCGCAGCAGACCCCCATAGCAAAGATTGCATGAAGACTGTGGGTTTTCCAATATTCGCTCGGTATTTGCTCAAGACATGCCGACAGCAAACTGGAGAATCACTTGAAGATTATTTTCAGAAACTAAAATCTCTTAGCATGGACTGCAATTTTGTAGCGGTGTCTGCTATTCAGCACAAAGAGGAAACGGTGAGAGACGCGTTCATTAGTGGGCTAGCACTACCTAATATACGTCAGCGAATTTTAAAAAACCCACAGTTGGATTTGCAAGCAACGTTGGCAATGGCTCAGTCATTAGACACTGTCAGAAATAATTCTCTTCAATTCGACAATGCTATCCGAAGTTCATCAGAATCTCGTACTACTGCAATAAAATCTGCAAAAGGTAGTCTCCGCACGGACGCAGTAGTGGCATTAAGGCATAGGAAGTGCCAATACTGTGGAAACACTTATCACGCTCGGAGATTTTGTCCAGAAAAAGAGGTACAGTGCTTTCGGTGTTTAAAAGTTGGACATTTTGCTAAAGTGTGTCGCTCATGTCACTCAGTAGTTAAAAATACATGTGCCACCTTGATGTCAATAAATGAGACGCAAAAAATTGAAGAAGCCAATAAAAGAGTTAACGTGCCAGTAACTATTAATGGCAGAAGTGCAAATGCTCTGGTCGACACAGAGTCAACGTTAACCCACATTAGCGAAAATCTTAGAAAATTGCTGAAATTAGAATTAACGGAATCAAGCCACAAGTTTACTCTCGCAACCAGCGATTCTTATTCGAAAAGTTTAGGAATCTGTCAAGTAAATTTAAAGCTTCTGGGTCAAGAATACAAAAAAGTGTCTGCTACTGTTCTGAAAAACCTCATAACCGACGTTATTTTGGGAAGAAATTTTATGACGCAACATCAAAGCATCAACATCAACTTCGGAGGCGTAAAACCTACACTACAATTAGGTGCTTTGGAAGCCGTAAAAACATCAACTCCTGTCAAGTTATTTCAATATCTTCACAATGATTGTCGACCTATTGCTACTAAAGAGCGACGCTACTCGTGGCAGGACAAATCTTTCATTTCCTCAGAAATAAAACGGCTGTTGGCTGATGGCCTTATCGAACCAAGTAACTCACCATGGAGATCTCAACCGCTAGTGGTCACCCAAGATAATCACAAAAAACGAATGGTGATCGATTACAGTCGGACAATTAATAAATTTACCTTTGTCGATTCATAACAATTGCCCAAGATGCTTGATGTGGTTTAAAAAGTTGCGCAGTACAAAATCTATTCGACATTGGACATGTCTAGTGCCTACCACCAAGTTGAAATACCTGCCTGTGATAGAATGTACACCGCATTTCAAGCGGAAGGATCGCTTTGGCAATGGAAAAGAATTCCTTTCGGATTGACAAATGGAGTCCCATGTTTCCAAAGGATTATTGATGAAATAATTAAAAGCAACAAATGCACGGGTACGTACGCTTATCTGGACAACATCACAGTTGGAGGAAAAACACAGGAGGAACACGATGCTAATTTAGAAAAGTTTTTAAAGGTAGCTAAAGATTGTAATTTAACCTTGAATAAAGACAAGTGTGTTTATTCTGCTGAGTGTATTAACTTGCTGGGTTATCAAATCAACAGCGGTTCTTTGAAGCCTGACCCGGAACGAGTCGAGACATTGTTAAAACTTTCTCCGCCACGGAACAGCAAGGAGCTGCAACGATTTGTAGGACTGTTTGCTTACTAAGCCCAGTGGATTGGAAAATACTCCGATAAGATTAAACCTTTAATCAATAACAGTTGTTTTCCATTAACAGGCAGTGCTCTGGAAACCTTCAAACTTCTGAAGTCAAAATTGGCGGACGTCTCTCTGGGGATCATTGACGAAAAAGAACAGTTTGTTGTAGAGACAGATGCTTCTAATGTAGCACTTTCCGCTACTCTAAATTAAAATAATCGACCCGTAGCATTTTTTTCTAGATCTCTGACTAAAAGTGAGCTTCAACACTCCAGCGTGGAAAAGGAAGCGGCTGCTATAGTGGAAGCAGTCCGCAAGTGGAGCCATTTTTTGGCAGCTCGTCGTTTCAAACTAATCACAGACCAGCGTTCGATTGCCTTCATATTTGATGGCAAGAATCACGGAAAAATTAAAAATGCAAAAATATTGCGGTGGCGAATAGAACTTTCTCAGTTCGACTACGAAATCGTGTATCGTGCGGGTGAGTTTAATACAGCACCTGATGTGTTGTCTCGAATGTATTGTGCTCAAATTTTGCTCAATCAATTGTATGAAGTTCATTCAAATCTATGCCATCCTGGGGTTACCCGAATATATAATTATGTTCGCGCTAAGAACTTACCTTATTCGCTTGATGAAGTAAGAAAAATGACCGCTTCTTGTAAAATATGCGCTGAAGTAAAACCGCGTTTCTACAAACCACCAGAAATGCACGTAATCAAGGCCACAAAGCCCATGGAACGACTTAGCATTGATTTTAAGGGTCCTATTGGAAATTTAATATGCTTACTGCAGTAGATGAGTACTCTAGATTTTCGTTTGCATTTTCTTGCTCTAATATTAATGCTGAGACTGTTATTAAGTGTTTGACGCAGTTATTTTCTTTATTTGGGTTGTGTTCATGTATTCATTCGGATAGAGGATCAGCTTTTATTTTAAAAAGAGTTTATTGAATTTTTACGAGGCAAAGGTATCGCTTATAGTCGGACATCTGTGTATAACCCTCGTGGTTATGGTCAATGTGAAAAGTACAATGACATAATTTGGACTGGTGTCAAATTAGCTTTAAAATCGCGAAATTGGCCTTTATCAAAATGGGACGTTGTGTTGATCGATGTATTGCATTCCATCCGTTCCTTATTATGCACGGCTACTAATACAACCCCACACGAGCGGTTTTTAACGTTCAATCGTCGCTCCACTCTCGGAACCTCTGTTCCTTCTTGGCTGTCTTCTCCTGGACCTGTCTTGTTGAAACGTCATGTCCGAACTAGCAAATACGATCCTCTCGTTGATGAAGTCGAGCTCATCCAAGCTTCTCCTACCCATGCACGCGTGAGGTTACAAAACGGTCGGGAAGTCACAGTTTCATTACGAGATGTGGCACCCTTCGGAGAAAAAGAAGTTATCAATGACGTAGGCCTACAACCTTCAAACAACACGGAACTACTTCCTGAAGAAAATTTGAATAAATCCCAATCTTCATCAGACAAAGTTGTGACAGATACTTCAGCCGAAAATGAACCAGAAAATATTTCTGAACAACAGGTTTTACGTCGTTCCACGCGAGAACGGCGTCCTCCAGATCGCCTTACTTATAACCATGAATACATGCGCTAATCTTAAGGGTGGGGTGAATGATGTAGTATGGAATCGAACTATACTGACTAAAAGACTGTAATTAGTTAAATTGTTTCGCTTTTATTGTTACCTTTTTAACCGAGTTATTTAAGTTGCTTCTTTTATACAATCTCTCAGTTCAGCTATTCTTTATGTAGAGTTTATTGTTAACTTGTATTTAATTGTGTTATATTTTTTTGCAGCGTCTTAAGTTGATTAAACCTAAATTTCAGGAAATGTGTTGTTTTAATTAACGGTTCAACTCAACTATATATATCATGGAGACCTAATTATGGAGACCTAATGTATATGTATTAGGCGACCTAATACAGAGGTCCTTTATTATCAATATATTTGATCATATAGAGTCTATATAATCGATAATATAAGGTCTCTGTATTAGGTCACCATAATATTAGGTCTCCATAATTAAGTTTCTATGATATACGAGTAATTTATTAATATCTATAATATAATTAAAAAGTTGGTTTTTAACTTTTGATTGCAAAAGAATAACTTTGATTGCAAAAGATTAACTTCTTATTGCAAAAGGTTGACTTCTTAATGGAAAACCCTATAAATGCAGGCTTACCAGGTCACCCAGAGGATACTTGCAAAAAAAATTAGCCTTGGACGTGTAAAAGGTTGTTGGAAATCCTTGTTGTTGGAAAAACGATTGTAGCGTGAATTTGCTACAAGTTGATGTAATCCTTGCTGTTAGTGATTTAAAAATTGCATCATCTTATGTAACATCATTCCAATTATATGTATAACCTATTACGATTCAAAAAATTCAAAATAAAAATTTTATCAATTATATTGTATACTGCACTAGCCGCTTTAAACTTATATCTCAAGGCAACTTTATCGTTTACGCACCGTTATCACTATCGGAGGCTATATTTAAGTTTACTTTAAGAAATCTTTGAAGCGAATATTTACAAACATTTAGCATCCAGTTAACGATAAAGTCATGTGCTTTATCACAGATAGAATTCGTTTCCACTGCAAGCGTTAGCAGGGCATTTTTGTTTGTTTTTTTGAGTTCCTCCAGCGCTCAAGCGCAGAAAGAAGCAAAAAGCTTAATAAAACAAACAAAGAATGATCCTGCCAACGCATGTAGTAGAAACAAGCCTTTAATTCAGGGGTGTCAAACTGGCCATTCACAGCCAATTCCGGTCCGGCATGCTCTATATTGTGACCCGCATTTTACAAATTTTATTGCGCCACATCAGGCCTGTACCTACTTTTTAAGAACGAAACTCAAGAAATCTGAGACAGATTAAAAGTAAAGAACTTTTTTTTATGAAAAATTGTTAGGCCTACGTAAAACGTAAGTGCGCTAAAATGGCCCATAGCACCAAATGTGTTTGACAACTCTGCTTAATTTGCTTTAAAATTTACATCAATTTTGTTATTTGTGTGCTCCAACCTCCCGACGTGCGTGGACTGTTGTCTGCCTACTGGGCAAGGTGCGCTCCTCGGGCAAGCAGCTACTCCACATTTCCCATCTTGGTTATAGAGATTGGTAAGGGGACGGTATCAACGACGCTCTCTTATCCAATCAAAATGGACAAAGCATCTTTTACAAAGCATCTCTTACCCTAATCCATCTCTAACACCGAGGTGAGGAACATGGAGCAGCTGCTCGCACAAGGAATGCACCTTGTCTCCCCTCTACATGGGTCTCCTGGTAGAGGGCCACTGGAACCTTTGCCGTAATCTTTTCAGACCAATGACATTGCGTTTCGCTGTTCACAAAATCACGCTTTGATGAAATTTTTGTTTATCTCAAGCTTCTCTTTATTTTACAACTTTTGTGAAATAAGTGGGCAGACCATGTTTCGTCTCGTGTGTTTCTAGCTTTCATGTGAAAATTTAGGAAGATTTTTTCAATAATAGTTTGGAATCGTGAATAGTAACTGTGTTTTCAAAGTTTTCAAATATATAATTCACATGGCAAATCATCCATTTTCACCGCTTAACCGTTGACGTTGCGTTTTTGAAATGCCTCACATTTTACATAAACAAACAAGAAATTGGAATTTTTTTCTTAATAATTATCTAAACTGCATAGGTGGGAACAACAGAAACTTTAAAAAAATGAACATCTAGAAATAAGTGCGGCGTTTAATGGGATATACAAGTGTATTATACATTATATAGTTACAGTATAGTCGTACATTGTTGGTGCTCTTAAAAGAGTGTTCAATGACATTCATTGTCAGAACGATGAACCGTAAATATCAACATACAAATTAAAAAAAGATATTTTTATAAAATCATTCCAAGGAACTGTTTTGCCTGTAAAGCGCGTCAGAGACACAACATCTAGAAAAATAATAATAGCTTTATGGAAAAACAAATAAAAAAAGTAAAAATTAAGAATTAAAACTAAAAGGTTAGTAATTAGCCTAAAGTTGATTTTTACCCATCAGATGAAGACTTAAATTTTAGGAAAATAACACTGCAAAAAGGAAAACAATTTGGTTTTATACGATCTTTTTACAAAGTTAGCAATAATTTTTCAAATGATTGCTTTTCTAACGATATTAAAAAAATAACATGTTTAAACTTGGTTGAATAGAAAATAAAAAAAGTCTTTGATAACTTTATTAAACTGCAGGTGATTCTTTATCTTATCACAACAATCAACAATTTACAACAAAGGATCGCGATAACGATGAGTGGGGTGATAATTGTGCGGTTAATTTCACCGGAGCTTGGTGGTACAAATATTGTCATCGTTCCAATTTGAATGGAAAATATTTCCAATATAGACAAATTAACAACAAAGGTGTAGTTTGGAACGAAAGTCATTACACTTTAAAAAGAGTTTTAATGAAGATCAGACCGAATGCAATGAATTAATTTTTTTTCCATGAACTTTGTTATCAAAATTCAATCTACACATAAATCAAACAATCAGAAAATTTTCAACTTTTTTTCTTGATTCTATTTGCTTATATTATAATAATCGATGAAAAAAATATGAATTTGTATCAAGTGCTGGTTAAATATGGCAAATAAATGACAAGTTAGGTGTTTTGTCATTGTTTGCTTTCCTGTCTTGTTGGAATACTTTACATCAAAGGCAGTTTTGTTTGTTTTGAAGTAGGAGTTTCTTTTTCGCTAAGAGAGCCATAAAAGCTACATATTTTTAAATGTATTTTATGGGAATCATATAATATTTTTTATCACGTAATACAACAAACGTGCGCATAAACAAGACATCTGTGTTTTTTCCTGGAAAGAATTTGTGTTTTTTCCTGTGTTTTTTCCTGGAAAGAATTTCTGCAAATGTATGTTTTTACATTATTTATGCATTGAATTGGTCTATAAAATGTACAGGACCAGAACGCTTAATAAAATATTAACAATCAATAGCTAAAAAAAGTATAAGCCAAGTTAAATCTTTCACACAAAATTTTTGTAAGTATCAAGAAATCAGCCGCTAATTAATCAAAAGAATGGTGCCAGGCTATTCTTCGAGTGAATTAAGATAGTTATCGAGAGGGTTGGCGTGGAAAGATAGGAATTTTTTGAAGCAATTTTCAAAATTAGCATTTCTAATAAAAATAGCAACAAAAATGATTAAATATAGTCGTTTTATTTAATTTTTGATATGCAAGTAAATACTTTTTTAACCATGTTTTACTAATTTATTATTGATTTAAAATTTTTGTTTTTTAATTAATTTTTATTAAATTTTAACCATTTTAATACTTTTTAAACCATATTTAAGTAAATACTTTCTTTTAATTTTGATATTGTTTGTACAACGTTCAAAAACAACGTGTCCTTCCTTCTTTTGCGACATCGATGATCATAAGACTTCATTTGGTCCTTATAGGAAGAAAAAAACACAAAGTTTATTTTCAAGGTCAGTCCACTCAAAAGCAAGCTTTCAAATTATGTAACCAAAGTTATATAAGAAGAGTCATTACTGAAGCCTGCGGGCAATATGATCTAAGCTTTTGCAATTGTCCAAGTCAAACCAGATTCATTGCTTCTAAAACCTTCTAGTAAAGAACTTAAGAATCAAGTAAAAGCTAAAAAATTGTAACTTGATTGCTATAGCTTTAAAAAACATGCTCATTCTTCGAAGACTTTTAATCTGATATTCGTCGGGAGGGATCGTCAGAATGAACAAAGAGCGATTCTATCGTGCTTATATATAAAATAAAAGCATATCTGAATGGTAAAGAAAGCCATTTTGCTTTGGCTCATTGTCTCTATATAGACATTTTTCCAGCACTTAGTAGACAGCTACCTAATAGCTAAGTCCAGCAAACTTTGGTTTTATTCAGTTTTTTTGTAAAAGCCAAGTCATAAAGCGGATAGCCAATTTCGGTAATTTGAATTTAACTTGGGATTACAAAACTTGTTTAAATTTTTAAATCTTCTTGTTTAGAAATGAAAACTAATTTTTCCACTTATAAAACAAAGCTTTGCTTGTAGTTAGAGCTGTAATTATTAAATAATAAAAATTTTTTAAACAGTTTTTACACTAAAGCTTGCGGTAATTCTGCTTTAAACCCTTATTTAAACCCCTCGGATAGATTACTACCTCAGCGTGGTGGAGGGTTTGCGTTTGCCACGATTTCAAGATTAATCTCGTCTAAAGTTTACTCTTCTCAGAGTTACCCATGGCAATAAGGTCGAGGGGGAGAAACAAACCAAAAGCAATCTAACAAATGTAGCAATTTAAATAGTCTAAATGACAATATTCATACTGCATCGTCGCGCAGGATTAAAAGGTAGCGTTTGGGGTTTAGGCAGAGGAATCCGTTTGAAAAGTAAGCTACATTCTTTCTCACGAGCTGACCATAACTGGAAACCCATCAATGCATTTGCTACGCGTTTGCAGAGGATAATGGGTACAGCGCACAATATCTGTACTAAAAAGAACAGAAACTGGTTTAAGAGGCAGAATGTATCATCTTGATATTGTTGGAGCTTCCTATACCAAATGTCGTAGCTCTGATACTGTTAGTTGAATGACAGCTCGAAGCTTTTCTACTCAACTGTAGATGTAACCGTGTCTGGTCAGTCAGGAGTAGGCATTTTTGTAAGCCCCCGCTTGGCTTACTATGTCACTGATTGGATCCCACTTAGAGAAAGGGTTTGTCTCCTTAAGCTTAGGCTACAGAAGCGGTCGCTGTGCATTCTGCAGGTTTACGAAACAAACATTGAAGCACAGTACCAGCCTTTCTTAAATGAAGTAAGTGTTTCTTTATAGAAAGTAACATCTGCAGAATCAGTTTTCCTACTGGGTGTTATCAATGCACATGTGGGTACTGATGACAAGATATGGAAGGTTATTATCGGGAGACAAAATGACTCCTACCATGACAGAAACGGAAGATGTTTGCTACATTTCTGTACTACCAACAGATTGTGCATAATAAATACCTTTTTTTGGCACTAGAGGATTCAAAATTACACCTGGTACAGAGATTCGGTGGGACAGCGTTTTATTATTGATTTCTGTATTGTCCTAATGGACTTGTTTTCTTCTGCTGTCAATGTTCGTGTTAAAAGAGGAGCTAAACTGTCTAGCAACGATCACCTAGTCGTCTGCATTCTAAGAGACCTGAACCATTTAGGAACAAGAAAACAATTTAGAGCATGGAGAGCATACAGAATAAAGTGGGAGTTACTAGCCGACAAAAAGATGAGACACACTTTTGCTAGCAAAGTTACTTTCCTGTTCAGAGAACTCCATGACTTTTCTGAAAACGTTGATACTGAGATTTATTTAAATTAGAAGTCATTACATCTGCAGCTGCTAGTGCGGTTGCAAAGATGTGGGAGGAGTTAGTCATAAAAGAGCTGCTTGGTTAAACCAAGAACTTAAAAAAGCTATCCTTGCAAAGAAAACTGGGTTAAGAGTTTTATCAACAAACAAGTCATCTGAGCAGCATGCCGCCACTATTGTCCAACAATTTAAAGAAAAGTCATAGAAAGAATTTGGACAAAAGTGGGATACAGACTACAGATCGGCAAACAATGTATTTTGGCAAACCATACGTCGTTTGCGCGGCAAACAAACACCAGTTACCACCTTCATCGAGGACACTAATGGTGTACTTTTAAAGCAGAAAAAGGGCATCCTAAATTGTTGTAGAGATTACTTTTGTGAGTTCTTAAGTCCAGTAAATTTCAAAATCATTTTAAAGATTGAGTTTTTCCTTTTAAATAGAATCTTTTAAAAAGATATTATCAAACAAACAATTTTATTGTAATCGGAAAACCTTAAGATAAAAGTTTTTGATTTTTAATAAAAATTGCCTGTAATGTTGCTTTCTGTTTTAGACAGAGTTATCAATATATAATGAGTAATCAGTTTGAACATACATAACAAATTAAAGTATTGGCTTGGGTATTTCTTTCCGTTTTTAAGTTGAGTTACCATCATTGTTTATCATCGAGTAATTTGTCGTAATTTTGTTTCCTTAAGGCACAACAGATATCCTTCAAGTAGACTAAGTATCGAAATCTTGACTTTTGCTTGCAAGTCAAAGTCCAATCACATAGATATCCCGTGTAAAAATTTGTAGTGGTAAGCAAGATTAAGCTAGATACTATGTCAGTACCTCACTTGTCAACGATTAGGAAAAAACAAAATGAAACCACGTGATGCTCAGATCCACAAATAACATGAAGAAAATATAAAATAATAGGCTTCCTTCACCATGACAAACATTACCACAAAGCGTTATGGCTTTCGATTACGTTGGTGAAATACGAATACAAAAATCAATAAAAAAATTTACAAAAATTGTTTTATTCAACGAGATTTATAAAAGCCAAATCTGGTTATTTCAATTGTAATCCTTGAATCCCATTATATCCGAATTGATAGAAATATTCATTTGGTGCTCGACTGCTATTGCATTCAAAAGGATGCACGCTCCAACGGCCCGGTAACTTGAAACAAAATATTGATTGTTCTTATCTAAGTTGAAACATAAATAAAAATAATTTTAGATGAAAAGTAGATAATTGATACATTTTTAAAAGAAAAAAGATGTTTAAAAAAATTACCTTTTAAAAATAAAATAAATTTAATTATTTTTGAAAGAAAAAAAAGATTTTGCATAGTTACACAGTCACCGAAGTGTTTAAAAAGTTTAATAATTTTGCCATCTTTAGCATATTCTGTCTACTCTTTTTGAATTTGGTTATTTTAATTATTTTGTTTTTCTCCTATTTTTATCAAAAATATTTTGTGATATTGTATAGGAGTATTTTTTGTGCGAATTAAGAAAAAGTATTTTCAGTTTTTTAAAATAACCATATTAAAATGATTTAATTAATTAAACTTTTGATATTTAGTGTTTACTTTCTTTTACAAAAAAAAAATTTTAATTGATCTGCATGCATACTTAATTAATAGTACGACTTTGAGCAACAAATTAATTAAAGCATTAGCTAATCTAAACTATTGCAGAATTTTGAAAAAATGTAGATTTTGAAAAGCTATTATTTAGTTTTTCTTTAACTCTTTAATAAAATGAGCGTATGTTGAAAGTATCAATAAAATAGGCAGATTTACAAAAAAATGGCAGTAGAAGAAATTAACCATCAGATGTAACTGAAACTATTACATTTGAATATAGATAAATAGGCGATAAAACTCTAAATCCTTTTTTTTGTAATGTGTTTAACATGTCCTAAATTGTACACACAAAAAAAATGTGTTGAAAATTTTTATTAAAGTAACGAAAGAAGGTATTATCCTGAAAAACATCAATTTCTGTTGTTCAGACAAAACTCATCAAAGTTTATGTCATTGAGCAGTTTTTCTTAGCATCGATGACGATAACGATAATGATTTAAATAGTTTAAAAGCGTATCAGAAAAATACTGAGAAAACTTTGTAATTTAAGCAGAAGGCTGGTGTTACAAATAGGTTTTGTTATTGCAATTTGTTAATGATGCTATTTGACCTATAAAAATGTTTACTGTTTTTAAAGCTAGTAAAAGAGACTGTGCAATATAACCTCAACAGGCTTTGGGAAATGCCTAAACTTGCTATTTGGTTAAAAAATTTTATTTTTTTCTTTCAATTCTTTAATTTAATTTAATATGAAATTAAAGCACTTTGCTCAGACTGCGAAGTAGAAGCCCAAAAGTTTATTTTTTTTTCTACACAATTAAGGTTTTGTTAAATGTTAAATCTCGCTTCTTCACCAAAAATGCGAGTGCGGCCCCGCTAAATAAACTGCAGACCACGTTCTAATAGCGTGTATTATACATCGGGAACCACATGGAACACAAGGACTGATGGTTTTGGATGACGAAACTCGATGGTGACTTAACAACATCACTGCAAGCATCTGATCCGGGCAGTACAGCAACCTGGATTGTAAAAGAATAGACTCTCGGCCCCAGTCCTGTTCGTGTGTGACCTGGAGTGGATGCCTTCCAAACGACGACGACGACCACAACGAAGGGTTTGTTTCCACTATGAGCGTGAAATGGAATATTCTTTGTTTGTTGTATTGATTGTTTTTTGCTTCGCTTAGCGCTCACTTACATTTTACGCAAAAAAAGATAAATAAAAACAGCAAATAATGCTTCATTTCAAGCCTGTAGTAGAAATGAGTTTAAATGAGGAGAGAAGGGTTGAGCTAAAGCGAAGCTAAAAAATTATTTAAATGAAAGAAGAGTAAAGCTTATTTTAAAGTCTCAACCTTTATTTTACCGCTTATAGTTCCTCTAATCGGATTTTTATGAATTCTACATATTTTGCCATTGTTGTAATAAATTATGATATTTATGATAAGCTTAATTGAGAAAATCGATTATCCAAAATCGAAAGACCATATATGATAAATTTTAAAGTCTTAATTGAGAACATCCCCATCCTGTAGTTCTTTCATATCTTTGTTTCAGTATTTTTAGCTTTTATAAATGTTTAATCAATACAGTGTATAGTTCGACCGGATTTAACATAGTTTTGTATAGTGGACTAAAGCAGCGCTGTATTGATTAAACTGGGGTCGCCAAACAAATTGGGGAACACTTTTACTATAAAGTGGTTACAAAGATAATTTACTTTGACATTTAATTATTGAGGCAAGTCCGTTTTAAGAAATGATCCAGGAATCGTTGTTTGTGATCTAGAATATTAAATGTAATCACTCACAGCAAGTGATGAATTTTTTGTGCTCTATTACACTGATTAAACGTAACTGTACTGATTATATTTTGATTTCTTAGTTGTTGGTGACAAACAACTTTTAAATTGTATCACATCAACAGTAACAGACAGAACTATTATAATTGATTTCAATATGGACCAATAGCCAGCTAAGTTTCATCTAAAAACATAAAATAAATCATATATATTAAATTTTGATATGTCAAAAAAGAAAAAATAATGAAACATTTTTACAATTTTGCTTTACATTTAATTATAACATTGGAGTGGCAACCCCTATGCGTAGTTTGTAATGAAACTGTAAAAACTTGAAACACCCCAAATTAAAAGGCAGATTCGAATCAAGCATGCAAAATATCTTGAAAAAACAATCCTAACGTGAAATCTTCTAAAGTTCGCAAAAAACGAAAAAAGTTTACTGAAAATTATTTCACTCTAAGTGATATGCAATGTCAGTGCCAAGCGTGCCTGTTGGGCGATGGAACTTTCGCAAGGCCAAATGGAGTCACTGCATTGCTTTGGCAAATAAATTTGCAAAGACTTTATTGCCGCCTGATTTATTTAACGTGGATGTGGCTTATCAGAACTTCTATAACACCATTAAGAAAGCAACCAAAAAGACTATCCACGCGGGTATCGAAATAACTATATTCCATGTTGGAATTTAGAGTGTGAATCCCTCTATAAAACCTTCCTGCTGTTTCCTCAGGGAAACGACTCAAGTTTGGCTGCTACAGCTCTGCTTGCCAAGCTTGACATGAAGCGGAAGGATCAATGGTCCGAGGCAGTTCGGAGCATTAACTTCTCACACTCTAGTCGAAAAGCATGGAGTATTTTGAACAACCTTACTGGTAGGTCACGACACTCTCCTCGTCAATGTCCTGTTTCAGCCGATGCTATTGCATCTCAGCTGGTTAAAAATGGGAAATACAAGGCTGTTGATCGCAAGTCATCTCGACTTGTCTCAAGAAGTGTCTGACCTTTTGTAGGCCACAACACTAGACCCAGTAAATATCTCTTGACACTTTTTCACACAAAACATTTACTGCTGCCCTCCAACATTTATAATCAGGTAAAGCTTAGAAACCTGATTCCATCTGCCTAGAGCTTATTGTCCATACTGGAGCTGCTTTGAAATCCTGGTTACGTGACTTCCTTTCTTCCTGTTTGCGCCGACTCAAAATTTCCAAGATCTGGAGAAGAGCGCTTGTGGTCGCGATTCCAAAACCAACAAAGCCCAAGGGGGACCCAAAGAATTATCGACCGATATCTCTGCTCTGTGTCCCCTACAAGATCCTCGAGAGGCTTATCTACGCCCACGTTGAGCCATTAATCGATCCACTGCTTCCTAAAGAGCAGGCTGGGTTCCGACGCGGTAAGTCAACCATAGATCAAGTTGTTCTGCTAACCCAGAACATCAAGGATTCTTTTGAGGCTAAAAAGAAGGCCGGTGTCGTATTTGTCAATCTGACAGCGGCTTATGACACTTTCTGGCACAGTGGCCTTACCTGCAAACTGCTGAGACTTCTTTGCGATAAGCACATGGTCAAAATGATTATGGAGCTTGTCCGAAATCGAAGTTTCACCCTTACTATCGGTGACAGCAAGCAAAGCAGGCTACGTCGTCTTAAAAACGGCGTTTTTCAAGGATCTGTCTTGGCTCCCCTTCTATTTAACATCTATACGTACAATCTTCCTTTTATGATTTCTAGAAATTTTGCTTATGCTAATTATTTAGCGTTGTTGCATTCTTCTGGAAACTGGAAGGACTTGGAGGGGACCTTAAGGCAAGACATGTCCACACTTTCATTGTATCTCCAGACTTGGAAGTTGAAGCTCAGGCACACTAAGACGGTGACGGCAGCCTTTCAGTTAAATAACCGAGAAGCCAAACGTGAGCTAAAGGTCTACAACAACGGTAGACGTTTACCGTTGTTGTGATATTGTGCAATAGATGACGTAGTGTTTTCTTAAGCGCTTCTAATCTTAATCAGCGCCTTCTGCTCAAACAATTATTGGACACGCGCATCTCCAAGCATAATTGTTACAAGTTAAATATGCGCCTCTATTTCGGTTCTTCAGTCAGTTCAGAGTTATCAAGCTACTACAGCAAAAAAACTAAAAGCATTCTATTTCAATACGGTTGTTTTTTTGGCTAAGTACTTTTGTGAATTTTAATTATTGTTATTTAATAAACCTGTGTATTCGTGCAAAGATACAACAGGCAAAAGTGGCGACGAGGATTCAAGGAACTCAACTGCGTCAAGAAAGAAAAAAAGAAAATTTGTTGAATTTGCATTAAAGCTTGAATTGTCGATATGAGTGAAATTTCTGAACTGATTTTGTTGTTAAATAAGCAACACCAAGAGCAGAAGAAGCAACACCAAGAGCAAATGGCAGTTTTACGCGACGAGCATCGCGAGCAGATGACAATGCTTCAAGAGCAGCTGAAAATTCTACAAAGCAGCTTGAACAACCCGCGAGAAAATGTTCCAACACCGATGGCAAGTTTTCAACCATTCGATTCCACATCTGAGTTATGGACTGATTATTTGGCAAGGTTCCGAACATTCGTCACTGCTAACTCTGTTCCCGACAACAAGCAAGCACAAATTTTTCTTACCAACCAATCTAACTCCGTTTACAAAATGCTTAGCAACTTAGCGGCTCAGCAACAACCTGTCAAAAGCATACATGAGCTAACGATGAATGATATTCAGACGTTTATGGCAGAGCAGTTTGATCCAAAACGGTTTGTTGTCAGGGAACGTTTCAAGTTTTGGTCTGACATGAAACGCAAACCTGGCGAAACTATTCCTGAACTGGCAAGCAGAATACGACAAGATGCAGCTACGTGTGATTTTCAATCCATTAAAGATCCTTTAGATGAAGCCTTGCGAACTAAATTCATCTGTTCAGTAGACAACGAAGCAGTTTTGAAGACACTCTTCAAGCTCAAGGACGATGAACTGAAGTTTAGCAACGCCATCAGAGTGGCTCAAGAAGTGGAAGAAGCAGCCAAGGTAGCAAAGGAAACCGTACACGGTCAACCTTCTACGTCGGTGCAGAAAGTTTATCACGCAAAGTCCAAAACTTCCAAAACGCAAGAAAAGAAAACCGCCTGGTTCAGGTGTGGAAATTCTGGACATTTCAGCAAAGCTTGTCCTCACATCAAAGCTATTTGCAGCTTCTGCAAGAAGACAGGTCATCTGCAATCTGTATGCATGTCTCGACTAAGAAATAAGAAGCTTGTGAAACAACAGGTGAAATTGGTGCACAAAGTCCAATGTTCTGTTTCACCCATCTATCAAACTATTAGACTTAATGACCACAGAATTAACTTTGAAATTGATAGCGGAGCCAGTGACACATTTTGCTGTGAAGCGACGTGGCAAACGCTGGGTAAACCCACTCTACAACCTGTATCAGTTCAATATCAAGTTGCTGAAGGTAGCCCGCTACCCGTCGTGGGACAATTCCAATCAACTGCAAGTATTGATGGAAAATCACCTGACGTGACCTTTCCTGTAATTGTCACTAAGGTGCCCAATCTAAATTTACTAGGTCGTCTGGCGATGATGAAGTTGAAACTCACCAACTTAACTGATCACTTCAGAGAAAACCTAAGTTGTGCTGAATCTACTGCAACGATAGAGCACGTCACTACAACTGGTCCAGAAAACTCTTTAGATGCGGCATGTATTCAATTATGTGGAGAGTTTCCTACTTTATTTGAATCTACATTGGGTTGTCTAAAAGATTTTTCGCTGGACATACGGTTTAAACCTGAAGCTAAACCTATTTTCAAGAAGCCAAGACCTGTTCCGTTCTCAATCCTACAAGATTTAAACGAAGCATACGAAGCAGGAATTAAGAGAGGTGTATGGGAGCTTACAGATTTTAACTCGTACGGCACCCCCGTGGTTCCTATTCGAAAGTCTCCTTTGCCAGGTCAAGCAAAAGCAAGCATCCGAGTTTGTGGAGATTATTCGGTGACTGTAAACTCGCAACTGGAAGACCATCGTCAACCAATCCCTCTCCCAGAAGATCTAATGCGCAAGCTAGGACGTGGTTACTGCTTTAGTAAGATTGATCTAGCTAATGCATATAATCAAATCTGTCTTTCTCCTGACAGCCAGAAGAAGCTGGCTCTCAGCACTCACAAAGGAGTTTTGCTTCAGAAAAGACTTCCTTTCGGAATTAAATCCGCACCAGGGTATTTCCAAGAAATCATGGAACAGTTAACGCAAAATTTGCGAGGAGTTGCCGTGTATTTCGATGATATTTTGGTAAGTGGTGACAACGCAAAAGATCATTTGATGAACCTGCGAGCTTTGTTCAAAAGATTAGAAGAAAAAGGTCTTCGCTGCAACCGTGAAAAATGTGTTTTCGGCCAAGTATCAATTGATTACCTGGGTCACACTTTATCAAGTCGAGGAATTGCAAAAGGGTCCAAAGTTGATGCCATACTAGAAATGCCTACACCCAAGAACATTTCTACGTTAAAATCTTTTTTAGCATTCGTGCAGTTTTATTCTAAATTCTTACCTCCATATTTTTCGGAAATCACCGAGCCGTTGTACAAGCTTACACGCAAAGGACAACAGTGGAATTGGGGTGAAGAAGAAGCGACATCTTTCAAAAAGATCAAACGGTTACTATGCACAGAGACTGTACTTGCGCACTATGACCCATCTCTTCCGTTGGGTTTATCTTGTGACGCCTCAGAATCCGGAATTGGAGCGGTATTATTTCATCGCTTTGCAGACGGAAGCGAGCGTCCGATTCTCAATATTTCTAAAATCTTATCGGCGACACAAAGACGCTACAGCCAAATACAGAAAGAAGCACTATCCTTAGTGTACGCTTTGAAGAAATTTCATCAGTTTCTCTACGGTCGTAAGTTCATTGTGGTTACCGATCACAAACCTTTAGTGACCTTGTTTGCCCCTGATAAAGGTACTCCTGCAATGGCCGCGAATCGACTTGCACGATGGGCATTACTAGTCCACAATGAAATCACGATAGAAGCGTAAGGCTAAGACAACGATAAAAACGTAATTGAATAGGAAGGTACAAAGCCTATTTTAAAACTTTAATTGAAGGACGGCAACCAGCAGTTTTTTCCATCTCTTTGTTGTAGTGATTGTTGATTTTTAAAAAATCAATACCGTGTACATGTTAACCGAATTTATCTCAGCTTTAAAGAAAAAACATGCTTTACAAAAGTAGTGAAAAAACTCTTAAATTTTGGTATTTTACACAATTTATTGATTGAAGAAAAGACAAGCTATTTAAGTGACAGCTTGTAAAGATGGGAATATGCCCTTCAATGTAATCCTCCCAAAGAACCTCAGTCAACTTATCCTTTGTATTAATACAAAGCTTAGAGATCCCGCTTTAGCAAAAGAAATGTTAAAATTTGGCTTCTTACTACTTTTCATGTTTTTTCTTGTCATGCCAAGATAAGTTGAACCTACGATTTCGTGCTTACGCAAGGTACTCTTACCATGCTAAACATTTGAGTTTTGCCATAATATTGATTGAGTTACAAATCATATTTTCATTGCATTTATTTATTCTATCCCAAAATAAAATAAAACAATTATTCATTATGTTTTTATTCGAAAGTTGTTGATATTATCTGTTATGTTTTTAATTGATAAACTGAGTCAATCAAGCATTCGGTTTACGATTAGAATTTACAAAAAATTTAAAGTAATAGTAAAGATATTTAATATCTTTGTTGTAATATTAATTTTATAGTAGTTGTACAAATACATCAAATATGATAGCAAAATTAGGTCTGATAAAAGACGTTATAAAAATAATTGCTCTAAAACTCAAAAAAAAATTCACTAAGCAAGAAAAAAGAAAATTTCTAAAATTAGAAATCCTATGTTTTTATTGAATAAATTCTATCCCATCAGTTATTAATTAATTTTTGTAAAACCATCAAACAATAGGAAAAAAACACAATTATAAATTTTTTAGTTTTTTCTTGAAGTAAATATCTTTTTTAGAGTTTCGTTCATAAAAAAAATAAAAATATTCGCTTACGTGAAAATGGATTGGATAATTTTATGTATTTTAGTTTCCATTTATTATTCTGCTAACACAGTTTTTGTTCAATACTCAACAGCTGAACAAGTCAATCTTAAAGAAAACTGTGGACAACAATTAGTAACACAAATTCAATCTGCAGTTAAGGACCTGCTTAAGAATCTTCGAAAAGAAATGAGTTGTGCTCATCGAAAACAAGCTGGTTAAAAAATTTGTGTCTTTAAATTGCTTTGAATAATTATTTTACAAATACTCAATGTCGAATTTTATGAATTTTGCAAAAAAGTTACTTAACAATTTACAACCAGAAATTAAGACGACCCCAAAAATAAGCAAACAACTTTCAGCATAACGTCATATAAAAAACAGTCATACTTTGTAAAATCCATAGATTTTTTAATCAGCATAATAAGTCCAGTTTTAATTATTTTTGCATTTGTCACAAAAGTCCGGGTTTTTAACCAAATTTAAATAAACAATAGCTAATGGAACGTCATCGATCCAGCAGTATACCACCACAAGTAGTTGTGTTATCAGACGATTGGGCCACAAACCTATCGGCTATCGTGTTCCAAAAATATTTTTATTCAAATAAAATTATCTCTTTGTATCATGATTGCTGGAACGTTTTAATAATTTTAAAATATAAAAGCCAATTATTATTTTATTAGTTTTGATGTTTTATTTCGAACTTTAGTTATCAGTTTTAACGTTTCAAGTACATAACTTAACTCATTTTCGTTGGCTTGAAAATAGTTGTGTCTTGTATTTTTTTCTTTTGATTTAGATAATCAATTTCGTCTAAAAGTGCGACACCTTAACCTTTATCAAGATCGCATATAAAAATAGATTTATTATTTTTAAGATTATCAAGCGCAATAATCCTGACAATTGTTTTTCTTCAAATAGAAGTAAGCAGATTTATATTTGCTGTATAAATTAAATAAAATTCTTTTAAATTTTGTTCTTTGGTTTGATTTTAAAGAAAACGGTACTTTACCACATATGTAGATTTTTGAAAACAGTTTGAACATTAACAATATTAAGATGCAAAATAAAGATGCAAAGTTTTTAATCTTTAGTTAATATTTTAATTTCATTTTCTGTTTAAAGCCGATGAGAAAGGTTTCCAATTATAAAACTCGTTGTAGTTGCATTTAAAACATTTCATCCAAGGCTAAGAAATTTGTTTTGATGTCTATTGTGATATGAATATTTTTCTTCTTGGGATATACTTTTCAAAATTTTTTGAGCGTATATCATCGATATGGGTTCTATGTTAGAGGCTAGCTGCTTAGTTGGTAACACGGGCCACGACAAATCCGGTATGAATTGATGTTATATAATTTAGCTGCTTAGCGAAGTTATATAATTGCTTTTTGCCAATCAATAAGTGACTTTTTACCACTTTGAATTTTTGCAGTAATTAACTTCTTACAAAAAGTTTGAACTTGAGGCAAACATAAACAATTAAAAATGCGCTTGATAATCTTAAAATGATAAGTTGATTGTTTTATGAAATTCCGATAAAGGTCAAGGTGTTGCACATTTTAAACAAAATTGATTATCTAACTAAAATGGAAAAAATACTAGAAGATACAATTATATCAATTTTAAAATATAAGATAATTTATCCCGGATATCAAGATTGAACAGACTTACGCTAAGTAATTAAAATATTTATATAAACCAGGGGTGGGCAAACTTTTTAGCTCGCGGGGCGCATTTGGATGTTGAATTTGTTCGCGGGCCGCACTATATTGATCTCTTAAAAATAAAAATTTTTACTTTGCTTCTGCATCCGATTTCTGAGTTTTCAAGTCCAGAATGAAGTGCCCTCTAAAAAAAGGTTTTCACTTTGATTCTGCCTCGGATTTCTTGGTTTTCTAAAAATCAGTGATCGCTAAAAGCAACGACCAAAAATTTGGTTGAAGACAAAAAACAATAATTTTTTTAAAGTATTTATTTAAAGCCTTCGCGGGCCGCAAAAAAGGTTGTTGCGGGCCGTAGTTTTCCCACTCCTGGTATAAACAAAACATTCTATAAACTTTAAAACATTGCTGAGTAAAAAATTTTTTGTTATTACCTGGTCAGTCTTGAAAAAATTTTTTGAATAGACTTAACATTTTTTACGTTTTATTCTTAGTTATTCAATTAAATTTCGTTGTTATATTTTTTCAATTAAAAAGAAGAATTATAGGTATCACCGGCATATGCTTGTAAAAACTTCAAATGTAGGCCTAGTTGTAACTATTAAAAATGTAACAAAATTTTTAAAAAAATTGCAATTTTACCAGAGATTTATAATAAATGACCAAATTATGCTTAAAAAATTAAAAAAATTTTTACAGGTATGCTAAATTATTTAGCTCAACCAAAAAAAAATCCCGTAACAAAACTTGAAATTTTTATTGCAGTACCTCGTACAGAAATCTGCCAAAATGCAACAGAAAATAAAACATACCAAGTCCAAATCAATGACAAACTAATTCAAGTTTATTGTGAAGTCAATTCTGAAAATAAATGGCTTGTATGAAGCAACGCAACTATTGCTACTTACAACTATAAATTAAATAATTCTTTTCTATTTTTTACTTGTAGGTGATTCAACGACGTATTAACGGAAGTGTGGATTTTTATCGGAATTGGAGCGAATATCAACAAGGATTCGGGAACAAAGAAGGTGAATTTTGGTTAGGTAAGTGAAAAGAAACGTTTTACAAAACAGGGTTTCAAATATTTTACACTAAAATCCCCAAGAATCAGTTTTGAACCATTTCTAATTATAATTTCCTTTCATTTATTAACTAAAAAACCTTTTCAACAAAATTAAGTGACTTTTCTTCAATTAGATATAAATACTGTATTAATACAGTATACGTGTTATTTGCGAAATTTAGTAATTGTTTGAAAAAGATGTGCTATACCAATAAGTAAAAAGTCATTGTCCATTTATCCAATATATGCCAAATAAACCCAATAAATTTAGCATCAAATTTTGGCTATTATTAATAGTAGATTCAAAATCAAACTATTTCTGCAATGTAAACCTTATCTAGGAAAAGGTTCATCTCTAAAAAAAAGGAAAATCTTTTTTAAACTAATATAAGTCTTTTTCTTTGAAAACCCTATTTCAAATAAGGATGCAATTTTACTACAGATAATTGTTTTACTAAAATTGGAAAAAACAGTTATTGTAGGATGTGTAAGAAAGCAAAAAATAGAAATACATAATGTACAATCCGCCATGAAAGGAATCCCTCTTTTTTTCCTCGGAAATGTTCTTTTCTCAATCAGGGTGTTCACTTACAATGTACAAATTCAAAAAGAACAAAATAGTTTATATTTTAAGTTCCATGCATAAGAAGTTCTTTGTTAATAAAAATCAAAAGAAAAAAACTCCTTTGAACAGTTGATTACTAAAGCAAAACTGAAGCTGATTTAATGGATTAAATCAGATTCTCGAATTCATACATGCAAATCAGCAGCCAGAAGATGGTCAATTGCATTTTTTCACAGTCATTGATTGTGCTTGCATAAATGCTTTGGTTTTATATAAAGAAACTATAAAGTTGTTATTTCAAAAAGAAAATTCCTACTGCATATTTAATCAAAGAACTACGTAGTTTTAACAAAGCTGCCAAACCTAAACTTCTTTTAAATCCACAATGTTAAAATATCTGTATTTCTGATTCTAAAAATACACCAAGAAATTTAAAGCGAAAACATTGCCAAATAAAAATTGTTCTAATAAATCTAATAACTCCTGTATAAAATGCAGATTTTGGATTGTTTGTTGTCGCTTGCACGCAAAAATCTGTTGTAGATTGGACGCAAAGCAAAAAATAAATTGCAATGTGTTCAAACTGCATTTAAATGCTAATAATTTTTTTTATTTGACTTATTAAAATATACAGAAATTTTTGTTATGTAATATAAAAAATAACGTAAGATGTTAATTTGTGTCAAAAATGACCCATTCAGTCTTTTTATTTTGTAAAAAAACTTTGGGTTTTTACTGTTAAAGTGGGTTATCGTCGCATAAAATGTGGGATCGTATTTCTAAAATTCTAAATGAACGATGTATTTCAAAATTTTTAAAACAAGCTTACTTTACAAAAAGGCAATAATTTCTTTTATTTAATTTTAACATTATAAAGATTGTGCTAATTATACTGTACTTTCATTGAGATGGTGTGAGTATAAAGTAAACGTAACTTTCTCGCAGGTGGTAAAGTGTTTGTAAACAACTATTTAATAGTGACTTTAATTCACGTAACCAAAGTTCAAATAATACCCTTATCATTTTACATTGATCTTAGACACTCCATAAAATTTCTTTGTGTTTTATTGTCTCGCTATTGGTTATAGCTTACAGTTATATCTTTTTTCTATATCGGTTGTTGCTTTGTTAAACTCGACGGCAGGATATTGAACAAACAAGTTACTTTTTTCGAAGCGAAGTTTTTAATAAAAAAACAAATAAAGAAACGTGAATGCGTAATAAGTTAGCGCAAAAGTATTGAAAGACTTACTAATAAATTATTGTAAAAAAAGCAACAAAATTCAATGTAATCAAATTAAACAGATATTCTGTGCAACTTTCGTTTATACATAAGAAAAATTTTCAAGGGCAGAAATTTTTCTATTCTATCCAATAAATTCTTCTATTCGTATTTTTCTAGACAGGAAATTACAATTTATACATTATAGTTATGTGATGATCTTATTGTATTTCAGATGACTCTTTAACTGATCACAGCAATCAGCAATTTACAACAAAGGATCGGGATAACGATAACGATAAACATTGTAATTGTGCAGTTCGATTTCACGAAGCTTGGTGGTACAAAAGTTGTCATGTTTCCAACTTGAATGGAAAATATGTTAATAATGGAAATATTAACAACAGTGGTGTAGTTTGGTACAGCTGGAAGAATAGCCATTACTCTTTGAAGAAAGTTAAAATAAAGATTAGACCAAATACAATCGATTAAACTTATTTTTTGTTATAAATTACTACTAATTTTGTTTATAAAAATACAACCAACTCATATATCAAACGTATAAATGGTTTGAAAGTTGTTTTTTAAGTATTTTTTTATGTTATAATATTGAATTTTTTAGAATCAGTGTGAAATTGCGTCAAACATGGCAACTACCATATATTCGTTTGACCAACCCGGTTTCTTGGAATAAAAGTTTGCGTTTTTTTTTCAAGTCACCACTAGTAAATTTTTTCACTAGGTATATTTGATTGTACTCGTATGGCCACCTCCCTTTTCAAAAATTCTCGGTACGCCACTGGCCACATTTATTTAAATATAATTGCAATGTTCGTCGTTTGGAGAGGTATCCACTCCAGGTCAGACACAAACAGGACTAAGGCACAGGGTTTATTTTTTTACTATCCCAGGCTGCTGTAATGCCTGGATCAGATGCTGGCAGTGATGTTGTTAAGCCAGCATCGGGTTTCGTCATTCAAAACCCTAAGATCTCGTGTTTTATGTGGTGCTCGATGTATAGGGCACGCTGTTAGAACATGGTCTGCGGTTTGTTTAGAGGCGCAACACTCGAAGTTCGGTAAAGGAGCGAGAGCCCAACTGTGCATGGACAATTAGAATTGCCCAACACCAGTCCGTAGGCGGTTGAGCTTAACTCAAGCTGCTCGGGGTAAGCCCATAGCAACTGGCCTGGCACCGGTCCCGGGCACAAAAACACGGACCCTGGAAGCATTTTCACAGTACTCTAGTACTACTCACAGTACTATTCACAGTACTACTCTACAATTTTAGTAATATTAATTAACTTTAAATTTGCACACACATATAAAAAATTAACAACAACAAAAAACAATGTATATATATTTTTTTATCTGTTTTTTGCTGTTGTTAATTTTTTATGTGTGTGTGTGTAAATTTAAAGTTAATTAATATTACTAAATTTGTAGTAACCTGATGAGCCCTGAAGTAAGCCGAAAACGTTCGTCTTTATATAATAATTTTTTAATGTTTGTTTAATAAATGCTGAATCCATTATGGCTGCTTTTTTCAATTGTTGTCTGGTTGAAAAAAACAACCTCTTTACCGAAATTTTACTTTAGAATTAGCAGCAAAAGAGGTACACCAGTAAAAGATCTTCGGCAGATCGAAAGGTATGGTTTAAAAATAGTGAAATTAAAATTAGACGTAAAATCTTTTAAAACTTGCGTTAATCTTGACATTTGCCCACAATTCCTTAAATTCAAAGCACCAAACCTCAAGATTTACAGGAACACAAAAGATTTGTATCGTCTAATCGTTCTTAAAAAGTTTAAAAAAATTAAGAAAGATCTTGGGCGAGCAGAAAGTAGTTATATCACAAAAAAACCTATCCTGCCAAATCTAAGCACCATAGAAAAATTATATTTAAACTTAATGCTTACAGAAAAAATTTCAAGCTACTGCCAAGAACATTTTGGTCACTCACAGGAAAAAACTGATTCGCCTTTGGTTAAGAGAACGCCGTAAATCTCCGGATTGTGTAAAAAATTTAAGTAGTAGAAATTTAACAACTGAAGAAGAAGACGCTCTACGGTTTGGTCTTGATAACCATATTTTACCAAAAAAACTACAAACAGATGATATCAAAGCGCAGATAGAAAAACTGTTTTATTTTATCAACAAGGAGAATAAACTTATTGACAACAACTTTAAAGACGAAGTCAAATTTATGTTCAAGAAATTCGTTAATGCCGGTAAGAGAATTTGTACTCACCCCAAAAACGCAACTCTTCATAATACCTTAAAAAAACTGGGCGATAACTCCAGAATTAAAGTTTGTAAATTCGATAAAGGGAAAGGGTAGTCATTTTGGACAGCCATGACTACTACGCAAAACTGGATTGCATAATCAATGATAGCTCAAAATTTTATGAAATTAATCAAGACACCAAAGTTCATCCGATAATTAAAAAACAAAAATCCATTAATTATTATGTCAACAAATATCTAAAATCATATGGAAGTGAAACAGTAAAAAACTTCATTCCGAAAGGCAGTAATCCAGGAAAAATGTACGGTCTCATCAAAGTCCACAAAAATAATAACCCAGCAAGGCCAGTGATATCGATGATTGGCACCCCAGATTATCAACTTGCCAAATTTCTTCATTCAATAATCAAAAGTTACATACTAGATTCATACATGTTACATTCTACTGATCACTTTCTTGATAAATTAAATTACTTCCAATTTAAAGCGGATCACAAACTTGTTAGCTTTGACGTTCAATCTCTGTTCACAAATGTTCCTCTGGATGAAACCATTATATAATTGCTGACTACATCTACACAAAAAATAACCAGATTAAAGACAATCTACCTTAATTGAAAAAAGAAGTATTTATAAAACTGCTGTGTTTGGCCAACCAAGGAATGTTTTTATATAAAGACAAATTATATCAACAACATGATGGTGTCAGTATGGGTTCTCCACTGGCTCTGACTTTAGCCAATTTTTTTCTTACTCACATAGAAAATAAGTTATTAGGGAAAAAATTAGACTTTTATCCAAAATTGTATTCTAGATATGTTGATGACATATTTGCTGTATTTGATAATTCTGATCACTGCACTAAATTTCTCGATTTGCTTAATTTTCAACATAATAATATTAAATTCACAGTGGAGCTCCCTTCTGACACCATACCATTTCTTGACGTTGAAATTAGGCTCAATGAAACAGGGATTGATACTTGGATATACAGAAAACTTACAAACACCAATCTAATTTTGAATTTTAACGCGCTGTGTCCCACTAAATGGAAGTCTGGATTAATTCTATGTTTTTTTAAATCGAGCCAAGCGTATTTGTTCCTCCAATTTTTTGTTTGATAAAGAAGTTAGTATGTTAAAAAAGATGTTTTTGAATAATGGTTATCCTTCATCATTTTTTGATAAAATTCTTGCGAGCTTTCAATCTTCTAACAAATTTTCTCAAAACATTAGCTTTGAAAATAGGTTTTGTATACCGTATTTGGGTAAGGAATCACATCACTTTGCAAATCGTCTTTCTGCATTAATAAAAAACAAGTGCAATTTAAAAGTATCTCCTATCTATAAAACTTTTAAAGTAGTCAATTATTTTCAGTTAAAATCCAAAACTCCTGTGGCTCTTTGCTCAAATTTTGTCTATAAATTCTCGTGTTCGTGCGATACGAACAAGACATACATCGGTATGTCCTTCAGACATTTGATCACTGGAGTCCGGGAGCATCTGAATTTCAAAAGTCTACAGGATAGTGCAATTAAAGATTATATTTTGTCGTGTGAAAAGTGTTTTAATAATCGGTTTGATGAAAACAATTTTGTAATAATACGTAAATGCAAATCAGAATTTTGTTCTAAGATTCACGAAGCTCTACTCATAAAAAAGTTAAGTCCAAAATTAAATCGACAAATGTTCGCAAACGGAGCTTCATATTTATTGAATATATTTTGATTTTAATATTTTTTCTTTTTTTCTTCAATGACATCATAATCTGAAATTTAATTTGTATCAATTTGGTTTCTCTCTCGTTTTGATTTAAAATTTAGCCTGTTAGTCAAAAGTACAGACTTTTTTTTAAAAAAATATATACATTGTTTTTTGCTGTTGTTAATTTTTTATGTGTGTATGTAAAAAATCAATTAGATTAGAAAACGACAAAATTCATGACTTACAAAAAAAAATATTAGATAAAAGTCATAGTAGTACAAGCTAATGGAGCAGGGAGCAAGTGCAAATTGGTCAATTGGTCAATTAGTCTTCATTAAATTTCTCTGATGTAAATGGAGCAGAAATTATTGGTTGCGCCAAAATATCACACAGATTTAATGTGAATACTTTTTTTGGTTTTCTTATGAAGAAAACCTATCGTTTGTGCAGGTAAAAACTAAATAAAAAAGGTGTTCACAGTAAACCTTTGTGATATTTAGGTATCTCTATAAAATGTTGCAAAATCATGATTTGTGTAATTGTCAAAAAATTTGGATAAAAATATATTGACGCCCAAAATTTGGAGTTGGTAGGTTATGCTATTAATCCTATTTAATACTACGCGTAATTTAATAAAAAAATTTTTGAAAGAGAAAATAATAAAGGGCCCAAATTTAGCAGTAGTTTATCGGGTGTTTGCACTCGTTTATGTAAAATTGCAATAGTTGCAAATATGAAAGCTAAGTTTTTGTAAAATATTATTGTTAAGTTTTCTTCTTTTCCTGGTATCGAATCATTGGGCAATTGTTTACTATGCGCAATTTCATTTAGTTACTCCCCTTAACGTTAAAAATTTCTCAAACTGGCCTTTACTTTAATTACCATTGATTTTTGCCAGGTTTTTTTTATAATTTCATTAGTTCAATCTGTTTGAATATGCTTTAATTGTTATATAAGTTTAAGTTTTGTCTAGTATATGCAAACAAGCTTTTTGGTTTAGCAATAATTTTTAGTGGGACTCGTTGGAAAATAATCAGATTAAGTTGCATCAAAATTTTTTCGCATTAAGTTAAAAAGATCTTTTTATAGAAACCATTTGGTTACCACTCCCACTTAACCGCTGTGACTCTATGCGTAGTTCGTTCTCTCTTGTGAACACTAACTAAATTCACTGTTTTTAAATCTGTATGAGAGCTAAATAGAACAGCTTGAAGCAATCAGAAAATAACAACTTTCTTTCAAGCATGTTGATGATGGCAAAAAACAGAAGCCATAAGTCATTTTGGCTCAAAAAAAAATGTAAGAGTTCACAAGATGTTTTTTCTTGCTCTGGATAATAGCATCAAAAAAATGACGGCCACTTGCAACATTTTTTGTCTGTTGGTTGTCATGGGATCAAATACTTACATTTAGGTTTGTTGAATTAAAGATACATTGAGTTAAAGACATAATTTTTTTATAAAACTTTGGAAAGTCTTTGTCTCGAATAGAGAAAATGTCGTCAAAAAATCTTGAAGCAAATTCACAAAGAAAATTAATTGGGGTTTACCCCTTTAAATGCCAAATCTATCAATCTAGCAAAGTAGAAACAAAGTGTGCAAAAACAATTTTCGTTAGTGCATTAGGACAGCGTATGCAGAAAATAACAATGTTTAGCGCCGTCTAACGGATATAGTTGTGGGTCGCGTTTGCCGTTTGCTACTTATTGAAGGTTTCCGGATGTTGACGATCTTAATATCACCGAGTCGTCACGTACTTTGATGAAAAAAGAGGGAAAAGCTTTAGGGATAATTTTTCTTTTGCTTTAAACACTTGCTGTGGTTAAAAATCACTTTTGTTTTTTTGTAAATAACTTCGTTGGCTTGATAGGGTTTACGAGCCAGTTAAGAAAGCTCTGACACCATTGAACAAAAAATGACGGATTTTCTCGTTAAGCAAGAATTCCACATGAATTAATGAATTTCTGAAAATAAGAAGTTGTTGGAAGCCTCTTCTTAATAAGAGAGATCAAAATCTTTGAAATGCCGGTAAATTTGTTTTTTATTTTATTTTTTATTTTTATCTCTATATTTATCTTTCTGACTCGCAGGAAAGCGATGGAGGCGCTAATACATAGGGTAAGCAATTACCCCGACCTGCTTCCGGAGATGCCAAGATATTGCTGTCGCTAGTAATTTAGTAGAGATATTACTATAATTTAGAACTGCTTGCCAAGACCACCAAGCAGGGGAAGGTTCCGTAAAATTTCTTTCCCAAGGACACAACAGAATAGTGCAAGTGGGTTTTAAACTGAGACCGTGTCGATCATCAGTCAGTCAAAAGTTTGCCCACCCCTGGTTTATATAAATATTTTAATTACTTAGCGTAAGTCTGTTCAATCTTGATATCCGGGATAAATTATCTTATATTTTAAAATTGATATAATTGTATCTTCTAGTATTTTTTCCATTTTAGTTAGATAATCAATTTTGTTTAAAATGTGCAACACCTTGACCTTTATCGGAATTTCATAAAACAATCAACTTATCATTTTAAGATTATCAAGCGCATTTTTAATTGTTTATGTTTGCCTCAAGTTCAAACTTTTTGTAAGAAGTTAATTACTGCAAAAATTCAAAGTGGTAAAAAGTCACTTATTGATTGGCAAAAAGCAATTATATAACTTCGCTAAGCAGCTAAATTATATAACATCAATTCATACCGGATTTGTCGTGGCCCGTGTTACCAACTAAGCAGCTAGCCTCTAACATAGAACCCATATCGATGATATACGCTCAAAAAATTTTGAAAAGTATATCCCAAGAAGAAAAATATTCATATCACAATAGACATCAAAACAAATTTCTTAGCCTTGGATGAAATGTTTTAAATGCAACTACAACGAGTTTTATAATTGGAAACCTTTCTCATCGGCTTTAAACAGAAAATGAAATTAAAATATTAACTAAAGATTAAAAACTTTGCATCTTTATTTTGCATCTTAATATTGTTAATGTTCAAACTGTTTTCAAAAATCTACATATGTGGTAAAGTACCGTTTTCTTTAAAATCAAACCAAAGAACAAAATTTAAAAGAATTTTATTTAATTTATACAGCAAATATAAATCTGCTTACTTCTATTTGAAGAAAAACAATTGTCAGGATTATTGCGCTTGATAATCTTAAAAATAATAAATCTATTTTTATATGCGATCTTGATAAAGGTTAAGGTGTCGCACTTTTAGACGAAATTGATTATCTAAATCAAAAGAAAAAAATACAAGACACAACTATTTTCAAGCCAACGAAAATGAGTTAAGTTATGTACTTGAAACGTTAAAACTGATAACTAAAGTTCGAAATAAAACATCAAAACTAATAAAATAATAATTGGCTTTTATATTTTAAAATTATTAAAACGTTCCAGCAATCATGATACAAAGAGATAATTTTATTTGAATAAAAATATTTTTGGAACACGATAGCCGATAGGTTTGTGGCCCAATCGTCTGATAACACAACTACTTGTGGTGGTATACTGCTGGATCGATGACGTTCCATTAGCTATTGTTTATTTAAATTTGGTTAAAAACCCGGACTTTTGTGACAAATGCAAAAATAATTAAAACTGGACTTATTATGCTGATTAAAAAATCTATGGATTTTACAAAGTATGACTGTTTTTTATATGACGTTATGCTGAAAGTTGTTTGCTTATTTTTGGGGTCGTCTTAATTTCTGGTTGTAAATTGTTAAGTAACTTTTTTGCAAAATTCATAAAATTCGACATTGAGTATTTGTAAAATAATTATTCAAAGCAATTTAAAGACACAAATTTTTTAACCAGCTTGTTTTCGATGAGCACAACTCATTTCTTTTCGAAGATTCTTAAGCAGGTCCTTAACTGCAGATTGAATTTGTGTTACTAATTGTTGTCCACAGTTTTCTTTAAGATTGACTTGTTCAGCTGTTGAGTATTGAACAAAAACTGTGTTAGCAGAATAATAAATGGAAACTAAAATACATAAAATTATCCAATCCATTTTCACGTAAGCGAATATTTTTATTTTTTTTATGAACGAAACTCTAAAAAAGATATTTACTTCAAGAAAAAACTAAAAAATTTATAATTGTGTTTTTTTCCTATTGTTTGATGGTTTTACAAAAATTAATTAATAACTGATGGGATAGAATTTATTCAATAAAAACATAGGATTTCTAATTTTAGAAATTTTCTTTTTTCTTGCTTAGTGAATTTTTTTTTGAGTTTTAGAGCAATTATTTTTATAACGTCTTTTATCAGACCTAATTTTGCTATCATATTTGATGTATTTGTACAACTACTATAAAATTAATATTACAACAAAGATATTAAATATCTTTACTATTACTTTAAATTTTTTGTAAATTCTAATCGTAAACCGAATGCTTGATTGACTCAGTTTATCAATTAAAAACATAACAGATAATATCAACAACTTTCGAATAAAAACATAATGAATAATTGTTTTATTTTATTTTGGGATAGAATAAATAAATGCAATGAAAATATGATTTGTAACTCAATCAATATTATGGCAAAACTCAAATGTTTAGCATGGTAAGAGTACCTTGCGTAAGCACGAAATCGTAGGTTCAACTTATCTTGGCATGACAAGAAAAAACATGAAAAGTAGTAAGAAGCCAAATTTTAACATTTCTTTTGCTAAAGCGGGATCTCTAAGCTTTGTATTAATACAAAGGATAAGTTGACTGAGGTTCTTTGGGAGGATTACATTGAAGGGCATATTCCCATCTTTACAAGCTGTCACTTAAATAGCTTGTCTTTTCTTCAATCAATAAATTGTGTAAAATACCAAAATTTAAGAGTTTTTTCACTACTTTTGTAAAGCATGTTTTTTCTTTAAAGCTGAGATAAATTCGGTTAACATGTACACGGTATTGATTTTTTAAAAATCAACAATCACTACAACAAAGAGATGGAAAAAACTGCTGGTTGCCGTCCTTCAATTAAAGTTTTAAAATAGGCTTTGTACCTTCCTATTCAATTACGTTTTTATCGTTGTCTTAGCCTTACGCTTCTATCGTGATTTCATTGTGGACTAGTAATGCCCATCGTGCAAGTCGATTCGCGGCCATTGCAGGAGTACCTTTATCAGGGGCAAACAAGGTCACTAAAGGTTTGTGATCGGTAACCACAATGAACTTACGACCGTAGAGAAACTGATGAAATTTCTTCAAAGCGTACACTAAGGATAGTGCTTCTTTCTGTATTTGGCTGTAGCGTCTTTGTGTCGCCGATAAGATTTTAGAAATATTGAGAATCGGACGCTCGCTTCCGTCTGCAAAGCGATGAAATAATACCGCTCCAATTCCGGATTCTGAGGCGTCACAAGATAAACCCAACGGAAGAGATGGGTCATAGTGCGCAAGTACAGTCTCTGTGCATAGTAACCGTTTGATCTTTTTGAAAGATGTCGCTTCTTCTTCACCCCAATTCCACTGTTGTCCTTTGCGTGTAAGCTTGTACAACGGCTCGGTGATTTCCGAAAAATATGGAGGTAAGAATTTAGAATAAAACTGCACGAATGCTAAAAAAGATTTTAACGTAGAAATGTTCTTGGGTGTAGGCATTTCTAGTATGGCATCAACTTTGGACCCTTTTGCAATTCCTCGACTTGATAAAGTGTGACCCAGGTAATCAATTGATACTTGGCCGAAAACACATTTTTCACGGTTGCAGCGAAGACCTTTTTCTTCTAATCTTTTGAACAAAGCTCGCAGGTTCATCAAATGATCTTTTGCGTTGTCACCACTTACCAAAATATCATCGAAATACACGGCAACTCCTCGCAAATTTTGCGTTAACTGTTCCATGATTTCTTGGAAATACCCTGGTGCGGATTTAATTCCGAAAGGAAGTCTTTTCTGAAGCAAAACTCCTTTGTGAGTGCTGAGAGCCAGCTTCTTCTGGCTGTCAGGAGAAAGACAGATTTGATTATATGCATTAGCTAGATCAATCTTACTAAAGCAGTAACCACGTCCTAGCTTGCGCATTAGATCTTCTGGGAGAGGGATTGGTTGACGATGGTCTTCCAGTTGCGAGTTTACAGTCACCGAATAATCTCCACAAACTCGGATGCTTGCTTTTGCTTGACCTGGCAAAGGAGACTTTCGAATAGGAACCACGGGGGTGCCGTACGAGTTAAAATCTGTAAGCTCCCATACACCTCTCTTAATTCCTGCTTCGTATGCTTCGTTTAAATCTTGTAGGATTGAGAACGGAACAGGTCTTGGCTTCTTGAAAATAGGTTTAGCTTCAGGTTTAAACCGTATGTCCAGCGAAAAATCTTTTAGACAACCCAATGTAGATTCAAATAAAGTAGGAAACTCTCCACATAATTGAATACATGCCGCATCTAAAGAGTTTTCTGGACCAGTTGTAGTGACGTGCTCTATCGTTGCAGTAGATTCAGCACAACTTAGGTTTTCTCTGAAGTGATCAGTTAAGTTGGTGAGTTTCAACTTCATCATCGCCAGACGACCTAGTAAATTTAGATTGGGCACCTTAGTGACAATTACAGGAAAGGTCACGTCAGGTGATTTTCCATCAATACTTGCAGTTGATTGGAATTGTCCCACGACGGGTAGCGGGCTACCTTCAGCAACTTGATATTGAACTGATACAGGTTGTAGAGTGGGTTTACCCAGCGTTTGCCACGTCGCTTCACAGCAAAATGTGTCACTGGCTCCGCTATCAATTTCAAAGTTAATTCTGTGGTCATTAAGTCTAATAGTTTGATAGATGGGTGAAACAGAACATTGGACTTTGTGCACCAATTTCACCTGTTGTTTCACAAGCTTCTTATTTCTTAGTCGAGACATGCATACAGATTGCAGATGACCTGTCTTCTTGCAGAAGCTGCAAATAGCTTTGATGTGAGGACAAGCTTTGCTGAAATGTCCAGAATTTCCACACCTGAACCAGGCGGTTTTCTTTTCTTGCGTTTTGGAAGTTTTGGACTTTGCGTGATAAACTTTCTGCACCGACGTAGAAGGTTGACCGTGTACGGTTTCCTTTGCTACCTTGGCTGCTTCTTCCACTTCTTGAGCCACTCTGATGGCGTTGCTAAACTTCAGTTCATCGTCCTTGAGCTTGAAGAGTGTCTTCAAAACTGCTTCGTTGTCTACTGAACAGATGAATTTAGTTCGCAAGGCTTCATCTAAAGGATCTTTAATGGATTGAAAATCACACGTAGCTGCATCTTGTCGTATTCTGCTTGCCAGTTCAGGAATAGTTTCGCCAGGTTTGCGTTTCATGTCAGACCAAAACTTGAAACGTTCCCTGACAACAAACCGTTTTGGATCAAACTGCTCTGCCATAAACGTCTGAATATCATTCATCGTTAGCTCATGTATGCTTTTGACAGGTTGTTGCTGAGCCGCTAAGTTGCTAAGCATTTTGTAAACGGAGTTAGATTGGTTGGTAAGAAAAATTTGTGCTTGCTTGTTGTCGGGAACAGAGTTAGCAGTGACGAATGTTCGGAACCTTGCCAAATAATCAGTCCATAACTCAGATGTGGAATCGAATGGTTGAAAACTTGCCATCGGTGTTGGAACATTTTCTCGCGGGTTGTTCAAGCTGCTTTGTAGAATTTTCAGCTGCTCTTGAAGCATTGTCATCTGCTCGCGATGCTCGTCGCGTAAAACTGCCATTTGCTCTTGGTGTTGCTTCTTCTGCTCTTGGTGTTGCTTATTTAACAACAAAATCAGTTCAGAAATTTCACTCATATCGACAATTCAAGCTTTAATGCAAATTCAACAAATTTTCTTTTTTTCTTTCTTGACGCAGTTGAGTTCCTTGAATCCTCGTCGCCACTTTTGCCTGTTGTATCTTTGCACGAATACACAGGTTTATTAAATAACAATAATTAAAATTCACAAAAGTACTTAGCCAAAAAAACAACCGTATTGAAATAGAATGCTTTTAGTTTTTTTGCTGTAGTAGCTTGATAACTCTGAACTGACTGAAGAACCGAAATAGAGGCGCATATTTAACTTGTAACAATTATGCTTGGAGATGCGCGTGTCCAATAATTGTTTGAGCAGAAGGCGCTGATTAAGATTAGAAGCGCTTAAGAAAACACTACGTCATCTATTGCACAATATCACAACAACGGTAAACGTCTACCGTTGTTGTAGACCTTTAGCTCACGTTTGGCTTCTCGGTTATTTAACTGAAAGGCTGCCGTCACCGTCTTAGTGTGCCTGAGCTTCAACTTCCAAGTCTGGAGATACAATGAAAGTGTGGACATGTCTTGCCTTAAGGTCCCCTCCAAGTCCTTCCAGTTTCCAGAAGAATGCAACAACGCTAAATAATTAGCATAAGCAAAATTTCTAGAAATCATAAAAGGAAGATTGTACGTATAGATGTTAAATAGAAGGGGAGCCAAGACAGATCCTTGAAAAACGCCGTTTTTAAGACGACGTAGCCTGCTTTGCTTGCTGTCACCGATAGTAAGGGTGAAACTTCGATTTCGGACAAGCTCCATAATCATTTTGACCATGTGCTTATCGCAAAGAAGTCTCAGCAGTTTGCAGGTAAGGCCACTGTGCCAGAAAGTGTCATAAGCCGCTGTCAGATTGACAAATACGACACCGGCCTTCTTTTTAGCCTCAAAAGAATCCTTGATGTTCTGGGTTAGCAGAACAACTTGATCTATGGTTGACTTACCGCGTCGGAACCCAGCCTGCTCTTTAGGAAGCAGTGGATCGATTAATGGCTCAACGTGGGCGTAGATAAGCCTCTCGAGGATCTTGTAGGGGACACAGAGCAGAGATATCGGTCGATAATTCTTTGGGTCCCCCTTGGGCTTTGTTGGTTTTGGAATCGCGACCACAAGCGCTCTTCTCCAGATCTTGGAAATTTTGAGTCGGCGCAAACAGGAAGAAAGGAAGTCACGTAACCAGGATTTCAAAGCAGCTCCAGTATGGACAATAAGCTCTAGGCAGATGGAATCAGGTTTCTAAGCTTTACCTGATTATAAATGTTGGAGGGCAGCAGTAAATGTTTTGTGTGAAAAAGTGTCAAGAGATATTTACTGGGTCTAGTGTTGTGGCCTACAAAAGGTCAGACACTTCTTGAGACAAGTCGAGATGACTTGCGATCAACAGCCTTGTATTTCCCATTTTTAACCAGCTGAGATGCAATAGCATCGGCTGAAACAGGACATTGACGAGGAGAGTGTCGTGACCTACCAGTAAGGTTGTTCAAAATACTCCATGCTTTTCGACTAGAGTGTGAGAAGTTAATGCTCCGAACTGCCTCGGACCATTGATCCTTCCGCTTCATGTCAAGCTTGGCAAGCAGAGCTGTAGCAGCCAAACTTGAGTCGTTTCCCTGAGGAAACAGCAGGAAGGTTTTATAGAGGGATTCACACTCTAAATTCCAACATGGAATATAGTTATTTCGATACCCGCGTGGATAGTCTTTTTGGTTGCTTTCTTAATGGTGTTATAGAAGTTCTGATAAGCCACATCCACGTTAAATAAATCAGGCGGCAATAAAGTCTTTGCAAATTTATTTGCCAAAGCAATGCAGTGACTCCATTTGGCCTTGCGAAAGTTCCATCGCCCAACAGGCACGCTTGGCACTGACATTGCATATCACTTAGAGTGAAATAATTTTCAGTAAACTTTTTTCGTTTTTTGCGAACTTTAGAAGATTTCACGTTAGGATTGTTTTTTCAAGATATTTTGCATGCTTGATTCGAATCTGCCTTTTAATTTGGGGTGTTTCAAGTTTTTACAGTTTCATTACAAACTACGCATAGGGGTTGCCACTCCAATGTTATAATTAAATGTAAAGCAAAATTGTAAAAATGTTTCATTATTTTTTCTTTTTTGACATATCAAAATTTAATATATATGATTTATTTTATGTTTTTAGATGAAACTTAGCTGGCTATTGGTCCATATTGAAATCAATTATAATAGTTCTGTCTGTTACTGTTGATGTGATACAATTTAAAAGTTGTTTGTCACCAACAACTAAGAAATCAAAATATAATCAGTACAGTTACGTTTAATCAGTGTAATAGAGCACAAAAAATTCATCACTTGCTGTGAGTGATTACATTTAATATTCTAGATCACAAACAACGATTCCTGGATCATTTCTTAAAACGGACTTGCCTCAATAATTAAATGTCAAAGTAAATTATCTTTGTAACCACTTTATAGTAAAAGTGTTCCCCAATTTGTTTGGCGACCCCAGTTTAATCAATACAGCGCTGCTTTAGTCCACTATACAAAACTATGTTAAATCCGGTCGAACTATACACTGTATTGATTAAACATTTATAAAAGCTAAAAATACTGAAACAAAGATATGAAAGAACTACAGGATGGGGATGTTCTCAATTAAGACTTTAAAATTTATCATATATGGTCTTTCGATTTTGGATAATCGATTTTCTCAATTAAGCTTATCATAAATATCATAATTTATTACAACAATGGCAAAATATGTAGAATTCATAAAAATCCGATTAGAGGAACTATAAGCGGTAAAATAAAGGTTGAGACTTTAAAATAAGCTTTACTCTTCTTTCATTTAAATAATTTTTTAGCTTCGCTTTAGCTCAACCCTTCTCTCCTCATTTAAACTCATTTCTACTACAGGCTTGAAATGAAGCATTATTTGCTGTTTTTATTTATCTTTTTTTGCGTAAAATGTAAGTGAGCGCTAAGCGAAGCAAAAAACAATCAATACAACAAACAAAGAATATTCCATTTCACGCTCATAGTGGAAACAAACCCTTCGTTGTGGTCGTCGTCGTCGTTTGGAAGGCATCCACTCCAGGTCACACACGAACAGGACTGGGGCCGAGAGTCTATTCTTTTACAATCCAGGTTGCTGTACTGCCCGGATCAGATGCTTGCAGTGATGTTGTTAAGTCACCATCGAGTTTCGTCATCCAAAACCATCAGTCCTTGTGTTCCATGTGGTTCCCGATGTATAATACACGCTATTAGAACGTGGTCTGCAGTTTATTTAGCGGGGCCGCACTCGCATTTTTGGTGAAGAAGCGAGATTTAACATTTAACAAAACCTTAATTGTGTAGAAAAAAAAATAAACTTTTGGGCTTCTACTTCGCAGTCTGAGCAAAGTGCTTTAATTTCATATTAAATTAAATTAAAGAATTGAAAGAAAAAAATAAAATTTTTTAACCAAATAGCAAGTTTAGGCATTTCCCAAAGCCTGTTGAGGTTATATTGCACAGTCTCTTTTACTAGCTTTAAAAACAGTAAACATTTTTATAGGTCAAATAGCATCATTAACAAATTGCAATAACAAAACCTATTTGTAACACCAGCCTTCTGCTTAAATTACAAAGTTTTCTCAGTATTTTTCTGATACGCTTTTAAACTATTTAAATCATTATCGTTATCGTCATCGATGCTAAGAAAAACTGCTCAATGACATAAACTTTGATGAGTTTTGTCTGAACAACAGAAATTGATGTTTTTCAGGATAATACCTTCTTTCGTTACTTTAATAAAAATTTTCAACACATTTTTTTTGTGTGTACAATTTAGGACATGTTAAACACATTACAAAAAAAAGGATTTAGAGTTTTATCGCCTATTTATCTATATTCAAATGTAATAGTTTCAGTTACATCTGATGGTTAATTTCTTCTACTGCCATTTTTTTGTAAATCTGCCTATTTTATTGATACTTTCAACATACGCTCATTTTATTAAAGAGTTAAAGAAAAACTAAATAATAGCTTTTCAAAATCTACATTTTTTCAAAATTCTGCAATAGTTTAGATTAGCTAATGCTTTAATTAATTTGTTGCTCAAAGTCGTACTATTAATTAAGTATGCATGCAGATCAATTAAAATTTTTTTTTTGTAAAAGAAAGTAAACACTAAATATCAAAAGTTTAATTAATTAAATCATTTTAATATGGTTATTTTAAAAAACTGAAAATACTTTTTCTTAATTCGCACAAAAAATACTCCTATACAATATCACAAAATATTTTTGATAAAAATAGGAGAAAAACAAAATATTAAAATAACCAAATTCAAAAAGAGTAGACAGAATATGTTAAAGCTGGCAAAATTATTAAACTTTTTAAACACTTCGGTGGCTGTGTAACTATGCAAAATCTTTTTTTTCTTTCAAAAATAATTAAATTTATTTTATTTTTAAAAGGTAATTTCTTTTAAACATCTTTTTTCTTTTAAAAATGTATCAATTTATCTACTTTTTATCTACAGTAAAATTATTTTTATTTATGTTTCAACTTAGATAAGAACAATCAATATTTTGTTTCAAGTTACCGGGCCGTTGGAGCGTGCATCCTTTTGAATGCAATAGCATTCGAGCACCAAATGAATATTTCTATCAATTCGGATATAATGGGATTCAAGGATTACAATTGAAATAACCAGATTTGGCTTTTATAAATCTCGTTGAATAAAACAATTTTTGTAAATTTTTTTATTGATTTTTGTATTCGTATTTTACCAACGTAATCGAAAGCCATAACGCTTTGTGGTAATGTTTGCCATGGTGAAGGAAGCCTATTATTTTATACGAGTATTTTCTTCATGTTATTTGTGGATCTGAGCATCACGTTGTTTCATTTTGTTTTTTCCTAATCGTTGACAAGTGAGATACTGACATAGTATCTAACTTAATCTTGCTTACCACTACAAATTTTTACACGGGATATCTATGTGATTGGACTTTGACTAGCAAGCAAAAGTCAAGATTTCGATACTTAGTCTACTTGAAGGATATCTGTTGTGCCTTAAGGAAAAAAAATTACGACAAATTACTCGATGATAAACAATGATGGTAACTCAACTTAAAAACGGAAAGAAATACCCAAGCCAATACTTTAATTTGTTATGTATGTTCAAACTGATTACTCATTACATATTGATAACTCTGTCTAAAACAGAAAGCAACATTACAGGCAATTTTTATTAAAAATCAAAAACTTTTATCTTAAGGTTTTTCGATTACAATAAAATTGTTTGTTTGATAATATCTTTTTAAAAGATTCTATTTAAAAGGAAAAACTCAATCTTTAAAATGATTTTGAAATTTACTGGACTTAAGAACTCACAAAAGTAATCTCTCCAACAATTTAGGATGCCCTTTTTCTGCTTTAAAAGTACACCATTAGTGTCCTCGATGAAGGTGGTAACTGGTGTTTGTTTGCCGCGCAAACGACGTATGGTTTGCCAAAATACATTGTTTGCCGATCTGTAGTCTGTATCCCACTTTTGTCCAAATTCTTTCTATGACTTTTCTTTAAATTGTTGGACAATAGTGGCGGCATGCTGCTCAGATGACTTGTTTGTTGATAAAACTCTTAACCCAGTTTTCTTTGCACGGATAGCTTTTTTAAGTTCTTGGTTTAACCAAGCAGCTCTTTTATGACTAACTCCTCCCACATCTTTGCAACCGCACTAGCAGCTGCAGATGTAATGACTTCCGATTTAAATAAATTTCAGTATCAACGTTTTCAGAAAAGTCATGGAGTTCTCTGAACAGGAAAGTAACTTTGCTAGCAAAAATGTGTCTCATCTTTTTGTCGGCTAGTAACTCCCACTTTATTCTGTATGCTCTCCGTGCTCTAAATTGTTTTCTTGTTCCTAAATGGTTCAGGTCTCTTAGAATGCAGACGACTAGGTGATAGTTGCTAGACAGTTTAGCTCCTCTTTTAACACGAACATTGACAGCAGAAGAAAACAAGTCCATTAGGACAATACAGAAATCAATAATAAAACGCTGTCCCACCGAATCTCTGTACCAGGTGTAATTTTGAATCCTCTAGTGCCAAAAAAAGGTATTTATTATCTGTTGGTAGTACAGAACTGTAGCAAACATCTTCCGTTTCTGTCATGGTAGGAGTCATTTTGTCATATAATAACATTCCATATCTTGTCGTCAGTACCCACATGTGCATTGATAACACCCAGTAGGAAAACTGATTGTGCAGATGTTACTTTCTATAAAGAAACACTTACTTCATTTAAGAAAGGCTGGTACTGTGCTTCAGTGTTTGTTTCGTAAACCTGCAGAATGCACAGTGACCGTTTCTGTAGCCTAAGCTTAAGGAGACAAACCCTTTCTCTGAGTGGGATCCAATCAGTGACATAGTAAGCCACGCGGGAGCTTACAAAAATGCCTACCCCTGACTGACCAGACGGTTACATCTACAGTTGAGTAGAAAAGCTTCGAGCTGTCATTCAACTAACAGTATCAGAGCTACGACATTTGGTATAGGAAGCTCCAACAATATCAAGATGATACATTCTGCCTCTTAAACCAGTTTCTGTTCTTTTCCCTTGAGTGAAGTGACATTCCAGTTGCCCATGCAAAGATTCTTATGCTTGGAATCAACTCTAGTACAGATATTGTGCGCTGTACCCATTATCCTCTGCAAACGTGTAGCAAATGCATTGATGGGTTTCCAGTTATGGTCAGCTCGTGAGAAAGAATGTAGCTTACTTTTCAAACGGATTCCTCTGCCTAAACCCCAAACTCTACCTTTTAATCCTGCGCGACGATGCAGTATGAATATTGTCATTTAGACTATTTAAATTGCTACATTTGTTAGATTGCTTTTGGTTTGTTTCTCCCCCTCGACCTTATTGCCATGGGTAACTCTGAGAGGAGTAAACTTCAGACGACATTACTCTTGAAATCGTGGCAAACGCAAACCCTCCACCACGCTGAGGTAGTAATCTATCCGAGGGGTTTAAATAAGGTTTTAAAGCAAAATTACCGCAAGCTTTAGTGTAAAAACTGTTTAAAAAATTTTTATTATTAAATAATTACAGCTCTAACTACAAGCAAAGCTTCGCTTTATAAGTGGAAAAATTAGTTTTCATTTCTGAACAAGAAGATTTAAAAATTTAAACAAGTTTTGTAATCCCAACTCAAATTCAAATTACCGAAATTGGCTATCCGCTTTATGACTTGGCTTTTACAAAAAAACTGAATAAAACCAAAGTTTGCTGGACTTAGCTATTAGGTAGCTGTCTACTAAGTGCTGGAAAAATGTCTATATAGAGACAATGAGTCAAAGCAAAATGGCTTTCTTTACCATTCAGATATGCTTTTATTTTATATATAAGCACGATAGAATCGCTCTTTGTTCATTCTGACGATCCCTCCCGACGAATGTCAGATTAAAAATCTTCGAAGAATGAGCAGGCTTTTTAAAGCTATCGCAATCAAGTTACAATTTTTTAGCTTTTACTTGATATTTAAGTTCTTTACTAGAAGGTTTTGGAAACAATGAATCTGGTTTGACTTGGACAATTGCAAAAGCTTAGATCACATTGCCCGCAGGCTTCAGTAATGATTCTTCTTATATAACTTTGGTTACATAATTTGAAAGCTTGCTTTTGAGTGGACTGACCTTGAAAATAAACTTTGTGTTTTTTTCTTCCTATAAGGACCAAATGAAGTATTATGATCATCGATGTCGCAAAAAAAAAGAAGGATACATTGTTTTTGAACGTTGTACAAACAATATCAAAATTAAAAGAAAGTATTTACTTAAATATGGTTTAAAAAGTATTAAAATGGTTAAAATTTAATAAAAATTAATTAAAAAACAAAAATTTAAAATCATTAATAAATTAATAAAAAATGGTTAAAAAAGTATTTACTTACATATCAAAAATTAAATAAAACAACTATATTTAATCATTTTTATTGCTATTTTTATTAGAAATGCTAATTTTGAAAATTGCTTTAAAAAATTCCTATCTTTCCACGCCAACCCTCTCGATAACTGTCTTAATTCACTCGAAGAATAGCCTGGCACCATTCTTTTGATTAATTCGCGGCTGATTTCTTGATACTTACAAAAATTTTGTGAGAAAGATTTAACTTGGCTTATACTTTTTTTAGCTATTGATTGTTAATATTTTATTAAGCGTTCTGGTCTTGTACATTTTATAGACCAATTCAATGCATAAATAATGTAAAAACATACATTTACAGAAATTCTTTCCAGGAAAAAACACAGATGTCTTGTTTATGCGCACGTTTGTTGTATTACGTGATAAAAAATATTATATGATTCCCATAAAATACATTTAAAAATATGTAGCTTTTATGGCTCTCTTAGCGAAAAAGAAACTCCTACTTCAAAACAAACAAAACTGCCTTTGATGTAAAGTATTCCAACAAGACAGGGGAGCAAACAATGACAAAACACCTAACTTGTCATTTATTTGCCATATTTAACCAGCACTTGATACAAATTCATATTTTTTTCAAGCAAATAGAATCAAGAAAAAAAGTTGAAAATTTTCTGATTGTTTGATTTATGTGTAGATTGGATTTTGATAACAAAGTTCATGGTAAAAAAAAATTAATTCATTGCATTCGGTCTGATCTTCATTAAAACTCTTTTTAAAGTGTAATGACTTTCGTTCCCTTGAAACCAAACTACACCTTTGTTGTTAATTTGTTCATATTGGAAATATTTTCCATTCAAATTGGAACGATGACAATATCGGTACCACCAAGCTCCGGTGAAATTAACCGCACAATTACTTTTCCACTTATCGTTATCGCGATCCTTTGTTGTAAATTGTTGATTGTTGTGATAAGATAAAGAATCACCTGCAGTTTAATAAAGTTATCAAAGACTTCTTTTATTTTCTATTCAACCAAGTTTAAGCATGTAGCCAAGTTTAAACATGTTATTTTTTTAATATCGTTAGAAAAGCAATTATTTGAAAAATTATTGCTAACTTTGTAAAAAGATCGTATAAAACCAGATTGTTTTCCTTTTTGCAGTGTTATTTTCCTAAAATTTAAGTCTTCATCTGATGGGTAAAAATCAACTTTAGGCTAATTACTAACCTTTTAGTTTTGATTTTAAATTTTACTTTTTTTATTGGTTTTTCCATAAAGCTATTATTATTTTTCTAAATGTTGTGTCTCTGATGCGCTTTACGGGCAAAACAGTTCCTTGGAATGATTTTATAAAAATATCTTTTTTTAATTTGTATGTTGATATTTACGGTTCATCGTTCTGACAATGAATGTCATTGAACACTCTTTTAAGAGCACCAACAATGTACGACTATAACTATATAATGTATAATACACTTGTATATCCCATTAAACGCCGCACTTATTTCTAGATGTTCATTTTTTTAAAGTTTCTGTTGTTCCCACCTATGCAGTTCAGATAATTATTAAAAAAATTTCAATTTCTTGTTTGTTTATGCAAAATGTGAGGCATTTCAAAAACGCAACGTCAACGGTTAAGCGGTGAAAATGGATGATTTGCCATGTGAATTATATATTTGAAAACTTTGAAAACACAGTTACTATTCACGATTCCAAACTATTATTGAAAAAATCTTCCTAAATTTTCACATGAAAGCTAGAAATACACGAGACGAAACATGGTCTGCCCACTTATTTCACAAAAGTTGTAAAATAAAGAGAAGCTTGAGAAAAACAAAAATTTCATCAAAGCGTGATTTTGTGAACGGCGAAACGCAATGTCATTAGTCTGAAAAGATTATGGCAAAGGTTCCAGTGGCCCTCTACCAGGAGACCCATGTAGAGGGGAGACAAGGTGCGTTCCTTGTGCGAGCAGCTGCTCCATGTTCCTCCCCTCGGTGTTAGAGATGGATTAGGGTAAGAGATGCTTTGTAAAAGATGCTTTGTCCATTTTGATTGGATAAGAGAGCGTTGTTGATACCGTCCCCTTACCAATCTCTGAAACCAAGATGGGAAATGTAAAGTAGCTGCTTGCCCGGGGAGCGCACCTTGCCCAGTAGGCAGACAACAGTCCACGCACGTCGGGAGGTTGGAGCACACAAATAACGAAATTGATGTAATTTTTAAAGCAAATTAAGCAGAGTTGTCAAACACATATGGTGCTATGGGCCATTTTAGCGCACTTACGTTTTACGCAGGCCTAACAATTTTTCATATAAAAAAAGTTCTTTACTTTTAATCTGTCTCAGATTTCTTGAGTTTCGTTCTTAAAAAGTAGGTACAGGCCTGATGTGGCGCAATAAAATTTGTAAAACGCGGGTCACAATATAGAGCATGCCGGACCGGAATTGGCTGTGAATGGCCAGTTTGACACGCCTGAATTAAAGGCTTGTTTCTACTACATGCGTTGGCAGGATCATTCTTTGTTTGTTTTATTAAGCTTTTTGCTTCTTTCTGCGCTTGAGCGCTGGAGGAACTCAAAAAAACAAACAAAAATGCCCTGCTAACGCTTGCAGTGGAAACGAATTCTATCTGTGATAAAGCACATGACTTTATCGTTAACTGGATGCTAAATGTTTGTAAATATTCGCTTCAAAGATTTCTTAAAGTAAACTTAAATATAGCCTCCGATAGTGATAACGGTGCGTAAACGATAAAGTTGCCTTGAGATATAAGTTTAAAGCGGCTAGTGCAGTGTACAATATAATTGATAAAATTTTTATTTTGAATTTTTTGAATCGTAATAGGTTATACATATAATTGGAATGCAGTTACATAAGATGATGCAATTTTTAAATCACTAACGGCAAGGATTACATCAACTTGTAGCAAACTCACGCTACAACCCTTTGTCCAACAACAAGGATTTCCAACAACCTTTTACACGTCCAAGGCTAATTTTTTTTGCAAGTATCCTCTGGGTGACCTGGTAAGCTTGCATTTATAGGGTTTTCCATTAAGAAGTCAACCTTTTGCAATAGGAAGTTAATCTTTTGCAATCAAAAGTTAAAAACCAACTTTTTAATTATATTATAGATATTAATAAATTATATCATAGAAACTTAATTATGGAGACCTAATATTATGGTGACGTAATACAGAGACCTTATATTATCGATTATATAGACTCTATATGATCAAATATATTGATAATAAAGGACCTCTGTATTAGGTCGCCATAATATATATACATTAGGTCTCCATAATTAGGTCTCCATGATATATATAGTTGAGTTGAACCGTTAATTAAAACAACACATTTCCTGAAATTTAGGTTTAATCAACTTAAGACGCTGCAAAGAAATATAACATAATTAAATACAAGTTAACAATAAACTCTACATAAAGAATAGCTGAACTGAGAGATTGTATAAAAGAAGCAACTTAAATAACTCGTTTAAAAAGGTAACAATAAAAGCGAAACAATTTTAACTAATTACAGTCTTTTAGTCAGTATAGTTCGATTCCATACTACATCATTCACCCCACCCTTAAGATTAGCGATGTGTTTATGGTTATAAGTAAGGCGGTCTGGAGGACGCCGTTCTCGCGTGGAACGACGTAAAACCTGTTGTTCAGAAATATTTTCTGGTTCATTTTCGGCTGAAGTATCTGTCACAACTTTGTCTGATGAAGATTGGGATTTATTCAAATTTTCTTCAGGAAGTAGTTCCGTGTTGTTCGAAGGTTGTAGGCCTACGTCATTGATAACTTCTTTTTCTCCGAAGGGTGCCACATCTCGTAATGAAACTGTGACTTCCCGACCGTTTTGTAACCTCACGAGTGCATGGGTAGGAGAAGCTTGGATGAGCTCGACTTCATCAACGAGAGGATCCTATTTGCTAGTTCGGACATGACGTTTCAACAAGACAGGTCCAGGAGAAGACAGCCAAGAAGGAACAGAGGTTCCGAGAGTGGAGCGACAATTGAACGTTAAAAACCGCTCGTGGGGGGTCGTATTAGTTATACGAGCAAGCCAACAGCCCGTAGAATTCTATAAGAATAAGAGATAGGTCGGGCAGTAAATGCGCACTAAAGTAGCCTACTAGCTCTCCCTAGACACACCAGCCACCTGATCCACCAGGAAGAAATATAATTTGAAATAAAAGGCAGTAAAATCACGGAATTTAATTATATACTGTACACAAATTATTCCAGTTACCAAAGGCTACTCAAGTAGCGATTTAACAAAAAGGTAGACCGATCTATACAAATAAAATCCAAAAGTTAAATTATTGATTACCTTCGATAACCATGTGGTCCTGTCACAAGCATGTGATTCCAAAAATACAGCAATCAGTTACGAACGCTGATTGAAATTATGTACGTGACCCGGATGTAGTAATTATATTGAAAATAAAAAAGGGACCACCAAATTAGCGGATTAGCCGTAACATACCGGCCCCAAATAATTGCGATTAAGTAATTATTTCAAAAAGAAAGGCTAATCGAAGCACGAAAGGCAAACAATTGCATACACAAGAACTACACAACGTATCAACAGAAATTGTTTTCGTGTCGGAATTTACAAATTATTAGGCGTCCATTATTCGGCGCCTTCCAACAGGCACAGTTTGCGAACGTCACGTTTGAACGCCGACGATGCAGTCTTGACCTTCGCGACGCGGACATATCCGTCATCTCCTGGGTAGACCTCTTCTACGATGGCCTTCGGCCATTGGCCTCTTCTACACTGTTCGTCGCATACCAAAACCAGGTCGCCGGGAGCGAGGTTACGATGTGGTTTTAACCACTTCTGGCGCTGTTGCAGTTGAGGAAGGTAGGACTTGAGCCATCTTCTCCAGAATTCATCCGCAAGCCAGTGGACCAGTTTCCACGAATTGCGGTAACCTTCAGCTTTGATAAAAACGTTAGGCGGAACGACAGGATTAATGTTGCCCAACAGGAGGGAGTTCGGCGTCAGCGCCTTTAAGTCACGCGAGTCAGAGCTGACTGCCGAGATCGGCCGATCATTGAGTATGCGTTCGACCTCAGTGACAAAAGTCGACAAACATTCATCGGTGAGTACACGTTCTCCTGCCAGCGCTGTCAAGATGCGTCGTACAGAACGAATAACTCTCTCCCAGACACCGCCTTGGTGGCTGGCAGCCGGAGGATTAAAGTGCCACGAAATCCCTTTTTGGCACAGAGTTTTGTTGATGAGAGACTGGTTCCACTTCGAAATAGCTTCTTTTAATTCGCGGGCAGCTCCAACGAAATTACTGCCATTATCCGAATAAACATCCCTAGGCGAACCGCGGCGGCCAATGAACCTTTGGAGAGCTTGTAGGCATGACTGGGTGTCAAGCGAGTGAGCAATCTCTAAGTGTACCGCGCGAGTAGCCATACAAGTGAATACACATAAATAGCGTTTGGCCAGAGACCGTCCGACCTTAGAAAAAATAGGACCCGCATAGTCCAAACCTACAGAAGTGAAGGCCGGGCACCCGGAAGATACCCTAAACTCAGGCAAGGGGGACATTACTTGTTTACCAGGAGCAGCGTTTAATAGACGGCATTTATAACAATCGTGCAAAACTCTACGAACAGCAGCATTGCCATTAATAATCCAAAACCTCTCTCGAGTATCGGAAAGAGTGTGAAGTACTCCACTATGACCGTTGCGCAGATGGTAACTCAGGATAATTAACTTAGTGACATGGTGATGAGGGGGCAAGATGACGGGGTGTTTCATTTCATAAGGTATATATGCTTTATGTATGCGGCCTCCCACTCGGAGCACCCCATGGGCAATAAAGGGACAAAGCTTTCTAAGGCTGGAGTTTTTTAGTACCTTACTAGAATGTGGCCTAGAGGACGGACTAAAAGAAGTATTTTGAAAATGTTGCATTTCTTTAGGAAACTGTTGTCTTTGAATGTACTTGACAATGGCCATTAAAGCAGAATCAATTTCGGAGGTTTGGAGAGACATAGGCGAAGACGCATCACCTGTAACTCTTTTGTGCAAGTGTATTGCAAATCGATTGAACCACGCTACAGCTCTAGTCAGCTTGTTTAAGCAAGAAAAATAATGTAAGAGTCGTGAAGTAGGCTGCATAGAACCCTTAATGTCAACATTAGTGGTTAGGCAGACCTTGGTAGGCCTAGTGCATTTTACCTCCTGATCTGAATCCGAAATTTGAAAGCAATCTTGGGGAGGTGTGGGCCAGCAATTCTCACTGTCCTTTAAAAACGTAGGACCATTGAACCACAACTCTGCCGCTTTAAGCTGGTTCGGCAATAAACCTCGTGATCCGAGGTCAGCTGGATTTAATTTAGTGTTAACGTACCTCCACTCTGATGGGTTAGATGCCTCAAGAATCCGGGAAATCTTGTTTGCCACAAATACGTGAAATCTTTTGGTTTTATTGGAGATGTATTTTAGCACAGAGGTTGAATCGGTCCAATACAGAACACGAGAGATGCTTAAATCAGTTTCGCGTTGTATAAATTGTACTATATCAACTCCAATGACTGCGGCTACTAACTCTAGTCTGGGGATAGTGACAGATTTTAAGGGCGCCACCCTTGACTTACCCATAACAAAGCTGACATGAATAAAACCATTTGTATCAATTATCCGAAGATAAGCTACTGCACTATAACCAATAGCACTAGCATCACAAAAACAATGCAGCTCATATGTGACAGGCTTAAACTTATGTGGCCAAAAACATCGAGGGTAACAGAATTTTTCCAAAGAGCATAGTGTATCAAGCCAATTGCACCAAGACACTTTCTTATCTAGGGGAATTTCAACATCCCAACCAAGGTTTAAATGACATAACTCTTGCATCAGTAATTTAACAGGAAGAATAAATGGTTGTAGGAAACCAATAGGGTCAAAGAGCTGGCTGATCATAGAAAGGATGCCACGACGAGTTAATGGCTTATACTTTACTTTCACTTTGACTTCTAGCTTATCTAATGTGGGATTCCAAATTAATCCCAGCACTTTTGTTGATGTTTTGTTCACACAAATTAATCCCAGCACTTTTGTTGATGTTTTGTTCACAGATGAAAACTTTGTCAGATGAAATCCTCCCCTTTCAAGGGAGGCTGTCAACTGTGCAATAATGCGAAGAGCATCACCTTTGTTATGAAATGACTTCAGAAAATCGTCAACATAAAAATTTCTCTTAAGGCAACTTAAAACATCAGGGTCTGCATTAGCCAAGTTGTCAATGCCAACCTGACGAAGAGCAAAACTACAGCAGCTTGGGGAGGATGTGGCCCCAAACAAATGGACCAGCATTTGGTACTCTTTAGGGGTAGAGGCAATATCATTATTGTCCCACCAGAAAAAACGCAAGCTATCCCTGTCTTCAGGACTAACTTTAACCTGATGAAACATGGCACGTATGTCAGCAATGACAGCAATGGGACCCTCCCTAAAGCGAGTAAGAACTCCAAGCAAGTTCCCAGTTAAGTCGGGCCCCTGAAGCAGATTATCATTAAGGGAAGTCCCTTTAAAACTAGCCCCACAGTCAAACACGATCCTAAATTTGTTTCCAGTTGCATGGTGGGGAAGATACCACGTTTTAGATCCTGGTTGCAAATTGTCATCTGGAATTTTACGAGCATAACCATTAATCACATACTCTTTCATTTTAGCCTCATACAGCTTATAGAAATTAAAATCCTTTAAGAAACGTTTTTGCAAATGAGTAATACGCCTTAAAGCCACTTGCCGGTTATTTGGCAAAGTAACATTACTGTGCTTCCATGGGAGGGATACAGTATAATGTCCGTTGTTTAATTTAATAGAGCTATGCATAGAAGCAAGTGCTTCTTTATCTTCAACAGATAGCCCTGTCGCACCATTATCAGTTTGAAAGTCATGTCTAAACATTTTCATTAATTGCTTATGTAAAGTATCATTGTCAACCCTGACAAAATTGACAACCAAAGAAGTGGGACCAACAGTTCCGGTGGCTGCTAGAGTGGGCCCAACAATACTCCACCCAAGTGGTGTATGTATACCAACAGGTTCATTGTCAAGACCTGACCTGGTCTGATCAGCTAAGTGAGCTTTTATGACATCTGCACCAATTAAGATATCAACTCTTTTGTGCCCTAAGTCATTAAAGTTCAAGCCATGCAGATGAGCAAAGTGTGTAGTATCTGCATTAGATGGAATGCTGCCTTTTAAGTCAGGCAGGTGAGGGACTGCCAGCACATCAGGAGCCTCAAAAATTGCAAGTTCGTTTATTCCACGAAAACGCAATGAGACCTTTACCCCAAGTTGTTGTTTGGTCTCACAGACAGTGGAAATAGAATACTGCACTTTATGCCCTATCAAGCCTAAATCCTTTACTAAACTTTCAGTGCAAAGAGTGGCATTAGAACCCTCATCTAAAAAGGCGTAAGTGTTAAGGCATCGATCACTACAAGAAGACCAAACAGTGACTGGTACAACTTTCAATCTAACATTTAATTTACTATCCTGGGTAACTTGACTACTTGAGGACTTAACTAGTAATTGATCATTAGAGTTTACTTGGTTAACATGATTTTCAATTTGTACACAATTGGGCAAAACCTTCACTGGATTATCTACACCGGCCCCATTATCACTACCACTATTCTTATTGTTAGCAGAGGTAGATGCTTTGAGATCGTGTTCTTTATGATGTAACAAGGTGTGGTGTTTGTCTTGACACATTTTACACCTTTGGGGAGATTGACAATGTCGCACCAAGTGGTCACCAAGACAATTAATGCAACATCCACTTTTCCACACCGTATTCCATTTTTGCTTTTCGGTAGCATTTTGGAACTTAAGACATTTCCACAATGGATGGGCTTGAACACACATAGGACAAGACTTACGTTTCCTATCTACTTCTTTAAATTGATTTGTTTTTACTAAAGCAGATTCAACTATGGGGGATGGGGCAATTGAACTTTGTGTGGAATGAATGGCAGGCTTATTACAGGACTTTTTTGAAAAATTGAAATTAGTAGTGTTAGGGTCTTTACTCTTTACAATTTGGTTTAAAAAGCTTCTTTCAACATGAGACTGTTTTTGCATGAACTGGGAAAGTTGTGAAAAGGTGATTGGATGTCCGTTTTCCAACTGAAAAGACACAGACGTAATGAATTTTTCTTGAAGAGATTTCGGCAGACGAGCAAAAACTTTGCCAACCACATGTTGTGAATCGAGACCAGACTCTGGTCTGCTACCACAAGTAAGCTCACAATTATAGAGGTCTCTCGCAAATTTAAGAATGCCTTCTGAGTCGTTGTTCTTTATAGGAGGACCCTCTGTAAGCTTTTTTACATACGCGTTTATTATGCCGCCAATTTGTCCAAAATTTTCTTCCAGGATATGGCGTGCCTTCCAATACCCCACATCAGGGGATTCGCACATAATACAGTTGACAATGGATTCCTTGGCTTCACCCGCGCAAGAAGAGATTAGTAAATTTAGCCGAGTGGCTGAGTCATGTACACCCCTAATAGTGTATGTTTCAAAGTAACGAATAAAACGTCTATAATCTATAGGGTCACCATAAAAAAGATCATCACCTCGCACAGTTCTAGTTTGTGATCGGTTAATAGAATTAGTCATAATGCTAAAGGCATCTATCAGCTCAGAAACCCTTGACTGGTCATTCATTGCAGCAGGTGCTGGTGGATGATACATGGGTCTTTCACATTTATGACTGTTCTCAAGTGTAGCAAATGGATTAGGGGCAGGCCCCAACTGCTGAAATGGCATTTGGTAAGGATTGGCAAAATTGTTGGATGAAAAGGGATTATGCATGTCCTTAGAAAAGGGATTTTCATTAACACATAAGTCAGAGACTAATTTCTGATCTACAGAAGAAGAATTGGTAGCACTTAACGTAAACAAGGAAGTAGCATTAGAGCATGCAGGAGCTGTCTCAACTTTATGAGAAGAGCCTAATTGGTACTTTCTTAAGTGTTCTAATTCACGACGTTCAAGTTCTAACTCCCTACGAGCCAAATCAAGTTCACGTTTATCAAAGTCACCAGCTGAAGCTGGCTTAAACTCTGAAGAGCCAAGCATGATGACAAGAGAAGAAAACACAACAAACTAGTAGTAACTAGTAACAAGAATTAAATACAAAGACAAAACATACACTGGGCCCGACACAGGCGCCTAAAGACAGTACGGCCTAACCTATACTAGACCAAACCACTTTTTGTTAAATGCAATATACGAGCAAGCCAACAGCCCGTAGAATTCTATAAGAATAAGAGATAGGTCGGGCAGTAAATGCGCACTAAAGTAGCCTACTAGCTCTCCCTAGACACACCAGCCACCTGATCCACCAGGAAGAAATATAATTTGAAATAAAAGGCAGTAAAATCACGGAATTTAATTATATACTGTACACAAATTATTCCAGTTACCAAAGGCTACTCAAGTAGCGATTTAACAAAAAGGTAGACCGATCTATACAAATAAAATCCAAAAGTTAAATTATTGATTACCTTCGATAACCATGTGGTCCTGTCACAAGCATGTGATTCCAAAAATACAGCAATCAGTTACGAACGCTGATTGAAATTATGTACGTGACCCGGATGTAGTAATTATATTGAAAATAAAAAAGGGACCACCAAATTAGCGGATTAGCCGTAACATTAGTAGCCGTGCATAGTAAGGAACGGATGGAATGCAATACATCAATCAACACAACGTCCCATTTTGATAAAGGCCAATTTCGCGATTTTAAAGCTAATTTGACACCAGTCCAAATTATGTCATTGTACTTTTCACATTGACCATAACCACGAGGGTTATACACAGATGTCCGACTATAAGCGATACCTTTGCCTCGTAAAAATTCAATAAACTCTTTTGACATAAAAGCTGATCCTCTATCCGAATGAATACATGAACACAACCCAAATAAAGAAAATAACTGCGTCAAACACTTAATAACAGTCTCGGCATTAATATTAGAGCAAGAAAATGCGAACGGAAATCTAGAGTACTCATCTACTACAGTAAGCATATAGTTATTACGGTTATGATTTCCAACAGGATTCTTAAAATCAATTTTAAGTCGTTCCATGGGCTTTGTGGCCTTGATTACGTGCATTCGGTGGTTTGTAGAAACGCGGTTTTACTTCAGCGCATATTTTACAAGAAGCGGTCATTTTTCTTAATTCATCAAGCGAATAAGGTAAGTTCTTAGTGCGAACATAATGATACATTCGGGTAACCCCAGGATGGCATAGATTTGAATAAACTTCATACAATTGATTGAGCGAAATTTGAGCACAATACATTCGAGACAACACATCAGGTGCTGTATTAAACTCACCCGCACGATACACGATTTTGTAGTCGAACTGAGAAAGTTCTATTCGCCAACGCAATATTTTTGCATTTTTAATTTTTCCGTGATTCTTGCCATCAAACATGAAGGCAATCGAACGCTGGTCTGTGATTAGTTTGAAACGACGAGCTGCCAAAAAATGGCTCCACTTGCGGACTGCTTCCACTATAGCAGCCGCTTCCTTTTCCACGCTGGAGTGTTGAAGCTCACTTTTAGTCAGAGATCTAGAAAAAAATGCTACGGGTCGATTATTTTGATTTAGAGTAGCGGAAAGTGCTACATTAGAAGCATCTGTCTCTATAACAAACTGTTCTTTTTCGTCAATGACCCCCAGAGAGACGTCCACCAATTCTGACTTCAGAAGTTTGAAGGTTTCCAGAGCACTGCCTGTTAATGAAAAACAACTGTTATTGATTAAAGGTTTAATCTTATCGGAGTATTTTCCAATCCACTGGGCGTAGTAAGCAAACAGTCCTACAAATCGTTGCAGCTCCTTGCTGTTCCGTGGCGGAGAAAGTTTTAACAATGTCTCGACTCGTGCCGGGTCAGGCTTCAAAGAACCGCTGTTGATTTGATAACCCAGCAAGTTAATACACTCAGCAGAATAAACACACTTGTCTTTATTCAAGGTTAAATTACAATCTTTAGCTACCTATTAAAACTTTTCTAAATTAGCATCGTGTTCCTCCTGTGTTTTTCCTCCAACTGTGATGTTGTCCGGATAAGCGTACGTACCCGTGCATTTGTTGCTTTTAATTATTTCATCAATAATCCTTTGGAAACATGGGACTCCATTCGTCAATCCGAAAGGAATTATTTTCCATTGCCAAAGCGATCCTTCCGCTTGAAATGCGGTGTACATTCTATCACAGGCAGGTATTTTAACTTGGTGGTAGGCACTAGACATGTCCTATGTCGAATAGATTTTGTATTGCGCAACTTTTTGAACCACATCAAGCATCTTGGGCAATGGATATGAATCGACAAAGGTAAATTTATTAATTGTCCGACTGTAATCGATCACCATTCGTTGTTTGTGATTATCTTGAGTGACCACTAGCGGTTGAGATCTCCATGGCGAGTTACTTGGTTCGATAAAGCCATCAGCCAACAGCCGTTTTATTTTTTAGGAAATGAAAGATTTGTCCTGCCACGAGTAGCGTCGTTCTTTAGTAGCAATAGGTCGACAATCATTATGAAGATATTGAAATAACTTGACAGGAGTTGATGTTTTTACGGCTTCCAAAGCACCTAATTGTAGTGTAGGTTTTACGCCTCCGAAGTTGATGTTGATGCTTTGATGTTGCGTCATAAAATCTCTTCCCAAAATAACGTCGGTTATGAGGTTTTTCAGAACAGTAGCAGACACTTTTTTGTATTCTTGACCCAGAAGCTTTAAATTTACTTGACACATTCCTAAACTTTTCGAATAAGAATTGCTGGTTGCGAGAGTAAACTTGTGGCTTGATTCCGTTAATTCTAATTTCAGCAATTTGTTAAAATTTTCGCTAATGTGGGTTAACGGTGACCCTGTGTCGACCAGAGCATTTGCACTTCTGCCATTAATAGTTACTGGCACGTTAACTCTTTTATTGGCTTCTTCAATTTTTTGCGTCTCATTTATTGATATCAAGGTGGCACATGTATTTTTAACTACTGAGTGACATGAGCGACACACTTTAGCAAAATGTCCAACTTTTAAACACCGAAAGCACTGTACCTCTTTTGCTGGACAAAATCTCTGAGCGTGATAAGTGTTTCCACAGTATTGGCACTTCCTATGCCTTAATGCCACTACTGCGTCCGTGCGGGGACTACCTTTTGCAGATTTTATTGAAGTAGTACGAGATTCTGATGAACTTCGGATAGCATTGTCGAATTGAAGAGAATTATTTCTGACAGTGTCTAATGACTGAGCCATTGCCAACGTTGCTTGCAAATCCAACTGTGGGTTTTTTAAAATTCGCTGACATATATTAGGTAGTGCTAGCCCATTAATGAAACGCGTCTCTCACCGTTTCCTCTTCGTGCTGAATAGCAGACACCGCTGCAAAATTGCAGTCAATGCTAAGAGATTTTAGTTTCTGAAAATAATCTTCAAGTGATTCTCCAGTTTGCTGTCGGCATGTCTTGAGCAAATACCGAGCGAATATTGGAAAACCCACAGTCTTCCTGCAATCTTTGCTATGGGGGTCTGCTGCGAACACTTTGGGACAAAGATCTTTAGTGTCCATACTGTCTTAAGTTGATTAAATTGAGTTGAACCGTTAATTAAAACAACACATTTCCTGAAATTTAGGTTTAATCAACTTAAGACGCTGCAAAGAAATATAACATAATTAAATACAAGTTAACAATAAACTCTACATAAAGAATAGCTGAACTGAGAGATTGTATAAAAGAAGCAACTTAAATAACTCGGTTAAAAAGGTAACAATAAAAGCGAAACAATTTAACTAATTACAGTCTTTTAGTCAGTATAGTTCGATTCCATACTACATCAATAGTCTCCATAATTAAGTTTCTATAATATAGTTTCCATAATACGTATTATATAATATAATTCGGCCCAGATGGTAGGTGCTTTTTCGCAGCCTGGGCCGTGAGTAAGTCTGTTCATTGATGCTAAAAATGACAGACAGAAACCGAACCTACCAAAACGGAAAGGTATCCACCCATTCCGATGTTCAGTGTGGGTCTGCTAATCGGCAAACGTTTTTTTCAGAACGGGGCAATGCTAGGATAAAACTGCCCTTTTCAGGGCACATTGCCAACAAGTTCCGAAGACCCACTATTCTTCAGCTGAACATCGAAGGCCTCACTGCAAGCAAGATGAACGTTCTTCATCACCTCGCTATGCAGTCTGAGGCACTTGTCATCCTACTGCAGGAGACCCACTGCACTGATGCAGAGAAGTTGGTACTTCCAAACTATCAACTAGCAGGGTCTTCTTTAAGCAGGAAGCATGGCCTTGCCACGTTTGTCCACGAGCGACTGAGATACACGCTTTTGGACCAATCTCCACTGACATCGGAAATCGAGTGGCTGTGTGTGGACGTTGATGGCTATAAAATAGTCAACGTCTACAAACCACCGCCAACGCGATTGCGAACCCTGGATCTCCCAGTGTTTCCTCACCCCTGTCTTTACGCTGGCAATTTCAAATGTCGTCAAATGGAGTCACTACATTGCTTTGACAAATAAATTCGCAAAGACTTTGTTGCCGCCTGATTCACTTGATGTGGATGCGGCTTACCAGGACTTCTGTAACACCATTAAGAAAGCAGCCAAAAAGACTATCCCACGCGGGTATCGAAATAACTATATTCCGTGTTGGGATGCAGAGTGTGAATCCCTCTATAAAACCTTTCTGCAGTTTCCTCAGGGAGACGACTCAAGTTTGGCTGCTACAGCTCTGCTTGCCAAGCTTGACAGAAAGCGAAAGGATTGATGGTCCGAGGCAGTTCGGAGCATTGACCTCTCACACTCTAGTTGAAAAGCGTGGAGTATTTTGAACAACCTTACTGGTAGGTCACGACACTCTCCTCGTCACTGTCCTGTTTCAGCCGATGCTATTGCATCTCAGCTGGTTAGAAATGGGAAATACGAGGCTGTTGATTGCAAGTCATCTCGACTTGTCTTTCAAGAAGTGTCTGACCTTTGGAGGGCCACAACAGCAGACGCAATGAATGTCTCTGACAATTTTTCACAGAGAGAATTTTCTGTTGCCCTTCAACATTTAAAACCAGGTAAAGCTCCGGGACCTGATTCCATCTGCCCCGAGCTTATACTCCATGCTGGAGCTGCTTTGAAGTCCTGGTTACGTGACTTCCTTTTTTCCTGTTTGCACCGACTCAAAATTTCCAAAATCTGAAGAAGAGCGCTTGTGGTCGCGATCCCAAAACCAACAAAGCCCGTGGAGGACCCAAAGAGTTATTGATCGATATCTCTGCTCTGTGTCCCCTACAAGTTCCTCGAGAGGCTTATCTACGCCCGCGTTGAACCATTAATCGGTTCACTGCTCCCTAAAGAGCAGGCTGGGTTCCGACGCGGGAAGTCAACCGTAGATCAAGTTGTTCTGCTAACCCAGAACATCGAGGATTCTTTTGAGGCTAAAAAGAAGGCCGGTGCCGTATTTATCGATCTGACAGCTGCTTATGACAATGTCTGGCACCGTGACCTTACCTGCAAGCTGCTGATACTACTTCCGGATAAGCACATGGTCAAAATGATCATGGAGCTTGTCCGAAATCGAAGTTTCACCCTTACCACCGGTGACAGCAAGCAATCCTCAGGAATCAATCTTGGCTCCCCTCCTATTTAACATCTATACGTACAATCTTCCTTCCATGATTTCCAGAAAATTTGCTTATGCGGATGATCTAGCATTGTTGCATTCTTCTGGAAACTGAAAAAACTTGGAGGGGACATTAAGCCAAGACGTGTCCACACTGGCAGCGTATCTCCAGATTTGGAGGTTGAAGCTCAGTTACACTAAGACGGTGACGGCAGCCTTTCACTTAAATAACCGAGAGGCCAAACGTGAGCTAAAGGTCTAAAACAATGGTAGACGTTTACCGTTCTGTCCAACCCCTACTTACCTTGGGGTAAAACTGGACAGATCGCTCACGTTTCGTCACCAGTTAGTGGCATTGCGCAAAAAACTATCCTCGCGCGTCACACTGTTGAGGCGACTCGTGGGCTCGGGATGGGGTGCTGGTGCTAAAACACTACGCATAGCCACCTTGTCTCTAGTCTACTCAACAGCTGAGCACTGTGCGCCAGTCTGGTGTCGCAGTGCTTACACTCGCCTCATTGATAGTGTCTTGAACGACGCCTTGCGCATGGTTACTGGATGCCTGCGTCCCACTCCAACAGACCGCCTACATGTACTCTCAGGCATCCAGCTAGCTGAGCTTTGCCGACTGGGAGCAACTTAGCTTACCGTGGATCTCTAAACCCCGATCATATTTTGTATGGTCTTTTAAGTGGGTCCTCAGATACTCGCCAAGTGAGACTAAGATCCAGACGCAGTTTATGCCAGGTGCGCTGAATCTTTTGGACAATCTTGCCAGACTTGGCATCCACACCTCTGAATGGACAAGTCACAAATGGAAAACGGAGTAATGTGAAAATGCTTCCAGGCTCCGTGCTTTTGTGCCCGAGACCGGTGCCAGCACTGTTGGGCTGGGCTTACCCCGAGCAGCTTGGGTTAAGCTCAACCGCCTACGGACTGGTGTTGGGCGATTCCATTCGTCCGTGCACAAATGGGGTCTCGCTCCTTTACCGAATTGCGAGTGTGGCGCCTCTGAGCAAACCGCAGACCATGTACTAACAGCGTGCCCTATACATCGGGCACCACATGGAGCACGAGATCTGACGGTTTTGGATGACGAAACTCGATGCTGGCTTAATAACACCACTGCCAGCATCTGATCCAGGCAGTGCAGCAGTCTGGGGTAGTAAAAGGATAAACTCTCGGCCCCAGTCCTGTTTGTGTCTGACCTGGATTGGATACCCTTCAAACGACGACGACAATATATTTTCCATAATATATATTAGGTCTCCAAAATTAGGTCTCCATAATATGATCTATATAATATAATTCCCGTAATATTGGGTCTCCATATAGAATCTCCGATAGGTCTATATACCTATCTATATATACTTTATGGAGACTATATTACAGAAACCTAATTATGGAGACTATATTTATCATGGAGACCTAATATATATTATGGCGACCTAATACAGAGGTCCTATATTGTCAATATATTTGATCATATAGAGTATATATATATATTAAAAAAGTTGGTTTTTAACTTTTGATTGCAAAACATTAACTTTTGATTGCAAAAGATTAACTTCTTATTGCAAAAGGTTGACTTCTTAATGGAAAACCCTATATCTCCATAGGGCAAAAATTTTTATTGGTACAGTATCAAATTGATAAAATTTTTTGGTCTTCATTTTGATTTGAAGTACAGTATTACTTTGAATTATCTTCAATGTAAACTTGGATTCGAATTACAAAAATTCATACCTATTTTTTCCTTTATAAACCGAGCAAATTTTTGTAATATCAATATTTATGTCAGCAATATTTTAAACATACCATATTTATTTATCAGTCATGCCCTACTATTATTTATAAAATTGAAGAAGTGGCTCTTTAAGTCACAAATGTTTTTCACTTTTGACAGAGAGCATTTAAAAGTTTTGATTTATAAATTCATAGCTGGTTGAAAATCAAAAAACTTCCATGAAAACAGATTTGTCAGAGGTTCGTAACAGTACTACGATAGCTTAAAAAAGGTTAAAATCAAGTAAAGACTTTTTTAATTGAAAGAAAATTAGGGCTTGAAAACAAAAGAAAGCCAAAAAAAGATCTTCATTTTATTTTACATTTGTTGGCAGCAGGGTTGAGTGGTTAAGAGGGCTGTGATTAGTCGCGAACGTAATCAAAACCCTCGTGGTTTAAAGCTTTGTGTCTTAAGGAAAACACTTTACGGCAGTTTTTCTTCTTGGTGGTCTCTGCAAGCAGCTTTAAATTTTGATCATACCTCTAAATTGAAATAAAAAACCCAAAATGAAATGTTCTATCAGCGAGCAATTATTGTGGCATCTCCGTAAGCAGGTCCATGCAATTTCTTGACAGTTGTATAGCGCTCGGATGTTTTTCGGGAGTTAAGAGAATAAATATAAAGATAAAATAATTCTAATAGTTTTTTTTAAGTGAATCTGTGAAAGTGGCTCCTCTTTTTTGTAGCGCCAAGCTTCTTTTTGTAAAAGGCATTATGACTTATAATGACCGTGTTTACACCCCTCACCCCCTTCCATAACAAATCGTTGCCTACAATAACACATAAATTTTATCGCTTAAAATAAAATACGAAATTGCTTAAAAGTTAAACTTAGAAATTGTTAATTTTTGTCGAGTTATAAGGAAATAACCTCTTAAAACCTATTTTGAATAATTTACCTAAAGAAAGGTTGAAAATAAACAGAGGTAATATTAAAAAAAAACAAAACAAAACTGCGCGTTGTTAAACAATTCTTTACTCGTTTGCATAATTCGTCATTATTTCTAATCTTCTTGAAATTATTAATTAAATGAATTATATTCCATTTAAGTAAAAAATATACAACACGCCAACACAGATAACCGAACTAATTAAGTATTTTAATGAAGTTTCAGCTATTTCTGTGATGACCGTACCTTTAGCATTTTTGAGTTTTAAAAGAAAAAATTTAATGAATATCCTATTTTTTCAATATGGTTAATGAGCATGCCTTGTGCGTTTTGGCTTCTTTTGCTCTTGTTAAAATAGCTTTTTAAAAATGATTGTTTAATGACGCAATCACAGAAAGCAAAGTTCTTTTCAACACGTTGCAGATGCTTGTTTACTTAAAAACAAATCGTAAAATTTTTTAAAAAATGAAAAATTATTGTTTTTGTCTTGCAAATGATTTTGGAATTTTTATTAATTTTCAAAGTTTAATTTTTTTTATAGAAAAATTAGTTTCGAATTTTTTAATTGCTAGGTTGCAGAGGTGGACTTCTTTAAATTAGGAAAACGCAGCGCAATAAAAAGCATTGAGTTTTTCAAATTAGTAGAGCGCAACCCGAATTGCGCAATTAAATAAATATGAAATACTACAGCGCAAATGCGTTTTATAAAACTGTAAACGCAGAGCAACAAAAGCAATGTGATTTTTGAACCATATCAATCTTAATTTATTTTAAAATTTTATTAAGCACAACGCAACATGTTTTTAAAATCAGTTATGGAGCTATACTTTAACTCAAAAGAGCAGCTTATATAAAAGCGCAACGCAATTAACACAACAGTCGGGAGCGTGGCCGAGTATTTAAGAGCACCATGTTAGAGCGACCGAGATTGATATGCGGCCCACAAGATACTTACTCTTGATACCAAGATGCACCAAGATGCATAGTCTGGTTTCAACTCTCACTGCCATAATTCTATTACTTTTTTGAAAATGACATTTCACAGCACTTTCTTTGCTCGCCAGAAATGACACAGAACTCTAAATTTTAATTGTATCACAAATAAAAATTATAAAAGTAAATAAAAAAACTTTTAAACAGACAACAATAGCTTGGCATCTCCAAAACAGGTAGAGGTAATTTCTTCAGAGTTGGCTAAGTTTAACAATCTCAATGTTGTCAATCTCAATCTCAATATTGTCAATCTCAATCTCAATATTTATTTTTGTTAAAGTTAATACCTTACAAAATGTAATCAAAAATAAAAGAAAAAAACGCATTTAATTGAATTGGTTTTTTGATAAAACTAACACGATTGATTTGTTCACTTTTTAAAGCATAGCACAATCAAGCGTTACAATTTTTTAGTGGGAGAAATTAAGTGCAACATCGCTCTTCAATTGTTAGCTCAGCGCAAATTGCGCAACCTGTCAAAAAAATTAAGGCCAACGCAACTTCCCCAATTGGGGAAGTTACTCTTTGTGTTTCAACTTGCACCGTGCCCACATCTATCAGTTTTAGTTTTATTTAAACAAATCAATGTAGTTTTATTGTAGTTGGTTAAATTCAAGAACAAGAAAGGTCAGGAAGACCTAGATCAGTGGCTCTCAAATTTTGGTGGTCCGTGCCCCCTTTCAGAGACTCTCGAATATCCGTGGCACGCTGGTTATAATATTTTCCCAAAGGTTTAAACGTGAAAACCAAAGAAAAAAGTCATCACTTTAAAACCGTCTCTGATTTTGTCAATTTTGCCTTAAAAGCAAATTGAAGTCCAAAATGAAGATTCTTATCGTGTCCCCCGGTAAAAACTCCATGGCCTCCTTTGTAAATCCTTGGCTTAGGCATTTCTTCAAACTGTGTTAAATTCACTTCTGCAATAGCAAAAAAAAAAAGGGGGAATTCCTAAAGTAAATGGTTAAGACAAAACCTTTATACTTATAAAACAATTAAAAAATTTTGAAACTTTCTATATTTACGCATCATACAAAAGTTACGCCAAATGACGTCGTACAAAAATAATTATCTGTAATGGTTCGTTAACAATACATTATTTAATGATTGAAAATTTTCGAATCTGAAAATTTTTATTTGATTTTTTTAAATTTAAAAATTCGAATTATTGGATCGATTCAGTTTAATCAATTTTTTCTATAACTGAAACCAAACTAATAAATTTGTAAAAAATACAACGTTGTATTATTAATTGTTTTAATAACATCAATTTTGTTACCTGCTGTTCCATTGTAGTCTTGAACCATCAGCGTGTAGTTCGAGTCAGGGTTGCCGATTGTAAAATTTCTTAAACCAAAGTATATTTTTTTTTGCTTAAATCTTTATATGCGTAACTTTAACTTATTTGAGAAAAACATTGAATAAAATGTATTCAAATAAATTAGAAGCAAAAATTCAAAAATTCAATTTTAAATTAAATGTTTCAATCAGTAGCAAGTTTTCAATAAATGCACCAAATTAATATATTTTCTTATACAATGAAGTTTAAGGTTGTTGTCTTTCGATTAATTTCTTCTAGGTTATTTCTTTTTTGTGTAATATACTTGCATGTTAAACATTTAATCAAATTTTAACTCGATTTTTAGATAGTAAATATCTTATAAGCAGGAAGCACAAGAACCTGCAATTACGTGACATACACTTTAATTTATGAAAGTTGAACATACTGATATAAGGCATAAGAAGTGGTGCAATTCCAATCTTCCAAGTCTACACGCAGTTGGTAAGTTTTTGAACGAGTAATGTTGTGTAAAACATCCAAGCCTAAAACAAAGAATTGCATTTAAATGCTATTGAGGAGTTTAAGAAAGTAATTGTCTTAAGTAACGTTGCAAGTATTTCCGTTAAAGTTGAAACTTTAATCCTTATCTACCTAGAATTTTTTTTCTGTTGACTACCTAAGGTGCGTACTCGGAGGATCCTAAGTTTACATGTCCAATACTCTTAACAGACAGTAGCTGCGCAGTTGATATTTTGATATTTTGGAGAAACTTTATTCTAGTTTAGTCAAATGTCTTTACTTTTAATATATTCATTATTAGTCTCTTCTTATTTTGCATAAAGTTGAAAGTCCTCAAATTTTCGTTAATTGCTTTGTTTTGCGACATAATCTATTATGTCGGCAAAACACATTCCAATTGGTTAGGGCCAAATATTGCACAAATTTAATTTGAAGGCCGTTTTCGGTCTTCGTAAGAAGAAAACTAATCGCTCTTGTTCCATTTTATATCTAAAAAATTTGTGAGACCAAAAAAAATAAAAATTTCACAATAAATCTGTATGACATATGGGCATCTCCAAAAAATGCTGCAAGTTTATTACTCAGCCGATCGTCGAGGAAATTGGGGCAAAAATAAACTGCTTTTTAAATATTTTTAGGCTGAGACAGCTATGATTACAGCAACCGTCCGCGATTTAATTTTATTTTGCACATTCAGACAGCAACCCTAAAGGTTGCACACCTCTAATTAAAATTGATGGTTTTGATAGATTTTTGGGGATTTTGACGTTACAGAAATCAACCTAACAATAAATCATTGATCATAGTTCCCATATTAAAAGTTGTTCAATTTTATTCTTTATCACTTAGAATAGAGCTGGGAGTTTTAAGAATACAACATTGCTGTACATTTTGTGCAGCCGCAAAGCATTTTTAGATATTTAAAACTGGTTTCATAGAACTTTTCTTTTTACTCACCTAACCAAAATTCACCTTCTATGTTGCCAAATCCTTGTTGATATTCGCTCCAATTTCGATAAAAGTTCACACTTCCGTCCATACGTCGTTGAATCACCTGTAAGTATGAAATGGAGACGATATCCTTTTATACACAGTAGCAGGTAGCAATAATTGAGGTTTTTCGTACAATGAGTCTGTCATTGATTCGAACTTGGTATATTCCGGTTTTTGTTGCATTCTGGCAACTTTCTATTGGTGGTACTGCAATAAAAATGTCAAGTTTTGTTATCAGACATTTGTTTTGCATGAGCTGAATTATTTAGCAATCTGTAAAAAATATTTCAATTTTTTAATGTCTGGCCTGGTAATTTTGTCAAAAACGTCTGGTAAAATTGCAAATTTCTCATAAATTTTTGTAAATTTTTAAAGTTAAAACCACTTTTACAATTTTTATTAGCATATACCCGTAATACTAATAGTTTTTCTGCATAATTAAAAAATTAACCAGCAAAATTTAAGTAAAGTACTAAAAAGAACATGTAAAAACTGTTGCGCCGATCTTAAATATTTTTGCAAGACCGCCCAGATAAAAAATTTTTTATAACAGTATTTTAAAGTCTATAAAAGATTATGTTTATGCAACTGCTCTGGTTACTTAGCGCAAGTTTGTTTAATCTTGAAAAGCTGGATAACTTACTTTATATTTTAAGTTTGATATAATTATATTTCAATAAATTTCTTTTTAGGCATATTAAGTTCAACGTCTCATCTGCGTAACAACGCATATGAGTAACACAGCCACCTTTGGGTAGTGTACTGCTGGATCGATGGCGGTCCATTGGCAATAATTTAGTCAAACTTTGCTGAGAAATCCAGGCTTTGTCACCAAAGCAAAAATGATTAACATTAGACTGATTGGGCTCATTGGAAAGTCCATACATTTTATAAAATATGTATTTTAAAAGATTTCCATATGAGTGTATGATAAAAGTGTTTGCTTATTTTTGTGGTAGCCTCAATTTTTGGTTAAAGACTATTGAGCAATATTTTTTCAAAATTTATTAAATGCAACATTGAGTATTTGTAAATATAATTATTCAAAGTTAACTAATTGTAAATATATTTAAAAAAACACTAATTTTTCAACCAGGTTGTTTTTGACCAGCACAACTTGTTTTCTTTCGATGATTTCTGAGCATGTTCTCAATTGCAGATTGAATTTGTGTTACTAATTGTTGTCGACAATTTTCTTTAATATTGAATTGTTTAGCTGTTGATTGTTGAACAAAAACTGTGTTAGCAAAATAATAAATGTAAACTAAGATATATAAAAATATCCCATCCATATTAACGTGAGCCAATATTTTTTACTCTAGTTTATAAATAAAATCCTAAAAAAGGTATATACAGTACTTTAAAAAAAAATTAAAAAGTTTTTGGTTCAGTTTCTTGCTTATATGTTGTCTGTCCCACATATATAAATTAATAGCTGGTGCGCTAGATTTTACCCAAATAAATTATATGAATTGCAATTTTAGATATTTTCTTTTGGCCTAGTAAGTGAGTTTCAGTTGGGTTTTACAGCAAATATTTTTATAACGCCTATTATAAGATTTTTTTGCTATCACATTTAATGTATTTGTAATAACAGTTATACAAAAAAATCCGAAAAAAGTTATATATTAAAATTTTTTAATTTTTCGTAAATCCTATAACCGTAAAGAGAATGCTTAATTGACTTAGTTTATTAATTAAAAATTTAACAGATAAAATCAACGACTTTCAAATAAAAGCATATTAAATAATCGCTTTATTTTGCGTTAATATAGATAAACGTGATTTATAAATCAATCGATATCAACGTAATACTCAATTGTTTTAGCATGGTAAGAGATAATTTGCGTTAGTAAGAAATGTCCAACTTATCTTATCTCGGTATGACAAGAAAATGAACATGAAGAGTAGGAGAAACCAAAATTTTAACACTACTGTTGCAAAGCCGGGACCCCACGCTTTGTAAAAATACAAAAAGAAATGTCAACCAAATTGTTTGAAGGGATTACATCGAACCGCATATTTGTATCTTCACGAGCTGTCACTTATACTGTATAACTTGTCGTTTTTTCAAACAAAATGTATAATCAATAAATTGTGTGAAATACTAAAATTTGGAGTTGTTTTCGCTACTTTTGTAAAACGACTTTTACCACTTAACGCTACGATAAATTCGGTGAATCTATGCACTCTATTGACTTTTTGAAAGCTATGGAGCACTGAAGCATAGGAATGAAAAAAACTGCTGGTTGCCGAATTCTCAATCAAATTTCAAAATAAGCTCTACACTTTTCCTCATTTAATTAGGTTTCTACTTTTGGTTTAACCTTACCCTTCTATCGTGATTTCAATGTGTTCTTGGTAAAACACTTTTTGGCACTTTTTTCCTCTTTAAAAGTATCAACTAACAACTGTAATATTTTAGACTAGAAATCAACTGTAGAGTTATACAGTTAAGATCAACATTATAAATGAAGTGTGACATTATGCCAAAAGGCAAAACTTTGTGAAGGACCAGTTTAGAAAATTGTGTCTAATTATTTTTTATTTTTATACAAAAAAAGCCTCTTTAAAAAAATTCCGGCATGATTTGATGAAATGATTAGCTTCTGGAATTGTTCGTCAATAATTATTGACGAACAATTATTGACGAACAAAAAAAAAAAAATTATAATTTTAGCGATTCTTTTAACATTACTCAATAGGTTACTGCATGCAATTTCGTTTGTTATATTTTTTCATGTCCTATTTCTGACTTTTTACAGCTACATGTAAAAAAGTTATTAAAAGCCGAGATATGGAGTTGATATTTTAATCAAATAAATGGCTTTATAAAATGCGGCGCAACTATCTTTCTTATTTAGAGTGCAACAATTTTCCATAAACTGGTTTTTGTTTCCTAAGAACTTTAAAAGTCTTTACATTTTGAATCAGTTTGTCAAAATATTTCGCATGCTTGATTCTAATTTGCCTTTTTATTTTGGGGGATTTAAGGTGTTCTCAGTTTTAGTAAAAATTGTTTAAAGAGGTTTCCACGACCACTCCAATAATATACTTAATATTATCTATCTAGGATGTTTTTTTCTGTTGACTACCTAAGGGGCGTCCTCCGAAGACCCTAACTTTACATGTCCAATACCCTTAAAAGACAGTACCTTCGTAGTTTATTTTTTGATATTTTGGGGAAACTTTATACTAGTTTAGTCAAATGTCTTTACTTTTAATAAATTTGCCATTAGTCTCTTCTTACTTTGCATAAAGTTGAAAGTCCTCAAATTTTTGTTAATTGCTTTGTTTTGCCGACATAATCTATTATCTTAACCGAGCCGAGACTTTGAAAAGATTTTGGAGTTTAAAGAATAAAATCAAATGTTTTATGGGAAGTAAAAATCAGAACGTCTCCTTTTTTTATGATGTTGAGTGGCCTGAATGACCTGGCATTCCTTACCGTTGTTACACAACATTTATCGATATTAAATACGAAGCTTCAAGGGAGAAATTAACTGAAAAATAAGATGCTTGAGCATATTATATCATTCCAAAAGAAATTGAATCGTTTCAAAGGCCAACTGAGCAAGTTTATGCTTACATATTTTCCATGTTTGAAAATTCAAAATGATGAAGGACGAAACAAAAATTACCAAAAATATCAATTAATGATTGATAAATTGTATATTGACTTTGATGCTTGCTTCTGGGATTTTCGAAAACTTGAAAGTAATTTTAACATATTTTCCAATCCATTTTAATCTGATCAAAGCCCTGATGAATTTCAACTTGAACGGATCGATTTACGGTCCAGCAATGACATGAAAAGTGCGTTTAATGAAAATGATCTTGTGACATTTTATAAAAACTATGTTCGTGAAAAGTGTCCAAATCTTGTTGAACATGCCTTGAAAACTATTTCACTGTTTGCAAGCACCTATTTCTGCGAGCAATTTTTCTAAAAATGAAATATTGCAAGGGAAAGCAAAGAGGCCAGTTATCCGACCAGTATTTGAAAAGTCAACATAGTTTCCTGAAAGTGAATATTCCGATGTGTGTAAAGACATGCAACAACAAGAATCACATCACGTTTGATTAAAGATGGTCGATTGTATTTTTCTTAGCTTTCAATGAATTGTCGTGTAATTTTCTTAAATAATAAATAACCTAGCTTCGACATTGATCATGCAGTATGTTCGAAAAAAATTGTTGCGGCCCGCGTCAATTTATAAAATATCTTATTTGGCCCGCCAGCAAAAAGGCTGCACATGCCTGAAGTAAAGCAATTTAAAAGGTTTTTGTCAGTAACAACAATGAAATCAAAATATAATTAGTAAAATTACGTTTAATCAGTCCGTCAGAGTGCAAAAAATTCTTCATTTGCTGTGAATAATTACACTTAATGTTCTGGATCTCAAACAACGGTTCTGTGATCATTTCTTAAAACGAACATTTTCTCCACAACTAAATGTCAAAGTAAATTATCTTTGTAACAACTTTGCAGTTAACAACTTTGTGGTAAAAAGGTTTGCAAATTTTTTTTGCGACTCTATTTGAGGCTGCAATTTATAGTTTGAGAAACGCTGCTTTAGTCCACTATATAAAACTATGTTAAATCCGGTTGAACTACTTACTGTATTGTTTAAACGTTTGCAAAAGCTAAAAACACTGAAACAAAGATATGAAAAAGCTGCAGGTTGGCGATTTTTTAATCAAGAACTATAAAATTAAACCTTGCTCACATTTCCTTTACTTAAGCTTTTAGTTTGGCTTTAACTGACCCTTTACATAACAATTTTTTGTGTATTTGAGCAAGACACTTTGCGGCATTTCTTTGCTTAACAGTTTTAAAAAAGTGCAGCAAATTTAAATATAATTTAGGGAGAGACCATACTTTTTTAAACTCTATTACAATTACATACAGCAATACACATACATTCATGCTAAAATAAAACAAAAAAAAACCATAAACGTTTTCGGCTTTTGTAAGCCAGAGGGCTAATGTAAGCCGAAAACGTTTATGGTTTCTTTTTGTTTTATTTTAGCAAGAATGTATGTGTATTGCTGAATGTAATTGTAATATGCTTCAAATTTCAGTATCAAATTAAAATCAAAGCCAAATAAACAAAGATTTTTATCCAGACAGCAACGTTTAGGCAATTCTGAAAGCCTGTTGAAGTAATAATGATTAGTTTTTTTACCAGTTTTAATAACAAGAAACATTTCTATAGATTTACTAATTTCTTTAAAAGCTTATTTGTAGCAGGTGCCTTTTGATAAGTTTCTATTCAAACCTCTATGGTTTATTTTTAAATTATAAATTTATTTTTAAACATAGTATTTTAAAGCAAGCTTTTAACTTTTTTAAATCATCATCATCGATGACGGAAGAAATGCTCAATTACATAAGCTTTGAACACATTGGTCTTAACTAGGGATTCTCAAACGGTCCCTGGGGCAAGAGGGGGGCGAGAAAAATCCTTATTTTGGACATTAATTTATTTTTAAGATGAAATTGACATAATCAGCGACAGTTCGGCCCAGATGGTAGGTGCTTTCACGCAGCCTGGGCCGTGAGTAAGTCTGCTCATTGATTTTAAAAATGACAGACCGAAACCGAACCTACCAAAACGGAAGGGTATCCACCCATTCCGATGTTCAGTGTGGGTCTGTTAATCGGCAAACGTCCTTTTCAGGACGGGGCAATGTCAGGATAAAACTGCCCTTTTCAGGGCACATTGCCAACAAGTTCCGAAGACCCACTATTCTTCAGCTGAACATCGAAGGCCTCACTGCAAGCAAGATGAATGTTCTTCATCACCTCGCTATGCAGTCTGAGGCACTCGTCATCCTACTGCAGGAGACCCACTGCACTGATGCAGAGAAGTTGGTGCTACCACACTACCAACTAGCTGGGTCTTCTTTAAGCAGGAAGCATGGCCTTGCCACGTTTGTTCACGAGCGACTGAGATACACGCTTTTGGACCAATCTCCACCGACATCGGAGATCGAGTGGCTGTGTGTGGACGTTGGTGGCTATAAAATAGTCAACGTCTACAAACCACCGCCAACGCGATTGCGAACCCTGGATCTCCCAGTGTTTCCTCACCCCTGTCTGTACGCTGGCGATTTTAACTGTCGTCATGCTGACTGGGGTTATGATGACAACAGTCCGGATGGTGAGTGCTTGGCTGGATGGGCAAGTATTAATTGTCTTGCCCTCCTATATAATGCCAAGGACGCTGCCAGTTTTTATTCCGGCCGCTGGAACACTGGCACCAATCCAGACCTAGCTTTCGCTAGCGTAGGTCCAAACAGTCGCTTACCGGATAGACGTGTCCTTGAGAAGTTTCCCAGGTCACAACATCGACCCTCGCTTATTACACCACCAAGGTTTGCTATGGCAGTGCCAAGCATGCCTGTTAAGCGATGGAACTTCCGCAAGGCCAATTGGAGTCACTACATTGCTTTGACGAATAAATTCGCTAAGACTTTGTTGCCGCCTGATTCACTTGATGTGGATGCGGCTTACCAGGACTTCTGTAACATCATTAAGAAAGCAGCCAAAAAGACTATCCCACGCGGGTATCGAAATAACTATATTCCGTGTTGGGATGCAGAGTGTGAATCCCTCTATAAAACCTTTCTGCAATCTCCTCAGGGAGACGACTCAAGTTTGGCTGCTACAACTCTGCTTGCCAAGCTTGACAGAAAACGGAGGGATCGATGGTCCGAAGCAGTTCGGAGCATTGACTTCTCACACTCTAGTCGAAAAGCGTGGAGTATCTTGAACAACCTTACTGGTAGGTCACGACACTCTCCTCGTCACTGTCCCGTTTCAGCCGATGCTATTGCATCTCAGCTGGTTAGAAATGGGAAATACGAGGCTGTTGACCGCAAGTCATCTCGACTTGTCTGTAAAGAAGTGTCTGACCTTTGGAGGGCCACAACACCAGATGCAGTAAATATCTCTGACAATTTTTCACAGAGAGAATTTGCTGCTGCCCTTCAACATTTAAAACCAGGTAAAGCTCCGGGACCTGATTCCATCTGCCCCGAGCTTATACTCCATGCTGGAGCTGCTTTGAAGTCCTGGTTACGTGACTTCCTTTCTTCCTGTTTGCACCGACTCAAAATTCCCAAGATCTGGAGAAGAGCGCTTGTGGTCGCGATCCCAAAACCAGCAAAGCCCGTGGGGGACCCAAAGAGTTATCGACCGATATCTCTGCTCTGTGTCCCCTACAAGATCCTCGAGAGGCTTATCTACGCCCGCGTTGAACCATTAATCGATCCACTGCTCCCTAAAGAGCAGGCTGGGTTCCGACGCGGGAAGTCAACCGTAGATCAAGTTGTTCTGCTAACCCAGAACATCGAGGATTCTTTCGAGGCTAAAAAGAAGGCCGGTGCCGTATTTATCGATCTGACAGCTGCTTATGACACTGTCTGGCACCGTGGCCTTACCTGCAAGCTGCTGAGACTTCTTCCGGATAAGCACATGGTCAAAATGATCATGGAGCTTGTGGGAAATCGAAGTTTCACCCTTACCACCGGTGACAGCAAGCAAAGCAGGCTACGCCGTCTTAAAAACGGCGTTCCTCAGGGATCGGTCTTGGCTCCCCTCCTATTTAACATCTATACGTACGATCTTCCTTCCATGATTTCCAGAAAGTTTGCTTATGCTGATGATTTAGCATTGTTGCACTCTTCTGGAAACTGGAAGGACTTGGAGGGGACATTAAGCCAAGACATGTCCACACTGTCAGCGTATCTCCAGACTTGGAGGTTGAAGCTCAGTCACACTAAGACGGTGACGACAGCCTTTCACTTAAACAACCGAGAGGCCAAACGTGAGCTAAAGGTCTACAACAATAGTAGACTTTTACCGTTCTGTCCAACCCCTACATACCTTGGGGTAAAACTGGACAGATCGCTCACGTTTCGTCACCATTTAGTGGCATTGCGCAAAAAACTATCATCGCGCGTCACACTGTTGAGGCAACTCGTGGGCTCGGGATGGGGTGCTGGTGCTAAAACACTACGCATAGCCACCTTGTCTCTAGTCTACTCAACAGCTGAGTACTGTGCGCCAGTCTGGTGTCGCAGTGCTCACACTCGCCTCATTGACAGTGTCTTGAATGACGCCTTGCGCATAGTTACTGGATGCCTGCGTCCCACTCCAACGGACCACCTACCTGTACTTTCAGGCATCCAGCCAGCTGAGCTTTGCCGACTGGGAGCGACACTCTCCTTGGCTTACCGTGGATCTCTGGACCCCGATCATATTTTGCATGGTCTTTTAAGTGGGTCCTCAGATATTCGCCAAGTGAGACTAAGATCCAGACGCCCGTTTGTGCCAGGTGCGCGGAATCTCTTGGACAATCTTGCCAGACTTGGCATCCGCGCCTCTGAATGGACAAATCATAAATGGAACGCGGAGTACTGTGAAAGTGCTTCCAGCCTCCGTGCTTTTGTGCCCGGGACCAGTGTCAGGCCTGTTGGGATGGGCTTACCCCGAGCAGCTTGGGTTAAGCTCAACCGCCTGCGGACTGGTGTTGGGCGATTCCATTCGTCCATGCACAAATGGGGTCTCGCTCCTTCACCGAATTGCGAGTGTGGCGCCTCAGAGCAAACCGCAGACCATGTACTAACAATGTGCCCCATACATCGGGCACCACATGGAGCACGCGGTCTGACGGTTTTGGATGACGAAACTCGATGCTGGCTTAATGACATCACTGCCAGCATCTGATCCAGGCAGTGCAGCAGTCTGGGGTAGTAAAAGGATAAACCCTCGTCCCCAGTTCTGTTTGTGTCTGGCCTGGAGTGGATGCCCTTCAAACGATGACGACGACGACGACGAGCGACAGTTCCAAAATCATGACTTTTTTGTCTTCCCTTAAATTTTGAAACAATATTATAAACAGGGCTCACGGGTTTTTGAGAGTCTCTAAAAGGGGGCAACCGATCACCGAAGTTTGAGAACCACCGGTCTCAACAACAAAAAACTAATTTTTTCAGGGTAATTCTTTCCATACGTTAATGGAAAATTTTCAACCCAATTGCTTGTATGCAATTTAAGACAGGCTAAACACATTTAAATAAAAGTATTTAAAGGTTTATCGCTTAAATAAAATAATTTCATTTCATCAGTAACCTCTGACGATTGATTTTATTTAATGCAATTTTTTTCGTGAATCTGCCAGTTCAAATGATAGTTTTGCACGTGCTCATTTTATTAAAAAGTGGGAGAAAACCTAGATCATAAATTTCAAAAATCGATATCCTTTTCAAAAATCTGCTACAATTTGGATTAACTAACGCTGCAACTGGATTGTTGCTCATAATAAAATTATTGATTAAGTAAGCATAAAGATCAATTAAAATCTTTTTTTTATTAAAGAAAGTAAATATTAAGTATCGAAAACTTTAATTGACGAAATTATTTTAATATGTTATTTTAAAAGTCTTAAAAATATCTTTCTTAATTTCAAAACAACATTCTTCTATACTGTATCATAAAATATTTTTGATCAAATATAGCAGAAAACCAAAATAGCTAAAATAACAAAGCTCAAAACGTGTCGGGAGAATACGTTGATATTGGCAAAATTATTCAACTTTCTAAACACTTGGATGACGGTATCATTATACGAGATGCTTTTTTTATCTTTTCTTATCTTTCTTATTTATCTTTTCTTATAATTTCTTATATATCGTTAAACTAACTGTCTATATTGATAACTCTGCCAAAACAGAGAGCAACTTTCCAGGCAATTTCTATTAAATATCTAAAACTTTTATCTCTAAGTTTTTCGAACTGGACTAAAATTGCTTGACGGATTATATTTAAAAAAAGTCTATTTAAAAGGAAAATTTAATCCTCAAAATGATCTTTAAACTTTATTTTAATTAATCAAATTAAATCATTACTAATTAAAACGTAAGATAAATTTTTCAACTAAAATTTTGGAGCCTTGAAAGTTATTGTCAATTTTTCGTGCTTTTTGCTAAAACATTAAACAAATATAAAAAAAATATAAAATAACACTAGTTAGCAACCTCTGCTGCTATAACTTATATCCAAATTAAATTGGTTCTTTCTAAAACGCATTTTAAGATTTCCAAAATTTCTGTATACTTATTCATGGCAACTAATTTTTTACGAGATTAAGCAATTGCGGATACAAACTTGCAAAGTTGCCAATTTATTTCATTCTGTTACTGCAAGTTTTAATGATCTGGAACAAGTGCTGCAAGGGATTATTGTACTCTTTTTCTATTGTAACTTCGATGTATAAGCTCATAACGTCAGGTTGATTTGTGACGTAATGATAACGGTATCCGCCAAATGAACCACAGTAATTTTCCATTACATATTTGTTTTGAGTCTTTTTTATAAGGTTTCAGTTTAAAAGTTAAAACTAATAAATGATCACTTTATCGTCACGTTAACGATAACATAGCAATTAATGCACATTTTATCGTTCTAATAAGATGCTTGTATAAAGTTGTTTATATTTTTAAAGCAAATTGGTATGTTCTGTTTTCTTAAATCGATTTCATACATCCACAGCCTTAATGAAAAAAAGGCATTTTTTGAGTTTGAAAAAAATTTAAAAAGTCTCCATAAAAAAAATTAAATTTTGTGCTAAAACACAAACCTCGTGTCACAACTTTACTCGAAAGCCTTAAAAGACTAGTTGAACTAGGTAACCCGAATACTTGCGCTAAAGTAAACCTGTGAATATTTTTTTGAAATGCCGGCTCAAAACATAATTTGCCACAAGACTGAAGTTCTTAATACAGTTTAGTTTTGGCTAAGCACAAATAATTTGTTTGAAAACTTCTCTCAACAGATGGCAAGAAACCACAGCTATAGCTCTAACAAGAGCGAAACTCGAGTCTGGTGCTTCTTGTTTTAAGTGGCTTGATTTATAAACCACAGTTGCAAGCTATAAAGAATATATTAATCAAGAAATCAACAAACTCAATTAACTCTGGGAAAACTTGACTCTCATGCTTCACAAAACTTTAAAGCAATTCAAAGCAACATCAGCTGGAAATAATTACTCAACAACTTTATACTGACTAACTTTAAGCATGAATTAGCACCCTGATGGTTAATATTTAACTTAATACATTTGACCTTCTAAAATCTGGCAACCAAAATTTCGGATTCTTTAATTTTCCAGCACAGATTTTGGGAGCGCACTTTTATATTTTCTGTGTTGGTGCGCATGCACACCACTGTTTTCATGAGCTGCCGCTTATATTTAAACGGTGCTATATGCCTAAATGTGATGTTGGTTCATTCTTCCACGTGCTAACAAATAAGCGTGCTGACTTTAGGACTTTTAGGTTTGACTTTATGCTGATTTTAAATAATTGTGCTGACTTGACTTTCAGGTGCTCAACTTCCCAGTGGAGAAGAACATTGTAAATTTTCTGCTGAAATATTGATTTGTAGAATTTTAACACTAGAATTACCGATGCGGTTATTTTGATCGTTTTTGATATTTAATCGCTCATATCTCTGCTTAGATAAGGGTTAGAGTATTGAAACTTTCTGATTTTTTCTAAGTCTTTGTCAACTTTTAGTATGTTAATTTTTATTTTGTTAAAATAATCACAGCAAATGTTAGAAACCGATTTACCTTAAATTACCGCCAACGGTCATTTTGACCTGTAAGCTACTTGTAATTTCTCTACGATTAAAATTGCTTTTACAATAAAACCTTTTGTTGTGTTATTATTTCAAAACAATCATGCATATATTGTATTACTGCAGTGTTTGGCAAGAGTTTTAGTTCATAATATTGAGCCATTTGCAGAATGCCGAGGTCAGAACGAGTTTGTAGTATCCAAGCTCTGGGTTGGCTGAACGCGATTGCAGAAAATAATTAGGGGAATGAAAGCAAAAATGAAAAGACTTGTAAAAGCTGTGATCAGGGTTTGGAAAATTCAGTTCAACCTAACGCCAAGTTCGACCTATATGGGAAGTGATTTCTTCTGATGGAATGGATTCAGAGACTGATATTGATGACCTGGAGCAAACTGATTCTTGATCATGTCAACTTGTCAGCTCTGGCAGTGGCAGCAACAATACAAGTGCTGCAGCACAAGCGCAGGGTGATGAGCCTACTCCAAACACCTGGGACATTGGATTGATTGGTAAGGACGGAACAAAATGGGAATACAACAAATTTTCTTTAGAATTGAGGTGTAGACTACAATCACAAAGCGTGTTAACAGAAGGCCAAAATCTAACGCGATATGCCAATCGTATGTTAGATGGTCGCTGAGTGGGTTTGAGCTACTCGTCGATAATTCAATGCTTACCAATATTCAACAATGTACAGAAGCTTAAGCTCATAGAGTGAAAAAAAGTAATGAGTGGAAACTACCACTAAGTGAACTACACAATTCTATTTCCTTGCTGTATGTGCGAGGAGCATTATGTGAAAAGAACTGACCGATTCTTAAGTTTTGGATAAAAATAAGAAATAGGGTTTTTTCCAAAAAACTATGGATAGAAATTGCTTTTGCAATATCATGAGGTTTCTTCGATTTGACATGCGGAGTACAAGGGTATCTCGACTTCAAACGGATAAATTTGCTTTGATTTCTGCCGTCTGGGATAAGTTTATTGAAAATTGTATTGTTTGCCACAAACCAGAAGAAAATATTACAGTGGACGAACAATTATTCCCAACTAAAACCTGCTGCAGATTTATACAATTCGACATATGGCTAACAAACAGGACAAATTAGGTATCGAATTTTGGCTAATTGTTGATGTGGAATTTAAATATATACCAAACGCCATATAATATATCTTGGCAAAGATGAAGCCAGACCAGCTACACAAAGATTGTCGGAGAGTGTTATAACAAAGAGAGTGGAGCCATATTTGGGCAAAGGAAAAAGAAACGTATGAACTGACAGATTTTTTACTTTGACTCATCCTGCCACGCAGCTCTGGAAAGAAAGACGTCACTTGTCGGTACCCTAAACAAAATCCGAAAGGAAGTGCAGCCACTGTTAAAAGTTTTACAGCAAAGCAGATATTCCAGCAAACTGCAAACAAAAAGCCACACAACCAAACCACAACCTTGACAGTTTACCAGTGCAAAGAAAATAAGAACGTTTGTATTCTTAGCGTACTCTACACATTTTATATGGTCGATACAACAACAAAAACGAAACCGGAAGCAGTTACATTCTGTAATAAAACTAAATGTAGTGTTGATATTGCGGACCAGATGACACGACAATACACGATGAAGGCAAGTACCGGGCGGTAGCCGGTGGCTGTCTTTTACATACTTCGGACCTTGCTTGTATCAACGCCTATGTGTTGTACAAGAAGAAAACTGGAGATGCTATCTCGAGAAGAAACTTTATGTTTCAGCTCGCCACTTAACTGAGAGAAGCTCATGTTCAAGAAAAGACAGCTCCACTAGCCGTAGTTTTGCTTCCACTTTTCAACAATTCTTATCAAAATTTGATCGTTTAAAAAAGCAGAAAGCGAAAGCAACGCCAAGTTAATGTGAACTGTGAACAAAACAAAACTGCAAAATTATGTTTTAAATGCCGTAGATCTGTTTGCGGAATGTGTACGCCTACAGGTTGCGTAAAAGTTGAATGTGTGAATTGCGTAGAGCACTGCAGTTTTCATTGCTTTTGTATACTTTTAAATAGCCGCTTGTGGTCTATGTAAACAACAGCATGGTAAAAAATAATCATTTGATATTTTGAGCTTATTCTAAAGTAAATTGTTTATGATTTAGTTTCAGAGCTCGTATTTGTTGTACTTTGTAAATATAATGAAAACTTTGAGAAAATTTTAACCAAGCAACTAAAAATCAGGTTGAAGGCCTTCAATGTAATTCGGAAATCAGGTCCTATGCAGTATATTCCAGAACATAAAATTAAAAAGAAGCCTAACATGCACTAAACTCACACCTACAAAGATTCAAGTTATAACTAAATATATTACAAAAGTTGTAAAAAACTTATAACATAAAGTAAAGCTAAATTATTGCGCATTTTGTTCTTTATTAAACAAACGGTCATTTTGACCACTCGCAGTAATTCTAGGTAGGTCAAAAACGCTTTCATATTAGGCCGGAACCTTTTTTCCTTTTCAAGGCGTTATCATGATTAATCATAGAATTAAGCAAGTTTTTTACCACTGAATCAAGATTCTTTTCACAGAAGTTTAGAAGATATTGCATTTTCTACAAGTAATTTAAGCCATTCACAATCTTTCGTTGACATTTGGTATCAAACCAAGTTAACGCGTACACATCAATAATGAAGCAGGCAAGTGTCTTCAAATGCTCAAAAGAGGTAGGAGCTTTTGCATACAGTTTTAAGACTTTATTCTGCAAAATTATTTACCAAGGGGCGACACATACTTCCTGGGTGTTTCGACATAAAACTATCATTAAAATGGTCATTTTTCCTCTGCCACTACGGGTATTGTATGTTCCATGATCAAAGTATTGTGACCTTGGCTCGTTAGTGATACTTAGAAGTTTTTCTCAAAGCATTCGCTGGTTAGTGTTAGACTATTCTAATCTTAATTTTGTATACCTAGAGTTGATTTTCAGTTTTTGCAGTAATTTTTAAGGTTTTTGATTATGAAGTCATTTTTTCATTGCTTTGAAGTGATTACGTAATCGGTACATCACCTCCTACTTAATTTATTTTGTTTGCAAGTTTTTCTTACAATTGGTTATAAAGAGTTGTTTCTTACAAGCGATTTTTTTACAAAAGTATTTTGTTCGTAAACTTTCGCTTACCGTAGGACAATTTAGAACCAATGGTATATGAAGAAAACAAAAGATTTACTACAAACACAGGAAATCCTTCGTTAATGTTTTAGTGCCTTAAAATACAGCAGTAAAATTGACTCAGAAATTTAAACTAACTACTGGCAGATTTAACTCTGCTTTTAATAAGCAATATAGGGGTACGGCAAAACAGCAGCAATTGACTCTAATTTTGGTATTGGCAGTTCTTTAATCGGTGCTAATCTATATTATTCTAATATAAACCAACAATTAATAAAGCCTATTTATAATTTGTATCAGTTATACGTTGATAAGATCACGCGTCGTTCGCAAAAGGCTAAGTTGTAAAACTCAATGCTAACAGTTAATACTTAGATAACACATGGAGAAATTCCTAGTTTACTAAATAACATAATTTTCTATAGCAGCGAGACCAACGGACACGTACGTCTTCATTGATATTGCTGTTCTAGTTAGCCCTCCGTCTTTACAATTTTTGAAGCAGCCATTTCACTTCTAAATTTATTAGTATTACAAATCCGGCAGTGTGGTCGAGTGGTTAAAGTGCGGGATTGATGATCGACACGGTCTCGGTTCAAAACTCACTTGCGCCATTCTGTTGTGTCCTTGGGAAAAAAACTTTACGGCACCTTCCCCTGCTTGGTGGTCTTGGCAAGCTGTTTTAAATTACAGTAATATCTCTACTAAATTACTAGCGGACAGCAATATCTTGGCATCTCCGGAATCAGGTCGAGGTAATTGCTTACTCTATGTATTCTCTATGTATCCGTCGCTTTCCTGCGGGTCAGGAGGATAAATATAGAGATAAAAATAAAATAAAAAATAAATTTACCGGTATTTCAAAGGTTTTAATCTCTCTAATTTAGAAGAGGCTTCGAACAACTTCTTATTTTCAGAAATGCATTAATTCAAGTGGAATTCTTGCTTAACGAGAAAATCCGTCAGTTTTTGTTCAATGGTGACAAAGCTTTCTTGACTGGTTCGTAAACGCTATCAAGCCAGAAAAGCTATTTACAAAAAAAGAATACCGATTTTTAACCACAGCAAGTGTTTAAAGCAAAAGAAAAATTATCCCTAAAGCTTTTTCCTCTTTTTTTCATCAAAATACGTGACGACTCGATGTTATTAATATCGTCAACATCCGGAAACCTTCAATAAGTTGCAAACGGCAAACGCGACCCACAACAATATCCGTTAGACGGCGCTAAACATTGCACTGGTTATTTAATCGCTCAATTTGTTTAATATTATTGTTATTATGAAATATTTTCATTTTCACATCTTATGTATATTTATCTGATTAAGGTGTTGCGGCCATGCTTTCTACTGTCTTGTACTTTCCCTTTCTGATTATCTTATGCATGTTTTAAGTCTAACGTTATGCTGCTTCTTCCTTTTCTTGATATTTTCAATATTTATAATTTTTGTGTTAAACTGTTTAATAATGATTGAGAATAAAAATGAATGAATGAATGAATAAATGAATTACAAATAGCATTCAAGATTTATGCAAACAAATTACTATGTTTAAAATTGACTTACATTATCGTAAGGTTAAGCTGGTAGTACAATTTAACATAAAAAACGCTTAATGAATATTAATATTATGCAAGTAACTACACCAAATATATGAAAAAGTATAATATTTGGGCATTTTTTTGAGGATAAACAATTTTTTACTAAAAAAAAGAACATTTGCTCCAAAAAGAGAACGAATAAAATATAAATTCAATTTTTTTTTTTATTCAAATTACAGTCTGGCGACAAAACTTGCAAAACAAAAATCAAGAAGCTGTTTGCGGCTAAGGATGTCCCCTCCTTTAAAATGTTCAGTGTACAATTTAGATGCAGAACATTTTGTTTAAACAAAAATTTACAAGCTATTTCAAAAAATGTTACGTGATAACCAAACAATAAAGAAATTAAAAAAAAAAACGAAAAAAATCAATTGATTTACATCTTATTTAATATTTTCAGATAAATTATTGAGCATACAATAACTTTATTGTTTTTTTAACATAAGCTTTTAATTTACAAATAATTTTTTTAGATCAATATCTTGCTATAAAAAAAATTTATATTTGATATAAATTATGATTCCTAGTAACAAAGTTTGAACAAATCACTGAAAGACAGTAAAATCGTCCGTTATTTGCCGCACACAAACAACTAAAACAATTTCGCATTTGTTAACAACAATTACTATTATAAAAAAGACATTTAGGAAAAACAGCTCATTTATTTGTTGACTTTGCTTTGATAACATGGATATGATAATGCAATTTTCTTGAATTGATTGCTCTAGGTTTAATTTTCATTTTAACTGTTTTGAAATAGTAAAAACTACTTTTTCAATCAAACCAAACTGCATTTTTCTTTTGAATTTTTCCGTTTCTAAAATACTTTCCATTGAAATTAGAAAAATAACAGTTTTTGTATCATCAAGCTTTGAAAAGTCTCACCACGTAATTATCACTTCACACATCGTTACCACGATCCTTTGTTGTAAATTGTTGATTGTTGTGACTTGACAAAGAATCAACTGCATTGCAATAAAATCATCACAAACTATCTTGATTAACTGTCTAAGTTCTTGGCTCGAAAGAAAACGACGGAGTACTTACATATACAGAGCACTAGTCAATCAATTATTGGAAACTGAACTTAAATAGTATTGGTATTTGATCGAAAGTTTTTTACTATTGTTTTGTCTTTAGGACCTCGTCAGTGCTGTGTTGACCAGTACCTGTTCAAAGGAAATATAAATAACTTAAACAAACTTTAACATTTGTGATATAAATAGCTTAAATGATACAAATAGATTTGTGATATTTTGTTTAAGCTATTTATATAGCCTTAAACAAGTACTAGTCAATACAGCACTTGCTATATTCTAAAGACCAAAACAGCGACAATGTCTGCTGTTATTGACGTTATCAACGCTTGCAAGCTAAATTTTATTTTATTATATTTTAGCTTTTTGTGAAAGTTATATTGTTACCGTAACTTAGGGTCGAACCAGCTACATAAGCCAAAGCGATATCTTGTAAATTAGTCTGTGATGTCTGGCCATTGCATAGCATGTCCAACATAGCATGTCCGGCCATTTAGTGGACCAATCAGCTCCCGCCAACTCCCCTAAACAATCTCCACCTATCGTTATTGTGGTCTTTTATTATAAATTGTTGATTGTCGTAACCAGATAAAGAATTACTTGCAATACAATAAAATCATCGCACAAATATCATGTCCATTATCGAACCTTTTGTTCGAAGAAAAACAACAGATTATTTAAATATAGAGCAATCATCAATCGATTATATTGGAAACTAAATTTAAAAATAATGTTTGTGTTTTATTAAAAACTTTATAGATATTATATTTTAACTTTTTATGAAAGTGATATTGAAACCATAAATTAGGACTAAATAAGCTGAATAAGCTCAAACGTAACGAGTTGAATTGCTTTTATAAAGTTGTCTTCATTATTGCGCTTTTTTTGAAATAGTCAAGAATGCTGCAAAGCGTTTACGTAAAACCTAACTTTTCAATGAGCAAATTAACGCTTGAAAAATTTTCCTTTAGAGAAGCAAAATATGATGAAATACTTCTTTGGTTTAATTATATTGAATCTTTTTGCTTTTTTTACTTGAAAATAATTCAATTTTTTTAGTCCGAAAAATAACTCAATTTTTTGGTCTCTGAATTTCATGTGTTGGTTTTGTCTTTAAAGAAAAACAAAAACAGAGCAACAGATTTTTAAATCTTTTTGACCTTTTCTGCAGAAAGTTTTACAAAACAAAAATAGTAGAATTTTATGCAATTACAATATAAATCATTACCAAATTGACATATTCTGTACTTCGGAGTACACAAAAATCGCTTCCTTTTAATGTTAACTTATTACCTGCTGTTTCATTGTAATTTTGTACTATCATCAGCTTTTAGTTCAAGTGAGTGTAGCCAATTTAAAATTTTTCTAAAACAACGTCAAAAGTTGTTTAATATAAATCTAGTATTGTTTTTAGCAAAGTCAAATTCATGATTTTATTAAACTGGTCGAACTGCAATACATGAATTCATTAATAAAATCAGTCAAAATTCAATGTGCCAAATGCTAAAAAAATCAAAAATTAAAACTAACTAACTCATAACAAAAAATTGATTTTGATCTATAAAAGCTTATCATCAGTTTGTGTAAAAAATTCAAAAATTTCAAAAAATCTAAAAAATTAAAAAACACTACTTATTTTAATTGTGTCCTGGCTATTGCGACATAAAGTAAAGCCTCAATGAAAGCTACTGTACAAGGCAAACGACACGACAGATGACATCCTGATTATTAATTACGTAACAAAGATTTCTTAAACAACCATAGTTTTAATTGTCTGGATTAGTGTTTTTCAACCTCATAATCCAAAGCAAATAATTTTGGCGAGTCATTTAGGATAATTAAATGCAAGTTTTTAAACTCATATTGACAAAATGTCTCCATAAAAATCCAATAATATCATAAAATTTACAAAAAAACTTTTATCATAAATTAATGATTTCGATGTGATTGCTATAAATATCTAATTTTCAATTAACTTTAAATTATCTTTTTAATTAAATACTAAAAAAGAAGCTTTTAGGCGATATTTTTGTGAGAATACTGAAAAGTGCAAATAAGTTTGAGGTTTCTGTATCAAGCAAAAATTGATAATTTCACCTTAAATTTGTTCCGATAGCTTAAAAGTACATTTTAGGACCTCATTCGGAGTCGGGACTCACAATTTAAGAAGCTTTGGTCTCATCAAAATAGATTCGGATTAAGTAATAATTAATTATTATTGCTATAAATATTATTAATATTTTAAGATCTCTTTATTCTCCTGACTCGCGGAAAAGCATTAAAGGCGTTATATTTGGGGCAACTCTCAAGCAATTAAGGCAACCAGTTTCTTGGAGTTAGCAAGATAATGCTGCCCAATTGAAATATTTATCTTTTTTCAGTTTTTTTTTTTTTGAAACTGCGGAAAATTAGAGCCGATTGCTGAAATCAGAAGAAATTGTTGTAAAAAAGTGTCTTTTCTATAAACACAAAAATGACGCAATTAATTTGGAACCGCAATCGTGTTGATCACGTACGCGATCGATACAAGCTTGGACCAAACCTGTATGTTTTATATACAATACTTGTCGCAACGTGGCCTAGTTTCATGTATTTTCAACTTGCTTGCATTCGAAAATTAGTTTAAAGTTAGTAAATCTAGCCCAAATTCCAAACAATTTTCTTTTTCAGAAATCCCGAGATTGGGTTAAATTTTTTCTGTTTTTCCGTTTTTTTTTAAACCGGGAAATCGAAACGTTACTCGTCCCATTACCTGCTGCCTCCGCGTCAATCAGACGTTTTTATAAATTGTCGTATTTTATCAGAAAAGTGATATTTACATGTTCAGTTTGCCTAAATCGTTTCTTGTAAGTATTTTGTAAACTTTTAATAAAAAGTGTTGAATTTATAAATTAATTAGATTTGCTGTTAAAAAATTTTTTTATTTGATTTGATAAAAGTTAGGGTAAATATCTTTTTTACTATCTTAATTTAAACTTCAAATTCCATTCTTTAACTCATTTCATGAGTTTTTTTGTATCGTTTAACAGTATTTATTAACAAAAGCATTTTTGTTATTTATTCATTTTTGCTTCATAATCTTTTAACCCATTAAACGCCGAGGCCAAAATTTTTTTTTTTTCTGAATCCTTTTAATATGTTGCTAAAATATGTTATGTAAGACATAAAAAGAAAAAAAAAATTTTTTTCTCTTGTAGTTTTTTAGTTATTTAATGGCAACTTAAGTTGCCAGTGGCTGTCAACAGAGTCAAAATTTATGAATTTTATTGAATTTTTAAATTGTAGCAATTTGTTCGACGTTTAACTCAGGAAATATTAAGATTTTAATTTCTTAATACAAATCTGTTTAATTACCTATGTAAGGCTTTGCTTTAGCTGTAATTTAGGGGTTCAACATCCCCCAGAAAAAAGGTGTACACCGAATGACAACAATTTAGTCAATTTTTTAGTTTTATAAACATTGAAAAAAAGCGAAAACACTCAATCAAATTTAAATAACGCATAAACTTATAAAACAGACATCCATTCAAAAACAAAAGAAGTTTGTTGAACTAGAACTATCTTGGCTGATTGACTAAATCATTTAGTAGAAAAACTACTTTCGTGGTAGCGTTTAAAGCAAGAAGCAGGGTGGAGTGTGACATGGCACTTATGGCATTCAAATACTGATCGACGCTTGCAGACTTTGCAACGTGTATATTTTGATTTTCCTTTGATGATAACGTGGTTAATGCTGTCGACACGTATATTTTCCAAAACGTTTCGGGGGTATTGCAACCTGGAAATTTTCTTTCGTCCAGATGAAGAAAGCATTGTGAGAACAATTTCTCTCATAAAAGCCAGCATAGGAACATTTTTGCCTTCAATCTTTTTATGCAGTAGCCATGCATTGATTGCGGCTGCATTCAAACTCCATGCAAAAAATGGCCACCACCACCTTTTTGAGCGGATTCGAGCTCTGTATGTTGCAACAAATTGATCGAATAAATCTACTCCCATTTGCTGATTGTACAACAAATGAGTGTTTGGAATTGCAATATCAGCTTTCTTTTTTTTTGTTTTCGACCATCGTTTGACGAAGCTCTCTGGTAGAGCTTCAGCATAGTTGGAAGCACAAGTTACAACAGCTGTATCATGCCAAACAACCACTGTGTTTCCGTGGTTGTCTGTAGCACCCTGGTATGAGCCTCGTATTGTTTTTTTCATTAACTGCTTTGTTGGAACTGGTGTATTTTCCAAACGGTTTTGTCGTAAAGTTCCGAGGCCACCTATGCCACGTTTCGACAGCTCATCAAGTAGGGGAAGGGAAGTGAAAAGATTGTCGAAAGTTAGGGTGCAACCATTTGATAAATTACATTTTTCAATTAGACCTAGCACTACAACAGCACCTTGACCAAGACCAGTGTCTTTCAGCTTAGTGTCAGATCAACAAAAGGGTTCTGCATGAAACAAGTAACCCTCAGTCGAGGTAAGGCACCATAACTTGAAACCAAATCGAATTGGTTTGCCTCGGATGAATTGTTTGGTTCCATGCTTCCCATAGTAAGGAATCATGCTTTCGTCCACACTGTGGTCATTTGCTGAAAGATATTTTTTTTAATTATTATTTAGTATGTCAAATATAGGACGCACCTTGTAATATCTATCCTCGTTTATTTCAGCATTGTTCGCCAAATGCAAACACGAAAATATTTCTCTAAAGCGATTTCGGCTCATTGCATTGGAAACTGCTTCATTGTGGGTGTCAGGGGAACCAGACCAATATAGGTTGCGACAAGGCACTTTGCAATACCCAGAGAGTAAAATGATTGCTATGACAGTGATAACTTCACTCTCATCGCAATTTAAATTTTTTCCTTTCTGGGAAGCATAGAGGTTAGTTTGATGAGTAATGTGAGTTATTATATCACAAGAAATCATTGCATTGAAAGTGTCTAGCGGGTTTTTCAAATTCTCTTTAGTTTGCTCCGATATAGCAGGAACAGAATTAGAAAGTACAATATTAGAATTATTTAAAGGAAATTTTTTCTTCCATTTTCTAATTATTTTTTTCTTTTTTTTAAATTTTTTTGTTGGGGAAGCTTCGTGTTGGCTTTCTTGCTCACTTTGATGTGATAACTTTGAATTGTAACTTAAAATGTTTGTAGAGCAAATTGAGTTCAACAACCTCCTTGGCAAATGATGAGTAAGACCCTCATTTAAATCATCTGACGCATCACTGTCTCGGTCAGAGTCGACGCATGCTTTTTCGAGAGGGGGAATTATGGCAAGAGTCATTTCGTCATCATCTGAGTCTGTCTTTGACCATAGGTCACAATCAGGATCCATCAATATGTCCAGAACATCATTCAATGAGTATCTAAACAATAGAATGATCTAAAGTAAGACTACCTACCATTTGAAAAGTTAAATAAAAAGAGCCTTTTTGTTCCAGCAAACAATGTTGGGGTTTGTAAAGAGAAAGCCGCAAGAAGATCATATTAGTGTTTTTTTATTATTCCCCGGCCCCTAACCCTTACCCTAACTCTAATTTCGTAATGTCTGCCCTTACCTTTACTTCAACAAAATTATAAAGTTTACTAATTAACGTTTGAATTTGTTGTCAGCGAATAATAGGTCAGCACACAGCTTTCATTTTATGAGCCCCTGACAGAATATACTTGATAGTCTATAAATTACAAGGAAGCCTACAATTTTAGGTTCTGGTGCTAGTAAGCTAATTAGTTAAAAACTATTATTTTATACGACGATAACTATTGTATTAGCACTCACCTTTCATTGGAATTTTCAGCAGATGCAGGGACACTTTTCAAACAACAAGGTTTTTCAATCATTTTATTAACCTAAGTCTGCAGATTAGAATAGAAATGCAATAAGCTGATGGCTGCAACCAAACGTATAACCTTTAGTTCTACAAGTCTAAATAGAGAATTTTAATTAAGTGAATCAGGGCAATATATGTAGCCTAACTTTTGAAAACATAATAAAAAACGTTTGATTTTTGACTCCATATTTGGCCACTGGCAACTTAAGTTGCCATCACTTTATTTCCCCTCATTATTCTAAGTAAAGTCTTAACTAGCATCAACAAATAAGTTAAACTAGACAAGAAGGTATTTATGATTTACTATACATTTAGTTTTCTAACTTTATACAAAGCTTTTCCTATTTTTCATAGCTTTTTTATAACCTACTTAAGACAAAAAGACAGTTTTTGCCATTTTTTACTGTAATCACTTTTCAGTCAAACCATTCAGTGCTTCCGAATTTTTTATATATTTAATTTTTTTGGAGTTTACAACAGGGAATGAACTTTCGGTTGATACCATTATATAAAAAAATTGCGTGTATAAGCTAAGTAATGAAACATTTCCTAAGGAAACCTTACTGGCAACTAAAGTTGCCGACGGCCATTAATGGGTTAATTCAATCGCTGTATATTGAAATCTTTTTTTGATTAATTGTGGTATGTTGATGTATTGTTGCATTTATCTTTTATATATTTTTTGATTTGTTTATACAAACAGCAAAAAGCAAAATTACTTTTTTTTAGCGCACTACTGTTGCTGTTTTAGCGCACTAACAACTCATTAACAATCTATAATTCTTTTTGCGGAACACCTGGTTACCTAAAAGCAAAAACTCTATGCAAAAGAATTAACATTGCAATCTAAATCACAAATGGAAAGTGGAGTACTGCGAAAATGCTTTCAGGCTCCGTATTTTTGTGCCAGGGACCGGTGCCAGGCCAGTTGCGTTTGGCTTACTCCGAGCAGCTTGGGTTAAGCTCAACCGCCTGCGAACTGGTGTTGGGCAATTCCATTCGTCCATGCACAGATGGGGTATCGCTCCTTCACCAAATTAAGAGTGTGGCGCCTCTGAACAAACCCAGATCATGTTCTAACAGCGTGCTCTATACATCGGGCACCACATGGAACACGAGGTCTGACGGTTTTGAATAACAAAACCCAATGCTGGTTTAGCAACATCACTCCCATCATCTGATTCAGGCAGTACGGCGGTTTCGGGTAGTAAAAGAATAAACCCTGTGACCCAATTCTGTTTGTGTCTGACCTGGAGTGAATACCTCTCCAAACGACGACGACGATCACGCACATTGCAATTGTATTTGAATGAATGTGGCCAGTCGCGTACCGAGAATTTTTGAAAAAGGAGGTGGCCATACGAACACAATCAAGTATATTTAGTGAAAAAATTTACAAGTGGGACATGAAAAAAAACGCAACTATTGTTCCAAGAAACCGGGTCGGTCAAACGAATATATGGTAGTTGCCATGTTTAACCAACAATTGACGCAATTTCATACTGATTCTGAAACATTCAATATTATAACATAAACAAATATTTAAAAAAACAATTTCCAAAACATTTATACGTTTGATGTATGGATTGATTGTATTTTTATAAACAAAATTAATAGTAATTTATGACAAAAAAAAGTTTAATCGATTGTATTTGGTCTAATCTTCATTTTAACTTTTTTCAAAGAGTTAAGTTTATTCTTCCAGTTGAACCAAACTACACCATTGTCGTGAATTTTTCCATTATTAAAATATTTTCCATTCAAGTTGGAAACATGACAAGTTTTGTACCACCAAGCTCCTTGAAATCGAACCGCACAATTAGAATTATCTTTTTTATCGTTATCCTTTGTTGTGAATTGCTGATTGCTGTGATCAGTTAAAGAGTCATCTGAAATACAATAAGATCATCACATAACTATCATGTATAAATTATAATTTCCTGTCTAGAAAAATATAAATAAAAGAATTTATTGGATAGAATAGAAGGTTTTTTGTCCTGGAAAATTTTTTTTATGTATAAACGAAAGTTATACAGAATATCTGTTTAATTTGATTACATTGAATTTTGTTGCTTTTTTTTTACTATAATTTATTAGTAAGTCTTTCAATACTTTTGCACTAACTTATTACGCATCCACATTTCTTTATTTGCTTTTTTTATTAAAAACTTCACTTCGAAAAAAGTAACTTGTTTGTTCAATATCCTGCCGTCGAGTTTAACAAAGTAACAACCAATAGCGAGACAATAAAACATAAAGAAATTTTATGGAGTGTCTAAGATCAATGTAAAATGATAAGTGTATTATTTGAACTTTGGTCACGTGAATTAAAGTCGCTGTTACATAGTTGTTTACAAACATTTTACCACCTGGCGAGAAAGCTACGTTTACTTTATACTCACACCTCACACAATTGATACATTTTTGAAAGAAAAAAAATATTTAAAAGAATCATCTTTTAAAAATAAAATAAATTCAATTATATTTGAAAGAAAAAAAGATTTTATATAGTTACACAGTCACCGAAGTGTTTAAAAAGTTTAATAATTTTGCCAACATTAACATATTCTATCAACTCTTTTCAATTTGTTTATTTTAACTATTTTGTTTTTCTGCTATTTTTATCAAAAATACTTTATGATATTCTATAGAAGTATTTTTTTATGCGAATTAAGAAAAAGTATTTTCAGGCTTTTAAAATAACCATATTAAAATGATTTAGTCAATTAAACTTTTTGATATTTAGTGTTTACTTTCTTTTACAAAAAAAAAATTTTTAATTGATCTGCATGCATACTTAATTAATAGTACGACTTTGAGTAACAAATTAGTTGAAGCATTAGTTAATCTAAATTATTGCAAAATTTTGAAAAGTTATTATCTAGTTCTTCTCTAACTCTTTAATAAAATGAGCGTGTGTTAAAAATATCAATAGAACAGGCGGATTTACAAAAAAATGGCAGTAAAAGAAATTAACCACCAGATTTAACATATAAAATAAAACTATTGCATTTAAACATAGGTAAATAGGCGATAAAACTCTAAACGCTTTTTTTTGTATTGTTTTTAGCATATCCTAAATTGTACACACAACAAAATGTGTTGAAAATTTTTATTGAAGTAACAAAAAAAGATATCACCCTTGTTCTGTTCTTAAAAATCGCCCCCATTATGTATATTTACAATCTCCTAAAAAATCTCTTTAATTTCGCTTTGGTCCGGCTCAAATAGCCGAAGAAATAATGTTTCTATAAGCATTTAAATATTTTACATTTATTTACAAGAAAATGGCAACACTGCTTAATTTCATGATTCGTAAAGTAAATCCAGTATATTCGTTTGACATGTGACATTGTGACGTAATAGTGGTTGTTTGTGATTGGCTTGATCTTAGTAAGTTTCGGAACATTCGAGCAACTCATGACCGACTGATATAAATAAGACTCGCTGGAAGCGTTATTATTCTTAAAGTTAATGATCTGCTATTGGAAATTTGTTGGCTCTGTGAATTCATAGATTTTGAACGCAAGTCTCTAGTTGTCTACGTTATTAAGCCAGTGAGCTTAACCTACTGTTGGTTTATACTATTTTGGGCCCTAAGTGGATTGGGACATATTTTTTAATAAAGAAGTTATTGTGGTAGTCTGAGCTGTGGTTTAGCTAGACTATATTTTTGCTTTTACTGGTTCCTAGGGCAGGTCCAGTAAGAAGATTTAAGAATTTTATCTTGTAAGCTGCCAAGATTGTGTTATCGATGAGAGCCTTTCTTAACAGATACCGAAAAGTTATAAGATTAAACACCTTATTGAATTACTAGATCAATTTCCACAAAATTTTCAAAAACTAATTCTGTGGAAGTAACAACCCTGAAAAACATCAGTTTCTGTTGTTCAGACAAAAGTCATCAAAGTTTATGTCATTGAGCAGTTTTCTTTTGCATCGATGGCGATAACGATGATGATTTAAACAGTTTAAAAGCGTATCAGAAAAATACTGAGAAAACATTGTAATTTAAACAGAAGGCTGGTGTTACAAATAGGTTTTGTTATTGCAATTTGTTAATGATGTTAGTTGACCTATAAAAATGTTTACTGTTTTTAAAACTACGTAGTAAAAGAGACTGTGCAATATAACCTCAACAGGCTTTGAGAAATGTCTAAACTTGCTATTTGGTTAAAAAAATTTTATTTGTTTTCTTTTAATTTTTTAATTTAATTTGATATGAAATTAAAGCACTTTGCTCAGACTGCGAAGTAGAGAAAATGTCCAAAAGTTTCTTTTTTTTGTATACAATTGAGGGTTTGTTGAATGTTAAATTTCTCTCCTTCACCAAAATGCGAGTGCGGGGCTGCTGTATAAACCGCAGAGAATAAAAATTTCTTTAATCAGTTTCCTGTTTTTAAGCACTCCATTTTCTGCAAAGGGCAAGTCAGGACACATCAAGTCAATACTCGGTTTTTCCATGGGGATTTCCCTAGGGTATCAGAACACTGTGAAATACTGGCGCAATCTGTTACTAAAAATAGCACAGCAGGTTTGTTGCGCAATACCTAGTTCTCCCATGGGGAATCCCCTAGGTTTTTTACCCGCATTGTTTGTATAGGCTTCTTTGCAAAACTACGATGCAATCCGTAACGGTAGGTATATAAAGCAGAATTTTTTGTATTTTTATCACTTTAAAAAGTATGGATCAAGATTGTGTTGATGCTGCAGTGACATCTGATGAAGCTATCAAAAGAGAGTTGGAAGCTCAAATGTTTTGTTGTTTGTCTCCGCAAAATCCGCTTATGTGTGATGAAGAGGATCGCATGAGAACCTTTCCTTCCTCTTGGTGTGATCAGGAGCGCCCAACACCACGCGAAATGGTGGATGCAGGTTTTTATTATAAAGGTTCTGGCGACCGTGCTCTTTGTTTTTATTGTGGTGTAGGTTTGTTTTACTGGAAACCGCATGACAATCCTTGGTACGAACATGCAAAGTGGTTCCCTATGTGTGAATTTGCTTTGAAAAAACAAGGAGTCAGCTATGTGGAGAAAGTATGTCAGAAACATTCGGATTTGCATCGACCAGGCATAAAAAATCCAACTCGATCTGTTGCAGCGAACCGCTTACGTAGTATGTTGTTTGATCAAATGCGAAACACTGTGGCAGCAAAGCAAAGGAATCAAAGATTAGAGGATCTTATGCTGTTTGATCCTCATGTAAAATACGTAAAAAGTATTGGGGTGGAGGACACCAAGATCCGTTATGCACTATTGAATCAAATGGAAAAAAATCACTGTAACTTCTCCGAATTGTTAAATGCTGTTTTAAATTTAAAAAAAGACGACAAATGTTTAAAGTGTAAAAATGCAGAAAAAAATGCAGTATGCATGCCATGTGGGTACATGGTGCTTTGTTGGACATGCGCTCAAGTCACCTCCTCTTGTTGGTTATGTTCCCAATGGATCTCTGAAATAATTCGCGTCTTTCAATGTTGATTGCGCAAGATTAGTGTGACGTAAGACTATTTCAAAATGTTGCGCAATATCCGGTTTAGTGTTTATAAAAGGAGACCCGTTTGCGAAACCTCACATTATGGAAACGTATACGAGTCAAGCAGACGATCTATATCAAGAAGCAAACGAAATCGAGTACCCCGACTACATTCCTCCTTATACAACTTGTTACAAAAGTTTGTTGGAGTTTGAAAAGATTATCACCAGAGCAAGAGAAATGGAAAGTGCAGCAAGAGACATTCGAAAAAAGTTTCAAGAAATTGCCACATCCGGACTACCGATACCCTCTTCATCGCTATTGAGAAAAGCAATTATTAGCGTCAAAAGAGGAAAAGTCATGTTTTCGATGGATCAACTTGTTCAAGTCGTTGATGTAATAATGGGGAATCTTCCTTACATTCTTTTTCGTCCCAAATCCGAAACAAAAGAGTATGTAGTTTTATTATTCTGGTCTACCAACATGGACGATGCTGCGTGTGAAGTGCAAAAAAACATGGAAATCATTAAGCGAGAAGTAGCAGTGAATCAGTTCCAATTGCGTTGTGTCGTGGAAAACGTACCAACTGCAAGACGTCAATTCCTCTATCTTCTCAACAACTACATCTTTTTAAAAGTACAAAAAGACGATGTCTGCCACCTGCCACCAGACAACCACGAACAACTGGAAACCTTTGTCAAACTCTTGACTAACCCTGAACCGATAAAAAAGCGAAAAGTAGATATTATTGCAAGCACGCTTTGATGTGTATTACTTTATTAATAAACGATATGTGTACAATCAATGTTGTGATACATTATGAATAAAGCGAGAAATAGAGCGATCGTTTTCAGTTAGGTTTGACATAAAATCAGATACAATAGCATGCAAAGGTACACCACGACAACGAAATAAAATAAAATAGACACAATTACGACCACAAAAACTGGAAAAGTACGCCTGTAAGGTTTTGCAATTGTAAATCCATCCCGATAAGGAGTAGGCATCCATGTAAGAGTCGAGATCGATCAATGTACGGGGTAGTCCATAACTATCAAAATATTCTCCTCGACCGCGTTTGTCAAAATAAACCGCAACCCAATGTTCTCCAGGTTCACTACTCGGGTCCGAGTTGATGACGTAAGCAGACGGAAAAGTAGGTTTTTCCAACTGATCCAAAGCACAAACTTTTTTAAAGATGGTTTTGCTTTTCAAACCCTTCTTGAGCAAGCGTTCGATTTGCAATATGTTCATTCATTTAGACATAAGAACTATGTATGATAGGACTTGATAGATTAAATCTTATTATATTTTCAAAAAACAACTGACTTTTCTTGGAATCGATCTTACTTATGTTGACCTTATTTGATTTCAAATTTTATGTTAAGTTTAGAAAATTTAGTTGGCAAAATATATGTTTTGAAACCACAATGTTTTGAAATCAAATTTTTTGGGTCAAGTTTGTAATAAAATTTCTTTTTACATACGGTTGTTAAAACTATAAAAATCAAGGTGCATTATAAAAATTTTCGTTTACTCTATTTTTACATTGGAAATTAAGGTAACCAGATTTTCAAACTCCGATCATGAATATGTCAGAAAACGCAATACGCTATGAGCAGAATACGACCCAAGCTTTTGTATAAGAGAGAGAACTTGACACACGTTGTCACGCTTACAGAGGTTACGGGTAGCTTTCTTATTATTAAAAGTTTATAAAAATGACAAAAAGATTAAACATAGTTAGAACTGAATTCATTTTTAAAACAATAAAAATTTTGACACTAGAAAGCGAATTCATACTACATAAAAATAATAATAAATATGTTTGAATTCGGTTTACTAAATAATAAAGAAAAATACGACTTTTTATTATGAAACATCTGTTTATTGAACAGAAATAACCTGTCAATAGAAATTTTTGTTTAAAACTTTTAACAATTACATTGACTGTAAATAAAAATCGAGTTTGTCAAGAAAAAAAAAATTTTTTTTTAACAAGGGAGTAACAAAAAATCAAGCTTGTCTAGAAAAAAGTTAAACATAGGTATAACAAAAATCAAGGTTGTTTAAAGAAAAATTGAGATTAGGTGTATAACAAAAATCAAAAAGTTTTAAAATTGAATAAAGGTACCTAAAAATCAAGCTTTCTTAGGGAAAAAATTAAATGAAGGTATCTAAAAATCAAAGTTGCCAAGAAAAAAATTCAATAAGGGTGTAACAAAAAAAAAAATCAAGCTTGTTTAGAAAAAAAGTTAAACATACAGTAGGTATAATAAAAATCAAAGTTGCTTAAAGAAAAATTGAGAAATTAAACATAAATATAACAAAAATCAAGACTGCTTAGACAAAAAGTTTTAAAATTGAATAAAGGTACCTAAAAATCAAGCTTTCTTAGGGAAAAAATTAAATGTAGGTATCTAAAAATCAAAGTTGCCAAGAAAAAATTAAGCAAAAGTATAACAAAAATCAAGTTTATCAAGAAAAACATTAAGCATAGATATAACAAAATCAAGTTTGTCTAGAAAAAATTAAGGTTAGATATGACAAAAATCAAGGTTGCCAAGAAAACTTAAGCAAAGGTATAAGGAAAATTGAAAATGTCAAGAAAAAATTGTAATTAGGTATGACAAAAATCAAGGTTGGCTAAAAAAAACTTTTGAAAAATTGAGCATGAGTATAACAAAAGTTAAAATTGTTTAAAGAAAAAAGTTTTAAAATTTGAACAAAGGTATAACAAAATTGGAAATTGTCTAGAAAAAATTGAAGATAGGTGTAACAAAAGATCAAGGTTGTCTAAGAAAAATTTTTTGAAAAATTGAATAAAAGTATAAAATCAAGATTGCTTAGAAAAAATTAAAGACAGTTATAGAAAATCAAGATTGATTAGAAAAGATTAAACAAAGGTATGACAAAAATTGAGGTTGTTAAGAAAAAATTAAAGATAGTTATGACAAATATCAAAGTTTTCAAGAAAAAATCAAACAAAGGTACGACAAAAATTGAGGTTGTTTAGAAAAAAAAAAAAGTTGAGTTTGGTATGATGAAAATTAAGGTTACCGAGAAAAAATTAAACAAAGGTATGACAAAAACCAAAGTTGATTAGAAAAATAAAAAAATTGTAAGAAAAATTAAGGTTAAGTGTGACGAAAATCGAGGTTACCAAGAAATAACTAAACAAAGGTATGAAAGAAATCAAGATCGCCGAGAAAAAATTAAAGATAGTTATAAAAATTAATGTCTTCAAGAAAAAATTAAACAAAGATATGACAAAAAATCGAGATTGTTAAGAAAAAAAATTGAAGATAGTTATGAGAAAAATTAAGGTTTTCAAGAAAAAATGAAACAAAGGAATAACAAAAATCGAGGTTGTTAAGAAAAAATTGAAGATAGTTACGACAAAAATTAAGGCTTTTAAGAAAAATTAAACAAAAGTATGACAAAAATCAAGACTGTTAAGAAAAATTAAAGATAGATGTGACAAAAATCGAGGATGTCAAGAAATAACTAAACAAAGTTATGACAAAAATCAAGGTTACCAAGAAAAAATTAAACCTAGATATAAAAAAATTAAGATCACCGAGAAAAAAAATTGAAGATAGTTATAAAAACTAAGGTTTTCAAGAAAAACTTAAACAAAGGCATGACAAAAATCAAGATTGTTGAGAAAAATTAAACAAAAGTATGATAAAAACAAAGGTTAATAAGAAAAAACTTAAACAAAGGTATGACAAAAATCAAGATTGTTAAGAAAAATTAAAGATAGATGTAACAAAATCGAGGTTGTCAAGAAATAACTAAACAAAGGTATGAAAGAAATCAAGATCGCCGAGAAAAAATTAAAGATAGTTATAAAAATTAATGTCTTCAAGAAAAAATTAAACAAAAAATCGAGATTGTTAAGAAAAAATTGAAGATAGTTATGAGAAAACTTAAGGTTTTCAAGAAAAAATGAAACAAAGGAATAACAAAAATCGAGGTTGTTAAGAAAAAATTGAAGATAGTTACGACAAAAATTAAGACTTTTAAGAAAAAATTAAACAAAGGTATGACAAAAATCGAGACTGTTAAGAAAAATTAAAGATAGATGTGACAAAAATCGAGGATGTCAAGAAATAACTAAACAAAGTTATGACAAAAATCAAGGTTACCAAGAAAAAATTAAACCTAGATATAAGAAAATCAAGATCACCGAGAAAAAAAATTGAAGATAGCTATAAAAATTAAGGTTTTCAAGAAAAACTTAAACAAAGTTATGACAAAAATCGAGGTTCTCAAGAAAAAAATTGAAGGGAGTTATGACAAAAATCAAGGTTGCTTAGAGAAAAAGATTTTTAAATTGAATAAAGGTATGACAAAAATCAAACTTTCTAAAAGAAAAATTGAGAAATTGAACATAAATATAGCAAAAATCAAGGTTACCAAGAAAAATTAAACCTAGATATAAGAAAATCAAGATCACCGAGAAAAAATTAAACAAAGGTATAACAAAAATCGAGATTGTCAAGAAAAAAATTGAAGAGATTTATGACAAAAATCAAGGTTGCTTAGAGAAAAAAGTTTTTAAATTGAAAAAAAGCATGACAAAAATCAAACTTTCTAAAAGAAAAAATTGAGAAATTGAACATAAATATAGCAAAAATTAAGGTTACCAAGAAAAAATTAAACCTAGATATAAGAAAATCAAGATCGCCGAGAAAAAATTGAAGATAGTTATAAAAAATTAAGGTTTTCAAGAAAAATTAAACAAAGTTATGACAAAAATCTAGATCGTTAAAAAAAAATTGAAGGTAGTTATGACAAAAATTAAGGTTTTCAAGAAAAATAAACAAAGGTATTACAGAAATTAAGGTTCTTTAGAAAAAAAAAATTGAGTTTAGGTGTGACAAAAATCAAGGTTACCGAGAAAAATTAAACAAAGGTATGACAAAAACCAAGGTTGATAAGAAAAAAAATTTAAACAAAGGTCAAGATTGTTAAAAAAAATTAAATATAAGTGTGACAAAAATCGAGGTTGTCAAGAAAAATTCAATAAAGGTATGACAAAAATCAAGGTTATCAAGAAAAAATTAATCCTAGATATAAGAAAATCAAGATCGCCGAAAAAAAAAAATCGAATATAGTTATAAAAATTAAGTTTTTAAGAAAAAATTGAAGGTAGTTATGACAAAAATTGAGGTTTTCAAGAAAATGTTAAACAAAGGTGTTACAAAAATCAAGTTTGTTAAGAAAAAATTAAACAAAGTTGTGATAAAAATCAAGATTTTTAAGAAAAATTAAAGATAGGTATGACAAAAATTAAGATTATCAAGAAAAAATTAAGTGAAGGTCTAACAAAAATTAACGCTTAAACGTGCACAAGTATTGCCTTGAGATTAAAGTTAAAAAAAAAAAAATATATTACGCGTATATCACTCTTTGGACGTAGTTAGAGTTTTTGGTCAAATCAATACGATTCAGAACAGGAATCGACGCGGCTTCAGGAAATACGTCGTAACTATCTAGAACTTAAAATCATTTTCAATAGAATTTATTAATTCTATTTTTTTTCTTTTAGAACTTATTAATTTTATTTTTTCTTTTCGAACTTATTAATATTAATTTGAAACTAAACTGATTTGAAACATATAAACATTAAAAAGATAGGGTTTCGACTTTTTGTTGGTTCACGGAGTCTAGGGTTCGGAACCGTAAGCGGGATGATGACGTCGGCGCTCCACCGCGCTCCAGCTCCAGCGCCATCGGACGCAACACAAAATTCCTTTTATATACTACTCATATTACGTCAATCTGTCGGCGAAAGAGAAAAAGGATACATACAACGCAATAGACAACGAATTGGGCGTTATATCGTGTAATACGAGAGCAGCGCTCAAAGAGACACAATTATTCTCTTATAATAAAATTACAAATTACTTTTTTAACGGGAATAAACTACATCGTTATGATTAAAATTATTATGAAGTGTGACAATTATTAGATATGGAATTCCGTAATCTTTTTTGTCCATACTCTCTGCATTATTTATAATTCCATTATAGTCACCAGTTGCATTTAGAAAAGGTTTCCGGACCTGGTGAGATTTCTTTTTATGGGTGGTTTTTCTTTATTCACTTTGCTCAGTTGAGCTAAATTCCCATCTTGGTCAGCTGTGCCACCCATCATCATTACGTATCCTAGTCATGCACTGGTTATTTAATCGCTCAATTTGTTTGATAATATTATTATTATGTATTTTTTTTCTTTTTCACATCTTATATCTTTATCTGATTAAGGTGTTGCGGCCATGCTTTCTACTGTCTTGTACTTTCCCTTTCTGATTATCTTATGCATGTTTTAACGTCTGACCTTGTGCTGCTTCTTCCTTTTCTTGATATTTTCAATATTTATAATTTTTGTGTTAAACTGTTTAATAATGATCGAAAATGAAAATGAATGAATGAATGAATAAATGAATTACAAATAGCATTCAAGATTTATGCAAACAAATTACAATGTTTAAAATTGACTTACATTATCGTAAGGTTAAGCTGGTAGTACAATTTAACATAAAAAACGCTTAATGAATATTAATATTATGCAAGTAACTACACCAAATATATGAAAAAGTATAATATTTGGGCAGTTTTTTGAGGATAAAAATTTTTTCACTAAAAAGAAGAACATTTGCTCCAAAAACAGAACAAATAAACTATAAATTCAATTTTTTTTTTAAAGTAAATTACAGTTTGGCGACAAAACTTGCAAAACAAAAATCAAGAAGCTGTCTGCAGCTAAGGATGTCCCCTCCCCTGAAATGTTCAGTGTACAATTTAAATGCAGAACATTTTGTTTAAACAAAAATTTACAAGCTATTTCAAAAAATGTTACGTGATAACCAAACAATAAAGAAATTAAAAATAGAAAAATCAATTGATCCATATCTTATTTAATATTTTCAGATAGATTATTGAGCAAACAATAACTTTTATTGTTTTTTTAACATAAGCTTTTAATTTACAAATAATTATTTTGGATCAATATCTTGCTATAAAAAAAATTTATATTTGATATAAATTATGATTCTTAGTAACAAAGTTTGAACAAATCACTGAAAGACAGTAAAATCGTAAGTTATTTCCCGCAAACAAACAACTAAAACAATTTCGTATTTGTTTAGAAACAACAATTACTATTATACAAAAGACATTTATGAAAAACAGCCTATTTATTTGTTGACTTTGCTTTGATAACATGGTTATGATGATGCAATTTTTTTGAAATGATCGCTCTAGGTTTAATTTTCATTTTAACTGTTTTCAAATAATAAAAACTACTTTTTCAATCAAACCAAACTGCACTTTCCTTTTGAATTTTTCCGTTTCTAAAATACTTTCCATTGAAATTGGAAAAATAACAGTTTTTGTATCACCAAGCTTCGAAAAGTCTCACCACGTAATTATCACTTCACACATCGTTACCACGATCCTTTGTTGTAAATTGTTGATTGTTGTGACTTGACAAAGAATCAACTGCATTACAATAAAATCATCACGAACTATCATGATTAACTGTCTAAGTTCTTGGCTCGAAAGAAAACGACGGAGTACTTACATATACAAAGCACTAGTCAATCAATTATTGGAAACTGAACTTAAATAGTATTGGTATTTGATTGAAAGTTTTTTAATATTGTTTCGGTCTTTAGAACTTCATTAGTACTGCGTTGACCAGTACCTGTTCAAAGGCAATATAAATAGCTTAAATAAACTTTAACATTTGTGATATAAATAGCTTAAATGATACAAATAGATTTGTGATATTTTGTTTAAGCTATTTATATAGCCTTAAACAAGTACTAGTCAATACAGCACTTGCTATATTCTAAAGACCAAAACAGCGACAATGTCTGCTGTTATTGACGTTATCAACGCTTGCAAGCTAAATTTTATTTTATTATATTTTAGCTTTTTGTGAAAGTTATATTGTTACCGTAACTTAGGATCGAACCAGCTACATAAGCCAAAGCGATATCTTGTAAATTAGTCTGTGATGTCTGGTTATTGCATAGCATGTCCAACGTAGCATGTCCGGCCATTTAGTGGACCAATCAACTCCCGCCAACCCCCCCAAACAATCTCCACCTATCGTTATTGTGATATTTTATTATAAATTGTTGATTGTCGTAACCAGATAAAGAATTACTTGCAATACAATAAAATCATTGCACCAATATCATGTCCATTATCGAACTTCTTTGTTCAAAGGAAAACAACAGATTATTTAAATATAGAGCAATCATCAATCGATTATATTGGAAACTAAATTTAAAAATAATATTTGTGTTTCATTAAAAACTTTACAGGTATCATATTTTAACTTTTTATGAAAGTGATATTGAAACCATAAATTAGGACTAAATAAGCTGAATAAGCTCAAACGTAACGAGTTGAATTGCTTTTATAAAGTTGTCTTCATTATTGCGCTTCTTTTGAAATAGTCAAGAATGCTACAAAGCGTTTACGTAAAACCTAACTTTTCAATGAGCAAATTAACGCTTGAAAAAATTTTCCTTTAGAGAAACAAAATATGATGAAATACTTCTTTGGTTTAATTATATTGAATCTTTTTGCTTTTTTTACTTCAAAATAATTGAATTTTTTAGTCCGAAAAATACATCAATTTTTTGGTCTCTGAATTTCATGTGTTGGTTTTGTCTTTAAAGAAAAACAAAAACAGAGCAACAGATTTTTAAATCTTTTTGACCTTTTCTGCAGAAAGTTTTACCAAATAGAAATAGTAGAGTTTTATGCAATTACTGTATAAATCATTGTTAAATTGATATATTCTGTACTTCTTAGCACACAAAAATCGCTTCCTTTTAGTGTTAAATTATTACCTGCTGTTCCATTGTAATTTTGTACTATCATCAGCTTTTAGTTCAAGTGATAGTAACCAATTTAAAATTTTTCTAAAACAACGTTAAAAGTTTTTTAATATAAATCTAGTATTGTTTTTAGCAAAGTCAAATTCATGATTTTATTAAACTGGTCGAACTGCAATACATGAATTCATTAATAAAATTAGTCAAAATTCAATGTGCTATATTGTTTTTAGCAAAGTCAAATTCATGATTTTATTAAACTGGTCGAACTGCAATACATGAATTCATTAATAAAATTAGTCAAAATTCAATGTGCTAAATATTTAATAAAAAAATTAAAAATTAAAACTAATAATTCATAACGAAAAATTGATTTCGATCTATAAAAGCTTATCATCAGTTTGTGTAAAAAATTCAAAAATTTCAAAAAATCTAAAAAATTAAAAAACACTACTTATTTTAATTGTGTCCTGGCTATTAAGACATATAGTAAAGCCTCAAGAAAAGCTACAAGGCAAACGACACGACAGATGACATCCTGATTATTGATTACGTAACAAAGATTTCTTAAACAACCACAGCTTTAATTGTCTGGATTAGTGTTTTTCAACCACATAATTCAAAGCAAATAATTTTGGCGAGTCATTTAGGATAATTAAATACAAGTTTTTAAACTTAAATTGACAAAATGTCTCCATAAAAATCCAATTATAACTTAATGATTTCGATATGATTGCTATAAAATTCTAATTTTCAATTAACTTTAAATTATCTTTTAAATTAAATACTAAAAAAGAAGCTTTTAGGCGATATTTTTGTGAGAATACTGAAAAGTGAAAATAAATTTGCGGTTTCTGTATCAAGCAAAAATTGATAATTTCACCTTAAATTTGTTCCGATAGCTTAAAAGTACATTTTAGGACCTCATTCGGAGTCGGGACTCACAATTTAAGAAGCTTTGGTCTCATCAAAATAGATTCGAATTAAGTAATAATTATGATTGCTATAAATATTATTAATATTTTAAGATCTCTTTATTCTCCTGACTCGCGGAAAGCATTAAAGGCGCTATACTTGGGGCAACTCTCAAACAATTAAGGCAACCGGTTTCTTGGAGTTAGCAAGATATTGCTGCCCAATTGAAATATTTTATCTTTTTTCAGTTTTTTTGGAAACTGCGGAAAATTAGAGCCGATTGCTGAAATCACCATGCAGAAGAAATTGTTGTAAAAAGTGTCTTTTCTATAAACACAAAAAATGACGCAATTAATTTGGAACCGCAATCATGTTGATCACGTACGCGATCAATACAACGCTTTCAACCACTCGGACCAAACCTGTATGTTTTATATACAATACTTGTCGCAACAAGGCCTAGTTTCATGTATTTTCATTTTGCTTGCATTTGAAGATTGGTTTAAAGTTAGTAAATCTAGCCAAAATTCCAAAAATTTTCTTTTCTCAGGAATCCCGGGATTGGGTTAGATTTTTTCCGTTTTTCCGGTTTTTTTTAGAACCGGTAAATCCAAACGTTACTGATAGCAAATCCCATTACCTGCTGCCTCCGCGTCAATCAGACGTTTATATAAATTGTCCTATTTTATCAGAAAATTGATATTTACATGTTCAGTTTGCCTAAATCGTTTCTTATACGTATTTTGTAAACTTTTACTAAAAAGTGTTGAATTTGTAAATTAGTTAAATTTGCTGTTAAGAAATTTTTGTTTTGTTTGATTTGATAAAAGTTAGGGTAAATACTTTTTTTACTACCTTTATTTAAACTTCAAATTCTATTCTTTAACTCATTTCATGAGTTTTTTTGTATAGTTTAGCAGTATAGGTGAACAAAAATGTATATAGGTTAACAAAAGCATTTGTGTTATTTATTCATTTTTGCTTCGTAATCTTTTAATTCAATCGCTGTGTATTGAAATCTTTTTTTGATTAATTGTGGTATGTTGATGTATTATTGCATTTATCCTTTATATTTTTCTTGACTTGTTTATACAAACAGTAAAAAGCAAAATTACTTTTTTTTGCGCACTACTGTTGCTGTTTTAGCACACTAACAGCACATTAACAATCTATAATTCTTTTCGCGGAACACCAGGTTACCTAAAGGCAAAAACTTTATGCAAAAGATTTAACATTGCAATCTAAATCATAAATGGAAAGCGGAGTACTGTGAAAATGCTTCCAGGCTCCGTGTTTTTGTGCCCAGGACCGGTGCCAGGCCAGTTGCGATGAGTTAAGCTCAACCTCCTGCGGACTGGTGTTGGGCAATTCCAATTTCCCATGCACAGTTGGGGTCTCGCTCCTTTACCGAATTGCGAGTGTTGCGCCTCTAAACAAACCACAGACTATGTTCTAACAGCGTGCCCTATACATTGGCACTACATAAAACACGAGATCTTACGGTTTTGAATGACAAAACCCGATGCTGGCTTAACAACATCACTGCCAGCATCTGATCCAGGCAGTGCAGCAGTCTGGGGTAGTAAAAGAATAAACCCTGTGCCCCAATCCTGTTTGTGTCTGACCTGGAGTGGATACCTCTCCAAACGACGAACATTGCAGTTATATTTCAATGAATGTGGCCAGTGGCATACCGAGAATTTTTGAAAAGGGAGGTGGCCATACGAGTACAATCAAATATAGTTAGTGAAAATATTTACAAGTGGTGACTTGAAAAAAAAAACGCAAACTATTATTCCAAGAAATCGGGTCGGTCAAACGAATATATGGTAGTTGCCATGTTTAACCAACAATTGACGCAAGTTCATACTAATTCTAAAACATTCAATATTATAACATAAAAAAATATTCAAAAAAGAACTTTCAGAACATTTATACGTTTGATATATGGGTTGGTTGTATTTTTAATAACAAAATTAATAGTAATTTATAACAAAAAATAAGTTTAATCGATTGTATTTGGTCTAATCTTCATTTTAACTTTTTTCAAAGAGTAATGGCTATTCTTCCAGTTGTACCAAACTACACCCCTGTCGCTAATATTTCCATCATTAAGATATTTTCCATTCAAGTTGGAAGCATGGCAAGTTTTGTACCACCAAGCTCCTTGAAATCGAACCGCACAATTAGAATTATTTTTTTATCGTTATCCCGATCCTTTGTTGTGAATTGCTGATTGCTGTGATCAGTTAAAGAGTCATCTGAAATACAATAAGATCATCACATAACTATCATGTATAAATTGTAATTTCCTGTCTAGAAAAATACGAATAGAAGAATTTATTGGATAGAATAGAAAAATTTCTGCCCTTGAAAATTTTTCTTATGTATAAAAGAAAGTTATACAGAATAACTGTTTTAATTTGATTACATTAAATTTTGTTGCTTTTTTTACAATAATTTATTAGTAAGTCTTTCAATACTTTTGCTCTAACTTATTACGCATTCACGTTTCTTTATTTGTTTTTTTATTAAAAACTTCACTTCGAAAAAAGTAACTTGTTTGTTCAATATCCTGCCGTCGAGTTTAACAAAGCAGCAACCGATATAGAAAAAAGATATAACTGTAAGCTATAACCAATAGCGAGACAATAAAACACAAAGAAATTTTATGGAGTGTCTAAGATCAATGTAAAATGATAAGGGTATTATTTGAACTTTGGTTACGTGAATTAAAGTCACTATTAAATAGTTGTTTACAAACACTTTACCACCTGGCGACAAAGTTACGTTTACTTTATACTCACACCATTTCAATGAAAGTACAGTATAACTAGCTCAATCTTTGTAATGTTAAAATTAAATTAAAGAAATTATTGCCTTTTTGTAAAGTAAGCTTATTTAAAGAAATACTTTCTAATATTTATTTGAGTAATCTACTTTTTATCGAAAGTTACTTGAATACTTATTATCTTCAAAAAGAAATTTATAAAGTTGTGGATTTTTCAAAGATAAGTAATTTAAAAATTATAAAACATTAAAAATTTATCTATTGAAACCAGTACAATGAAAAATTTTGAATTAAAGACTTGATTGAGATTTCGAGAATTCAAGACAAAAAGTGAAAACGTAAGCAATCGTAGAGTTATCCGAAAACCAACTATTTATTTATTATTTTTGGACACTTTTGGTTAATCATATGTATTGCCCATATTTGATTTATGCTTAGGTTTTAAAAATTCAAGTGGTGAAAGGCACTCTCTAATTTTGAAATTTTTAAAAATGTATTAAAAGTTTAATTTTTGATTTTCCCGTAAAACAATTACCCTCGATTTTTTTTGCTATTGTTTCAAATTCTATTTGACTAAAGGATTATAAATTTAATGTGTTTGGTTTATTTCAACAAAAAAAAACGTCAGGAAGACTTTGAAGTTTTTCCAAACCACTTACTTTTACTTCTGTAATAGCATGAAAAATGAAATAGCAAAAGTAAATGGTCAAATTAAATCCTCAATGAAGCTAATTAAAAAAATCGTAAAAATTTCTATATTTTTAAAAACAAAGCAGTTACGAAAAATAACGTCGAACAAATGTAAATATTTGAAATTTTTTTTTTTAATTCCAAATTTTGATGATTAAGATTTTCCATTTGTATTTGATTTTACCGATTAAAAAAAAAAAACTTTTTGACTTAATTCAGTTTCATTATTTTGCTATAACAAAAATGAGCATAAATAGTTTGTGAAAAGACAGTGCCGTAGTTATTTTTATTAAATTAATTCAGTTACTTGCTGTTCCACAGTAATTGTTTACCGTTAGCGTGTAGTTCGATTCAAAGTTTCCAATTTGAAAATTTCTGAAACCAAACATATTTTTCTTACTTAAGTCTACTTGTAAGTAAATTTAAACGATTTATAATTCTATTCAGGTAAAGTAGAAAACAGTTGAAAAAAATTTTAAATTAAATATTTTTATTAATAGCAAATTTATCATAATGCATTAAATACAAGTATTTTTGCATTACAAAATGGTAATTTCAATAAAGAGCAAATACTTGTTTAACTCTTTCAAGACTCCTGGGACATACAGTATATGTCCCGCTGGATAGCAAATGCCGTCTTGAAAGGCTTAAGTTAAAAAATATATTTAATAATTTTTTCTTAATTCACTTTTTTATCCTATAATGTAGTTGAAGTCGCTGCAGAAAGTTGAAGTCGAATACTATTTAAATTTTGACTAATTAAAAGTAACATATTGAAACTTCAAACAGAAACAGTATATTCCATTTGACAAAATTTTTTCTTAATCAATTTTTCATCCCATTTATAAGTTATATTTTTTTTTGCTCAACTAAACCTTAGCTCTAGATTTCAAGAACTTGTACGTATAAAAAATACAGTTTACTGTATATAATAGGGTTAAGTTTCTTTACATAAATTTTTTACCCCGCTTTGCATGCACTCTTACAAATAAGAAAATGGATATCTTAAAGAAAAATTGCATAAGCTGATTAGGCTTAGTCTAAGGATTACCAAATATTGATAATGAAACAATCATAAATTTGAAAAAAATTAGCTTATACAATTTTTTTTAAAGATTGCCATTTTCTGGATTGTAAGAGTCCATAACACGTGGAGTCAGAAATTAATGTAAAGAACATCATTGGTGGTAGTTTTGTAGGGTAGAATTTCTGTCGGAAGATTTTTGGGGTGGAAGTTTTGGGAAAAAATAACATGGGTAAAACTTACATGGAACTTTTCAATCAGGTTTAAAACTGGTTTGCAGATGCAGTTATATTTACATGTAAGTAAAAAAAACAAAAAAAAACAATTAAGAAATACTAATTTAAATCTTGTTGAACATACTTGTACAAAGCATAAGCAGTGTTGCCATTCCAATCTTCCATGTCAACACGTAGTTGGTAAGTCTTTGAACAAGTAATGTTGTGTAAAATATCTAAGCCTAAAATAAATTAATTAGAATAAACAATCTACACTGAAGCAACGTTGCAAGTATCAATGAAAAGCTTAAAAGCAAACTTTGTTACCATAACAAAGTTTATATCAAACAACATTGCATATAATTGACCGTTAATGGCAATTTAAAAGGGATTATGTAAGTGTTTCTTTTTGTATAGACTGGTATTCTGTTAGGATCAGCTACAAGACAGAAATAGTGAAAAATTGGTTATTTTTCTACTCTAAGCTGCTAAACTAATCAATTTTCTTTATAAACTGTAATGGTGTTGAACCAACCTTAAATCACGTTATCTAAAACCGTCAGACCTCCACAAATTTTGGTATTTTGACACACGAAAACATCTGGTTGGTTTAATATCCCCTACTTGAATTTCTATAAAAAAGCAAAGATTTTTTTCGCATAAACAAATAATTATATCTCGCATAATGCCTGGGTTGCTAGAGCAGAAATTCTTGAATAGTTTATAATATTTTATCTATTCATCACAAAATATTACAAGAATTTCCCCAATTTAGAATGACTGTAAAACAATCCAAATCTAATGCTACCACTGAATAAACGGTTCTTTAGAATTCGAATCTTTACATAATAAATTTTGTTGATAGTTAAATTTACAATTTCTTTTTATAGGTAGTTTAACTAAAGCTAAGTCACTAAGTATTTCCAGTTTAACTACTTTTACTCTTGCTGCAAATGTTTTCCCTCAAAAGTCAAGAACAGCAGTTTAATAGCGAGTTTTCAAGTAGCTATATTAAAAATAAAACTAAAGCGTATAAGGATTTTAAAGCACTGTGTTCTATTTAAATTTGTTGAGTCATCTATTTGTTTCATTTAAATAGATTGGCACAAACAGGTGGTTAGATTTCAGTCTCTCGTAACGAAAATCTAATCTGTCTTTTAAACTTGTTTGAGTTCTTGTAAATTTGGAAATCTAATCCAGTAATTCTGCAAGGGCCTACAAACTGTTGCAAAGGGACGGGAAATTGCATTGGCTGGTTGTAAGCAAAATTGGTTGAAACAAATTTAACAGCAAACTATATTTAGGCAGAATGCCGGTAACCGAATAATTTCTGCAACATTCTTGGTTTTCAAAAATTTTTAGTTTTTGCATTGCTGCGTAACAGGTGTAACTTTTTTCGAATTATACTTCGCAGTTTTAGCAATTCTAAAAATAAACCAATTTTAACACTGAACAATTAAAACTAGCACTTTCATCAACATCATCATCATCATCATCATCATCATGATTTTTGTACTTTGCTCAATTTGATAAATTAGTAGTTAGCTTATCCGTCTACCGCTAACTCAACAAATTTGTCACATTTCAAATTTTTTTATTTTGTTTTGGCTTAAAAAGATTTTTTTCTTGATTGACTTTAGTAACAGATGTGATACAACTCTTAATTTATCATTTGTTTGGAAACCCAGAAAAATTTCAATCAGTGTGGTTTTTTAACCAAACTATTTTTTGACTTTTTTTATTTTTATTACGTCGCAGAAAAGAAATTTTGTATCGTGTTTGATCAAAGTTGAAAAGTAATAAAAAAGCTAATAAGTCTTTTTATGGTAGTTTATTATCCAATTATTTATTATCCTTGTTAGATTTTTTGACTGAACTTTTTATTGTTTATTTAGGCACAGGCTTTCAAACTTACCAAATTTGTGCATCTGGTCAATTAAGCGACTATACACTCGACACTATGTATATTTTCTTATACAAATTTCAATCTGCTAACGATATCAAAATGAAGCAATAGAGAGTAAAACTAAATTATTTAAGAGTTAGATTTGTCTGACAGTAAAACTCGACTTTAATCTGTTGTGCGAAAAGATAGAACAGGCCGGCCCAAGTTCTTCTGGTCCTAGTTCTGTATAATACAGGGCGCCCAAATTCTTTACACTTTTAAAATTGTTAAAGCTTGCGGGCTTAAGCCAGCTAAAAATTGTTCAAAATCATGATCTTTTCTTAAAAAAAAGGTCTTCATTTGGAATCGGTCTCAGATTTTGCTACTTTCTTCCCAAAATCATAGTGTTTTCAAAAAAAAAAGAAAAAAAGGTCTTCTATTAAAATCGGTCGCAAATGTTTAAAATTTCCGGACCGTATGGCAACCCTAGACTCTGTCCCGTAAGCTCGCCATACCTTGTTATAGAAGGTTGCCGCTGCCCGCGATCGACAAGACTTGAATTGTGTTAAATTGTTTATCGGGCCACAGAAAATTACGTCGCGGGCTGCGGTTTGCACCACCCTGGTATAGAACTTTTTCCAAATTACAAGGTAATAAAAGGCTGCTGCAAACTGCCAGATTGAAAAATTAAACCTTATTTGTTTTTTCGTCCAAAAAAAGTGATCTCTCTGTAAATAAAATTATCACTTTAGGGGGCCCGGTGCGGCCGCTTGGTTTACTCTGTACTACAGACATCACTTTTGACAGGCATTACTCAATTAGCTTATGCCTATTTTAAATTCAACAGCTTTTGCTAAAATACAATTAATACAGACATTAAAATATAACTCGCTAGAAAGTACCAAGCTCCTTAATGAAACCCAACATTTTAGTCAATTAGTTGTTTAATTGACCACTGTTACAAATTCGTAACGTTTAAAGAAATGAGGGGTTTAAAAATTTTTTTAAAGTTTTGTTTCAGTAGAATTTTTAATGCAATTTCAACTGCCAAAACACACTAAATAAATTTTTTCGTTCAAAACCTAAAAGCGGGCGATAGAGGATTAAGAAGATAAAAGTGAATAATTGTAAATCAAAGTTGAACAAAACAACGCGTTTTCAAAAAATGTTAAAATAATTTATAATAGCAGTAACTTTTTAACCTGTCAAAGTGACGATTTAAATAAATTTTTCTATAATTGTGACGTTAGAGAAATCAACGATCATAGCTTTCATAATAAAAGCTGTTTGATTTTATTGTTTACCATATACAATTAATTGTTTTAAAAATTTTGAAATACATCGTTCATTTAGAATTTTAGAAATACGATCCCACATTTTATGCGACGAAAACGGACTTTTAACACTAAAAACCCGAAGTTTTTTCACAAAATAAAAAGACTGAATGGTCATTTTTGACCCAAATTAACATCTTACGTTATTTTTTATATTACATAACAAAAATTTCTGTATATTTTAATAAGTCAAATTAAAAAAAATCATTAGCATTTAAATGCAGTTTGAACACATTGCAATTTATTTTTTGCTTTGCGTGCAATCTACAACAGATTTTTGCGTGCAAGCGACAACAAACAATCCAAAATCTGCATTTACAGGAGTTATTAGATTTATTAGAACAATTTTTATTTGGCAATGTTTTCGCTTTAAATTTCTTGGTGTATTTTTAGAATCAGATATACAGATATTTTAACATTGTGGATATAAAAGAAGTTTAGGTTTGGCAGCTTTGTTAAAACTACGTAGTTCTTTGATTAAATATGCAGTAGGAATTTTCTTTTTGAAATAACAACTTTATAGTTTCTTTATATAAAACCAAAGCATTTATGCAAGCACAATGACTGTGAAAAAAATGCAATTGACCATCTTCTGGCTGCTGATTTGCATGTATGAATTCGAGAATCCGATTTAATCCATTAAATCAGCTTCAGTTTTGCTTTAGTAATCAACTGTTGAAAGGAGTTTTTTTCTTTTGATTTTTATCAACAAAGAACTTCTTATGTATGGAACTTAAAATATAAACTATTTTGTTCTTTTTGAATTTGTACATTGTAAGTGAACACCCTGATTGAGAAAGGAACATTTCCGAGGAAAAAAAAGAGGAATTCCTTTCATTGCGGATTGTACATTATGTATTTCTATTTTTTTGCTTTCTTACACTTCCTACAATAACTGTTTTTTCCAGCTTTAGTAAAACAATTATCTGTATTAAAATTGCATCCTTATTTGAAATAGGGTTTTCAAAGGAAAAGACTTATATTAGTTAAAAAAAATTTTCCTTTTTTTTAGAGATGAATCCTTTCCTAGATAAGGTTTACATTGCAGAAATAGTTTGATTTTGAATCTACCATTAATAATAGCCAAAATTTGATGCTAAATTTATTGGGTTTATTTGGCATATATTGGATAAATGGACAATGACTTTTTACTTATTGGTATAACACATCTTTTTCAAACAATTACTAAATTTCGCAAATAACACGTATACTGTATTAATACAGTATTTATATCCAATTGAAGAAAAGTCACTTAATTTTGTTGAAAAGGTTTTTTAGTTAATAAATGAAATGAAATTATAATTAGAAATGGTTCAAAGCTGATTCTTGGGGATTTTAGTGTAAAATATTTGAAACCCTGTTTTGTAGAACGTTTCTTTTCACTTACCTAACCAAAATTCACCTTCTTTGTTCCCGAATCCTTGTTGATATTCGCTCCAATTCCGATAAAAATCCACACTTCCGTTAATACGTCGTTGAATCACCTACAAGTAAAAAATAGAAAAGAATTATTTAATTTATAGTTGTAAGTAGCAATAGTTGCGTTGGTCCATACAAGCCATTTATTTTCAGAATTGACTTCACAATAAACTTGAATTAGTTTGTCATTGATTTGGACTTGGTATGTTTTATTTTCTGTTGCATTTTGGCAGATTTCTGTACGAGGTACTGCAATAAAAATTTCAAGTTTTGTTACGGGATTTTTTTTTGCTTGAGCTAAATTATTTAGCAAACCTGCAAAAATTTTTTAATTTTTTAAGCATAATTTGGTCATTTATTATAAATCTCTGGTAAAATTGCAAATTTTTTAAAAATTTTGTTACATTTTTAGTAGTTACAACTAGGCCTACATTTAAAGTTTTTACAAGCATATACCGGTGATACCTATAATTCTTCTTTTTAATTGAAAAAATATAACAACGAAATTTAATTGAATAACTAAGAATAAAATGTAAAAAATGTTAAGTCTATTCAAAAAATTTTTTCAAGACTGACCAGGTAATAACAAAAAATTTTTTACTCAGCAATGTTTTAAAGTTTATAGAATGTTTTGTTTATACCAGGAGTGGGCAAACTACTGCCCGCAACAACCTTTTTTGCGGCCCGCGAAGGCTTTAAATAAATACTTTAAAAAAGTTATTGTTTTTTGTCTTCAACCAAATTTTTGGTTGTTGGTTTTAGCGATCACTGATTTTTAGAAAACCAAGAAATCCGAGGCAGAATCAAAGTGAAAACCTTTTTTTAGAGGGCACTTCATTCTGGACTTGAAAACTCAGAAATCGGATGCAGAATCAAAGTAAAAATTTTTATTTTTAAGAGATCAATATAGTGCGGCCCGCGAACAAATTCAACATCCAAATGCGCCCCGCGAGCTAAAAAGTTTGCCCACCCCTGGTTTACATAAATATTTTAATTACTTAGCGTAAGTCTGTTCAATCTTGATATCCGGGATAAATTATCTTATATTTTAAAATTGATATAATTGTATCTTCTAGTATTTTTTCCATTTTAGTTAGATAATCAATTTTGTTTAAAATGTGCAACACCTTAACCTTTATCGGAATTTCATAAAACAATCAACTTATCATTTTAAGATTATCAAGCGCACTTTTAATTGTTTATGTTTGCCTCAAGTTCAAACTTTTTGTAAGAAATTAATTACTGCAAAAATTCAAAGTGGTAAAAAGTCACTTATTGATTGGCAAAAAGCAATTATATAACTTCGCTAAGCAGCTAAATTATATAACATCAATTCATACCGGATTTGTCGTGGCCCGTGTTACCAACTAAGCAGCTAGCCTCTAACATAGAACCCATATCGATGATATACGCTCAAAAAATTTTGAAAAGTATATACCAAGAAGAAAAATATTCATATCACAATAGACATCAAAACAAATTTCTTAGCCTTGGATGAAATGTTTTAAATGCAACTACAACGAGTTTTATAATTGGAAACCTTTCTCATCGGCTTTAAACAGAAAATGAAATTAAAATATTAAATAAAGATCAAAAACTTTGCATCTTTATTTTGCATCTTAATATTGTTAATGTTCAAACTGTTTTCAAAAATCTACATATGTGGTAAAGTACCGTTTTCTTTAAAATCAAACCAAAGAACAAAATTTAAAAGAATTTTATTTAATTTATACAGCAAATATAAATCTGCTTACTTCTATTTGAAGAAAAACAATTGTCAGGATTATTGCGCTTGATAATCTTAAAAATAATAAATCTATTGTTATATGCGATCTTGATAAAGGTTAACGTGTGCACTTTTAGACGAAATTGATTATCTAAATCAAAAGAAAAAAATACAAGACACAACTGTTTTCAAGCCAACGAAAATGAGTTAAGTTATGTACTTCAAACGTTAAAACTGATAACTAAAGTTCAAAATAAAACATCAAAACTAATAAATTGATAATTGGCTTTTATATTTTAAAATTATTAAAACGTTCCAGCAATCATGATACAAAGAGATAATTTTACTTGAATAAAAATATTTTTGGGACAAGATAGCCGATAGGTTTGTGGTCCAATCGTCTGATAACACAACTACTTGAGGTGGTATACTGCTGGATCGATGACGTTCCATTAACTATTGTTTATTTAAACTTGGTTAAAAACCCGGACTTTTGTGACAAATGCAAAGATAATTAAAACTGGACTTATTATGTTGATTAAAAAATCTATGCATTTTACAAAGTATGACTGTTTTTTATATGACGTTATGCTGAAAGTTGTTTGCTTATTTTTGGGGTCGTCTTAATTTCTGGTTGTAAATTGTTAAGTAACTTTTTTGCAAAATTCATCAAATTCGACATTGAGTATTTGTAAAATAATTATTCAAAGCAATTTAAAGACACAAATTTTTCAACCAGCTTGTTTTCGATAAGCACAACTCATTTCTTTTCGAAGATTCTTAAGCAGGTCCTTAACTGCAGATTGAATTTGTGTTACTAATTGTTGTCCACAGTTTTCTTTAAGATTGACTTGTTCAGCCGTTGAGTGTTGAACAAAAACTGTGTTAGCAGAATAATAAATGGAAACTAAAATACATAAAATTATCCAATCCATTTTCACGTAAGCGAATATTTTTATTTTTTTTATGAACGAAACTCTAAAAAAGATATTTACTTCAAGAAAAAACTAAAAAATTTATAATTGTGTTTTTTTCCTATTAGTTGATTGTTTTACAAAAATTAATTAATAACTGATGGGATAGAATTTATTCAATAAAAATATAGGATTTCTAATTTTAGAAATTTTCTTTTTGCTTGCTTAGTGAATTTTTTTTTGAGTTTTAGAGCAATTATTTTTATAACGTCTTTTATCAGACCTAATTTTGCTATCATATTTGATGTATTTGTACAACTACTATAAAATTAATATTACAACAAAGATATTAAATATCTTTACTATTACTTTAAATTTTTTGTAAATTCTAATCGTAAACCGAATGCTTGATTGACTCAGTTTATCAATTAAAAACATAACAGATAATATCAACGACTTTCGAATAAAAACATAATGAATAATTGTTTTATTTTATTTTGGGATAGAATAAATAAATGCAATGAAAATATGATTTGTAACTCAATCAATATTATGGCAAAACTCAAATGTTTAGCATGGTAAGAGTACTTTGCGTTAGCACGGAATCGTAGCTTCAACTTATCTTGGCATGACAAGAAAAAACATGAAAAGTAGTAAGAAGCCAAATTTAAACATTTCTTTTGCTAAAGCGGGGTCTCTAAGCTTTGCATTAATACAAAGGATAAGTTGATGAGGTTGTTTGGGAGGATTACATTGAAGGGCATATTCCCATCTTTACAAGCTGTCACTTAAATAGCTTGTCTTTTCTTCAATCAATAAATTGTGTGAAATATCAAAATTTAAGAGTTTTTTCACTACTTTTGTAAAGCATGTTTTTTCTTTAAAGCTGAGATAAAGTCGGTTAACATGTACACGGTATTGATTTTTTAAAAATCAACAACCACTACAACAAAGAGATGGAAAAAACTGCTGGTTGCCGTCCTTCAATTAAAGTTTTAAAATAGGCTTTGTACCTTCCTATTCAATTACGTTTTATCGTTGTCTTAGCCTTACGCTTCTATCGTGATTTCATTGTGTCCTTGGGAAAACATTTTGCGGCTTTTTTTTGCTTGAACGTATCAGTCGGCAACTTTAAATTTCTTGACTATAATTCGACTATAGAGTTATATCATCAAGATTAAGATTATGAATGAAGTGTGACACTTTGCAAAAGTCAAAACTTTGTTAAGGGCCAATTCAGAAAAGTTTGGCTAATTTTTTTTCATTCTTCTTCAAAAATAGTATCTTTAAAATATTTTCCACACTGTTTCCTCCACCGCACTGCGCTATTTGTATAGCACAATTTTCTCATAGTAAATGTGCATTGCACTCGTAAAAAATTTATGGTTTTATGGAATATAGCTTCAAATTTGGTGTGGTTTTCAAGTATAAAAAAAAAAAAAAAACAATTTTTTTCCATGCTTTCTTCATTTCCGCGCGTATAATATAGCAGTTGTATCTTATTAGTCGAATCTCAAATCGTGGTTTTTCACAAATCGAATGATTAGTTGTTGAAATACATGCAAGTGGTGAATAATTTTAGCAATTCTTTTGTCATTAATTAACAGCTTATTGGATGCAATATTTTAATTATATTTTTTTATGCCCTTTTTTTAATGTTTTAAAAGTTGCAAGTAAAGTAAAGTTATTAGAATCCGAGAAATGTTGTTGATTGTGTTATCAAACAACTGGCTTGAAAGAAGCGGTGCACATATTCTTCTCACTAAGGGTGTTTTAACACCAGCACCCCATCCCTAGACCATGAGTCGCCTCAACAGTGTGACGCGCGAGGATAGTTTTTTGCGCAATGCTACTAGATGGTGACGAAACGTGAGCGATCTGTCCAGTTTTACCCCAAGCTAAGTAGGGATTGGATAAAACGGTAAACGTCTATCGTTGTTGTAGACCTTTAGCTCACGTTTGGCTTCTCGGTTATTTAACTGAAAGGCTGCCGTCACCGTCTTAGTGTGCCTGAGCTTCAACTTCCAAGTCTGGAGATACGATGAAAGTGTGGACATGTCTTGGCTTAAAGTCCCCTCCAAGTCCTTCCAGTTTCCAGAAGAATGCAACAACGCTAAATAGTTAGCATAAGCAAAATTTCTAGAAATCATGGAAGGAAGGTTGTACGTATAGATGTTAAATAGAAGGGGAGCCAAGACAGATCCTTGAAAAACGCCGTTTTTAAGACGACGTAGCCTGCTTTGCTTGCTGTCACCGATAGTAAAGGTGAAACTTCGATTTCGGACAAGTTCCATAATCATTCTGACCATGTGCTTAACGCAAAGAAGTCTCAGCAGTTTGCAAGTAAGGCCACTGTGCCAGAAAGTGTCATAAGCAGCTGTCAGATTGACAAATACGACACCGGCCTTCTTTTTAGCCTCAAAAGAATCCTTGATGTTCGGGGTTAGCAGAACAACTTGATCTATGGTTGACTTCCCGCGTCGGAACCCAGCCTGCTCTTTAGGAAGCAGTGGATCGATTAATGGCTCAACGTGGGCGCAGATAAGCTTCTCGACGATCTTGTAGGGGACACAGAGCAGAGATATCGGTCGATAACTCTTTGGGTCCCCCACGGGCTTTGTTGGTTTTGGAATCGCGACCACAAGCGCTCTTCTCCAGATCTTGGGAATTTTGAGTCGGCGAAAACAGGAAGAAAGGAAGTCACGTAACCAGGACTTCAAAGCAGCTCCAGTATGGACAATAAGGTCTAGGCAGATGGAATCAGGTCCCGGAGCTTTACCTGATTATAAATGTTGGAGGGCAGCAGTAAATGTTTTGTGTGAAAAAGTGTCAAGAGATATTTACTGGGTCTAGTGTTGTGGCCTACAAAAGGTCAGACACTTCTTGAGACAAGTCGAGATGACTTGCGGTCAACAGCCTTGTATTTCCCATTTCTAACCTATGCAATAGCATCGGCTGAAACAGGACAGTGACGAGGAGAGTGTCGTGACCTACCAGTAAGGTTGTTCAAAATACTCCACGCTTTTCGACTAGATTGTGAGAAGTTAATGCTCCAAACTGCCTCGGACCATTGATCCTTCCGCTTCATGTCAAGCTTGGCAAGCAGAGCTGTAGCAGCCAAACTTGAGTCGTTTCCCTGAGGAGACAGCAGGAAGGTTTTATAGAGGGATTCACACTCTACATTTCAATATGGAATATAGTTATTTCGATACCCGCGTGGATAGTCTTTTTGGCTGCTTTCTTAATGGTGTTACAGAAGTTCTGATAAGCCACATCCACGTCAAATGAATCAGGCGGCAATAAAGTCTTTACAAATTTATTCGCCAAAGCAATGCAGTGACTCCATTTGGCCTTGCGAAAGTTCCGTCGCCCAACAGGAACGCTTGGCACTGACATTGCATATCACTTAGAGTGAAATAATTTTTAATAAACTTTTTTCGTTTTTTGCGAACTTTAGAAGATTTCACATTAGGATTGTTTTTTCAAGATATTTTGCATGCTTGATTCGAATCTGCCTTTTAATTTGGGTTGTTTCAAGTTTTTACAGTTTCATTACAAACTACGCATAGGGGTTGCCACTCCAATGTTATAATTAAATGTAAAGCAAAATTGTAAAAATGTTTCATTATTTTTTCTTTTTTGACATATCAAAATTTAATATATATGATTTATTTTATGTTTTTAGATGAAACTTAGCTGGCTATTGGTCCATATTGAAATCAATTATAATAGTTCTGTCTGTTACTGTTGATGTGATACAATTTAAAAGTTGTTTGTCACCAACAACTAAGAAATCAAAATATAATCAGTACAGTTACGTTTAATCAGTGTAATAGAGCACAAAAAATTCATCACTTGCTGTGAGTGATTACATTTAATACTCTAGATCACAAACAACGATTCCTGGATCATTTCTTAAAACAGACTTGCCTCAATAATTAAATGTCAAAGTAAATTATCTTTTTAACCACTTTATAGTAAAAGTGTTCCCCAATTTGTTTGCGACCCCAGTTTAATCAATACAGCGCTGCTTTAGTCCACTATACAAAACTATGTTAAATCCGGTCGAACTATACACTGTATTGATTAAACATTTATAAAAGCTAAAAATACTAAAACAAAGATATGAAAGAACTACAGGATGGGGATGATCTCAATTAAGACTTTAAAATTTATCATATATGGTCTTTCGATTTTGGATAATCAATTTTCTCAATTAAGCTTATCATAAATATCATAATTTATTACAACAATGGCAAAATATGTAGAATTCATAAAAATCCGATTAGAGGAACTATAAGCGGTAAAATAAAGGTTGAGACTTTAAAATAAGCTTTACTCTTCTTTCATTTAAATAAGTTTTTAGCTTCGCTTTAGCTCAACCCTTCTATCCTCATTTAAACTCATTTCTACTACAGGCTTGAAATGAAGCATTATTTGCTCTTTTTATTTATCTTTTTTTGCGTAAAATGTAAGCGAGCGCTAAGCAAAGCAAAAAACAATCAATACAACAAACAAAGAATACTCCATTTCACGCTCATAGTGGAAACAAACCCTTCGTTGTGGTCGTCGTCGTCGTTTGGAAGGCATCCACTCCAGGTCACACACGAACAGGACTGGGGCCGAGAGTCTATTCTTTTACAATCCAGGCTGCTGTACTGCCCAGATCAGATGCTTGCAGTGATGTTGTTAAGTCACCATCGAGTTTCGTCATCCAGAACCATCAGTCCTTGTGTTTCATGTGGTTCCCGATGTATGAGGCACGCTATTAGAACGTGGTCTGCAGTTTATTTAGCGGGGCCGCACTCGCATTTTTGGTGAAGAAGCGAGATTTAACATTTAACAAAACCTTAATTGTGTACAAAAAAAAAAAAACTTTTGGGCTTCTACTTCGCAGTCTGAGCAAAGTGCTTTAATTTCATATCAAATTAAATTAAAGAATTGAAAGAAAAAAATAAAAAATTTTTAACCAAATAGCAAGTTTAGGCATTTCCCAAAGCCTGTTGAGGTTATATTGCACAGTCTCTTTTACTAGCTTTAAAAACAGTAAACATTTTTATAGGTCAAATAGCATCATTAACAAATTGCAATAACAAAACCTATTTGTAACACCAGCCTTCTGCTTAAATTACAAAGTTTTCTCAGTATTTTTCTGATACGCTTTTAAACTATTTAAAGGCCCGTTTCCACTACGAGCGTGGAAAAAAGCATTCTTTGTTTGTCTTATTGCTTTTTTTTTGCGCTCGCTTCAATTTTAACCGCTCGCTTCAATCGAAGATCAATAAAAGAGACAAAGAATGCTCTTTTCCACGCTCGTAGTGGAAACGGGCCTTAAATCATTATCGTTATCGTCATCGATGCTAATAAAAACTGCTCAATGACATAAACTTTGATGAGTTTTGTCTGAACAACAGAAACTGATATTTTTCAGGATAATACCTTCTTTCATTACTTTAATAAAAATTTTCAACACATTTTTTTTGTGTGTACAATTTAGGACATGTTAAACACATTACAAAAAAAGGATTTAGAGTTTTATCGCCAATTTATCTATATTCAAATGCAATAGTTTCAGTTACATCTGATGGTTAATTTCTTCTACTGCCATTTTTTTGTAAATTTGCCTATTCTATTGATACTTTCAACATACGCTCATTTTATTAAAGAGTTAAAGAAAAACTAAATAATAGCTTTTCAAAATCTACATTTTTTTCAAAATTCTGCAATAGTTTAGATTAGCTAATGCTTTAATTAATTTGTTGCTCAAAGTCGTACTATTAATTAAGTATGCATGCAGATCAATTAAAATTTTTTTTTTGTAAAAGAAAGTAAACACTAAATATCAAAAGTTTAATTAATTAAATCATTTTAATATGGTTATTTTAAAAAACTGAAAATACTTTTTCTTAATTCGCACAAAAAATACTTCTATACAATATCATAAAATATTTTTGATAAAAATAGGAGAAAAACAAAATAATTAAAATAACCAAATTCAAAAAGAGTAGACAGAATATGTTAAAGCTGGCAAAATTATTAAACTTTTTAAACACTTCGGTGACTGTGTAACTATGCAAAATCTTTTTTTTCTTTCAAAAATAATTAAATTTATTTTATTTTTAAAAGGTGATTTTTTTTAAACATCTTTTTTCTTTTAAAAATGTATCAATTTATCTACTTTTCATCTAAAATTATTTTTATTTATGTTTCAACTTAGATAAGAACAATCAATATTTTGTTTCAAGTTACCCGGCCGTTGGAGCGTGCATCCTTTTGAATGCAATAGCAGTCGAGCACCAAATGAATATTTCTATCAATTCGGATATAATGGGATTCAAGGATTACAATTGAAATAACCAGAATTGGCTTTTATAAATCTCGTTGAATAAAACAATTTTTGTAAATTTTTTTATTGATTTTTGTATTCGTATTTCACCAACGTAATCGAAAGCCATAACGCTTTGTGGTAATGTTTGCCATGGTGAAGGAAGCCTATTATTTTATATTTTCTTCATGTTATTTGTGGATCTGAGCATCACGTTGTTTCATTTTGTTTTTTCCTAATCGTTGACAAGTGAGGTACTGACATAGTATCTAACTTAATCTTGCTTACCACTACAAATTTTTACACGGGATATCTATGTGATTGGACTTTGACTTGCAAGCAAAAGTCAAGATTTCGATACTTAGTCTACTTGAAGGATATCTGTTGTGCCTTAAGGAAACAAAATTACGACAAATTACTCGATGATAAATAATGATGGTAACTCAACTTAAAAACGGAAAGAAATACCCAAGCCAATACTTTAATTTGTTATGTATGTTCAAACTGATTACTCATTATATATTGATAACTCTGTCTAAAACAGAAAGCAACATTACAGGCAATTTTTATTAAAAATCAAAAACTTTTATCTTAAGGTTTTTCGATTGCAATAAAATTGTTTGTTTGATAATATCTTTTTAAAACATTCTATTTAAAAGGAAAAACTCAATCTTTAAAATGATTTTGAAATTTACTGGACTTAAGAACTCACAAAAGTAATCTCTCCAACAATTTAGGATGCCCTTTTTCTGCTTTAAAAGTACACCATTAGTGTCCTCGATGAAGGTGGTAACTGGTGTTTGTTTGCCGCGCAAACGACGTATGGTTTGCCAAAATACATTGTTTGCCGATCTGTAGTCTGTATCCCACTTTTGTCCAAATTCTTTCTATGACTTTTCTTTAAATTGTTGGACAATAGTGGCGGCATGCTGCTCAGATGACTTGTTTGTTGATAAAACTCTTAACCCAGTTTTCTTTGCACGGATAGCTTTTTTAAGTTCTTGGTTTAACCAAGCAGCTCTTTTATGACTAACTCCTCCCACATCTTTGCAACCGCACTAGCAGCTGCAGATGTAATGACTTCCGATTTAAATAAATCTCAGTATCAACGTTTTCAGAAAAGTCATGGAGTTCTCTGAACAGGAAAGTAACTTTGCTAGCAAAAATGTGTCTCATCTTTTTGTCGGCTAGTAACTCCCACTTTATTCTGTATGCTCTCCGTGCTCTAAATTGTTTTCTTGTTCCTAAATGGTTCAGGTCTCTTAGAATGCAGACAACTAGGTGATAGTTGCTAGACAGTTTAGCTCCTCTTTTAACACAAACATTGACAGCAGAAGAAAACAAGTCCATTAGAACAATACAGAAATCAATAATAAAACGCTGTCCCACCGAATCTCTGTACCAGGTGTAATTTTGAATCCTCTAGTGCCAAAAAAAGGTATTTATTATGCACAATCTGTTGGTAGTACAGAACTGTAGCAAACATCTTCCGTTTCTGTCATGGTAGGAGTCATTTTGTCTCCCGATAATAACCTTCCATATCTTGTCGTCAGTACCCACATGTGCATTGATAACACCCAGTAGGAAAACTGATTCTGCAGATGTTACTTTCTATAAAGAAACACTTACTTCATTTAAGAAAGGCTGGTACTGTGGTTCAGTGTTTGTTTCGTAAACCTGCAGAATGCACAGTGACCGCTTCTGTAGCCTAAGCTTAAGGAGACAAACCCTTTCTCTGAGTGGGATCCAATCAGTGACATAGTAAGCCAAGCGGGGGCTTACAAAAATGCCTACCCCTGACTGACCAGACACGGTTACATCTACAGTTGAGTAGAAAAGCTTCGAGCTGTCATTCAACTAACAGTATCAGAGCTACGACATTTGGTATAGGAAGCTCCAATAATATCAAGATGATACATTCTGCCTCTTAAACCAGTTTCTGTTCTTTTCCCTTGAGTGAAGTGACATTCCAGTTGCCCATGCAAAGATCCTTATGCTTGGAATCAACTCTAGTACAGATATTGTGCGCTGTACCCATTATCCTCTGCAAACGCGTAGCAAATCATTGATGGGTTTCCAGTTATGTTCAGCTCGTGAGAAAGAATGTAGCTTACTTTTCAAACGGATTCCTCTGCCTAAACCCCAAACGCTACCTTTTAATCCTGCGCGACGATGCAGTATGAATATTGTCATTTAGACTATTTAAATTGCTACATTTGTTAGATTGCTTTTGGTTTGTTTCTCCCCCTCGACCTTATTGCCATGGGTAACTCTGAGAGGAGTAAACTTTAGACGACATTACTCTTTAAATCGTGGCAAACGCAAACCCTCCACCACGCTGAGGTAGTAATCTATCCGAGGGATTTAAATAAGGTTTTAAAGCAAAATTACCGCAAGCTTTAGTGTAAAAACTGTTTAAAAAATTTTTATTATTAAATAATTACAGCTCTAACTACAAGCAAAGCTTCGCTTTATAAGTGGAAAAATTAGTTTTCATTTCTGAACAAGAAGATTTAAAAATTTAAACAAGTTTTGTAATCCCAACTCAAATTCAAATTACCGAAATTGGCTATCCGCTTTATGACTTGGCTTTTACAAAAAAACTGAATAAAACCAAAGTTTGCTGGACTTAGCTATTAGGTAGCTGTCTACTAAGTGCTGGAAAAATGTCTATATAGAGACAATGAGTCAAAGCAAAATGGCTTTCTTTACCATTCAGATATGCTTTTATTTTATATATAAGCACGATAGAATCGCTCTTTGTTCATTCTTACGATCCCTCCCGACGAATGTCAGATTAAAAGTCTTCGAAGAATGAGCAGGCTTTTTAAAGCTATCGCAATCAAGTTACAATTTTTTAGCTTTTACTTGATTTTTAAGTTCTTTACTAGAAGGTTTTGGAAACAATGAATCTGGTTTGACTTGGACAATTGCAAAAGTTTAGATCACATTGCCCGCAGGCTTCAGTAATGATTCTTCTTATATAACTTTGGTTACATAATTTGAAAGCTTGCTTTTGAGTGGACTGACCTTGAAAATAAACTTTGTGTTTTTTTTATCCTATAAGGACCAAATGAAGTATTATGATCATCGATGTCGCAAAAAAAAGAAGGATACGTTGTTTTTGAACGTTGTACAAACAATATCAAAATTAAAAGAAAGTATTTACTTAAATATGGTTTAAAAAGTATTAAAATGGTTAAAATTTAATAAAAATTAATTAAAAAACAAAAATTTAAAATCATTAATAAATTAATAAAAAATGGTTAAAAAAGTATTTACTTGCATATCAAAAATTAAATAAAACAACTATATTTAATCATTTTTGTTGCTACGACGTATTTTTATTAGAAATGCTAATTTTGAAAATTGCTTCAAAAAATTCCTATCTTTCCACGCCAACCCTCTCGATAACTGTCTTAATTTACTCGAAGAATAGCCTGGCACCATTCTTTTGATTAATTAGCGGCTGATTTCTTGATACTTACAAAAATTTTGTGAGAAAGATTTAACTTGGCTTATACTTTTTTTAGCTATTGATTGTTAATATTTTATTAAGCGTTCTGGTCTTGTACATTTTATAGACCAATTCAATGCATAAATAATGTAAAAACATACATTTACAGAAATTCTTTCCAGGAAAAAACACAGATGTCTTGTTTATGCGCACGTTTGTTGTATTACGTGATAAAAAATATTATATGATTCCCATAAAATACATTTAAAAATATGTAGCTTTTATGGCTCTCTTAGCGAAAAAGAAACTCCTACTTCAAAACAAACAAAACTGCCTTTGATGTAAAGTATTCCAACAAGACAGGGGAGCAAACAATGACAAAACACCTAACTTGTCATTTATTTGCCATATTTAACCAGCACTTGATACAAATTCATATTTTTTTCATCGATTATTATAATATAAGCAAATAGAATCAAGAAAAAAAGTTGAAAATTTTCTGATTGTTTGATTTATGTGTAGATTGGATTTTGATAACAAAGTTCATGGTAAAAAAAATTGATTTATTGCATTCGGTCTGATCTTCATTAAAACTCTTTTTAAAGTGTAATGACTTTCGTTCCCTTGAAACCAAACTACACCTTTGTCGTTAATTTGTTCATATTGGAAATATTTTCCATTCAAATTGGAACGATGACAATATCGGTACCACCAAGCTCCGGTGAAATTAACCGCACAATTATCACTCCACTCATCGTTATCGCGATCCTTTGTTGTAAATTGTTGATTGTTGTGATAAGATAAAGAATCACCTGCAGTTTAATAAAGTTATCAAAGACTTCTTTTATTTTCTATTCAACCAAGTTTAAACATGTAGCCAAGTTTAAACATGTTATTTTTTTAATATCATTAGAAAAGCAATTATTTGAAAAATTATTGCTAACTTTGTTAAAAGATCGTATAAAACCAGATTGTTTTCCTTTTTGCAATGTTATTTTCCTAAAATTTAAGTCTTCATCTGATGGGTAAAAATCAACTTTAGGCTAATTACTAACCTTTCAGTTTTGATTCTTAATTTTTACTTTTTTTATTTGTTTTTCCATAAAGCTATTATTATTTTTCTAGATGTTGTGTCTCTGATGCGCTTTACGGGCAAAACAGTTCCTTGGAATGATTTTATAAAAATATCTTTTTTTAATTTGTATGTTGATATTTACGGTTCATCGTTCTGACAATGAATGTCATTGAACACTCTTTTAAGAGCACCAACAATGTACGACTATAACTATATATTGTATAATACACTTGTATATCCCATTAAACGCCGCACTTATTTCTAGATGTTCATTTTTTTAAAGTTTCTGTTGTTCCCACCTATGCAGTTTAGATAATTATTAAGAAAAAAATTCCAATTTCTTGTTTGTTTATGCAAAATATGAGGCATTTCAAAAACGCAACGTCAACGGTTAAGCGGTGAAAATGGATGATTTGCCACGTGAATTATATATTTGAAAACTTTGAAAACACAGTTACTATTCACGATTCCAAACTATTATTGAAAAAATCTTCCTAAATTTTCACATGAAAGCTAGAAATACACGAGACGAAACATGGTCTGCCCACTTATTTCACAAAAGTTGTAAAATAAAGAGAAGCTTGAGAAAAACAAAAATTTCATCAAAGCGTGATTTTGTGAACGGCGAAACGCAATGTCATTGGTCTGAAAAGATTATGGCAAAGGTTCCAGTGGCCCTCTACCAGGAGACCCGTGTAGAGGGGAGACAAGGTGCGTTCCTTGTGCGAGCAGCTGCTCCATGTTCCTCACCTCGGTGTTAGAGATGGATTAGGGTAAGAGATGCTTTGTAAAAGATGATTTGTCCATTTTGATTGGATAAGAGAGCGTCGTTGATACCGTCCCCTTACCAATCTCTGAAACCAAGATGGGAAATGTAAAGTAGCTGCTTGCCCGAGGAGCGCACCTTGCCCAGTAGGCAGACAACAGTCCACGCACGTCGGGAGGTTGGAGCACACAAATAACAAAATTGATGTAATTTTTAAAGCAAATTAAGCAGAGTTGTCAAACACATTTGGTGCTATGGGCCATTTTAGCGCACTTACGTAAAAAAAAAGTTCTTTACTTTTAATCTGTCTCAGATTTCTTGAGTTTCGTTCTTAAAAAGTAGGTACAGGCCTGATGTGGCGCAATAAAATTTGTAAAACGCGGGTCACAATATAGAGCATGCCGGACCGGAATTGGCTGTGAATGGCCAGTTTGACACGCCTGAATTAAAGGCTTGTTTCTACTACATGCGTTGGCAGGATCATTCTTTGTTTGTTTTATTAAGCTTTTTGCTTCTTTCTGAGCTTGAGCGCTGGAGGAACTCAAAAAAACAAACAAAAATGCCCTGCTAACGCTTGCAGTGGAAACGAATTCTATCTGTGATAAAGCACATGACTTTATCGTTAACTGGATGCTAAATGTTTGTAAATATTCGCTTCAAAGATTTCTTAAAGTACACTTAAATATAGCCTCCGATAGTGATAATGGTGCGTAAACGATAAAGTTGCCTTGAGATATAAGTTTAAAGCGGCTAGTGCAGTGCACAATATAATTGATAAAATTTTTATTTTGAATTTTTTGAATCGTAATAGGTTATACATATAATTGGAATGCAGTTACATAAGATGATGCAATTTTTAAATCACTAACGGCAAGGATTACATCAACTTGTAGCAAACTCACGCTACAACCTTTTGTCCAACAACAAGGATTTCCAACAACCTTTTACACGTCCAAGGCTAATTTTTTTTGCAAGTATCCTCTGGGTGACCTGGTAAGCCTGCATTTATAGGGTTTTCCATTAAGAAGTCAACCTTTTGCAATAAGAAGTTAATCTTTTGCAATCAAAGTTAATCTTTTGCAATCAAAAGTTAAAAACCAACTTTTTAATTATATTATAGATATTAATAAATTATATCATAGAAACTTAATTATGGAGACCTAATATTATGGTGACGTAATACAGAGACCTTATATTATCGATTATATAGACTCTATATGATCAAATATATTGATAATAAAGGACCTCTGTATTAGGTCGCCATAATATATATACATTAGGTCTCCATAATTAGGTCTCCATGATATATATAGTTGAGTTGAACCGTTAATTAAAACAACACATTTCCTGAAATTTAGGTTTAATCAACTTAAGACGCTGCAAAGAAATATAACACAATTAAATACAAGTTAACAATAAACTCTACATAAAGAATAGCTGAACTGAGAGATTGTATAAAAGAAGCAACTTAAATAACTCGTTTAAAAAGGTAACAATAAAAGCGAAACAATTTAACTAATTACAGTCTTTTAGTCAGTATAGTTCAATTCCATACTACATCAATAGTCTCCATAATTAGGTTTCTATAATATAGTTTCCATAATATTATATAATATAATTCGGCCCAGATGGTAGGTGTTTTTCGCAGCCTGGGCCGTGAGTAAGTCTGTTCATTGATGCTAAAAATGACAGACCGAAACCGAACCTACCAAAACGGAAAGGTATCCACCCATTCCGATGTTCAGTGTGGGTCTGCTAATCGGCAAACGTTTTTTTCAGAACGAGGCAATGCTAGGATAAAACTGCCCTTTTCAGGGCACATTGCCAACAAGTTCCGAAGACCCACTATTATTCAGCTGAACATCGAAGGCCTCACTGCAAGCAAGATGAACGTTCTTCATCATCTCGCTATGCAGTCTGAGGCACTTGTCATCCTACTGCAGGAGACCCACTGCACTGATGCAGAGAAGTTGGTACTACCAAACTACCAACTAGCTGGGTCTTTTTTAAGCAGGAAGCATGGCCTTGCCACGTTTAAATTTGAATAAATTCTATTTGAATAAGGTTGATGCTGGTGTAAGGTGTGTAATAGTGGTTTAAGGTAATTATTTTAAATTATTAAGCTATTAACTACTGCTAATTTTAATAACTTCTTGCCTGAGCCATGGAAAAGTTGGAAGAATTAGAAAGAAAATTGGATAAAATATCAAAAAAACAAGCTGAGTATGAATCCACGTTTAATGCTCAAGAGCTAGATACTGCCAAAAAAAATATTTCTATTTCAGAAACAACAACAAAATCTGAACAGCAAAACTTCCTTCAACAGATGTCCAAGGATATTCAATTATTGCAAAAAGAGTTGGAAAGTTTAAAGAAGTGGCAAGAAGTTCAAGATTTAAAACTGGATGAGCTGGAGCAATACAGTCGATCAAATTGTTTAATACTACATGGGAACCCAATCGATAATAAGATAAGTAATTCAGAGGTTGAGAAGTATATAATTAGTACTATTAATTCTAGATTAGAGCTGCCTTCTAAAATATGTGCAGCTGATATTGATATTTGCCACCCTCTGCCCTCAAAAAAAACAACTAAACCTATCATTATAAAATTTGTTCGCAGATCAATTAGAAATATGATCTTTGCCAATAAGAAAAATTTCAAAGTGACCGAAGGACCAAAACTCTCAATGACTGAGTCTTTGACCAAAAGAAGACTGAAAATAGTAGAAGAAGCCCGAAAATACTTCGACTTTGAAAATGTCTGGACTCAAAAAGGTAATGTATACTGTTCTTTTAAAGGCAAAAAACATGCTATTCATCACCTTTCAGACATTCATAGAATTAGAACTTCTTAAACAGATGTGTTTATATAACTGCTTAACTTTTTTAAAATAGCCCAAAATTAGTTATGCCAAAATTTACCTTATACCACACAATGAAAAAAAAATCTTAGTTTACTTTATTTAAACAATAAAAAAAAAAGTTTTTTTTTTTTTTTTATTTTCTGTTTTTTCTTTTCTCTTATCTTAATAGTTTTATTTTTTGTGCATTTTATTGTCTCTTTTGTTTGATTCCTTTATTTTTTTCTCTTAGTTTAGATTGACTTTTGTTTTAACTATTTTATTTTGTAGTTGCTCATAAGTTGTTAGTGTGTATCTTAACAGATGGAAAATTCATCATCTAAAAGCAAACTTACATGCTATTATTGCAATAAAACAATTCGTAAAGATTTTATTCCTATTAATTGCATTAAATGCCATAAATCATTTCATAAAAAATGTGCTAAATCAATCAGCAATAGGGAAAACTACTTAACATGCATTACATGTCAAAACTTAAACTCTGGTAACTCAAAAAAAAGAATGTATCACTCACCACATTCACTCCCACATGCTGAACATCTGAACACAATTTTTCAAGATACCATAAACACTGATGATAACAACAGTTTAAACTATCCCAGTTTTTACAATTTCCAGGAAAAATATATTGATATCAGCTCAGTTGAATCACTAACATATAATGGTAATGAATTTTTAATAGTATGTGTGAACATGAGATCTATTGTCAATTTACTAAACTTCAGCAAACTTGAAGCATTTATTCATAATTTAGAACCAAAACCAGACATAATAGCAGTCACAGAAACATGGATTCAATCAAATGCCCCTGGCCCATACTATAATCTAAGTGGTTACTTGTTTGTTTCTAATAGCAGAAAGTCTCACAGAGGAGGAGGAGTTGGTGTATATATAAAAAATATATATAGTTTTACTGTAGTTGAAGAACTAACAATTATGAATGAAAAAATTTTTGAATCCATATTCATAAAAATTGACATACAAAATATTGACGTATTGTGTGGAAACATTTATAGATCACCATCTAATAATATTCATTCAAATGAAGTATTTATAAACACTCTCCATAACTGCCTAGATATTATTGGGCCAAATAAAAAGTGTTTTATTGTAGGAGACTTAAATTATAACCTGGCAAATCATGATAATTCTCATGTTTCAAATTTTACTGAATTAATGCTAGAAAAATCATATTTTTCGGTTATTAATCTACCTTCACGTATATCTGATTCTAATGCATCAGTTTTAGACCATATATGGACAAATCTATATAGCAATCAAATTAAATCAGGAATTATTTTACATTCCGTTTCTGATCACCTACCTACTTTTGCTTGTGTAAATATGAATAAATCATTACCTTGCCCAGAAACAAAAAGATTATTCACTCAGCAAAACATCAAAAAATTTAACCAATCACTGAATAAAATTGACATTACTCCTATACTAAATGAACATAATCTTGACTACGCCTTTGAATTACTAATGGATACATACAGCAGAGCTTTTGATGCCAATTTTCCCTTAGTTTCTTGCACGAAAAATAAAACTAACCATCAACCATGGTTTGATACAGACTTATATGAGCTATTCAAAGAAAAAAATAAAGCTTTTAAAAAATACCTTAAGAAAAAAACATTTTACTACAAGATTAAGTTTAATAAAATTAGGAATAAATACAACCGAGAACTGCTAAAAAAGAAGGAAAATTTTTATATTAAAACATTTGAAAAACACAAACATAACATAAAAGAAACCTGGAAAATTATTAATAATCTTTTAGGCAATATTAAAACACCATTGTGCTCCTCTTTATTAATAAATGGTCAGAGTGTTCAGAATCTTTCTAAAATAACCAATCATTTCAATGAATACTTTGTAGGTGTGGCAAAAGAGCTGGTATCCAATTTACCACAAAACTTATCAAATATCCAAACAAGTCTGCCCCCATCAACGACCCAATCGATTTATCTTTCCCCAGCAAGTCCTTTTGAAATAAAAAAACTACTGGCCAATTTTAAACCCGAAAATAGTAGTGGTATGGATGAAATTCCAATAACAGTCTTGAAAACCACTCCTGACAATATATTATATGCTCTTACTCATGTATTTAATCTTTCAATGTTAAATGGAAAGTTTATCACAAGTTTCAAAACAGCAAAAGTCATACCAATTTTTAAAAAAGGAAACCGGACAATTGTAAGCAACTATCGACCAATAAGTCTATTACCAACTATGTCCAAAGTCCTGGAAAAGATAATGTATAACCGAGTAATTTCATTTCTTAACAAACTAGATTTTTTCTACAAACACCAATATGGGTTCAGGAAAAAATACTCCACATGTCATGCTACCTCTGTTTTAGCAGAAAGTATAACAGATGCTTTTGAAAAGAAAGAACACGTACTAGGGATTTTCCTAGACTTATCAAAGGCTTTTGACACAATTGACCACACTATACTTTTAGATAAACTTTGGCATTATGGTATAAGAGGCCTGGCTCATCAGTGGTTTGATAGCTATTTAAGTAAAAGAAAACAATTAATATATATTAATAAAGTCCACTCAAATATCCAAACAGTTGAATATGGTGTTCCCCAAGGGTCTATTCTCGGACCCCTCTTGTTCCTAATTTATGTAAATGATTTCCCCAACTGTATAACATCAGGTGAAAGTATTATGTATGCTGATGATACTAATATATTTTTAAAACATAAATCCTATGAAAAGCTATATCTTGAAGCTAACCAACAGCTATCAAATATTGCAAAGTGGTTAAACTGCAATAAGTTAACTCCCAATATCAAAAAAACCTTTTATATAGTTTTTCGAAGGCCAAACACAATACCCCCTCCAAATTCACTTACACTCTCATTTAAAAATAATTGCATCACTCGTAAATCTGAGGCAAATTTTCTAGGTGTTATCTTTAATGAATTTTTAAGCTGGAAACCCCACATGGACCAGGTACTACAAAAAACAACCATGAACTTGGGTGTAGTTAAAAAAATTTCACCCCACCTAAACAAAAAATCATTGGATATGCTCTACCATTCTATGATTGTTAGTCACATACGGTACTGTATAACAACTTGGTGTAATGGCAATAAAACAACATTGTTAAAAATTCAACGAATTGCCAATAAGTTTATAAGAATGATACATGGAATACATTATAAAGGCAGTGTAAAAAACGCAATGTATATAAATGGTCTAATGACAGTAGAACAAATACAACAACTGGAGACGGCCTGTTTCATGTTTAAATATTCAAAAAATCTGCTTCCTAATAGCTTTGCCAACTTCTTTTCAAACAATCTTGTTGACCCTAACAACAAAATAAAGACAAGAAGCAACTCCGCTTATTTTCCATCGTTTTGTAGACTAACTGTTACACAACAATGCCTTAAATACAGAGGACCAGTTGTCTGGAACAAAATTCCATTAAAAATTAAAGAATTAAAAACTTACAAAAAATTTCGAAAAGAGCTGAAACGTCATATCTTACACTCTTAGTACGTGGCCTCCATAGATCTACTATACTTTTTGTTGTTGCTTTTATGTCATATAAATTAGTGTTCTGTGGTTTCTGCTGGTTTTCTTTGTTGTTGCAGATTTGAAAGTACATCCAAATCTAATTCTAAAACCAAGCATAAGAAGAGTGGCAAGGACCTCGAAATCAATTAAACTATGCTTTAATTTTTTGATTCTATTTAATCAGAGTTTTGACAAGTGATAATTTTCTTATGTATTGATACATCCTACCAACTTAGAGTTATACCCAGGTCACCAGTTACTGAAATGGTCTTTGACCCACGGCAGGATTTCTTTTGGTGGGTTTCTTTGCCTGCCCGACCCTTCGGAGTCACCAGTGCTTGCACTCCCACCCTTGATTAAGCAATGCACTCTTGACTTGTGACCTGTAGAAATGTATTGTTGCTTTTTATACTTTTTTTCTTTTTTCTTTGTAAATGTACTTTTAAATTTTGAATGTTAAGATGCAGGTACGGTGACCATGCACAATTTTTTGTGCATGTTATAACGTATATCGTTTAGTTGCCGTTTCCCTATTTGCAACCTTTGCTCTATTTTGTCTTCAATTATTATCAATTGTTTCTTTTGGGTGCGAATAAAAACAAACTACTACTACTACTACTTGTCCACGAGCGACTAAGATACACGCTTTTGGACCAATCTCCACCGACATCGGAGATCGAGTGGCTGTGTGTGGACGTTGATGGCTATAAAATAGTCAACGTCTACAAACCACCGCCAACGCGATTGCGAACCCTGGATCTCCCAGTGTCTCCTCACCCCTGTCTTTACGCTGGAAATTTCAACTGTCGTCAAATGGAGTCACTACATTGCTTTGACGAATAAATTCGCAAAGACTTTGTTGCCCCCTGATTCACTTGATGTGGATGCGGCTTACCAGGACTTCTGTAACACCATTAAGAAAGCAGCCAAAAAGACTATCCCACGCGGGTATCGAAATAACTATATTCCGTGTTGGGATGCAGAGTGTGAATCCCTCTATAAAACCTTTCTGCAGTTTCCTCAGGGAGACGACTCAAGTTTGGCTGCTACAGCTCTGCTTGCCAAGCTTGACAGAAAACGGAGGGATTGATGGTCCGAAGCAGTTCGGAGCATTGACCTCTCACACTCTAGTTGAAAAGCGTGGAGTATTTTGAACAACCTTACTGGTAGGTCACGACACTCTCCTCGTCACTGTCTCGTTTCAGCCGATGCTATTGCATCTCAGTTGGTTAGAAATGGGAAATACGAGGCTGTTGATTGCAAGTCATCTCGACTTGTCTTTCAAGAAGTGTCTGACCTTTGGAGGGACACAACACCAGACGCAATGAATGTCTCTGACAATTTTTCACAGAGAGAATTTTCTGTTGCCCTTCAACATTTAAAACCAGGTAAAGCTCCGGGACCTGATTCCATCTGCCCCGAGCTTATACTCCATGCTGGAGCTGCTTTGAAGTCCTGGTTACGTGACTTCCTTTCTTCCTGTTTTCGCCGACTCAAAATTCCCAAGATCTGAAGAAGAGCGCTTGTGGTCGCGATCCCAAAACCAGGAAAGCCCGTGGGGGACCCAAAGAGTTATTGACCGATATCTCTGCTCTGTGTCCCCTAAAAGATCCTAGAGAGGCTTATCTACGCCCGCGTTGAACCATTAATTGATCCACTGCTCCCTAAAGATCAGGCTGGGCTCCGACGCGGGAAGTCAACCATAGATCAAGTTGTTCTGCTAACCCAGAACATCGAGGATTTTTTTGAGGCTAAAAAGAAGGCCGGTGCCGTATTTATCGATCTGACAGCTGCTTATGACAATGTCTGGCACCGTGACCTTACCTGCAAGCTGCTGAGACTACTTCCGGATAAGCACATGGTCAAAATGATCATGGAGCTTGTCCGAAATCGAAGTTTCACCCTTACCACCGGTGACAGCAAGCAATCCTCAGGAATCAATCTTGGCTCCCCTCCTATTTAACATCTATACGTACGATCTTCCTTCCATGATTTCCAGAAAGTTTGCTTATGCTGATGATCTAGCATTGTTGCATTCTTCTGGAAACTGAAAAAACTTGGAGGGGACCTTAAGCCAAGACGTGTCCACACTGGCAGCGTATCTCCAGATTTGGAGGTTGAAGCTCAGTTACACTAAGACGGTGACGGCAGCTTTTCACTTAAATAACCGAGAGGCTAAACGTGAGCTAAAGGTCTACAACAACGGTAAAATTTTACCGTTCTGTCCAACCCCTACTTACCTTGGGGTAAAACTGGACAGATCGCTCACGTTTCGTCACCACTTAGTGGCATTGCGTAAAAAACTATCCTTGCGCGTCACACTGTTGAGGCGACTCGTGGGCTCGGGATGGGGTGCTGGTGCTAAAACACTACGCATAGCCACCTTGTCTCTAGTCTACTCAACAGCTGAGCACTGTGCGCCAGTCTGGTGTCGCAGTGCTTACACTCGCCTCATTGATAGTGTCTTGAACGACGCCTTGCGCATGGTTACTGGATGCTTGCGTCCCACTCCAACGGACCGCCTACATGTACTCTCAGGCATCCAGCTAGCTGAGCTTTGCCGACTGGGAGCAACTTGGCTTACCGTGGATCTCTAAACCCCGATCATATTTTGTATGGTCTTTTAAGTGGGTCCTCAGATACTCGCCAAGTGAGACTAAGATCCAGACGCAGTTTGTGCCAGGTGCGCGGAATCTTTTGGACAACCTTGCCAGACTTGGCATCCCACCTCTGAATGGACAAGTCACAAATGGAAAACGGAGTACTGTGAAAATGCTTCCAGGCTCCGTGCTTTTGTGCCCGAGACCGGTGCCAGGACTGTTGGGCTGGGCTTACCCCAAGCAGCTTGGGTTAAGCTCAACCGCCTACGGACTGGTGTTGGGCGATTCCATTCGTCCATGCACAAATGGGGTCTCGCTCCTTCACCGAATTGCGAGTGTGGCGCCTCTGAGCAAACCGCAGACCATGTACTAACAGCGTTCCCTATACATCGGGCACCACATGGAGCACGAGATCTGACGGTTTTGGATGACGAAACTCGATGCTGGCTTAATAACATCAGTGCCAGCATCTGATCCAGGCAGTGCAGCAGTGTGGGGTAGTAAAAGGATAAATCCTCGGCCCCAGTCCTGTTTGTGTCTGACCTGGATTGGATACCCTTCAAACGACGACGACGACAATATAGTTTCCATAATATATATTAGGTCTCCAAAATTAGGTCTCCATAATGTAGTTTCAATAGTAGATATTAGGTCTCCATAATATGATCTATATAATATAGTCCCCATAATATTGGGTCTCCATATAGAATCTCCGATAGGTCTATATACCTATCTATATATACTTTATGGAGACTATATTATAGAAAACTAATTATGGAGACTATATTTATCATGGAGACCTAATATATATTATGGCGACCTAATACAGAGGTCCTATATTGTCAATATATTTGATCATATAGAGTATATATATATATTAAAAAAGTTGGTTTATAACTTTTGATTGCAAAACATTAACTTTTGATTGCAAAAGATTAACTTCTTATTGCAAAAGGTTGACTTCTTAATGGAAAACCATGTATCTCCATAGGGCAAAAATTTTTATTGGTACAGTATCAAATTGATAAAATTTTTTGGTCTTCATTTTGATTTGAAGCATTACTTTGAATTATCTTCAATGTAAACTTGGATTCGAATTACAAAAATTCATACCTATTTTTTCCTTTATAAACCGAGCAAATTTTTGTAATATCAATATTTATGTCAGCAATATTTTAAACATACCATATTTATTTATCAGTCATGCCCTACTATTATTCATAAAATTGAAGGAGTGGCTCTTTAAGTCACAAATTTTTTTCACTTTTGACAGAGAGAATTTAAAAGTTTTGATTTATAACTTCAAAACTGGTTGAAAATCAAAAAACTTCCATGAAAACAGATTTGTCAGAGGTTCGTAACAGTACTACGATAGCTTAAAAAAGGTTAAAATCAAGTAAAGACTTTTTTAATTGAAAGAAAATTAGGGCTTGAAAACAAAAGAAAGCCAAAAAAAGATCTTCATTTTATTTTACATTTGTTGGCAGCAGGTTTGAGTGGTTAAGAGGGCTGTGATTAGTCGCGAACGTAATCAAAACCCTCGTGGTTTAAAGCTTTGTGTCTTCAGGAAAACACTTTACGGCAGTTTTTCTTCTTGGTGGTCTCTGCAAGCAGCTTTAAATTTTGATCATATCTCTAAATTGAAATAAAAAACCCAAAATGAAATGTTCTATCAGCGAGCAATTATTGTGGCATCTCCGGAAGCAGGTCCATGCAATTTCTTGACAGTTGTATAGCGCTCGGACGTTTTTCGGGAGTTAAGAGAATAAATATAAAGATAAAATAATTCTAATAGTTTTTTTTAAGTGAATCTGTGAAAGTGGCTCCTTTTTTTTTGTAGCGCCAGGCTTCTTTTTGTAAAAGGCATTATGACTTATAATGACCGTGTTTACACCCCTCACCCCCTTCCATAACAAATCGTTGCCTACACTAACACATAAATTTTATCGCTTAAAATAAAATACGAAATTGCTTAAAAGTTAAACTTAGAAATTGTTAATTTTTGTCGAGTTATAAGGAAATAACCTCTTAAAACCTATTTTGAATAATTTACCTAAAGAAAGGTTGAAAATAAACAGAGGTAATATTAAAAAAAAAAAAAAAAAAAACTGCGCGTTGTTAAACAATTCTTTACTCGTTTGCATAATTCGTCATTATTTCTAATCTTCTTGAAATGATTAATTAAATGAATTCTATTCCATTTAAGTAAAAAATATACAACACGCCAACACAGATAACCGAACTAATTAAGTATTTTAATGAAGTTTCAGTTATTTCTGTGATGACCGTACCTTTAGCATTTTTGAGTTTTAAAAGAAAAAATTTAATGAATATCCTATTTTTTCAATATGGTTAATGAGCATGCCTTGTGCGTTTTGGCTTCTTTTGCTCTTGTTAAAATAGCTTTTTAAAAATGATTGTTTAATGACGCAATCACAGAAAGCAAAGTTCTTTTCAACACGTTGCAGATGCTTGTTTACTTAAAAACAAATCGTAAAATTTTTTAAAAAATGAAAAATTATTGTTTTTGTCTTGCAAATGATTTTGGAATTTTTATTAATTTTCAAAGTTTAATTTTTTTTTATAGAAGAATTAGTTTCGAATTTTTTAATTGCTAGGTTGCAGAGGTGGACTTCTTTAAATTAGGAAAACGCAGCGCAATAAAAAGCATTGAGTTTTTCAAATTAGTAGAGCGCAACCCGAATTGCGCAATTAAATAAATATGAAATACTACAGCGCAATGCGTTTTATAAAACTGTAAACGCAGAGCAACAAAAGCAATGTGATTTTTAAACCATATCAATCTTAGTTTATTTTAAAATTTTATTAAGCAAAACGCAACATGTTTTTAAAATCAGTTATGGAGCTATACTTTAACTCAAAAGATCAGCTTATATAAAAGCGCAACGCAATTAACACAACAGTCGGGAGCGTGGCCGAGTATTTAAGAGCACCATGTTAGAGCGACCGAGATTGATATGCGGCCCACAAGATACTACTCTTGATACCAAGATGCACCAAGATGCATAGTCTGGTTTCAACTCTCACTGCCATAATTCTATTACTTTTTTGAAAATGACATTTCACAGCACTTTCTTTGCTCGCCAGAAATGACAAAAAACTCTAAATTTCAATTGTATCACAAATAAAAATTATAAAAGTAAATAAAAAAACTTTTAAACAGACAACAATAGCTTGGCATCTCCAAAACAGGTAGAGGTAATTTCTTCAGAGTTGGCTAAGTTTAACAATCTCAATGTTGTCAATCTCAATCTCAATATTTATTTTTGTTAAAGTTAATACCTTACAAAATGTAATCAAAAATAAAAGAAAAAAACGCATTTAATTGAATTGGTTTTTTGATAAAACTAACACGATTGATTTGTTCACTTTTTAAAGCACAGCACAATCAAGCGTTACAATTTTTTAGTGGGAGAAATTAAGTGCAACATCGCTTTTCAATTGTTAGCTCAGCGCAAATTGCGCAACCTGTCAAAAAAGTTAAGGCCAACGCAACTTCCCCAATTGGGGAAGTTACTCTTTGTGTTTCAACTTGCACCGTGCCCACATCTATCAGTTTTAGTTTTATTTAAACAAATCAATGTAGTTTTATTGTAGTTGGTTAAATTCAAGAACAAGAAAGGTCAGGAAGACCTAGGTCAGTGGCTCTCAAATTTTGGTGGTCCGTGCCCCCTTTCAGAGACTCTCGAACATCCGTGGCACGCTGGTTATAATATTTTCCCAAAGGTTTAAACGTGAAAACCAAAGAAAAAAGTCATCACTTTAAAACCGTCTCTGATTTTGTCAATTTTGCCTTAAAAGTAAATTGAAGTCCAAAATGAAGATTCTTATCGTGTCCCCCGGTAAAAACTCCATGGCCTCCTTTGTAAATCCTTGGCTTAGGCATTTCTTCAAACTGTGTTAAATTCACTTCTGCAATAGCAAAAAAAAAAAAAAGGGGGAATTCCTAAAGTAAATGGTTAAGACAAAACCTTTATACTTATAAAACAATTAAAAAATTTTGAAACTTTCTATATTTACGCATCATACAAAAGTTACGCCAAATGACGTCGTACAAAAATAATTATCTGTAATGGTTCGTTAACAATACATTATTTAATGTTTAAAAATTTTCGAATCAGAAAATTTTTATTTGATTTTTTTAAATATGAAAATTCGAATTATTGGATCGATTCAGTTCAATCAATTTTTTCTATAACTGAAACCAAACTAATAAATTTGTAAAAAATACAACGTTGTATTATTAATTGTTTTAATAACATCAATTTTGTTACCTGCTGTTCCATTGTAGTCTTGTACCATCAGCGTGTAGTTCGAGTCAGGGTTGCCGATTGTAAAATTTCTTAAACCAAAGTATATATTTTTTTTGCTTAAATCTTTATATGCCTAACTTTAACTTATTTGAGAAAAACATTGAATAAAATATATTCAAATAAATTAGAACCAAAAATTCAAAAATTCAATTTTAAATTAAATGTTTCAATCAGTAGCAAGTTTTCAATAAATGCACCAAATAACAAATACTTCAACATAGTAAAACTTTCATATTGAATAAACATATTTAATGAAATTGGTTTAATTAAGTATTAATATATTTTCTTATACAATGAAGTTTAAGGTTGTTGTCTTTCGATTAATTTCTTCTAGGTTATTTCTTTTTTGTGTAATATACTTGCATGTTAAACATTTAATCAAATTTTAACTCGATTTTTAGATAGTAAATATCATATAAGCAGGAAGCACAAGAACCTGCAATTATGTGACACAAACTTTAATTTATGAAAGTTGAGCATACTGGTATAAGGCATAAGAAGTGGTGCAATTCCAATCTTCCAAGTCTACACGCAGTTGGTAAGTTTTTGAACGAGTAATGTTGTGTAAAACATCCAAGCCTAAAACAAAGTAATTGCATTTAAATGCTATTGAGGAGTTTAAGAAAGTAATTGTCTTAAGTAACGTTGCAAGTATTTCCGTTAAAGTTGAAACTTTAATCCTTATCTACCTAGAATTTTTTTTCTGTTGACTACCTAAGGTGCGTCCTCGGAAGATCCTAAGTTTACATGTCCAATACTCTTAACAGACAGTAGCTGCGCAGTCGATATTTTGATATTTTGGAGAAACTTTATTCTAGTTTAGTCAAATGTCTTTACTTTTAATATATTTGTTATTAGTCTCTTCTTATTTTGCATAAAGTTGAAAGTCCTCAAATTTTCGTTAATTGCTTTGTTTTGCGACATAATCTATTATGTCGGCAAAACACATTCCAATTGGTTAGGGCCAAATATTGCACAAATTTAATTTGAAGACCGTTTTCGGTCTTCGTAAGAAGAAAACTAATCGCTCTTGTTCCATTTTATATCTAAAAAATTTGTGAGACCAAAAAAAATAAAAATTTCACAATAAATCTATATGACATATGGGCATCTCCAAAAAATGCTGCAAGTTTATTACTCGGCCGATCGTCGAGGAAATTGGGGCAAAAAAAACTGCTTTTTAAATATTTTTAGGCTAAGACGGCTATGATTACAGCAACCGTCCGCGATTTAATTTTATTTTGCACATTCAGACAGAAACCCTAAAGGTTGCACACCTCTAATTAAAATTGATGGTTTTGATAGATTTTTGGGGATTGTGACGTTACAGAAATCAACCTAACAATAAATTATTGATCATAGTTCCCATATTAAAAGTTGTTCAATTTTATTTTTTATTACTTAGAATAGAGCTGGGATTTTTAAGAATACAACATTGCTGTACATTTTGTGCAGCCGCAAAGCATTTTTAGATATTTAAAACTGGTTTCATAGAACTTTTCTTTTTACTCACCTAACCAAAATTCACCTTCTATGTTGCCAAATCCTTGTTGATATTCGCTCCAATTTCGATAAAAGTTCACACTTCCGTCCATACGTCGTTGAATCACCTGTAAGTATGAAATGGAGACGATATCCTTTTATACACAGTAGCAGGTAGCAATAATTGAGGTTTCTCGTACAAGCCATTTACTGTTGCAATTGACTTCACAATAAACTTGAATGAGTCTGTCATTGATTCGAACTTGGTATATTCCGGTTTTTGTTGCATTCTGGCAACTTTCTATTGGCGGTACTGCAATAAAAATGTCAAGTTTTGTTATCGGACATTTTTTTTGCATGAGCTGAATTATTTAGCAATCTGTAAAAAATATTTCAATTTTTTAATGTCTGGCCTGGTAATTTTGTCATAAACGTCTGGTAAAATTGCAAATTTTTCATAAATTTTGGTAAATTTTTAAAGTTAAAACTACTTTTATAGTTTTTATTAGCATATACCCGTAATACTAATAGTTTTTCTGCATAATTAAAAAATTAACCAGCAAAATTTAAGTAAAGTACTAAAAAGAACATGTAAAAACTGTTAGGCCGATCCTAAATAATTTTGCAGGACCGCCCAGATAATAAAAAAAATTTTTATAACAGTATTTTAAAGTCTATAAAAGATTATGTTTATGCAACTGATCTGGTTACTTAGCGCAAGTTTGTTTAATCTTGAAAAGCTGGATAACTTACTTTATATTCTAAGTTTGATATAATCATATTTCAATAAATTTCTTTTTAGGCATATTAAGTTCAACGTCTCATCTGCGTAACAACGCGTATGAGTAACACAGCCACCTTGGGGTAGTGTAATGTTGGATCGATGGCTGTCCATTGGCAATAATTTAGTCAAACTTTGCTGAGAAATCCAGGCTTTGTCACCAAAGCAAAAATGATTAACATTAGACTGATTGGGCTCATTGGAAAGTCCATGCATTTTATAAAATATGCATTTTAAAAGATTTCCATATGAGTGTATGATGAAAGTGTTTGCATAATTTTGGGTTAGCCTTAATTTTTGGTTAAAAATTATTGAGCAATATTTTTTCAAAATTTATTAAATGCAATATTGAGTATTTGTAAATATAATTATTCAAAGTTAACTAATTGTAAATATATTTATAAAAAAAACACTAATTTTTTAACCAGGTTGTTTTTGACCAGCACAACCTGTTTTGTTTCGATGATTTCTGAACATGTTCTCAATTGCCGCTTGAATTTGTGTTACTAATTGTTGTCGACAATTTTCTTTAATATAGAATTGTTCAGCTGTTGATTGTTGAACAAAAACTGTATTAGCAAAATAATAAATGTAAACTAAGATATATAAAAATATCCCATCCATATTAACATAAGCCAATATTTTTTACTTAGTTTATAAACAAAATCCTAAAAATGGTATATACTGTACTTTAAAAAAAAATTTAAAAGTTTTTGGTTTAGTTTTTTGTTTATATATATTGTCTGTCCCACAAATATAAATTAATAGCTGGTGCGCTGTATTTTACCCAAATAAATTATATGAATTGCAATTTTAGATATTTTCTTTTGGCTTAGTAAGTAAGTTTCAGTTGGGTTTTACAACAATTATTTTAATAACGTCTATTATAAGATTTTTTTTTGCTATCACATTTGATGTATTTGTTATAACAGTTATAAAAATAAATCCGAAAAAAGTATTATTATATATATTAAAATTTTTTAACTTTTCGCAAATCCTAACCGTAAAGAGAATGCTTAATTGAATTAGTTTATTGATTAAAAACTTAACAGATAAAATCAACGACTTTCAAATAAAAGCATAATAAATAATCGCTTTATTTTGCGTTAATATAAATAAACGTGATTTATAAATCAATCCATATCAACGTAATACTCAATCGTTTTAGCATGGTAGGAGATAATTTGCGTTAGTAAGAAATCGTAGCTTCAACTTATCTCGGCATGACAAGAAAATGAACATGAAGAGTTAGAGAAACCAAAATTTTAACACTACTGTTGCTAAAGCCGGGTCCCTACGCTTTGTAAAAATACAAAAAGAAATGTCAACCAAATTGTTTGAAGGGATTGCATGGAAGCGCATATTCGTATCTTCACGAGCTGTCACTTATATAACTTGTTGTTTTTTCAAACAAAATGTATAATCAATAAATCGTGTGAAATACTAAAATTTAGAATTGTTTTTCGCTACTTTTGTAAAACGACTTTTACCACTTAACGCTACGATAAATTCGGTGAATCTATGCATTCTATTGACTTTTTGAAGGCCATGGAGCACTGAAGCATAGGAATGAAAAAAACTGCTGGTTGCCGAATTCTCAATCAAATTTTAAAATAAGCTCTACACTTTTCCTCATTTAACTTGGTTTATACTTTTGGTTTAACCTTACCCTTCTATCGTGATTTCATTGTGTTCTTGGTAAAACACTTTTTGGCACGTTTTTCTTCTTTAAAAATATCAACTAGCAACTGTAATTTTTTAGACTAGAAATCAACTGTAGAGTTATACAGTTAAGATCAACATTATAAATGAAGTCTGACATTATGCCAAAAGGCAAAACTTTGTGAAGGGCCAGTTCAGAAAATTGTGTCTAATTATTTTTTATTTTTATACAAAAAAAGCCTCTTTTAAAAAAATTCCGGCATGTTTTGATGAAATGATTAGCTTCTGGAATTGTTCGTCAATAATTTTAGCAATTCTTTTGACATTACTCATTGGTTACTGCATGCAATTTCGTTTGTTATATTTTTTCATGTCCTATTTCTGACTGTTTACAGCTACATGTAAAAAAGTTATTAAAAGCCGAGATATGGAGTTGATATTTAAATCAAATAAACGGCTTTATAAAATGTGGCGCAACTATCTTTCTTATTTAGAGTGCAACAATTTTCCGTAAACTGCTTTTTGTTTTCAAGGAACTTTTTAAGTTTTTACATTTTGAATCAGTTTGTCAAAATATTTCGTATGCTTGATTCTAATTTGCTTTTTTATTTTGGGGGTTCAAGATTTTCGCAGTTTTATTATAAATTACTTAAAGAGTTTTTCACGACCACTCCAATAATGTACTTAATATTATCTACCTAGGATGTTTTTTTCTGTTGACTACCTAAGGGGCGTCCTCCGAAGACCCTAACTTTACATGTCCAATACTCTTAAAAGACAGTACTTTCGCAGTTTATTTTTTGATATGTTGGAGAAACTTTATTCTAGTTTAGTCAAATGTCTTTACTTTTAATATATTTGCCATTAGTCTCTTCTTATTTTGCATAAAGTTGAAAGTCCTCAAATTTTCGTTAATTGCTTTGTTTTGCCGACATAATCTATTATGTTAACTGAGCCGAAACTTTGAAAAGATTTTGGAGTTTAACCCTATTCTCCTCAACGGCCGGGCTTCTGAAGCCCGGCCCTTGCGAAAACGTTTGTAATTACTTCATCTTTATAGATAAAATTTTAGAATTTCTTGACTTTTCCTAATTTGAAATGCTGAATAAGATGGTACCATTTTTAGGTGTCTCCAAACAAGGGTTAACGGGTAAAATAGATATTTTTTAGAAAATTTGTGAATTTTTGCTGGTTTTCGCAAGCAAAGCGTGGGATTTCAATTTCACGCCTTTATTAAGTGACATGAATTTTACCAAGAATTGGCTTTGCGTGACAAAGCGAATTACGTCCTTTGCCGACGTCGAAATGCCTCAGGCGATGTAGAACTTATTTCATGTAAATCGCATTTCTTTTTTTGAGCTTTTGGCAATTGCTTGAAAGCATTTTACACATACGAGTATACATTCTTTTGTATAAAACAATTGCTGTTGAACTGCTTGAATACCAATCAAGCGGACAAAATTCAATCTTTACACTAAGCATTTTTATAAAACTTTTTTATAACTATTCATTCGTGGGAAAAAAATTAAATTAACTGGTTAACATCTTAGCTCTTATGCTGACGCCTTCAGACAATTAAACAACAGCTGACTTTTTATTTATATTTCACGTTGCATTTGAAGTAACAGACCGTTTTTATGTTCAAATTTTCCTCACAATGTAAAATCTGACGTAAAGTTTTTTAAAAAAGCTTATAACTTTTAGATGTGGGTTTTGCAAACAGAAAACATAGAATAAAAACAAAACGTTTGATACGATTGAATTTCAATAAAACAGGGATTTTCAACTTGTATAAATTTATGACAGTTCTAAAGTCTGAAATTTACACAAATGACTTTTTCCTCCCAAAAAATTTTTTTGCCAAAGTTTAAAAAAACGGTCCTTAATTATTGCAAACTGTTTGATAAATTTATTTCGAAAGTTAAATAAAGACCAAAAAAATTCATTCTTGAAATTCGAAAAGAACTTTTTATGTAAACGTAAAGACCATTTATGGTCTTCATTTTCCTTCGCAATAAATTTTGTGCTTGAACTCAAAATGTCATTTAAAAAAATTGGATATGACTTCTGGTCTAATATGATTATCACATTATATTCCGACATTTTGTTTTAAAATGACCCGCTAACTGGAAATTTCTGAATAAAATCAACTTAGATATCTTAGCTATGGATGACCCGGGCTATTTTCAAAGTAGTTTCTACCTAAAACCAGATAAAGCTCCGGGCCCTGATTTTATGAGCATAGAGCTTATAATCCTTGTTAGAGCTGCTTTGAATTTTTGATTACATAACTTTATCTTTTCCTAATTGCGTCAACTCCAATTTCGAAAATCTACGGCAGAGCGCTTGTAGTCGCGATTCGAAAGACAAAAAAGGCGGTAGAACACCCAAAAAGTTATTGACAAATTTATCCACTTTACGTCCCTTGGAATGCAAAAAGTCAACCGTGAATGAAATCGTTCTGTTAATAATCGACAATTTTTTCAAGACTATGAAGAATGCCAGAGCTATTTGTCAATCTGACAGCTGCACATGACACAGTTATTTTATGCAAACTTGACTTTAACTGCAAGCTGCTAAGGTTTTTGCTGGATAAATGCATGGTTCGAATGATTATAAAACTAGTTTACAACGAAGGCTTCACTTTAACGCGACAGTAAGCAAAATAATCTCGGGTGTCAGAGAAACAGTGTTCCTCCAAAATCAATCACGCTTTTTTAACATCTAGATGCATAATCTGCTTTACACAATATCCAGATTAAGAAAAAATCTGAGCTAAAAGTTTACAATGATCAACATTCACCATTGTGTTTGGTTCCAATTTATCTTGAAGTAAAACAATACTAATCACTCAAGTTTTGTCATCATAAAAATCTGAGCAAAAAGTTTACAATGATCAACATTCACCATTGTGTTTGGTTCCGATTTATCTTGAAGTAAAACAATACTAATCACTCAAGTTTTGTCATCATCGTTTGGCATTGCGCAAAAAACTTCGCCTGTCCCACTGCTGAGGTAACGTGGGGTCTCAGAGCGGGTGCTGGTGCCAAAACATCAGATACAGCTCTCTTACTTTTAGTCTATTCGACAGCCGAGTATTGAAGCCTTGTTTGGTCTCGTAGTACTTGGTTTATATATAGTGTCTTGAATGAGGATTTACGCGTAATCACTAATGGCTCCATCCCTCTCCAATGGACTACTTAACAGTTTTTGCAAACATCCAGCCATCTGAGCTTTGAAAACTAGTAGCGACAGTTGTTTTGGCTAAAGGTGGTACTCTAGACTTGTGCTCCGCTACTTTTTCGAACATGCGGCACACTTTGAAAAATTTTCAAAAAGTAGCAGAACACCTGGACCAGGTAAATAGCTAAATTTTGAACGCTTCCCGTTATCTGAAGTTTCATTTGGCTCTCATAAAGAACCTAAAAACTCAATCTAAACTAAAAAATTAAAGTGATGACTTTTTTTTCATTTGAAGTTATCAATTTGCGCATATCGTGCACAATCGAGCCTAGTTGAAAATTAATCAAAAAAATTATCAATTTATCAGCAGAGAGTTTTTATGAACACTAAATAAAGCTTCATATGAAAAAAAGCGTTCAAAATTTAGTAAAGACCAAATAAGGATCTTGACATTACACAATGAAATGTATTGTATAATAAATTTTTTGAGTTTTTCGGTTGCTACTTTGGAGAATCATAACTTTATCTCTATTTCAAAGATTATGTTTCTCGTTTTTCCGCAGTATATGAGTTGCAAAGCACTGCTCTAGATCCTGACTAGGGTTTATTTATCTGTTATCAAATGCCTGTCAATAAACACAAAGGTCTAAACACTTGTTTGTGTCTGCTGTGCAAAAACTTGAACAATTTTGCTGAATTAAGCGCATCCGATCTGCCCATCACATGAATCATAGATCGAATATTGAGTACTATGAGAGTACATCCGGCCTCGTGCTTCATTACCAGCGTCTTGCCTTACCCGTTCGAAGTAACGTGCCCAAAACAGTTTCGGTTATGCTTAAACACTTTCAGACGGGTTAAAGACAACTGGACGCAGCCGACTGGGGGAAGCTTAACTAACCAGTCGATTGCCTCTAGTTGTCTTTAACTCGTCTGGTTGCGCCTAGTTGGTTGCGGCCAGTTGGCCCATTCCGCCTGCGGACTGTACAGTAGTTGCGCGTTTTCATTTGTGCATAGAAAAATGGGGTCGCGTTTCTTTCTCTCATTGCAAATGAGGCGCCCTGCACAAACCAGAGATAACGTTGTATCAAGGAGCACGAGGTCGGACAGTTTTAAATAAACGGTTGTGGCTTGGTACATTGCCAACAACATTTAATCCAGGCAATACAATAGCAATTTGCAGTAAAAAAATAAGCATGGGGCCCAGTCCTATTTATGTGTTTTACTTGAAGTGGATACTTTTACATGCTACAACAATTTTGGCATAGAATCTCCCTGTTCTACGTAATGATGAAAAAGGACCTTTACAGCTTAACATCTCATTCTCGAAGTTATCTTTGAGAGATTTTATGGTGATCAATATTTCCTGAAGGTGATTACTTTAATTTTCCGCAGTGTAAAACAAAAAAACGCACTTTTTAATTAAATATATTGGAGCCAAAATGTGTTATTTTATCCCATATTTCATGCAATATTTTTCATATTGCAAAATAAAAAAATATATCTATCTACTTTTGTTACCGAGATTTGCTTATTTTCTAGTTTTGCTTTTAGGTTTTCACTTGTTAATTACTTTTTTGCCTTTTCGCTGCCTGTTTTTCAAACGATTGTTTTATTATAAATTTATTTGTCATTTTGAATGACACAATAAAAGTAACTGTTTGACTAAGACACATTATGGTTATTTCCCAGTCATGTTGTCCAACATTTAATCTTAATTATATATTATGTAAATATTTGCAAATGTTTAGCAACAAAATAAACAAATGTAAATCAAAATAAACAAATGTGAATCTCAAATTTTCACAATTGTTAGAATATTGCTGTTTAAGAAATTTTTTATTGGGTACTCTAGTCTTTATAAACTGTAACTTAGAATTGCTGATAAAGACTTTCTACTTGGAAAAGTGGCATAAAATGTTTTTCTAATAGAACAACAAAATATAATAACAAACGAACATGTACGACCTTTATCCGTTCCCATCAAAACGACACTTGCATCTCTCGCCAGCAATAATTCAATCGCACGTTGAAAGAAGGCTTTTGACTGGCTTACAGTTTGATGTTCAACGAAAAATTAAATAGATTTGGGGCGAAAGTCATTTCCGTGGGAGTGACTTTAGTGTTGTAACATCTACACCTGAAATTTTGTTTCAAAATCTAATTTTAGGAAACGTTGTTGTCTCTGCTATGATAATGAAATTGGACCAGGCCGGAAAATGCAAAAACAAAGCATAAACAAATCACGAAATCTGTGTCAAACATGCGGCTCTTCCACGTGTTTGCGGCACTGCTTACAAATTTGCAATTCATGCTTTGATCGATGCCGAGATATGTTCCACGACTAACAGTAACAGTTATATAGAGAAATATTGTTTTCTCAGTGTTTTTTTGTAAAGTAATGCAATGGCGTAGTTCATTTCAATAATTAAAAACTGTTTTTGCGGTGGTGAAAGATGATGTGCATGTAAACAGTGATAAAAAAATGATAAAATTTTGTTGGTTTTATACTATTCTGTAAGTCGATATCTTAACACTTCTAAACATCAAAACTTAGCCAATTTCAAATTCTTTTGCGTAAACAAAATTCACTTTCGTTTTTTTATTCTTTTTTAAAAAAAGCAGCAATAACTATTAGTAACCGAAAAAACATGTGGATATAAAACATGTAAGCAAGTAAATGAAACTAGTCTAAAATATTTTTCATAACTCGACCATTCAAACAATGAAGCAAGCTTCTTTAGCTTCTTCATTGTTTGTAAATGTCGTACGCGTTGACGTATCTCTTTACGTCCAATTTTTAATTAAGTTTACGACTGTTACAACAGCGAATGCGTTACAATCGTATTTCACGCTAGTTGAATGAACGTCTAAACGTAAAAATTGAAGTGAACTTGCTAAATTGCAATTATGCATACCTTATTAAACAAATTTTCAAAAACTTTTTTGCTCTAACAAAAGTTAAATAAATGATCTTTGCTCTGCTTGAATTTCATAAAGATAGCTTAAGTAGTTTTTGAGTTATAAACCGTTGATTTGTTGGGCTTCTGAAGCCCGGCCGTTGAGGAGTCAATAGCTCGAAAAAGCTTGAAGAGAATAGGGTTAAAGAATAAAATCAAATGTTTCATGGGAAGTAAAAATCAAAACGTCTCCTTTTTTTATGATGTTGAGTGGCCTGAATGACCTGGCATTCCTTGCCGATGTTACACAACATTTATCGATATTGAATACGAAGCTTCAAGGGAGAAAGCAACCGGCAAATAAGATGCTTGAGCATATTATATCATTCCAAAAGAAATCGTTTCAAAGGCCAACTTAGCAAGTTTTTGTTTACACATTTTCCATGTTTGAAAATTCAAAATGATGAAGGGCGAAACAAAAATTACCAAAAATATCAATTCATAATTGATAAATTGTCTATTGCCTTTGATGCTCGCTTCTGGGATTTTCGAAAACTTGAAAGTAATTTTAACATATTTTCCAATCCATTTCAATCAGCATCTGATCAAAGCCCTTATGAATTTTAACTTGAATGGATCGATTTACGATCCAGCAATGACATGAAAAATGCGTTTAATGAAAATGATCTTGTGACATTTTATAAAAACTATGTTCGTCAAAAGTGTCCAAATCTTGTTGAACATGCCTTGAAAACTATTTCACTGTTTGGAAGCACCTATTGCTGCGAGAAATTTTTCTAAAAATAAAATATTGCAAGGCAAATATTGAAAGCAAAGAGGCCAGTTATCCGACCAGTATTTGAAAAGTCAACATAGAATTTCCTGTAGTTCGGTGAAAGTGAATATTCCGATGTGTGCGTAGACGTGCAACAACAAAAATCACATTACGTTTGATTAAAGATGGTCGATTGTATTTTTCTTAGCTTCCATCAAAAAAATACATTTTTTAATGAATTGTCGTGTAATTTTCTTAAATAATAATTAACCTAGCTTCGACATTGATCATACAGTACGTTCGAAAAAAATTATTGCCGCCCGCGTCAATTTATAAAATATCTTATTTGGCCCGCCAGCAAAAAGACTGCACATGCCTGAAGTAAAGCAATTTAAAAGGTTTTTGTCTGTAACAACAATGAAATCAAAATATAATTAGTAAAATTACGTTTAATCAGTCCGTCAGAGTGCAAAAAATTCATCATTTGCTGTGAATAATTACACTTAATATTCTGGATTTCAAACAGCGGTTCTGTGATCATTTCTTAAAACGAAAATTTTCTCCACAAATAAATGTCAAAGTAAATTATCTTTGTAACAACTTCGCAGTTAACAACTTTGTGGTAAAAAGGTTTGCAAATTTTTTTTGCAATTCTATTTGAGGCTGCAATTTATAGTTTAAGAAACGCTGCTTTAGTCCACTATATAAAATTAGGCTAAATCCGGTTGAACTACTTACTGTATTGTTTAAACGTTTGCAAAAGCTAAAAACACTGAAACAAAGATATAAAAGAGCTTCAGGTTGGCGATTCCTCAATCAAGACTATAAAATTAAGTCTTGCTCATATTTCATTTAATTAAGCTTTTAGTTTGGCTTTAACTGACCCTTTACATAACAATGTTTTGTGTACTTGAGCAAGATACTTTGCGGCATTTCTTTGCTTAACAGTTTTAAAAAAGTGCTGCAAATTTAAATACAATTTAGGGAGAGAGCATACTTTTTTAAACTCTATTACAATTACGTACAGCAATACACATGCATTTATACTAAAATAAAACAAAAAGACAACACAAACGTTTTCGGCTTATGTAAGCCAAAGGGCTAATGTAAGCCGAAAACGTTTATGGTTTCTTTTTGTTTTATTTTAGCAAGAATGTATGTGTATTGCTGAATGTAATTGTAATATGCTTCAAATTTCAGTATCAAATTAAAATCAAAGCCAAATAAACAAAGATTTTTAACCAGATAACAACTGTCACGCTACGATTAAATTTTATCAAATAAAGACATTGCACCTTTTTAAATTAAGTGTTTTAATCGACACCTTTTTGGATTAATTGTTTAGATTGAAACCTTTTTGGATTAATTGTTTAGATTGAAACCTTTTTGGATTAATTGTTTTAATTGAAACCTTTTTGGAATAATAATTCAGATCGTAACCTTTTTAAATTTATTGTTTAAATCGACACCTTTTTAATTTAATTATTTAAATCGTAACCTTTTTAATTTAATTGTGTAAATCGCATTAACGTTGACGCGATTATTTAGAATTTATTTGTGACTATTTACCGTTGTTGCCCTGGACAGTGGACAGCTGTTTGGATTACGAATTTACGCCGTAAAGTGGCTTTGTTCTCGTTGTTGAAAAAGAACGGATGTAAAGCCTTCCTTCACTTGTGGTCGCTACAAAAGGTGTATATATACCGGGCGGCAACGAGAAGACATTATTATTATTAAGAGATTCAATTGTAGATGCAGATATAAAGGCAAATTCGAGATGACGAACGTATTCTGTATATATTTTATGTATGTGAATGTATCTGTCGGGACGGCAAGTTGGTATTAAGCGTTAGAGGGAAAATTTATAAAATTCATTATATTCTTTTGCGGCTTTGTAAATTCGGTTAGGTAATTTGTATGTGTTTAATCTATTAGTAAATTGTAGCATCTCGTGTATAATTTTGGCGCTTGTTCTTATTTTCATTTAATCTTTTTGTCTTCGTTTCTTCAATATAATTAATTCAGATTTTAATACCTGTCTGTCCTTCTAATTCGCTAGGCCCCGCCAGTTTAACACTCGCATAAGCTCCTTTCAACAGGCTAGTGATTTTCTGCGATATTAACGTAGGGTTCACCTCTAGTATCTTGTAGTTATTCCGGTACTAAGTAGGTAGAGCGTGACAACAACGTTTAGGCATTTCTGAAAGCCCCTTGAAGTAATAATGGTTGTTTTTTTCACCAGTTTTAATAACAAGAAACATTTCTATAGATTTACTAATTTCTTTAACAGTGGCAAATAAAAGCTTATTTGTAGCAGGTGCCTTTTGATAAGTTTCTATTCAAATCTCTATGATTTATTTTTAAATTATAAATTTATTTTTAAACATAGTATTTTAAAGCAAGCTTTTAACTTTTTTAAATCATCATCATCGATGCACGAAAGAAATGCTCAATTACATAAACCTTGATTGGTCTTAACTAGGGGTTCTCAAACGTTTCCTGGGCAAGAGGGGGAGCAAGAAAAATCCTTATTTTGGACCTTAATTTATTTTTAGGATGAAATTGACATAATCAGCGACAGTTTCAAAATTATGACTTTTGTGTCTTCCCTTAAATTTTGAAACAATATTATAAACAGAGCCCACGGGTTTTTGAGAGTCTCTAAAAAGGGGCCACCGACAACCAAAGTTTCAGAACCATCGGTCTCAACAACAAAAAACTAATTTTTTCAGGGTAATTCTTTCCATACAGTAACACTAGAAGGACCAAAATTTACGACTACCTAGAAGGACCAAACGCGTCGATTGACGCACACGTTTTCTTTTGAAATTTGTATGCGTTTCTCTCTAAATTGTAAGGTTTCTAAAAGGCAGACCGTACCATTTGAAAAGTTATAACATTGCCAAGTATCTAGGTCAACGAAATGAGCATGCTTTCAAAACTTTATCATGGACGGGAAAAGTATCATTTGCTGCAACACATTCCACCTATTGGGCTTTGACACACTATACAGACGTTAGTTTTTCTATTTCTGCACGATTTACAAGAACATGTGCGGCGGTCTTTTGGAGCAGGCTGTCACACTCTCGTTTTTCAGTTTTTGTGTAGCAGAAGAGCCTGTACTGGATCTTGTAGGTCTTTAAAAAGTAAATGACTCCGTAGCACCATTAAGGCTACAAGTGAGTTTTTCACATACTTTTTGTACTTACGCTCTATGGCTGAAATTGCTCTTGCACACAGCTTTGTATATAACCCAACTGTTTATTAGAGCCATGTCAATGATATTATAAAAGATATGTACTTGCCATCTTCTGCTAGCAGCTTTCATTGATTACAGCCTCGATATTTGATCCAAAACATCCACACCAACTTTCGTCTGGTTATGAAAGAGCACGGTTTCTGGTTTACGCTTCGGATTATTGTGCTCTGAAATAACAACTTCTTATGTAGAGTGCTCAGAATGTTTAAAGACTTCGACTGTTTGCAGCTGCAGTGTCCCCTGTGGAGTTTACAACCATGGTGCTATGCAACATACGCTTCTTTTTCAACAAGTCTGGAGTTTTCCTTCGGTTTGCTCGAATTGTCGCCGCCAAACTGCACTGCCGTTTTGCAAGGAAGTGAAGTAATTGTCACACGTGACATTAAAACCTTGGCTGAATAAAGAAATCATTAGCTTCATCACCACATCCGTTGGCAAGCTGGCATCTCCACATCTCGTCCAGTCCTTCCCAAGATAAGGAAATCCGTCGTATAGATACTTGCTCTCTATATCGACGGCCATCTAAACCTTTATACCGAACTTATCTGGCTTGTTCGGCATATACTGTATAAACTTGCACCTGGCCGTGCAAGAAAGAAGTTGCTCATCGATGTTACATTTACGTTGGGATCGTAAGTCTTCTGAAATTTTTCAAAAACGGATTCCACAGCAAATATGCCAAGCAAAACTTTTCCTCTTCCAAATTTCTCCTCCATTCAGTTTTCAAATCAAACCTGAGAAACTTGATGATTTTTAAGAATCTCAAACGTGGCATAGTAGCGTTGAACAAAGAGCATCCCCAAGATTTATCCCATATACTTTTTATAGGCAAAGTCCTTCCACCAATTACGCCACGTGCCACAATACGTACGATAAGTTTATCCAGTTCATCTAACGTAACTATCCAGCTGTTATTTCCAGTGGCACGATGTGCTTCTGAAATAGTGCACTTCAGAATATTCCTCAGCGTGGGCTCGTTGAAAAAGATGCAGAACAAAGAAAGAGGACTGCCGCGTATGATGCTGGATGTGAAATATGATGTAGGCCCTGCACGGATTCTAACAATATTGTGCTGCTGTAGTCGTCCAGTAGTGATTTGAGAGGGAACTGAGCGCCGCAAGTGGGATCTGCTTTGCTCAAAAGGATTTTTTTTCATCATTATCACTGCTGCTTTGACCACGCGCACTATCATCTGTGTTGATTGGTGCTTCCTGGTCTGTATATTCGTCATCTGAATCAGAAGAATCCTCCTCATTTTAAATATCCGCAATAACATTGTTGAGTTGATCAGATTTGAAATCTGAGTACTCACCATCAGAAGAATTTAAAGCAATAATTTGCAACAATTGCAACGCTTGATCAGCAGCAAACCTTTGAGACATTGTACACGCAAAGAAGATACTATATCAGTAGTTTATTTCGTTTCTGACTGGTGAAAACACAACCCATCATTAGACACTATGCAAAATGCTCGTTGCACAAATTATTTCAAACTTGCTGCTCCTGTGGTGCTAGGAATAAACATATTATTGTCAGGAACAACCTATTTAGAGCTTCCATAACTGAGATATAGCTTGGTTAAGATAATAACTATGTCCCTCAAATACATCTTATCCTCTTTTACATCTTAATGCTTACAATAATAACTTCTATGGCAGCAATATTCACAACACTACGCTAAACTGTACCTGATTTTCTTGTAGTTAACACAAAACAAAAAACTACTACGTATTGTCTTCCAGGCTTTCACCCAGCCATGCCCGTAAATTTCTCATAACACATATTAGTTTAGCTGGTGACGCCGATAATCACCAGAAAAAGAGTGAAAACGAATACAGTAGCAGCACAACGAGCAATTGATAAAACTAACTTGATAGGGAATAAATAAACTTAAAACACAATTATTACATATCATAATCAAGGTACTCTGTCTACGCTCTTTGATGTCATAAAAAAACTGCTTTAAAAAAAGACAATATAATGATATCTACCAAGAAACTGTTGGTAAACAGGTTGGTATGGTTTATTTCGACGTGTTAACGAGTCTTGCGTCAATTGACGCGCTTGGTCCTTCTAGGTATAATTGTAATTTTTTCGCTAATTTTTGCCCCCCAGGTCACAAAATTTGGTCCCTAGGACACGAAATTTGGTCAAAGTCAAAATGTACGAAGCGATAATATTTCAGAAAGCTCGATTTATCGGCATGTAAAAATTTAAATGCGTCAATTGACGCGCTTGGTCCTTCTAGTGTTAATGGAAAATTTTCAACTCAATTGTTTGTATGCAATTTAGGACATGCTAAACACATTTAAAAAAAAATATTTAAAGGTTTATCGCTTATTTACCTATGTTTAAATAAAATAATTTCATTTCATCAATAACCTCTGACGATTAATTTTATTTGATGCAATTTTTTTCGTGAATCTGCCAGTTCTATTGATAGCTTTGCATGTGCTCATTTTATTAAAAAGTGAGACAAAACCTAGATCATAAATTTTCAAAATCTATATTCTTTTCAAAAATCTCCAATAATTTGGATTAACTAACGCTGCAACTGGATTGTTGCTCACAATAAAATTATTGATTAAGTAAGCATACAGATCAATTAAAATCTTTTTTTTATCAAAGAAAGTAAATATTAAATATCAAAAACTTTAATTGACTAAATCATTTTAATATGTTATTTTAAAAGTCTTAAATTTTTTTTCTTAATTTCAAAAAAACATTCTTCTATACTGTATCATAAAATATTTTTGATCGAATATAACAGAAAATTAAAAATAGCAAAAATAACAAAGCTCAAAAAGTGTCGAGAGAACATGTTGATATTGGCAAAATAATTCAACTTTCTAAACACTTGCATGACGGTATCATTATACGAGATGTTTTTTATCTTTTCTTATCTTTCTTATTTATATTTTCTTATAATTTCTTATATATCGTTAAACTAACTGTCTATATTGATAACTCTGCCAAAACAGAGAGCAACTTTCCAGGCAATTTCTATTAAAAATCTAAAACTTTTATCTCTACAGTAAGTTTTTCGAACTGGAGTAAAATTGCTTGACGGATTATATTTTAAAAATGTCTATTTAAAAGGAAAATTTAATCCTCAAAATGATCTTTACACTTTATTTTAATTAATCAAATCAAATCAATACTAATTAAAACGTGAGATAAATTTTTCAACTAAAATTTCGGAGCCTTGAAAGTTATTGTCAATTTTTCGTGATTTTTGCTAAAACATTAAACAATTACAAAAAATGAAAATAGCACCAGTTAGCAACCTCTGCTGCCATAACTTATATCCAAAGTAAATTGGTTCTTTCTAAAACGCATTTAAGATTTTCAAAAATTCTGTATACTTATTCATGGCAACTAATTTTTTACGAGATTAAGCGATTGCAGATACAAACTTGCCAGGTTGCCAATTTATTTCATTCTGTTACTGCAAGTTTTAATGATCTGGAACAAGTGCTGCAAGGGATTATTGTAATCTTTTTCTATTATAACTTTGATGTATAAGGTCATAACGTCAGGTTGATTTGTGACGTAATGATAACGGTATCCGCCAAATGAACCACAGTAATTTTCCATTACATACTTGTTTTGAGTCTTTTTTATAAGGTTTCAGTTTAAAAGTTAAAACTAATAAACGATCACTTTATCGTTACGTTAACGATAACATAGCAATTAATGCACATTTTATCGTCCTATTAATAAGACGCTTGTATAAAGTTGTTTATATTTTTAAAGCAAATTGATATGTTCTGTTTGCTTAAATCGATTTCATACATCCACAGCCTTAATGAAAAAAAGGCATTTTTTCAGTTTGAAAAAAATTTAAAAAGTCTCTTTAAAAAAAATTAAATTTTGTGTTAAAACACAAACCTTGTGTCACAACTTTACTCGGAAGTCTTAAAAGACTAGTTGAACTAGGTAACCCGAATACTTACGCTAAAGTAAAGCTGTGAATACTTTTTTGAAATGCCGGCTCAAAACATAATTTGCCACAAGACTGAAGTTCTTAATACGGTTTAGTTTTGGCTAAGCACAAATAATTTGTTTGAAAACTTCTCTCAACAGATGGCAAGAAACCACAGTTATAGCTCTAACAAGAGCGAAACTCGAGTCTGGTGCTTCTTGTTTTAAGTGGCTTGATTTATAAACCACAGTTACAAGCTATAAAGAATATATTATTCAAGAAATCAACAAACTCAATTAACTCTGAAAAAACTTGACTCTCATGCTTCACAAAACTTCAAAGCAATTCAAAGCGACATCAGCTGGAAATAATCACTCAACAACTTTATACTGACTAACTTTAAGTATAAATTAGCACCCCGATGGTTAATATTTAACTTACTACAGTTGACCTTCTAAAATCTGGCAACCAAAATTTCGGATTCTTTAATTTTCCGGTACAGATTTTGGGAGCGCACTTTTATATTTTCTGTGTTGGTGCGCATGCGCACCACTGTTTTTATGAGCTGCCGCTTATATTTAAACGGTGCTATATGCCTAAATGTGATGTTGGTTCATTCTTATACGTGCTAACAAATAAGCGTGCTAACTTTAGGACTTTTAGGTTTGACTTCATGCTGATTTTGAATAATCGTGTTGACTTGACTTTTAGATGCTCAACTTCCCAGTGGAGTAGAACATTGTAAATTTTCTGCTTAAATATTAATTTGTAGAATTTTAACACTAGAATTACCGATGCAGTCATTTTGATCGTTTTTGATATTTAATCGCTCATATCTCTGCTTAGATAAGGGTTAGAGTATTAAAACTTTCTGATTTTTTCTAAGTCTTTGTCAACTTTTAGTATGTTAATTTTTATTTTATTACAATAATCACAGCGAATGTTAGAAACCGATTTACCTTAAATTACCTCCAACAATAATTTTGACCGGTAAGCTACTTGTAATTTCTCTACAATTAAAATTGCTTTTACAATAAAACCTTTTGCTGTTTACTACTATCCACTTTACTATTCCACAAGCATAAGAAGCAAGAGTATTTTGTGTATCCACTCTGCAGACAAAGCAAAACTCCAAGCATTTTAAAGTCACCGCAAACATACCTTAAACCGAACATAATTGATTTTAATGAGCAGTTGCTTGACATTTTCATAGTCTTCTTTCATCTGTAATGAATAATCAAGTGGAATTGACGGATATATATTTCCATAGTGAAGTAACACTGCTATAAGACTTTGGTAGAATTGTCAATGAAAAGCCGCCACTGAGTAGGATCATGATCTATTCCAACAGCATTAAGCAAGCCTTCCGCATCTTTGTAATAGCAAAGGTCTTCAAAAACATCAAAATAGATAGAAAACTTCAAGTGCCTATTTTTGTAGGCAGTACTCTTACAGTCATCGCCAAGCAGATTCCACTTATTCAGTCTGGATGTTAATAACTCTGCTCGAGATTTTGTAAGACCGAGATCACGTATTAAATCATCCAATTCTTTTAGTTGAAAAATGAGGTTCTGAACTTGTTGATGGTGCATATTCGGCGTCAGTGTCTGCATTTTCGGCATCAGTGTCAGTTGTTGTTGATGAGTCTTCACTGAAGTACATTTCTACCTGAAATGATAAATAACAAGTAGGCTACATAGCATACAGTATAAGAAATTGGATTCAATCTCAGAACAAATAAATTAGTGTTAGTGATCCACAAAAAAAACTTACATTTGATGGTGGGTTTGGAACCGATAAGGTTTCACTGTGGAAACAGGTGCAATCAATAAGGGTATACTTGGATATGTCATAGCTCTTCTTTCGCTGACCTTGCGATACTGCAAAATATTTATCATGCAAAAATAGCAACCATCATGATGATTTTGGAGCTCCTCCAAACTCTGAAAACTGCAAATGACATAACTTTTCCAGAACCCTCAACCATTCTTCAAGATTAAATCTACAGCTGCCACAGATTACATGTGGTGCCCAGGCTTATCCTGGTCACCAATGTACATCCCAAAATATAGTCTATAAACTGTCCAATACTTTGTTTCTTTCACAATTTTGTATGCGGCGTGTTTACCGCCGATATAGAATCCACATACATAATAAAAGCAATTCGATGAATTTTTGCACTCTCTACAAGACATTTTGATTTTCACTATTTTAAAGATAAATTCAATCTAAGATTAATAAAAGACTTAACTCTACAAAATATAATCATAGGGTGTACTGAGTAGGCTGTTGGCATTTAAGGCTAGCTGTTAGGTTCTGATTACAATGCGGTACTTCTCTCTGCATACACTGAACAATGTAAACATGACTTTTTAATCAACTATTCTGATTTAACAGGCAGAGATAAAACGAAAACTAAGGACTGACAGGTAATAAACGTACTTTTGACAGTGAGATTTTGCACTCCCATATGCCCGTTCACTCCCTCAGTTAAATAAAACGGCAATTTACAACAAGATAATGCTGATAGAGACAGATCACAGCAATCATAATCGCATCATACATATACAGTTAACGGAAAATTACAAATAAACGGAAATTATCGTATTGTGAAAACGATCGATGATAGAAAAAAACTGATAGCATTTTTGAAATCAGCGCTAGAAAATCATATAGATACATCTAAAAATTTAGCTAAACAAACTTTTTGTAAAATTTGTTAAGTAGTGTCATTAATTTTCTTTGTTTTGACGCATTATTGTTAATTTCATTTAAGTTTAAGTTTTTCTTGAAAAGGGCTTAAGAAGCCGAAAACGTTTGAAAATAAAAGTTTATAAATTTAGTTGTGCTGCTGAGTATCGCTACAATATTTTTTTGAAAATACTGAAAAAATGCCAACAAGTTTGTAGCTTCTGCATCAAACTTTCTGCAATAATTTCACCTTAAATTTCTTCCAATAGCTTAAAAGTACATTTAGGACCCCATTTGGAGTCGGTACTTAAAATTTAAGAAGTTTTGGTCTCATCTAAATAGATTCTGATTAAGTAATAATTAATTATTATTATTACAGGGTGGTCGCCAGAAAAACGGGAAACTTGAGGCTGTCAATTGTACTGCTCTTAATAGGTTGTAAATTTAATTGCTTAAATTTTATTTTGATTAAATTCTATTGCGTCTGGCTAAATCACTTCTTCAATTTTGATACCCACATTATGGATGGAGGTAGCAGAAAACAACTTTCAAAAGTTCGAACGCAGGTGATTATTCTTTTCAAAAGTGAAAATCCGACTTGCGGCTTGAGGACTGACCATAACTTTTCGATGATTACAAAGCATCAGTTTGATAGTGTTGTTGCAACTTGGAGACAGGAAAGTCCTAAAGCAGTTGCTACTCGCCAAAAAGGATCGGCTCCAAAAAAACAAATTTTAGATGAAGTACCTGCCACGGTAAAAGATATGATAGATAAAGTACGTGCCACGCCTGTAAAATGCAGTGCACGAATAGACGTCATTTCAGTCAACGAGAAATTGCTCGACATCTCAATATATCGAAAATATTAGTGTTTGAAATTCTCAAAGAAAGTAAGCTGAAATGATTTGAAATGTGATTGTATCATAATATTGCTCTCTGAAAAACTTTATAAAAGTTATTCTTTTTAAAAATAAATCTCCGTTTGATAAATTTCTCGGTTTCCTAGCGGCCACCCTATATAAATATTATTAACATTTTAGCATCTCTTTATTCTCCTGACTTGCAGAAAAGCGTTGAAGGCCCTATACTTGGGGTAAATCTAAAGCATTTAAGCCAACCCATTTTTCGAAGTTAGCAAGATATTGTTACCCACTTAAAATATTTTCGTTTTTTAGTTTTTTTTTAGAAACTGCGGAAAATTAGAGCCGATTGATGAAACCGCCATGCGGAAAAAATTGTTGTAAAAAAGTGTCTTTTTTATACTGTAAACACAAGAAATGACGCAATTAGTTTAGAACCGCAATCGTGTTGATCACGTACGCCATCAACACAACGCTTTTAACATCAAGTTTTATGTATTTTTAACTTGCTTGCATTTAAAGATTAGTTTAAAGTTAGTAAATCTAAACGAATTTCCAAAAATTTTCTTTTCTCAGGTATCCCGGGATTGGGTTAGATTTTTTTCCGTTTTTCCGTTTTCTTTTTAAACCGGGAAATCCGAATGTTACTGATAATAAATCTCATTGCCTGCTGCCGCTGCATCAATCAGACGTTTATATAAATTGTCGTATTTTATTAGCAAATTGATATTTACATGTTCAGTTTGCCTAAATCGTTTCTTATACGTATTTTGTAAACTTCTAATAAAAAAAATGTTGAGTTTGTAAATTAATTAGATTTGCTGTTAAAAATTTTTGTTTTATTTGATTTGATAAAAGTTAAGGTAAATGCTTTTTTTACTATCTTTATTTAAACTTCAGATTCTATTCTTTAACTCATTTCATGAGTTTTTTTGAAAAGTTTAACAGTATTTATTAACAAAAGCATTTGTGTTATTGATTCATTTTTGCATGGTAATCTTTTGATTTAATCGCAGTGTATTGAAACCTTTTTTTGATTAATTTTGGTTTGTTGATGTATTGTTGCATTTGTCCTTTATATTTTTTTGACTTGTTTATACAAACAGCAAAAAGCAAAATTGCAGTACTTTTTTTACCGCACTACCGTTGCTTCTTTTTTGCGCACTAACGGCACATGAACAACCTATAATTTTGCTTGCAGCATACCAGGTTACCAAAAAGCAAAAACTTTGTGCAAAAAAAATAACATAGCAATTATACTTTAAGTAGTTTTGGAGTTATAAATCGTTGATTTGGTGGGCTTCTGAAGCCCAGTCGTTGAGGAGTCAATAGCTCGAAAAAGGTTGAGGAGAATAGGGTTAACGAATGTGGTCAGTGGCGAACCGAGAATGTTCGAAATGGAGAGGGCCATACGAGCAAAATCAAATATACTTAATGAAAAAATTTACAAGTTTTAGCTTGAGAAAAAAACGCCAACTATTATTTCAAGAAACTGGGTCGGTCAACGAATATATGGCAGTTGCCATGTTTAACCAACAATTGAAGAAAGTTCATACTTATTCTAAGACATTCAATCTTATTACATAAACAAATATAAAAAAAATAACTTCCAAAACATTCATACGTTTGATATATGGGTTGATTGTATTTTTGATAACAAAGTTAATAGTAATTTATGACAAAAAATAAGTTTAATCGATTGCATTTGGTCTTATCTTCATTTTAACTTTTTTCAAAGAGTAATGGGTATTCTTCCATTTGAACCAAACTACACCTTTGCCATCAATTTGTCCACCATTAAAATATTTTCCATTCAAGTTGGAAACATGACAACTTTTGTACCACCAAGCTCCGGAAAATTGAACCGCACAATTACCTTTATTTTTATCGTTATCTCGATCCTGTGTTGTAAATTGTTGATTGCTGTGATCAGTTAAAGAGTCATCTGAAATGCAATAAAACCATCACATAATTATTATGTAGATATTGTAATTTCCTGTCAAGAAAAATACGAATAGAAGACTTTATTGGATAGAATAGAAGAATTTCTGCGTTTGAAAAATTTTTCTTATGTATAAACAAAAGTTGTGCAGAATATTTGTTTAATTTAATTACATTGAATTTTGTTGCTTTTTTTTACTACAAAATTTATTAGTAAGTCTTTCAATACTTTTGCGCTAACATATTAGGCAAGCACGTTAGTTTATTTGTTTTTTTATTAAAAACCTCACTTAGAAAAAAGTAATTTGTTTGTTCCATATCCTGCGGTCGAGTTTAACAAAGCAGCAACCAATATATGAAAAAATATATAACTGTAAACTACAACCAACATCAAAATAATAAAACACAAAAATATTTTATGGAGTGTCTAAGACCAATGTAAAATGATAAGGGTATTATTTGAACTTTGGTCACGTGAATTAAAGTCGCTGTTAAATAGTTGTTTACAAACACTTTACCACCTGGCGACAAAGTTACGTTTATTCTGAGTCACAATATTTCAAAGAAAGTACAGTATACTGTAATTAGCACAATCTTTAAATTAATGTTTAAATTAAATAAAAAAAATTATTGTCTTTTGTGAAGTAAGTTTATTTAAAAAATTACTTTCTAATATTTATTTGAACAATCTAACTTTTATCAAAAGTTACTTGCATACTTATTATCTTCAAAAAGAAATTTATAAAGTTGTGGATTTTTCAAAGATAAGTAAATTAAAAATTTATCCAAAGAAAGCTGTACAATGAAAAATTTTGAATTAAAGACTTGATTGAGATTTCGACAACTCAAAACAAAAAGTGAAAACGTAAGCAATAGAGTTATCCAAAAACCAACTATTTATTTATTATTTTCGCACACTTTTGGTTAATCATATATATTGCCCATATTTAATTTATGCTTAGGATTTAAAAATTGAAGTGGTGAAAGGCACTCTCTAATTTTGAAATTTTTAAAAATGTGTTAAAAGTTTAATTTTTGATTTTTTTGTAAAACAATTAGCCTCGATTTTTTTGCTATTGTTTCAAATTTTACTAGCTAAAGTGCTCCGCGAACTTCAAAAAATATCAATTTTGTCCCGCAACCAGAACAACGGTATTTTTATCAATAGAATATAACTGATTTTAGGGACAAAAGCTAGACATCTGAGCCCAATTCTGGGTAAAGACTTTATTTTTAGTGATCACCTAATTTTGAAAACAAAATTTAATAAAAATGGTCTAAGGTGACGAGATTTTTGAAAAATTTCAAAAATGTATCGCAATCGGAAAAACGTCAAAAAACACTGGGTTAGACCTTGCCTTGGATAAAAGGTTTTACTAATTTCAAAACAAGACTAAACCCAACTTCAAACAAATTCTGTTTGCGTGGCTCCGCGTGTTTATTCATTGCTAATATACTTGCTGCATTTATGCGACAAATATCAAGCAAATACGAAAATGCAATTGTGGACCATTTTCGAGACTTGGTTTTACTCGAATAGAAAGTATTTCTTTGGTCTACAATCTTTGTACCTCCTTTCGTGTAATCACATAACTTGTATAAAGCGGATTTCTTCTTTTAATTTTTTGAAATTTAAAAAATTGGGTGCATTGTTGATAAGATTGAAATGTTTCTCTTTCCTGTGGTTTTAGAGTTTAAAATGAAAGAATTGAAGTTAATATCTTTTTTAGGTTCGTTCCAAAAAACTTTTTAAAAAGCAATATCTCTATTATTCACTTGCTTTATTTCGTTTGATATTTCCTTGCGCTTAGCTTGAATAGATCCGATGGTAGTAATATTCCGTTCCAATTGCCATTATACCAAAGGTATTAAAGTGTTTGATCGATTGTAAGATCAACTTTTATAATAAAGTCAAATCAAGAGCTTGGGATTTTATCTGAATTTGTTAGAAAACTTTATAGAAAAGAAATCTAAATCTACAGTTATTTCTTTTTCAACATTCAACATAAGCAACTTCCCTTGGAAAGTGAGATTGAAAGCGTTTTATTGCCTCGTAAAGTGTTTGAGTAAACATAATTAATGAACCGTTCGGTCTCAATTGTTTTGATAAACAGTTTACAATTTGCCTTTTTCTCGCTTTTGGCTGCTTTTTTCTCACGTTTTATAAAATAGTCAAAAAACTAGTGACTAGGTGTCAACAAACTATTAATAACTCCAAAATTACTTGCGTGATTTTTTCAAAAATTGCATCAACTTTTGGATGAATAAAAATCAGGAAAAGTCAAAAAATTTGAAAAAATTTGTGCAAGTAGTTTTTGAGCAGCACACAGCATTTTAACATCGCGGGCAGTTTCAGCCCCCCCCCCCCCCCAGTTGTAATAGGGTTAAAAAAAGGTCTTCACTTCAAATCAATCTCGGATTTGATAATTTTCTTCTCCAAAAAAAGGGGTTCCCAAAAAAAAATTTTCAGTTTAAATCAACCTCGGATTTCGTAATTTTTGTGACCGCAAAGTGGTGTTTTTAAAAAAAAAGGTCCTTACTTCAACTCAGTCTCGAATTTCATAATTTTTGTTTCTAAAAACTAGTGATATTGGAAAAAATTAAAAAGAAAAGGAGTCTGCACATGAAATCTAACTGCGATTTCTGGCGGGATTTCTGCCAAAATGGGTAGTACAGAGCCCTAAAAATTGGGACTGTCCTGCCAAAATTCGGAGCTATTGTAAATTTATGTTACCCTTACATCTATAGTTATAAGTTTATAAAAGGACTTGTAATAATTTTGACGGAGACCCATTTTTTCCTTCGATTAGTAAATGTGAGTCTCGGCTACGGTTTTATAGAAAATCCTACCAGTAGCCTATATTTAATTTAAAAGTTAATGCGCAAAAAAGTTTATGATCTTTTAATTAATAGTAACTAGTGCACGTATTATCTTCAAAAAGAACTCATTAAAGTTGCGAAATTTTCAAAACTATGATTTGAAACTTTTAAAAGTTTAAAAATTTTCAGCTATGGCAGTAGCCTACTATAAAAAAATTAATTTAATAGCTTTATCAAATTTTAAGAACAAAAGGTTTTTGTTTTATTTGACTAAACGTTGAACAGGTAAGCAATGTACTAATCGAAAATTAAATACTTAACCTATTAACGCCCAGTGTTCTATTTATAGTAGAGTAATCTATATTTGGATTATACAGAATTAAAATCTAAACTTGCACTTTTCACCTATCTATTGGCTGACAATACCCTTGTAGCTGTTACAACAATAAAACTTAGCCATTTTTGTGATTTTGAAATGTGGATTGTGCGGATGTAAAAGTAGCAGTTCTTTTGTTTGCTCACAGTCAATTCCTTTTGGGACTATATTGAAACTTGGGAAAGGAAAATTTTAAGCATTTCTTTACATATAGCTTTTTTATAAATTGTCTTAGACTAACGACAAGCAAGCTTTTAATAAATTATTACTGTTACCAAGTAATACAAGCGCTAATATCACAGCACTTTTTTCGTAATTTACGAGCTGTATTTGTTCTGTCTGGCTCGGTAGCGGGAAAATTAGACAACGGTGATTGTAGACAAAACAATGATAAATTATACAGATGTAAGAATAAAACCAAACTTTTTGTAGCATTGAATCAATTAGTATGAAGGTAAATAAGTGTAAAATGGGAGGCCAAAAACTGTGATATGAAGCTTACATGTAGACTACAATAAGCTAAGAGCAACAAAAACCACAAAAACATTTGTTAGGCCTAACTACAATTGTATAATTTTCCAGTGTCCAATTTAGGGTTGTCTAATTTGCCTGGTTCCGGCTAGCTCATGCAGTTGAGTCATGTGCATTCAGCTGCATTTTTGTTGTTTTCATGCAAGAACCTTATGTTATACGAAAACAACAAAGTAAACAATGTAAGAAAACAACAAATGTAAAAACCGTATGTAAATACAGAAACGCAGATAGACAGTTTAATGCCTTATGCTTTAGACGTAGATTTTAAAAATCAGAAGTTATCAACCAGTTAAACATAATTTAAAGCAGTGAAGCTCACGGAAAATTTTAATTTTAATTTTCATAGATGCATTAACTAAGTACAAAAAACAGAATTGTGTTACATGATTTATTTTAAGAAGTCCATTCAATATGAGACGCAAGGTATTTATGAATCTTGAGGCAGCACTTGGTAACTTAGCTTTGGAAGATATTGACGCCGATTTGGAAGTAATTCCTCAGACGTGGATGATCTTATCAATGAAGACAAAGAAGATACTGCAACGCTTTTAGTTCGTAATGTTTTAGTCTTGTAAAAGTCGTAAATTTTGACGAGGAAGATGGCTCTGACGTGCCATGTACGTCAGCAGATCCAAACCCCCTGGTATAAAAGCAACGAAAAAAAAAACCAAAAGTTGCTTGAAAAAAGAAAAATTCCGTTTACAACAAGTGCTCAAACATGGATGATACTGAGCCCGTAAAGCTAGAAAATCTGGAATCTTACTTACATAATTTGACTCTGCAAATTTTTGAAAAGTTTTTTTTTCCAGAAGTAAGCAATTCAATGTAAATGAAACTGTTCAATATGCAATAACACAAAAGTACAAACCCTGCTTTATCGTGTCTTTTAAAGAGACACAAGCTTTTATCGGATTTTTATTGTTCAGTGGCTATCACACTTTACCAAGCAAAATGAATTATTGGAGCGAGGAGAAGGATTTAGGTCTGGACAACCTCCGCAACGTATTTAGTCGTAATGCGTACCTGACTCTGAAATCTGTAAATCATTTTCAAGAAAATTCCCAGGCTAAGGAGAATAAGGATGACAAAGCTTTCATGATCAAATCTTTGATGGATCTACTCAATAAAAAATTATCTGCATTTAGGGATCTTTGAAAAATACTTATCCATCAATAAAATGATTGTGTGATATTATGGGCATCACTCGTTGAAGCAGTTTATCAGAGCTAAACCAATAAGATTTGTTCACAAACTATGCGCTATGTGCGGTGAAAGCGGGTACTGCTTCAACTTTTCTCTGTGTTGTGGAAAAAACTCAATAATTCTGAGACCACCATACCTTTGGGATCTCAAGTGGTTATGAAAGTGCTATCTACGTGGAAAATTTCTCGTTTTCCGGATGACTCACGTACCTAATCTATTTCTAAAAAGAATTTTCGAAGAGCTGTGGCTGTAAGCTATTTGCAGAAAGGTCATGGAAAGGGTGTTATGCAAGACCGACCGTCCCGACCGATTAGTTACCCCTTCACTTCCAAAATCCCTATAAACGCCGATATTCATTACGATAGACAAAACAATGTCATTGCCATAAGAGAAACACACAGAGTGACAAGTATAAGTCTGCAACGGAAGACCACTAACTTATTGCATGAAATGTAACATCACTTTGTGTACCGGTTGTTTTCCCAGCTACCACAAGAAAGTTTGAAAGTAAGAAACTTAAAAATTAAATGCTTGGGTCTTGGCAAACTAATCTAAGAAATTATCAAGAACATAATTTGGTCATGTACTGTTTCATTTAAACTGTTTTCAATTGTTTTTATTCATATGTTTTTGAGTTGTAATACATCGATCGCAGTGTAAAGCATTCACAAAAAACGCTACCTAATCCACCCAGCGTACAATAAATAGAACAGTTAATTAGGCAAAAACTACTGCGAATTTTGCAGAAATGTAAAAAGAATCTAAATTAAGATATCATTTTATGCAAAATGTGAAAGTAATAATAAAATCCGTCCAGAAAAATATTTGGGGGCTAATGGGTTAATGTCTTTTTAAAGGCTAATCCTGCCATTTCCTTTTTGTAAATCTGCACGCATCCCAAATGTACTACAGTAGGTAGCCTTTCAGCTTTGCGTTAACTGGCTGAGGAAGGAAGTTTAATCCACCAAAATTGAGGTAAAGATTGTTGTCAATAAATTGTGCATTTTAATTTAAAGAACAAATAGTTTTTCTCAAGTTGTGCTGACTGGTTACTTTTGTAAATCGTTTATTTCTCTGTTTACTTGCTTAACTCGAATATATTTATTTTTGAAACTCAAGTAGATACATTTATTTTTGAAAATGAAAAGGAAAAATTTGGAAAATCAATCTTTATATCAATATAAGCCTTCTGGTGAGCTTGTAAGGTTGGCATGTATCTAAAACTACTATATCTTTTGCTCAAATACTATAGTTTCGGAGCTGTTACTTTGCTCGTATAGTCATTTTTAGTGTACTTTTTTTAAATCATTGAACTATTATTTGTAAATCTATGTTTTTGTCTCACAAATAATTTTTGGACTTTTAAGAATTTTTAAAGTTGATTTTTTTTGTATACAAGAGTTAGCTTCAATTTTTTTAATTGTCAGTTTGCAAATGTGGACGTTTCTTAAATTAGAAAAACCCAGTGCAATAAAATACATTAAGTTTTTTAAATTAGTAGAGAAAAGATTAAATTTTGCAATTGAATATATCGGATACTACAGCGCAATGTGTTTTATTAAACGTTAAACGCAGTACAACAAGAGCAATCTGATTTTTAAATCACTTGAAGGGCTATGTTTAAATTATAACAGCAGTTTAGGTAAAAGGGCCACGAAATTAACACAATAATTAGGAGCGTGTCGGAGAATTTAAGTGCACCGTGTAATGGTGAACAAGATCGACATAGTTTGGGTTCAACTCTTACAGTCAACATTATGTTACTTTGTTGAAAATGACACTTTCCGGCACTTTCTTTTACTTGCCAGAGATACAAACAACTCTAAATTTTAATTACGTGGCCCTATTTGGAAACCCCTGGCTTACGCATTCCTTGAAACCATGTTAAATTCACTTCAGCAATAGCAAAAAAAAGAAAAAAAAGAAATTATTAAAGTAAATGTTTAAGAAAAAAATCTTTATACTTTATAAAGCAATTAAAAAAACTCTTGAATATTTCTATATTTACTTATCATACCACATTAACGCCAAATGACGTCGTACAAAAGTAATTATCTGTAATGGTTCATTAACCATGCATTATTTAATGTTTAAGAATTTTCCGAATATGAGAATTTATATTTGATTTTTTCGGATTTGAAAATTCGTATTATTGAATCGATTCAGTTCAATCAATCTTTGCTATAACTGAAGTCAAACTAATAAGTTTGTGAAAATACAACGTTGTATTATTACTTTTTTTTGAATGACGCCAATTTTGTTACCTGCTGTTCCATTGTAGTCTTGTACCATCAGCGTGTAGTTCGAGTCAGGGTTGCCGATTGTAAAATTTCTTAAACCAAAGTATATATTTTTTTTTGCTTAAAGCTTTATATGCTTAATTTTAACTTATTTGAGAAAAAACATTGAATAAATGTATATTCAAATACATTAGAAGGAAAAATTCACAAATTTAATTTTAAATTAAATTTTTCAATCAGTAGTAAGTTTTTGATTAATGGACCAAATAACAAATGCTTCAACATAGTAAAACTTTAATATTGAATAAATTTATTTAATGAAATTGGTTTAATTAAGTATTAATATATTTTCTTACAAAATGAAGTTTAAGGTGTTATCTTTCGATTAATTTCTTCTAGGTTATTTATTTTTTGTGTAATACAACTGCATGTTAAACAGTTAATAAGGTTTTCACTTGATTTTTAGGTAGTAAATATCTTATAAGAAGGAAGCACAAGAACCTGCAATTACGTGACACAAACTTTAATTTATGAAAGTTAAACATACTGGTATAAGGCATAAGAAGTGGTGCAATTCCAATCTTCCAAGTCTACACGCAGTTTGTAAGTTTTTGAACGAGTAATGTTGTGTAAAACATCCAAACCTAAAACAGAGTAATTGCATTTAATATTCTATTGAAGAGTTTAAGAAAGTAATAGTCTTAAGTAACGTTGCAAGTATTTCCGTTAAAGTTGAAACTTCAATTCTTATCTACCTAGAATTTTTTTTCTGTTGACTACCTAAGAGGTGTCCTCGAAAGACCCTAAGTTTACATGTTCAATACTCTTAACAGACAGTAGCTGCGCAGTTTATTTTTTGATATGTTAAAGAAATTTTATTTTAGTTTAGTCAAATGCCTTTACTTGTATTTTGCATAAAGTTGAAAGTCCTCAAATTTTCGTTAATTGCTTTGCTTTGCCGACATAATCTATTTTGTCGGCAAAACAAAGCAATCAACAAAAAATCTATATTGCTGCAACACTAAATCTTCACGTTGCCGCTCACGTGACTCTGTGTAAATACGATTATCTTATGCCACAGCAAAAACTGTACAAAAATCATAAGGTAAGTCAAAAAAACAGCCTGCTATACTGAAACTACTCATTGGATTTGCTCAAGTGAAATATCAAAATATTCAGGAATAAATTTTAGGAAAAGTCATAAAATTCAAGGTTTTTATCATCACCACTTTACGATTCATAACGTTTTTAAAAACGAGAGGTCCTCTGAGGACCCTCCCTCAGGTAAATTAGGGTTAAAAATGAACTACGTCAATCGTTATCATAGCAAAGTTGAAACAAAATAACATGTTATTTGAGTTGATGATAAATCCAAAGAACTGATGTAAGTTCTACTTTTAGTGTTAAAGGGCATTCCATTTATGATATATCAAGTGCAGGACAGGACAAATTATAAGGTTTGTTTCTTTTTTCTACTTCAAGCTGCTACATTAGTCAATTTTAGACAATATTCTTGTTAAATTTGCTCAATATTGGCTAAAACCCTGAGTGCCTTTGATACTTGAGCTTACCAACCCATCTTGTTTTTTAGTTGGTTTGAATATCCCACACTTGAGTTTAATAAAAAAAAAAGCGAGAGCCATTTGCGCATAAATGAAGAAATTTATTTTTTCCAGGCTGCTTACAGCAAAGTTTTTTAAATTTTTTTTCATATTTTACCCATTCATCAAACAAGATTTCCATATTTACTCCTAATTTAGAATGATTGTAAATAAAAAATTCAATAAATATTTTTAGGCTGAGACGGCTATGATTACAGCAACTGTCCGCGATTTAATTTTGTTCTGCACATTCAGACAGAAACCCTAAAAGTTGCACACCTTTGATTTAAATTGACGGTTTTGATAGATTTTGGGGATTGTGACGTTACAGAAATCAACCTAACAATAAATTATTGATCATAGTTCTCATATTAAAAGTTGTTCAATTTTATTTTTTATCACTTAGAATAGAGCTGAGAATTTTAAGAATACAACATTGCTGTACATTTTGTGCAGCCGCAAAGCATTTTTAGATATTTAAAACTGGTTTCATAGAACTTATCTTTTTACTCACCTAACCAAAATTCACCTTCTATGTTGCCAAATCCTTGTTGATATTCGCTCCAATTTCGATAAAAGTTCACACTTCCGTCCATACGTCGTTGAATCACCTGTAAGTATGAAATAGAGAAGATATCTTTTTATACACAGTAGCAAGTAGCAATAATTGAGGTTTCTCGTACAAGCCATTTACTGTTGCAATTGACTTCACAATAAACTTGAATGAGTCTGTCATTGATTCGAACTTGGTATATTCCGGTTTTTGTTGCATTCTGGCAACTTTCTATTGGCGGTACTGCAATAAAAATGTCAAGTTTTGTTGTCGGACATTTTTTTTACATAAGCTGAATTATTTAGCAATCTGTAAAAAATATTTCAATTTTTTAATGTCTGGCCTGGTAATTTTGTCAAAAACGTCTGGTAAAATTGCAAATTTTTCATAAATTTTGGTAAATGTTTAAAGTTAAAACTACTTTTATAGTTTTTATTAGCATATACCCGTAATACTAATAGTTTTTCTGCATAATTAAAAAATTAACCAGCAAAATTTAAGTAAAGTACTAAAAAGAACATGTAAAAACTGTTAGGCCGATCCTAAATAATTTTGCAGGACCGCCCAGATAATAAAAAAAATTTTTATAACAGTATTTTAAAGTCTATAAAAGATTATGTTTATGCAACTGATCTGGTTACTTAGCGCAAGTTTGTTTAATCTTGAAAAGCTGGATAACTTACTTTATATTTTAAGTTTGATATAATCATATTTCAATAAATTTCTTTTTAGGCATATTAAGTTCAACGTCTCATCTGCGTAACAACGCGTATGAGTAACACAGCCACCTTGGGGTAGTGTAATGTTGGATCGATGGCGGTCCATTGGCAACAATGTAGTCAAACTTTGCTGAGAAATCCAGGCTTTGTCACCAAAGCAAAATGTTTAACATTAGACTGATTGGGCTCATTGGAAAGTCCATACATTTTATAAAATACGCATTTTAAAAAATTTCCATATGAGTGTATGATAAAAGTGTTTGCGTATTTTTGGGGTAGCCTCAATTTTTGGTGAAAGATTATTGAGCAATATTTTTTCAAAATTTATTAAATGCAACATTGAGTATTTGTAAATATAATTATTCAAAGTTAACTAATTGTAAATATATTTATAAAAAAAACACTAATTTTTTAACCAGGTTGTTTTTGACCAGCACAACCTGTTTTGTTTCGATGATTTCTGAACATGTTCTCAATTGCAGATTGAATTTGTGTTAATAATTGTTGTCGACAATTTTCTTTAATATAGAATTGTTCAGCTGTTGAGTGTTGAACAAAAACTGTGTTAGCAAAATAATAAATGTAAAGTAAGATATATAAAAATATCCCATCCATATTAACATGAGCCAATATTTTTTACTTAGTTTATAAACAAAATTCTAAAAAAGGTACATACTGTACTTTAAAAAAAAATTAAAAAGTTTTTGGTTCAGTTTCTTGCTTATATGTTTTCTGTCCCACAAATATAAATTAATAGCTGGTGCGCTGTATTTTACCCAAATAAATTATATGAATTGCAATTTTAGATATTTTCTTTTGGCCTAGTAAGTGAGTTTCAGTTGGGTTTTACAGCAATTATTTTAGTTTAACGTCTATTATAAGATTTTTTTTGCTATCACATTTGATGTATTTGTAATAACAGTTATACAAAATAATCCAAAAAAGGTGTTATATACGTATTAAAATTTTTTAATTTTTCGTAAATCCTAACCGTAAAGAGAATGCTTAATTGACTTAGTTTATTGATTAAAAACTTAACAGATAAAATCAACGACTTTCAAAAAAAAGTGTAATAAATAATCGCTTTATTTTGCGTTAATAAACGTGATTTATAAATCAATCGATATCAACGTAATACTCAATCGTTTTAGCATGGTAAGAGATAATTTGCGTTAGTAAGAAATCATAGCTTCAACTTATCTCGGCATGACAAAAAAATGAACATCAAGAGTAAGAGAAACCAAAATTTTAACACTACTGTTGCTAAAGCCGGGACCCTACGCTTTGTAAAAATACAAAAAGAAATGTCAACCAAATTGTTTGAAGAGATTACATCAAAGCGCATATTCGTATCTTCACGAGCTGTCACTTATATAACTTGTCGTTTTTTCAAACAAAATGTATAATCAATAAATCGTGTGAAATACTAAAATTTGAAGTTGTTTTCGCTACTTTTGTAAAACGACTTTTACCACTTAACGCTACAATAAATTCGGTGAATCTATGAACTCTATTGACTTTTTGAAAGCCATGGAGCACTGAAGCATAGGAATGAAAAAAACTGCTGGTTGCCAAATTCTCAATCAAAATTCAAAATAAGCTCTACACTTTTCCTCATTTAACTAGGTTTATACTTTTGATTTAACCTTACCCTTCTATCGTGATTTCATTGTGTTCATAATTTTTCTATGCTCTTCTGGTAAACAGACTTAAACTAAAATCTTCAGTTTATTCAAACTAAAAACTTTAAAAACAGTCAACGTTTCAAGCGCTATTACAGACGCTCTTCGTCAGGACTAACTTGAAATAAAATTGATAAAAGCAATGAACGAAAATACATACAGTTGTTAAAAACTGTATGTATTTTCGTTCATTGCTTTTATCAATTTTATTTCAAGTTAGTCCTGACGAAGAGCGTCTGTAATAGCGCTTGAAACGTTGACTGTTTTTAAAGTTTTTAGTTTGAATAAACTGAAGATTTTAGTTTAAGTCTGTTTACCAGAAGAGCATAGAAAAATTATGAATAACTTACCTGGTAACAAAACCAATAGAATATTTCATTGTGTTCTTGGTAAAACACTTTTTGACACTTTTTTCTTTTTTAAAAGTATCAACTAGCAACTGTAATTTTTTAGACTAGAAATCAACTGTAGAGTTATACAGTTAAGATCAATATTATAAATGAAGTCTGACATTATGCCAAAGGCAAAACTTTGTGAAGGGCCAGTTCAGAAAATTGTGGCTAATTATTTTTTATTTTTATACAAAAAAAGCCTCTTTAAAAAAAATTCCCACATGTTTTTCTCTACTTCACTGCGCGATTTATATAGCACAATTTTTTCATTATAGATGTGCATTGTGCCTCTGCATAAAAATTATGGTTAATGTCTTGGTTACGCAGAACTTTAATATTATCAATAGAATGGACGGAATCATAACTTTTTTAATGTTTTTGTAGTCTATAAAAAGACTATTTGAGAATTCTTTCGGCCAACTTTCTTCAGAAAAATTCGTTGGCAATTGACTAACTGCAAAAAAACTGTGGTTTATGTAGTATAGGAAGACATCAAAAACAACAGCCCCTCTGATTGTTTGAAGAAAGTGAGCACGAAAGAAGGTGACCAATCGCGTGCTCGCTTTCTCCAAGCAATTAGAGGCGCCGTTGCTTTCAATGTTTTATAATACTACACAAATTACATTTTTTTGCACTTTGTCAATTGCCAAAAATTTTTTTTGATGAGATTTGGCCGAAAGAATTCTTGAACAGACAGTCTTTTTAAAGACTACCAAAAAATTAAGAGTTATGCTTCCGTCCATTCCATTGGTTATTTAAAAATTATAGTCTTATGAAATATAGCTTCAATTTCGGTGTGGCCTTTCAAAGCGTCAAAAAAACAATTTTTTCCTTGCTATCTTCATTTTTGCGCGTATAATATACCAGCTGTACCTATATTTAGGGCTGCATTTATTGTTGCATTGAGCTAAATTGCCAATTTTGGACTTTTTTGAAGTCAAATGATTAGCTTCTGGAATTGTTCGTCAATAATTTTAGTGATTCTTTTGACATTACTCAATAGGTTACTGCATGCAATTTTGTTGTTACATTTTTTCATGTCCTATTTCTGACTTTTTACAGCTACATGTAAAAAAGTTATTAAAAGCCGAGAAATGGAGTTGATATTTTTATCAAATAAATGGCTTTATAAAATGCGGCGCAACTATCTTTCTTATTTAGAGTGCAACAATTTTCCGCAAACTGCTTTTTGTTTTCAAGGAACTTTATAAGTCTTTACATTTTGAATCAGTTTGTCAAAATATTTCGCATGCTTGATTCTAATTTGCCTTTTTATTTTAAAGGTTCAAGGTTTTCGCAGTTTCAGTACAAATTACTTAAAGAGGTTTCCACGACCACTCCAATAATATACTTAATATTATCTACCTAGGATATTTTTTTCTGTTGACTACCTAAGGGGCGTCCTTGAAAGACCCTCAGTTTGCATGTCCAATACCCTTAACAGACAGTAGCTTCGCAGTTTATTTTTTGATATGTTGAAAAAAATTTATTCTAGTTTAGTCAAATGTCTTTACTTTTAATATATTTGCCATTAGTCTCTTCTTATTTTGCATAAAGTTGAAAGGCTTCAAATTTTTGTTAATTGCTTTGTTTTGCCGACATAATCTACAGTATTATGTCGATTGGTTTGTTTTGCCGACATAATCTATTATCTTAGTATCTTAATACATACCGACATAATCTATTGCTTTTTTTTACCGACATAATTTATTATTAAGTAAGAATGGTCAAGTCAATCAACAAGCAATTGCCGACAGACCTGTTTCGTCTTTGTTAGAACTTGTTAGAGAATAATGCTTGTTGTTTACTCCAGCTGAAAAGTCGAAAACTTAAACAGCTGGCACAACTTTTTGTTTGTGGTTTTTACACCTCAAACAGCCAGTTGTGAACCTGAACGCTGGGAGGGTAGTTTGCCCTTGCGGTTTAGCGGTGTTCGCAGTTACGCTGGTAGTGCATTATTTTCATAATCTATTAAGTCGGCAAAACAAAGCAATCAACAAAAAAATCTATATTGCCGCAATACTAAATCTTCACATTGCCGCTCACATGACTCTATGTAAATAGGATTATCTTATGCCACAGAAAAAAGTGTACAAAAATCATCAGGTAAGTCAAAAAAATACATGCTACACTAAAACTACTCATTGGATTTGCTCAAGTAAAATATCAAAATATTCAGGAATAAATTTTAGGAAAAGTCATAAAATTTTAGGTTTTATCATCAGTACTTTGCGAGTTATAACGTTTTTGAAAAAAGGAGATCCTCTGAGGATCCTCCCTCAGGTAAATTAGGGTTAAAAGTAAAACCATATTGTGAAAGTGCATTAGCATTTTTTTCTTCTTTGACTTATTAATTTTTTACTTATGTAACTTACCAACTTGCTTTTAATGTTTTTCAATGAACTTTAAGTAGCCATTTGTCCATATTGTAATCAACCTTAATAGTTCTGTATGCTACTGTTAAAGTAAAAGCAGAAACGTGCAACCCGCGGCTGCCTTGTGGTTTGTTGCGGCCCGTGTAATACTCAGAATAAACATAAAAGCAGGAAGCCAAACCGAACCGAACCGGAACCTTATAAACCGGTTTTGGGGACATTCTCCGGAACCTATTAGGTTACTTTGTTTTGCCCTTATATTTTCAAGTTCCTTTTGTAACATCATAATGCCAATTCTTCTTAATCTAGTTTTATTGAAGAAATAACTAACTGGCTGCTAAAAAGCCATGCTGCAATAGCAGCATATATTTGATTTAATTAAGGTAATTTCAATCTATCATAAATTAAATAAATATTGAAATGAAAAAAGTAATAGAAATAAGTTAAACAATTGGTTCAGAACATGTAGGCCTAGAGTTTTTATAAACTTCTTATTATAGCAAGTAAAACTAAAATCCTGTCTGACAACAAAGCGGAGCAAAAAGTAGTTATGAAGAGTAGATAGAGACATAGAGTAGGCTTACTTATTGTTTAAACTTCACTGATTTATCAACAAGCTAATAAATTATAAAGTTTTATGATTTAATATTGGAAAAGTCAGATGCTAAAAAACCAGAGATTTTTTGGGACTATTTTGAAAACAAAAGTACAAAACCAAAGTTTAGAGTGGACCATGATAATCGTTTACAATAGATCAGGTAAACTCCTATTGAATTTCATTTCAGTTTTTATAATTGACAGAACAGACAAACAGTGCTCAGTATCTTTTTGATCAAACGGTAATCATTATTTAGTTTTTAAGTCTAAGAGCTCCCAAGTTATTATTTTTTGTTGTTTAGCTTACTTGTAATCATTCATTGAATTTTTCGATTTAACCATCCCTCCCTCCCTAAACTTAATATTTACCAATAAAACATAAAAATATTAACATTTAGAATTTAATGATGAGTAATTGTCGCGTTTCCTTTTCATGCTTTGCTTAATGTATATTGCATATACTTAAATATTGTTATTAAGCGTGAATAAAATATCATCATCATCATCAATGATGAGTAAAAAATAAAACATTACTGACAAAAGGGGGGCGTTTAATGATGAATGTTTTGAAAAGTACTTTTTGTTCAGCAAAATGAAAAGGCTGTTACCAAGAAAACATTGCTTGTGTCAAAGAATATTATATCAAGTGTCTAACACAAATCGATTCACCCAAAAACGTACGATGGCATTTCGGGACAATAGCAAATAGATAAAGCCAATAAATTAAAAAAGTCGTTTCAGGGCCAGCAAAAAATGATATCGGCTTATAAAGATGACTCTCAACTTGCCACTGAACTAAGCTTTAAAATTAGCGAAGCCGCAACAGAGAAAGAAAAGCCTTTCAGTGACGGTGAATTTATGAAGCATTGTTTGATAATATTTGCAGAATTTGCTTGTTCTAAAAAAAACAATTGACTGAACAGACCAGCTTGTCGAGGTTTACTGTTGCACGTAGAATGATGCTAGGTTAAATCATCTTGAATATGCTTTAGCTGAGAATATAACCAAATTTTCAACTTACAGCTTAGCATTGAATGAGAGCACAGATATCAGCAACACAGCTCAGTTGGTTGTTTTTATGAGTTACCAACGACTTTAAAATCAAAGAGGAATTCTTGAATCTAGCGAGCATGAAGTCAACCAAAACAAGAGAGGATTTGTCCCAGGAGGTTTTGAAGATGACAGAAAGATTTTGATTGAAAGCAAAGAAACTCTCCGGACTAACAACGGACAGTGCACTTGTGATGGTAGGAAAACACAAAGGATTTTGCAAAAATTTTTTGGAAGCATTTGGATCACAAAACATTGTATTGAACCACTGGATTATTCATCAGAAAAATTATGCAATAAACTATACACTCGACATCATGAAAGAAGTTGTTCAATGTGTCAATTGCATTCGTTACAGAAGAATAAACCACAGACAGTTTAAGTTTTTTTTGGAAGAACTTGACTGCCATTATCTGAATATTACATACTTTTCTTCGGTTCGTTAGTTAAGCAGAGCCAACACTTTGAAAAGATTTGAGTTTAAAGAATAAAATGAAGTGTTTCATGGGAAGTAAAAATCAAAACGTCTCCTTATTTTATGATGTTGAGTGGCTGAACGACCTGGCATTCCTTACCGATGTTACACAACATTTATCGATATTGAATACGAAGCTTCAAAGAAGAAATCAACTGGCAAATAAGATGCTTGAGCATATTATAACATTCCAAAAGAAATTGGATTGTTTCAAAGGCCAACTTAGCAAGTTTTTGCTTATACATTTTCCATGTTTGAAAATTCAAAATGATGAAGGACGAAACAAAAATCACCAAAAATATCAATTAATGATTTTTACGGCTAGATTCTTAGCGTAATATATCTAGTAGACGTTAACTACACGTTCCTTGTATGGATACGGTTTTCTATTAAACATAAAAATTAATTTTTTTTTTTAATCTCTATATTTATCCTCCTGACTCGCAGGAAAGCGACGGAGGCGCTATACATAGGGTAAGCAATTATCCCGACCTGATTCCAAGATATTGCTGTCCGCTAGTAATTTAGTAGAGATATTACTGTAATTTAGAACTGCTAGTCAAAACCACCAAGCAGGGGAAAGTGCCGTAAAGTGTCTTTCCCAAGAACACAACAGAATGGCACAAGTGGGTTTTGAATCGAGACCTTGTTGATCATCAGTCGGGTACTTTAACCACTCGACCACGCTGCCGACTACAATTAATACAATAAATAAAACAATTAAACAAAAAATGACTTACTAACTAAATCCACTTCAGAGTATTCCAAACAAGAATGTTACATTAGTTGAAGAGAAAGAAAAAGACCTAGTTGTTACTATTAAAAGAAATCGTCTCGCAGAAACTAACAAAAAAGCGCTGATTTTGAAGATGACGTAATGCGAGAAAAGAAATCACCGTGAAATCTCTAATAGAACGCCACTATAAAGGAAGGCTTGAAAAATAGAGCGCCACCCTCTAATTGAACACCACCTCTAATAGACCGCCACTTTGACATTCATTATGATAATTAGTAATTAAAGGTTTCCTTCACCAGTGAATTTTTGATTACTTACCAGTAACTGTGTCATGGTAGATGTTTTTTCTTCTTCTTTAGATGTCAGATGTTAACTGTGTTAGATGTTTTTTCTTTTTATTAATTGATTTTCACCAGTAAATTTCACCAGTGAATTTTTGATTACTTACCACTAACTGTGTTACGGTAGATGCTTTTTCTTCTTCTTTAGATGTTAGATGTTAACTGTGTTAGATGTTTTTTCTTTTCATTAATTAAATTTATCTTCCCAAAATTCTGACCAGTTAGTCGAAAAATAGAGCGCCACCCTTTAATTGAATACCACCTCTAATAGAACGTCACTATAGGGGAAGGGTTGAAAAATAGAGCGTCATGGCGCTCAAATAGAGATTTTACGGTAATCCGTGTTTTAAATTAAATCGAGTTCAAAACTAGGCAGGGCCACTTTGGCACTAGCAATGATTGATAAATTGTCTATTGCCTTTGATGCTCGCTTCTGGGATTTTAGAAAACTTGAAAGTAATTTCAACGTATTTCCCAACCCATTTCAATCAGCATCTGATCAAAGCCCTGATGAATTTCAACTTGAACTGATCGATTTAAGGTCCAGCAATGACATGAAAAGTGCGTTTAATGAAAATGATCTTGTGACATTTTATAAAAACTATGTTCGTGAAAAGTGTCCAAATCTTGTTGAACATGCCTTGAAAACTATTTCACTGTTTGGAAGCACCTATTGCTGCGAGCAATTTTCTTAAAAATGAAATATTGCAAGGAAAAGCAAAGAGGCCAGTTATCCGACCAGTATTTGAAAAGTCAACATAGAATTTCTTGTAGTTTCCTGAAAGTGAATATTCCGATGTGTGCGTAGACGTGCAACAACAAAAATCACATTATGTTTGATTAAAGATGGTCGATTGTATTTTTCTTAGCTTCCATCAAAAAAATACATTTTTCAATGAATTGTCGTGTAATTTTTTTAAATAATAAATAACCTAGCTTTGACATTAATCATACAGTACGTTCGAAAAAAATTGTTGCGGCCCGCGTCAATTTATAAAATATCTTATTTGGCCCGCCAGCAAAAAGGCTGCACATGCCTGAAGTAAAGCAATTTAAAAGGTTTTTGTCTGTAACAACAATGAAATCAAAGTGTAATTAGTAAAATTACGTTTAATCAGTCAGTCAGAGTGAAAAAAATTCTTCATTTGCTGTAAATAATTACACTTAATATTATGGATCTCAAATAACGGTTCTGTGATCATTTCTTAAAACGAATATTTTCTCCACAAATAAATGTCAAAGTAAATTATCTTTGTAACAACTTCGCAGTTAACAACTTTGTGGTAAAAAGGTTTGCAAATTTTTTTTTGCGACTTTATTTGAGGCTGCAATTTATAGTTTGAGAAACGCTGCTTTAGTCCACTATATAAAATTAGGCTAAATCCGGTTAAACTACTTACTTGTATTGTTTAAACGTTTGCAAAAGCTAAAAACACTGAAACAAAGATATGAAAGAGCTGAAGGTTGGCGATTCCTCAATCAAGACTATAAAATTAAACCTTGCTCACATTTTATTTAATTAAGCTTTTAGTTTGGCTTTAGCTGACCCTTTACATAACAATTTTTTGTGTACTTGAGCAAGACACTTTGCAGCATTTCTTTGCTTAACAGTTTTAAAAAAGTGCAGCAAATTTAAATATAATTTAGGGAGAGAGCATACTTTTAAAACTCTATTACAATTACATACAGCAATACACATACATTCATGCTAAAATAAAACAAAAAACACCATAAACGTTTTCGGCTCATGTAAGCCAGAGGGCTAATGTAAGCCGAAAACGTTTATGGTTTCTTTTTGTTTTATTTTAGCAAGAATGTATGTGTATTGCTGAATGTAATTGTAATATGCTTCAAATTTCAGTATCAAATTAAAATCAAAGCCAAATAAACAAAGATTTTTAACCAGACAGCAACATTTAAGCATTTCTAAAAGCCTGTTGAAGCAATAATGGTTAGTTTTTTTACCAGTTTTAATAACAAGAAACATTTCTATAGATTTACTAATTTCTTTAACAGCGGCAAATAAAAGCTTATTTGTAGCAGGTGCCTTTTGATAAGTTTCTATTCAAATCTCTATGGTTTATTTTTAAATTATAAATTTATTTTTAAATATAGTATTTTAAAGCAAGCTTTTAAATTTTTAAATCATCACCATTGATGCACGGAAGAAATGCTCAATTACATAAACTTTAAACACATTGGTCTTAACTAGGGGTTCTCAAACGGTCCCTGGGGCAAGAGGGGGAGCGAGAAAAATCCTTATTTTGAACCTTAATTTATTTTTAAGATGAAATTGACATAATCAGTGACAGTTCCAAAATCATTACTTTTTTGTCTTCCCTTAAATTTTTGAAACAATATTATAAACAGGGCTCACGGGTTTTTGAGAGTCTCTAAAAGGGGGCAACCGACCACCGAAGTTTGAGAACCACCGGTCTCAACAACAAAAAACTAATTTTTTCAGGGTAATTCTTTCCATACATTAATGGAAAATTTTCAACCCAATTGTTTGTATGCAATTTAAGGCAGGCTAAACACATTTAAAAAAAGTATTTAAAGGTTTATCGCTTATTTACCTAAGTTTAAATACAATAATTTCATTTCATCAGTAACCTCTGACAATTGATTTCATTTAATGCAATTTTTTTCGTGAATCTGCCAGTTTTATTGATAACTTTGCACGTGCTCATTTTATTAAAAAGTGGGAGAAAACCTAGATCATAAATTTTCAAAATCGATATCCTTTTCAAAAATCTGCTATAATTTGGATTAACTAACGCTGCAACTGGATTGTTGCTCACAATAAAATTATTGATTACGTAAGCATACAGATCAATTAAAAATCTTTTTATTAAAGAAAGTAAATATTAAGTATCGAAAACTTTAATTGACGAAATCATTTTAATATGTTATTTTAAAAGTCTTAAAATTATCCTTCTTAATTTCAAAAAAACATTCTTCTACGTTTATTGTATCATAAAATATTTTGATCGAATATAGCAGAAAACCAAAATAGCTAAATAACAAGGCCAAAAAGTGTCGGGAGAATATGTTGATATTGGCAAAATAATTCAGCTTTCTAAACACTTCGATGACGGTATCATTATACGAGATGTTTTTTTATCTTTTCTTATCTTTCTTATTTATGTTTTCTTATAATTTCTTATATATCGTTAAACTAACTGTCTATATTGATAACTCTGCCGAAACAGAGAGCAACTTTCCAGGCAATTTCTATTAAAAATCTAAAACTTTTATATTTTAAAAAAGTCTATTTAAAAGGAACATTTAATTCTCAAAATGATTTTGAAATTTTATTTTAATTAATCAAATCAAATCAATATTAATTAAAACGTGAGATAAATTTTTCAACTAAAATTTTGGAGCCTTGAAAGTTATTGTCAAGTTTTCGTGCTTTTTGCTAAAACATCAAACAATTACAAAAAATGAAAATAACACTAGTTAGCAACCTCTGCTGCTACAACTTATATCCAAAGTAAATTGGTCCTTTCTAAAACGCATTTTAAGATTTCCAAAATTTTTATATACTTATTCATGGCAACTAATTTTTTACGAGATTGAGCGATTGCAGATACAAACTTGCAAAGTTGCCAATTTATTTCATTCTGCTACTGCAAGTTTTTATGATCTGGAACAAGTGCTGCAAAAGATTGTTGTAATCTTTTTCTATTGTAACTTCGATGTATGCGTCAGGTTGATTTGTGACGTAATAACGGTATCCGCCAAATGAACCACAGTAATTTTCCATTACATACTTGTTTTGAGTCTTTTTTATAAGGCTTCAGTTTAAAAGTTAACACTAATAAATGATCACTTTATCGTTACATTAACAATAACATAGCAATTAATGCACATTTTATCGTCCTATTAATAAGACGCTTGTATAAAGTTGTTTATATTTTTAAAGCAAATTGGTATGTTCTGTTTGCTTAAATCGATTTCATACATCCACAACCTTAATGAAAAAAAGGCATTTTTTGTGTTTGAAAAAATTTAAAAAGTCTCTTTAAAAAAAATTAAATTTTGTGTTAAAACACAAACCTTGTGTCACAACCTTACTCGGAAGTCTTAAAAGACTAATTGAACTAGGTAACCCGAATACTTGCGCTAAAGTAAAGCTGTGAATATTTTTTTTAAATGCCGGCTCAAAACATAATTTACCACAAGACTGAAGTTCTTAATACAGTTTAGTTTTGGCTCAGCACAAATAATTTGTTTGAAAATTTATCGCAACAGATGGCAAGAAACCACAGCTATAGCTCTAACAAGAGCGAAACTCGAGTCTGGTGCTTCTTGTTTTAAGTGGCTTAATTTATAAACCACAGTTACAAGGTATAAAGAATATATTATTCAAGAAATCAACAAACTCAATTAACTCTGGGAAATCTTGACTCTCATGCTTCACAAAACTTCAAAGCAATTCAAAGCAACATCAGCTGGAAATAATCACTCAATAATTTTATACTGACTAACTTTAAGTATAAATTAGCACCCCGATGGTTAATATTTAACTTAATACAGTTGACCTTCTAAAATCTGACAATCAAAATTTCTGATTCTTTAATTTTCCGGCAAGGATTTTGGAGCGCACTTTTATATTTTCTGTGTTGGTGCGCATGCGCACCACTGTTTTCATGAGCTGCCGCTTATATTTATACGGTGCTATATGCCTAAGCGTCATATTGGCTCATTCTTCCACGTGCTAACAAATAAGCGTGCTGACTTTAGGACTTTTAGGTTTGACTTCATGCTGATTTTGAATAATCGTGCTTAACCTCCCAGTGGAGAAGAACATTGTAAATTTTCTGCTGAAACATTGATTTGTAGAATTTTAACACTAGAATTACCGCTGCGGTCATTTTGACCGTTTTTGATTTTTAATTGCATATATCTGCTTAGATAAGGGTTAGAGTATTGAAACTTTCTGATTTTTTCTAAGTCTTTGTCAACTTTTAGTATGTTAATTTTTATTTTATTACAATAATCACAGCGAATGTTAGAAACCGATTTACCTTAAATTACCGCTAACGGTCATTTTGACCGGTAAGCTACTTGTAATTTCTCTACGATTAAAATTGCTTTTATAATAAAACTTTTTGTTGTGTTATTGTTTCAAAACAATCATGCATATATTACTGCAGTGTTTGGCAAGAGTTAGTTACTAGTTAGTTCATAATGTTGAGCCATTTGCAGAATGCCGAGGTCAGAACGAGTTTGTAATATTCAAGCTCTGGGTTGGCTGAACGCGATTGCAAAAAATAATTAGGGGAATGAAAGCGAAGGTAAAAAGGATTGTAAAAGCGGTGATCAGGGTTTGGAAAATTCAGTTCGACCTAACGCCAAGTTCGATCTATATGGCAAGTGATTTCTTCAGATGGAATGGACGCAGAGACTGATATTGATGACCTGGAGCAAACTGATTCTTGATCATGTCAACTTGTCAGCTCTGGCAGTGGCAGCAACGATACAAGTGCTGCAGCACAAGCGCAAGGTGATGAGCCTACTCCAAACACCTGGGATATTGGATTGTTTGAAAAGGACGGAACAAAATGGAAATACAACAAATTTTCTTTAGAATCGAGGGGTAGATTACAAGCACAAAACGTGTTAACAGAAAGCCAAAATCTAACGCGATATGCCAATTGTATGTTAGATGGTCGCTGAGTGCGTTTGAGCTACTCGTCGATAATTCAATGTTTACCCATATTCAACAATGTAAAGAAGCTGAAGCTCATACAGTGAAAAAGAGTAATGAGTGGAAACTACCACTAAGTGAACTAAACGATTTTATTTCCTTGCTGTATGTACGAGGAGCATTATGTGAAAAGAACTGACCGATTATTGAGTTTTTTATAAAAATTAGGAAGTACTGTAGGTTTTTTTTCAGAAACAATGGATAGAATTTGTTTTTGTAATATCACGAGGTTTCTTCGATTTGATATGCGGAGTACAAGGGTATCTCGACTTCAAACGGATAAATTTGCTTTGATTTCTACCGTCTGGGATAAGTTTATTGAAAATTGTACTGTTTGCCACAAACCAGAAGAAAATATTACAGTGGACGAACAATTATTCCCAACTAAAGGCTGCTACAGATTTATACAATTAGACATATGGCTAACAAACAGAACAAATTAGGTATCGAATTTCGGCTAATTGTTGATGTGGAATTTAAATATATACCAAACGCCATATAATATATCTTGGTAAAGATAAAGCCAGACCAGCTATACAAAGATTGTTGGAGAGTTTTATAATAAAGAGAGTGGAGCCATACTTGGGCAAAGGAAGAAGAAACGTAACAACTGACAGATTTTTTACTTTGACTCATCTTTCCAAGCAGCTCTGGAAAGAAAGACGTCACTTGTCGGAACCCTAAACAAAATCGGAAAGGAAGTTCAGCCACTGTTAAAAACTTTACAGCAGAGCAGATATTCCAGCAAACTCTTGCAAACAAAAAGTCACACAACCCAACCACAACCTTAACAGTTTACCAGTGCAAACAAAACAAGAACGTTTGTATTCTTAACATACTCTACACATTTTATATGGTCGATACAACAACAAAAACGAAACCGGAAGCAGTTACATTCTGTAATAAAACTAAATGTAGTGTTGATATTGCGGACCAGATGACACGACAATACACGATGAAGGCAAGTACCGGGCGGTAGCCGGTGGCTGTCTTTTACATACTTCGGACCTTGCTTGTATCAACGCCTATGTGTTGTACAAGAAGAAAACTGGAGATGCTATCTCGAGAAGAAACTTTATGTTTCAGCTCGCCACTTAACTGAGAGAAGCTCATGTTCAAGAAAAGACAGCTCCACTAGCCGTAGTTTTGCTTCCACTTTTCAACAATTCTTATCAAAATTTGATCGTTTAGAAAAGCAGAAAGCGAAACCAATGCCAAGTTAATGTGAACTGTAAACAAAACAAAATTGCAAAATTATGTTGTGAATGCCGTAGATCTGTTTGCGGAAAGTGTAGGCCTACAGGCTGCGTAAAAGTTGAATGTGTGAACCGCGTAGAGCGCTGCAGTTTTCATTGTTTTTGTATACTTTTAAATAGCCGCTTGTGATCTATGTAAACAGCAGCATGATAAAAAATAATCATTTGATATTTTGAGCTTATTCTAAAGTTAATTGTTTTTGATTTAGTTCAGAGCTCATATTTGTTGTAAATACAATGAAAACTTTGAGAAAATTTTAACCAAGCAACTAAAAAGCAGGTTGAAGACCTTCAATGTAATTCGGAGATCAGGGCCTATGCAGTATATTCCAAAACATAAAATTAAAAAGAAGCCCAACACGCGCTAAACTCACACCTACAAGGATTCAAGTTATAACTAGATATATTAAAAAAGCTAAAAAAAAACTTATAACATAAAGTAAAGCTAAATTATTGCGCATTTTGTTCTTTATTAAACAAACGGTCATTTTGACCGCTCGCGGTAAATCTAGGTAGGTCAAAAACGCGGTAATTCTAGTGTTAAATTGACGAATCAGGGACGTACGTATTTCTTGAATTGCTTTCACCTGTATTGCTTTCATATTGGGCCGGAATCTTTGTTGGCTTGTCGTGCCGTTATCATGATTAATCATAGAATTAAGCAAGTTTTCCGAGTGGTCGTACTAAGAACCTCTTTTCCTTATTGAATTAAGATTCTTTTCACAGAAGTTTAAAAGATATTGCATTTTCCACAAGTGATTTAAGCTATTCACAATCTTTCGTTGACATTTGGTATTAAACTAAGTTAACGCGTACACATTAACAATGAAGGAGACAAGTGTCTTTAAATGCTTAAAAGAGGTAGAAGCTTTTTCATACAATTTTAAGACTTTATTCTACAAAATTATTTACCAAGGGCGACACATATTTCCTGGGTCTTTCGACATAAAACTATCGTTAAAATGGTCATTTTTCCTCTGCCACTACGGGTATTGTATGTTCCATGATCAAAGTATTGTGACCTTGGCTCGTTAGTGATACTTACAAGTTTTTCTCAAAGCATTCACTGGTGAGTGTTAGACTATTCTAATCTTATTTTTGTATACCTAGAGTTGATTTTCAGTTTTCGCAGTAATTTTTAAGGTTTTTGATTATGAAGTCATTTTTTCATTGTTATGAAGTGATTATGTAACCGGTACATCACCTCCTACTTAATTTATTTTGTTTGCAAGTTGCTCTTACAATTGATTATAAAGAGCTGCTTAAACAAGTGATTAAAAAGTGTATTTTGTTCGTAAACTTTCGCTAACCGTAGGACAATTTAGAACCAATGCATATGAAGAAAACAAAAGATTTACTACAAACACAGGAAATCCTTTGTTAATGTTTTAGTGCCTTGAAATACAGCAGTAAAATTGACTCAGAAATTCAAACTAACTACTGGCAGATTTAACTCTGCCTTTAATAACACTGGTCAAGACGATTTTTCTTGCATGGACTATTTCAACTAATTTTGGGTAATTTGGGGGCGCTGAATCCAAAATTTGGTATTAGTTTTTGCTCATCACGTCACGTTTTTGAAATATAAAAATTTAATTTTTTAAAAAATTGCTAACTTTAGTCAAAAATTAAAAAAATTATGTTGCGTTGAAGTGCCCTTAAGTGGAATAATGTTTACAATGGAAGGCAGCATCCTTTAAAATGACTTTATTCACCATTCAAAGCTATTTGTAATCTTTAACCGTGTTTGTGTATTATTGACCACATCATATATAAATAGAAAATACGTGAAATATATTTGAAATACACAATCTGGAGCATTATGCTCAGCACAGGTATGACGTCAATAAAAATCTAAGTTTTTTCGTTTTGTGTCATTCTCACAAAATTACATTAGCAGGTTTAAGCAAAAACAAGCAAAAAATATACGAAAAAGTAACACTGTCACATCGCAACAATCAATACGACTGTAAACAAATCCAACGCATAGTTTAGCACAAACAAAATCACATTATGGCATCAAAAATTTTCTTTTTGTTGCTAATCTTTTATGAACTGCGTAAGAGACATCTCTCATCAAACTCCAGCAGTAATCTGCCATCATGTTGCAGTTCCATCAACCTTGATAACGTTCTTCCATCACTTTGACCTCCTGATGGAAACGCTCTCCTTGCTCCTCACTAACGTTGCCAAGATTTGCGGGAAATTCGCTGATGTGGCTGTGCAAGTAGTGCAATTAAATGCTCATTCGGCACCCAAGGTCTTGTAGGCTGAGAAGAAGTTCCTCTACCAACTCTATATAATTGTCAGCTCTCTTATTACCAAGAAAGTTATGGACCACTTAAAAAAATGCTTTCCAAGCTGGAGCCTTAACGACAGTTATTGTAGTCACGAAATACTGGTCCCTGAGCAACGTTCTAATCTGAGGCCCATCAAGTATCCCTGCTTTTTTCTTCTCATAGCTAAGGCCAGAAAAGGTCGAGCAAATGTATCCAAACAGTCTCCAGAAAGATCAAGTACTTTGACAAATTGCTTCATTAGTCCAAGTTTGATGTGTAGTGGCGGAAAAATGATATTTTTCCGATCAACCAAGGGGTTATTGACGATATTCTTTTCTCCAGGTTTTATTGTATTCCTTGGTGGCCATTCTTTTCTTACCCAATGCTCTTCATTGGCTCTACTATCCCAGTAGCATAAAAAGCAAGGATATTTGGTATGACCTTCTTGTTGCCCTAATAGGAAATTCACCATTTTTAAATCCACACATATCAACCACTGGTAAACGCAGTACTTCAGTCTTTCAAGCACAAACTTGATGTTTTCGTAGTTTTCTTTCAGAGTGACAGAGTGTCCTATAGGGATGGATCCATACTGGTTACCATTATGGAGCAGGACACACTTTAAGGCTTCTTTGTGAGCTATCAATAAAAAGTCTCCAGTCATTTGAACAATATGCAGACAAACCCATAGCAAGAAGAAGCCCCTCAACATCTGTACAGTAAACAAGTTGGCCATCAGACTTAAAGTACTTTCTTAAATTCTCTTCTCGGTTACGATAAAATGAGTTTGAATTTGAGTTTGAGTTTATTTTTATTTCACCAAATAAAAATTCACGAAAGAAACAAAATGCAAAATAAAGCAATTTGGAATGTTGGTAAGGAGCACCGAGGAACCTTTCGGTTTTCTAAGTCAAGGTGCTCCTTGAGAAAAAAAGAAAATTACAAAATCGAAAAACGAAATAAACGAGTAAAACAATAATAACGGCAGCACAACAAAATTCATAAAATATCTGTAACGAACTTCGAAAGAAAACAAACAGGCACAGTTGCTACAATACAAACGCGAATAACATTCCCCCTGAAGGATAGTTACTAAACAGTCATACTAAACGCAGGGCCCTGAGTATCTTAACTTCATGCTCACACGAAGCCGACAAAAGAAAAGTTTTTTTAATAACTGGAAATTAAGTAATGTTTATACTCTTTTTTGAAAGAAATAGTGTTTAAGATTTTAAGAGAGCTATCAATCTCCATCCACAATTTTGTTCCTCTGAATGATAATTGGTTTTGGGAAAATTTTTTTTGACGCGTGGTAGAAAATAATTAAAGCTGTCAGCACATCTGGTTTTATGAGTATGCCAATTAGTAAGGTAGGTAAATTGTCTTTTGAATATAAATGGAAGATTGTTGTGATGAAGGTTATGCATAAATTTGGCCAGTTCTAACTTATAAATTTCATCAAGTTTTAAAATTTTTAACATTTTGTATTGAGGATTGATAGAAAAGTATTTTGATGATTTGGTAATTAATCTAACAATATTATTCATTCTTATTTGAATTTTGTTCAGGTAAATATTTGCTGCATTTCCCCAGGAGATGACACCATACTGAACCCGACTGTGAATAAGACTGTGGTATAACGTGACCAGGGTTTCTCTTGTTACATAATTACGCAATCTGCAAAATAATCCTCTATATTTCGCCAGTTGTAGAGAGAGATAGGAAGTATGAACGGACCAATTTAATAATTCATCAATATAAACACCAAGGTATTTTATATTTTGAACTCTATTAATAGAGGTACCATTGAAACTTAATTGAAAAATATAATCAACTGGTCTATATGGTGTTTTGTTAATAAGTAAAAAATTTGTTTTAGAATAATTTAAGGATAATTTATGTTTCAAAAACCAATTATTTAAACTGTTCAGTTCATTATTTACACGAGTCTGTAGAGTATTTAAATCGTTATCAGCTAAAGTTAAATAGGTGTCGTCAGCGAAAAGTGTAATATCAAATTTAGAAGCTAATGGCATGTCATTAATATACAGTAGGAATAAAATTGGGCCTAGGCAGGATCCTTGTGGAACGCCGCAAGAAATTTTTTGCAGATTAGATTTGGTTTCAGCTACAATTGTGTATGAATATCTGTCGGTGAGATAACTCTTGAATAAATCTAAAGCTATACCACGGATTCCGAAAAATAAGTTCATTTTTTTTAATAAGATTTTATGATCGACAGTATCGAAGGCTTTAGATAAGTCAAGAAATAAACAACAGCTATATAAACCATTATCAATGTTATTGATTAATTTATCATAAATATTGCTAATGGCTAAAGTGGTAGAATAATTCTTACGAAAACCGAATTGATGTTCACTTAACAATTTGTATTTGTCGAGATAATTGATTAATCTATTAAGAATGAGTTTTTCGAAAAGTTTGTGAAACTGAGAGAGAAACGAAATTGGACGATAATTACTAGTTTTACACATATCGCCTTTTTTAAATAGAGGAAAAATTTCGGCTACCTTGAGACAATTAGGAAAATCTCCTTGCAAAAAAGCAAGATTAAATAAATCGCTGAGTACTGGTGCAATTATTGGTTTGCTAAATTTTATAAATTTCGTGTTAATGTCGTTATGTCTTGTTGATTTTTTATTATTTAACATAGATATGAGAGAAGACACTTCATCTTCATTTGTCGGCGTAAGAAAAAATGAATTGTGTAATTTATTGGACGACTCATTAGTATTAATAGATTTAGGTTGCTTTAATGATTTTGCAAGATTGACTCCTACGTTAGCAAAATATTCATTAAAGTTATTTGCTATATCAATCTTGTCAGTTAATGTTTTGCCTTCATCGGTAATTAATTTGGTTGGAGAAAAGATTGTTTTTTTCTTAATATTGACTAATTCATGTATGGTTTTCCAAATTTGGTCTGGTTTACTGCGATTTTGCACGATTATATTGTTATAATACATACGTTTAGCGGCCTGAATCGTTCTATTCAAAATGTTTCGGTAAGATTTATATTCTTTAAATTTATTCATATTTAGGGAGCTTTGGAATTTAGAATACATTTTATTTTTATGATTAATGGAATGAATGATACCACGAGTTAGCCATGGTTTATGCTGCATTCTAAATTCTTTTCTACTTCTTTTTCTTAAAGGAGCATGTCTATTAATTGTTTGAGAAAATAACTGTAGAAATTTTTGAAATTGGGAGTTAACAGAGATATTATTTGATACAATGAAATCAGAAAAAACATCTGAAAGATTAGCTAAAAAATTTTCAAGTTGGAAAGATTTCATATCACGAATTAGCATATGGTTATAACTATTAAGATTAGTTTGCTTTTTTTTTGTTGGAATAATTACAAAAACACCGTAGTGGTCGGATAGATCACATACAAAAATACCACTATACAAAGTTTTAAGATTATTGGTGTATATGTGATCAATCAACGATTTTTTTGATGTAGTTATCCTAGTAGGCTTATCAATTAAGCATTTTAGTGAATTACTTATTAGGCTATTGGCATATGAACCAACCGTATTATTGGAGTCCAACTTAGTAAGATCAATGTTAATGTCTCCCAAAATATATAATTCAGTATTTTTATTATTAAAATGGTCACATATATCATATAACGCATTTTCAAATTGAGATAAAACCGATGATGTGGAGATAGGATGACGATATATTACTCCTATAACAATTTGTTGGTCGTTGCTGTTTTTTATTTTAATCCAAATATTTTCTATTGATGACATGTTGATTGATACATCATTCAAGATTTGATATTCGAGATTATCTATTATAAAAAGGCCGACTCCACCAGCGTTGGATTCGGTATCTACATGAACAAAGTTATAACCGTCCAATTTAACGTTCATCCCAATTTCACCTTTTCTCAGTTTTGTTTCAGATATGGCAATAATTTCAGGTTTCTTTTTAAATTCAGTTACAAGATAATGCAAATAGTCAATATTTTTTTGCAAGCTTCGTGCATTAAAATGAATCGCGAAAATTTCATTATTTTGTTTATTCCGAATAAGGTTTTTGATACACGATAAATAATGGTAATTTGATTTATTAAACAGTATTTCATTATACTCAATACCATCAGAAGAAATTTGAAAGTTTTCAATAGCACCTCTAGAATCAATATTATTGTTCATAGCAAAAGGATAGCTCTGTTCATTAGGCCTACTTAAAACAGTTTGGGAATCTGACCTGCAGTAACCTTTGACACCGTTTTGAAAGCCCGAGTGCAAAACGGCGCCGCACTGATTAGCTTGATTAACAGACGTTGTATGATTATTTTTAAAAGATTCCATGCAGATTGCGCAATCAATGTTACAAGAAGCACATTTTTCACACATATTGGTTTTTACATCATCATTACCACAAGTTTTACAAACAAGTTTAAGAGCCATTTGAATTGAAAATAAAAAGAACAATGTAAAATATTGTAACAATGAAAAAAATTTTAATTACAACCAGTCATACAATTATGATTCAACAAAAGTGGTTTATAATTTAGTTTTACAAAGTCAATACCAATATTATGTTTAAATAAATCGTCTGGAGATGTGATATAAAGCCACTTACCGACACCTTGATCTTTTTCATTTTCTTGCAATGCTATCCCAGCTTGTTTCGCTGATTTTTTCATTCGAATAGATCCATTAATTGTATGAAAGAGTACAAAGTCATTTTTACAAATATCTTTAACATATTTAAGCAATTTAGCTCGAAGAGAAGTCAAATCTTCAGTTAAGTAAGCATTTTTGTAAATTAAGCTATTTTTGAGTTTAGACTTGGCGTACATGAATTCATTGCGTTTTTTGTAAGATATAAATCTGACAATAATCGGACGCGGTTTGGCCACTGAATTTCTGTTACGCTTACCCAATCGGTGGGCTCTCTGTATATCTAAAGCTGTTATACCAATGTTTAATTCTTCAGCAATTTTCATAACGACCTCTTCACCATCATCCCTATCACTATCAGTTTCTTGTATTCCGTGAATTCTCAAGTTTTCTCGACGGTCATATTGTTCTAATTCATCTATTTTGTAAATTGACAAGTTTGCCATTTGTTTTAATTTTTCATTTTCAATTTTTAAATGCGAAATTTCTAGCTTGTTTTGAACAACTTCTTGCTTTAAATAGCGAATTTCTTCTATTAGCCCTTTAACTGTAGAATTAATTTCATTTAGCTGTTTTCGATCTTGATCGTTAAAGCCAGAACTACTGCAGCAAGGTTTTTCTTTTCCTCGAGTCATTTTTTTTTTTAAAACGAGAGAAAAAAAATACACGTCTTTACTCTGTCTGTCTGTCTAGTGAATGATGAAATGATGAAAAATGAAACACTTGTAGCAGCTTTGAGAAGATGTTTTTCCTGCAGTCTGGAAGTCAGCACTTCAGCGGATTGCTTTGGCAAATTTAAATCTTGTATCAAATCATTCAATTCATGCTGACTACACAAAGAAACTCGGCCAGCATTCCATGCCTCGTGCGCTATATGCTGTTCTTCATCATCATCATCAGAATTGGTTGAAGACGTGGAAGACCTAAGCTGGTCCTTATCAATGTCCGAAAGCTTGGTGAAAATGGGTACAGGTACTTTATCACTATGGGGAATCGGCCGCATAGCAGAATGTATGTTTGGCTATTGCAAGTGTTGCTTGTTTTTCTTGTTGAATCCTTTGACATTCACGAGGCCACGTGGTTTTTTGGTTCTCTCCATACCATTGGCACACCAAATTTGAGCTTCGCATTCTTTCCTTGAGGCTAGAATCTCAATGTTTCGACGCACGTTGTGCAAACTTGGTGAGGCGCCCAACCTTTGTCCTGATCACCAAGCGGTACTCCAAAATGAGCAAGGTAAATTTTTTTGATAAAACTATTGATGTTATGTCTTTGAGGTGGTAAAGTAAAACAACCACAGATATAACAAAAAATATTTGGGTCATTACAGCATTTTCTTCGCTTGGAAGTAACAAACATGTTAAGACCTTAACGTAAGATGAAACTGAACAAAAGCTTTAAAAATACTGAACTGTAAATATTACTAAACCTGTAACATATTAACAAACACTCCTGTTTAGAAACTATTGCTGTTACAAACAAACATATGTTTCAGAAGAACAACATTTCTTAACCTTACTACCTTGTCTGCAAAGTGCAATTTTTGTAACTTTACGGCTAGTTGTAGTATCCAACATCAAAATAAGAAGTCGAGTTTTTCACGACTTTTTGGCGCCATAAACAATATTATGGCCTTTTTTCCCATTTCGCAAAACTGGTTTAAAAACTATGCTTTTGAAGTTGCTTTTGTGCTTGATTAATGGCATCAAACATCTGAGCAAGTGAGCAACTTTCACACAATGCAGCACTACAAAACATGAAAATTGCACAAAAACGTGATGTGAAAGAGAAAATCTGAGCTCAGATTTGGATTCAGCACCCAACGTTACCCTAACTCCGTTCTCAAAGTCCATGCAAGAAAAAAAAAATTTTTGTTGACCAGTGTAAGCAATATAGGGGTACGGCAAAAATAGCAGCAATTGACTCTAATTTTGGTACTGGCAGTTCTTTAATCGGTGCCAATCTATATTATCCTAAGATAAACCAACAATTAATAAAGCCTATTTATAATTTGTATCAGTTATGGTAAGATTACGCGTCGTACGCAAACGGCTAAGTTGTAAAACTCAATGCTAACAGTTAATAGTTAGATAACACATGGAGGAATTCTTAGTTCACTAAATAACATAATTTTATAAAGCAGCGAGACCAACGGATGCATACGTTTTCATTGACACTGCTATCCTAGTTAGCCCTCCGTCTTTACAATTTTTGAAGCAGCCATTTCACTTCTAAACTTACCAGTATTACAAATCCGGTATAATAAATTTACCAGTATTTCAAAGATTTTGATCTCTCTAATTTAGAAGGGGCTTCCAACAACTTCTTATTTTCAGAAATGCACTAATTCAAGTGAAATTCTTGCTTAAAGAAAAAATCTGTCAGTTCTTGTTCAATGGTGACAAAGCTTTCTTAACTGGCTCGTAAACGCTATCAAGCCAGCGAAGCTATTTACAAAAAAAAATAGCGATTTTTAACCACAGCAAGTGTTCAAAGCAAAAGAAAAATTATCACTAAAGGTTTTCTCTCTTTTTTCATCAAAATACGTGACGACTCGGTGTTATTAAGATCGTCAACATCCGGAAACCTTCAATAAATTGCAAACGGCAAACGCGACCCACAACAATATCCGTTAGACGGCGCTAAATATTGCTATTTTTTGCATACGCTGTCCTAACACACTAACAAAAACTGTTTCTTCGCACTTTGTTTCTACTTTGTTTCTATTTCTATTCGATACATTCTGTGTGGTATTTTGACGCAACCAATAATTTTTGCTCCATTTACATCGGAGAAAGTTAATGAAGACAAATTGACCAATTGCACTTGCCCCCTGCTCCATCGGCTTGTACTGCTACAACTAACAGCATTCAAGATTCATGCAAACAAGTTACAACGTTTAAAATTGACTTACATTATTGCAAGGTTAAGCTGGTAGTACATTTTAACGTAAAAAACGCTTAATAAATATTAATGCTATGCAAGCAACTACATCAAAATATATAAAAAAGTATATTATTGGGGCATTTTTTAGAAGATAAACAATTTTTCACTAAAAAAGAAGAACATTTGCTCCAAAAAGACAACAAATAAACCAAAAATTTAATATTTTTTCTGAGTAGATTACAGTTTGGCGACAAAACTTGAAAAACGAAAATCAAGAAGCTGTCTGTGGCTAAGAATATCCCCTCCCTTGAAATGTTTAGTATACAATTTAGATGCAGAAGGTTTTGTTTAAAGAAAGCTTTATAAGTTATTTCCAAGGATGTTGTGTGATAAGTAAACAATAAAAAATTTAAGAAAAAAAACAAAAAAAATCAATTGATCCATATTTTATTTTATAATCCTAGATAGAATATTGAGCATACAATAACTTTTGTTGTTTTTTTAACATAAACTTTTAATTTACAAATAATTTTTTTGAATCAATATCTTGCTATAAACAAAATTTGTATTCGATATAAATTATAAATTCAAGTAAAAACGTTTGAACAAACCACTGAAAGACAGTAAAATTGCATGTAGTTATTTGCCGTACACAAACAACTGAAACAATTTCGCACTGTCTTTTAACCGTTTAATTTTAACTTTTTTTTTTGATTTCTTTTATTATAAATTTTTAGTTTACTTTCGCTTTTAAATAATTTAATAAAACTAAAATTGGCTTTATAATTCTATTTACTTTAACTTATTCGTCACAATGTAAATCATTCATGCATAAATAATTAGTTTTCTTTGTTTTGACCCATTATTGTTAATTTTATTTAAGTTTAAGTTTTTCTTGAAAAGGGCTTAAGAAGCCGAACGCGTTTAAAAATAAAAGTTTTATGAATTTAGTTGTGCTGCTGAGTATCGCTACAATATTTTTTTGAAAATACTGAAAAATGCCAACAAGTTTGTGGTTTCTGCATCAAACTAAAATTGATAATTTCACCTTAAATTTGTTACGATAGCTTAAAAGTACATTTTGGGACCCCATTTGTAGTCGGAACTTACAATTTAAGAAGCTTTGATCTCGTCTAAATAGATTCAGATTAAGTAATAATTAATTATTATTACTACAGGGTGGTCGTTAGAAATTTTACTACAGGGTGGTATATTACTACGGGGTGGTCGTTAGAAAAGTTCGGGAAACTTGAGGCTGTCAATTGTATTGCGCTTAATAGGTTGTAAATTTAATTGCTTAAATTTTATTTTGATTAAATTCTATTGCGTCTGGCTAAATCATTTTTTCAATTTTGATACCCACATTATGGATGGAGGTAGCGGAAAATAACTTTCAGACGTTCAAAGGCAGGTTATTATTCTTTTTAAAAGTGAAAATCTGACTTGGGTACTTGAAGACTGACCATAACTTTTTGATGATTACAAAGCATCAGTTTGACAGTGTTGTTGCAACTTGGAAACAAGAAGGTCCTGAAGCAGTTGCTACTCGCCAAAAAGGATCGGGTCCAAAAAAACAAATTTTAGATTAAGTATATGCCACAGTAAAAGATATGATTGATGAAATACGTGCCACGCCTGTGAAATGTAGTGCAACGAAGAGAAGTCATTTCAGTCAACGAGAAATTGCTCGACATGTTTGAAATTCTCAAAGAAAGTAAGCTGAAATGATCTGAAACGTGATTGTATCATAATACTACTCTTTAAAAAACTTTATAAAAGTTATTCTTTTTAAAAATAAATCTCCGTTTGATAAATTTCTCGGTTTCCTAGCGACCACCCTATATAAATATTATTAATATTTTAAGATCTCTTTATTCTCCTAACTCACAGAAAAGCATTGAAGGCCCTATACTTGGGCCAAATCTCAAACAATTAAGCCAACCCATTTTTCGAAGTTAGCAAGTTAGCAAGATATTGCTACCCACTTAAAATACGTATTTTGGTTTTTTCAGTTTCTTTTTAGAAACTTCGGAAAATTAGAGCCGATTGCTGAAACCGCCATCCAGAAAAAATTGTTGTAAAAAAGTGTCTATTTTATACTGTAAACACAAGAAATGACGCAATTAGTTTAGAACCGCAATCGTGTTGATCATGTAAGCCATCAATACAAAGCTTTTAACATCAAGTTTCATGTATTTTCAACTTGCTTGCATTCAAAGATTAGTTTAAAGTTAGTAAATCTAAACGAATTTCCAAAAATTTTCTTTTTTTAGGAATCCCGGAATTGGTTTAGATTTTTTCCGTTTTTCCGTTTTTTTTTTAAACCGGGAAATCCGAACGTTACTGATAGCAAATCCCATTACCTGCTTTCGCTGCATCAATCAGACGTTTATATAAATTGTTGTATTTTATTAGCACATTGATATTTACATGTTCAGTTTGCCTAAATCGTTCCTTATACGTGTTTTGTAAATTTTTAATAAAAAAGTATTGAATTTGTAAATTAATTAGATTTGCTATTAAAAAATTTTTGTTTTATTTGGTTTGATAAAAGTTGAGGTAAATACTTTTTTACTACTTTTATTTAAAATTCAATTTCTTTTCTACTCATTTCATGAGTTTTTTTGAAAAGTTTAATAGTATTTATTAACAAAAGCATTTGTGTTATTTATTCATTTTTGCTTCGTAATTTTTTGATTTAATCGCAGTGTATTGAAACCTTTTTTTGATTAATTGTGGTATTGTCACACTTCATTCATAATTTTAATCGTAACGATTTAATTTATCCCCGTCATAGTAATTCGTAGTGTTATTATAAGAGAAATAATTGCGTCTCTTTCAGCGCTGCCGTAATATTATCCGATTCGCTCTATTGCTCGATATATTTATCTTCTTTTCTCTTTTTTCTCTTTATATTGACGTAATGTGTTTTTTAGACCAACGTCATTGTACTAGAAGGTTCGCGTATATGCCACTTGATTCGAGCTTAACGATCTCTCCAGGGGGTTCTGCTTAAGTCTCGAATTTACGAGAAAGTTTACATCACGTGATTTTGGTTTCTACAGTATATAAAGCCGATGCGTAGCGAATTATTAAGATGAGATGTGATTTTGAGACGACTCGAGTGGAAGTAATTTGGTTGGGCGCGGAAGGCCCGTTAGTTTTTGTATTGGTCGTCGAGTGTTGAATTTATTTTGTGCCAGTGGTTGGCAGTTGTATTCTACAGAGGTAGAATTATTTGTGTTGATTGAATCAAGCTATAGCGTTGGTTTCGCTTTGCAGTTTGACAAAGCGTGAAATAGAAGTTTGGTCGGACGTGATTTTTGTAATATATTCGTTGTTATTAGAGATGGTGGTCTCTGTTTGTTGTGAAGAAGAGTCTTCAACGAAATCAATCCGAGCTTTCGTTAAATCAACTGTATAAACTGTCAGGCTCATAGAAAGACTACTTCTTAAGCTGGAATAAAATAAAATTTAGACACAGCTTTGTTTCAGCGCAGGTATTCGGGTTACCTAGCTCAACTGGTCCTTTGGGATTCCCGAACAAAGTTTGTGACAGTTATGTTGATGTATTGTTGCATTTATCCTTTATATTTTTTTTGACTTGTTTATACAAACAGCAAAAAGCAAAACTACTTTTTTTTACCACACTACTGTTGCTTTTTTAGCCCACTAATCGCATATTAACAACCTATAATTTTGTTTGCGGTATACCAGGTTACCAAAAAGCAAAAACGTAGTGCAAAAAAATTAACATTGCAATTATATATTTTAATGAATGTGGCCAGTGGCGAATAGAGAATTTTTGAAAGGGGAGGGGGCCATACGAGCATAATCAAATATACTTAATAAAAAAATTTTTAAGTTATAGCTTAAGAAAAAAACGCAAACTATTATTCCAAGAAAATAGGTCGGTCAAATGAATATATGGTAGTTGCCATGTTTAACCAACAATTGAAGCAAGTTCATACTGATTCTAAAGCATTCAATATTATAATAGAAACAAATATAAAAAAAGCAACTTTCAAAACATTTATACGTTTGATATATGGGTTGATGGTATTTTTAATAAAAAAGTTAATAGTAATTTATAACAAAAAATAAGTTTAATTGATTGTATTTGGTCTAATCTTCATTATAACTTTTTTCAAAGAGTAAAAGCTATTCTTCCAGTTGAACCAAACTACACCATTTTCTTCAATTTTTCCACCATTATAATACTTTCCATTCAAGTTGGAAAAATGACAACTTTTGTACCACCAAGCTCCGCCAAATTGAACCGCACAATTACCACTACCTTTATCGTTATCCCGATCCTGTGTTGTAAATTGCTGATTGCTGTGCTCAGTTAAAGCGTCATCTGAAATTCAATAAAATCATCGCATAATTATCATGTAGATATCGTAATTTCCTGTCTAGAAAAACAGGAATAGAAGAATTTATTGGATAGAATAGAAGAATTTCTGCGTTTGAAAAATTTTTCTTATGTATAAACGAAAGTTTTGCAGAATATTTGTTTAATTTAATTACATTAAACTTTGTTGCTTTTTTTACTACAAAATTTATTAATAAGTCTTTTAATACTTTTGCGCTAACTTATTACGCATGCACGTTAGTTTATTTGTTTTTTTTATTAAAAACTTCGCTTAAAAAAAAATAACTTGTTTGCTCAATATCCTGCAGTTGAGTTTAACAAGTCAGCAACCAATATATGAAACAAGATATAACTGTAAACTATAAGCAACATAGCGAGATAATAAAACACAAAGAAATTTTATGGAGTGTCTAAGACCAATGTAAAATGATAAGGGTATTACTTAAACTTTGGTCACGTGAATTAAAGTCGCTGTTAATTAGTTGTTTACAAACACTTCACCACCTGGCGACAAACTTACGTTTATTCTAAACTCATAATATTTAAAAAAAAAGTACTGTATAATTAGCACAATCTTTATAATGTTAAAATAATAAAAAAAATTATTGCCTTTTTTTGAAGTAAGCTTGTTTAAAGAATTACCTTTTAATATTTATTTGAGCAATCTACCTTTTATCGAAAGTTACTTGAATATTTATTATCTTCAAAAAGAAATTTATAAAGTTGTGGATCTTTCAAAGATAAGTAAGTTAAAAATTATAAAAGATTAAAAATTTATCCATCGAAAGCAGTACAATAAAAAATTTTGATTTAAAGACTTGATTGAGATTTCGAGAATTCAAAACAAAAAGTGAAAACGTAAGCAATAGAGTTATCCGAAAACCAACTATTTATTTATTATTTTCGCACACTTTTGGTTAATCATATGTATTGCCCATATTTAATTTATGCTTGGAATTTAAAAATTCAAGTGGTGAAAGGCACTCTCTAATTTTGGAATTTTTAAAAATGTGTTAAAAATTTAATTTTTGATTTTCCTGTAAAATAATTAGCCTCGAATTTTTTGCTAATTTTTCAAATGTTATTTGATTAAAAGATTATAAGCTTAATGTGGTTAGTTTATTTCAATAAAAAAAACGTCAGGAAGACTTTGAAGTTTTTCCAAACCACTTACTTTTACTTCTGTAATAGCATGAAAAATGAAATAGCAAAAGTAAATGGTCAAATCAAATCCTTAATGCAGCTAATTAAAAAAATCGTAAAAATTTCTAATTTTTAAAAACAAAAGAGTTAAGACAAATAATGTCAAACAAATGTAGATACTTGAAATATTTTTTTTTAAATTCCAAGTTTTGATGATTAAGGTTTTGCATTTGTATTTGATTGTACCGATTTAAAAAAAAAAAACTTCTTGACTTAATTCAGTTTCATTATTTTGCTATAACAAAAATGAGCATAAATAGTTTGTAAAAAACAGGGCCTAGTTATTTTTATTAAACAAATTAAGTTACTTGCTGTTCCACAGTAATTTTTTACCGTTAGCGTGTAGTTCGATTCAAAGTTTCCAATTCGAAATTTTCTAAAACCAAACATATTTTTCTTACTTAAGTCTACTTGTAAGTAAATTTAAACAATTTATAATTCTATTCAGGTACATAGAGTAGAAAAAAGTTGAAAACAAAGTTTTAAATTAAATATTTTTATCAATAGCAAGTTTATGATAATGCATTAAATACAAGTATTTTTGCATTACAAAATAGTAATTTCAATAAAGAGAAAATACTTGTTTAACTCTTTCAAGACTCCTGGGACATACAGTATATGTCCCGCTAAACAGCAAATGCTGTCTTGAAAGGGTTAAATTAAAAAATATATTTAATAATTTTTACTTAATTCACTTGTTATCCTATAATGTTATTAAAGTCGCTGCACAAAGTTGAAGTCGAATACTATTTAAATTTTGACCAATTAAAAGTTACATATTGAAACTTCAAACAGGAACAGTATATTCCATTCGATAAAATTTTTTCTTAATCAATGTTTCATCCCATTAATAAGTTATATGTTCTTTTGCTCAACTGAAACTTAGCTGTAGATTTCAAAAACTTGTACGTATAAAAAATATAGTTTACTGTATATAATAGAGTTAAGTTTCTTTACATGAATTTTTTGCCCCGCATTGCATGCACTCTTACAAATAAGAAAATGGATATCTTAAAGAAAAATTGCATAAGCTAATTAGGTTTAGTCTAAGGACTATCAAATATTGATAATGAAACAATCATAAATTTGAAAAAAAATTAGCTTATGCAATTTTTTCAAAGATAGCCATTTTCTGGTTTGTAAGAGTGCGTTACACGTGGAGTCAGAAATTAATGTAAAGAACATCATGGTTGGTAGTTTTGTGGGGTAGAATTTCTTTAGGAAGATTTTGGGGTGAAAGTTTTGGGAAAAAATAACATGGGTAAAACTTACATAGAACTTTTTAATCAGGTTTAAAACTGGTTTGCAGTTGCAGTAATATTTACGTGTAAGTAAAAAAAAAAAAAAACCATTAAGAAATACTAATTTAAATCTTGTTGAACATACTTGTACAAAGCATAAGCAGTGCTGCCATTCCAATCTTCCATGTCAACACGTAGTTGGTAAGCCTTTGAATGAGTAATGTTGTGTAAAATATCTAAGCCTAAAACAAATTAATTAGAATAAACAATCTACACTGAAGCAACGTTGCAAGTATGAATAAAAAGTTTAAAAACAAACTTCGTTATCACAACAAAGTTGATATCAAACTACATTGCATATAATTAAGCGTTAATGGCAATTTAAAAGAGATCATGTAAGTGTTTCTTTTTGTATAAACTGGTAACCTGTTAGGATCAGCTACAAGACAAAAATGGTGAAAAATTTGTTATTTCTCTACTCTAAGCTGCTAAACTAATCAATTTTCTTTATAAACTGTAATGGTGTTGAACCAACCTTAAATCACATCATCTAAAACCCTCAGACCTCCAAAAATTTTGGTACTTTGACACACAAAAACATCTGGTTGGTTTAATAATTCACACTTGAATTTCTATAAAAAAGCGAAGCTCTTTTTCGCACAAACAAATAATTATACCTCGCATATTGCCCGGGTTGTCTAGAGCAGAAATTCTTGAATATTTTATAATATTTTATCTATTCATCACAAAACATAACAAGGATTTCCCCAATTTAGAATCACTGTAAAACAAATCTAAAAGTCCAAATCTAATGTTACCACTAAATAAACCAGTTCTTTAGAATTGGAATCTTTATTTAATAAATTTTGTTGATAGTTAAATTTATAATTTCTTTTTATAGGTAGTTTAACTAAAGATAAGTCGCGAAGTATTTCAAGTTTAACTACTTTTACTCTTGCTGCGAATGTTTTTCCCTCAAAAGTCAAAACAACAGTTTAAGAGCGGGTTTTCAAGTAGCTATATTAGAAATAAAACTAAAGCGTACAAGGATTTTAAAAAGACACTGTATTCTATTTAAATTTGTTGAGTCATCTATTTGTTTCATTTAAATAGATTGGCACAAACAGGTGGTTAGATCCCAGTCTCTCGTTTGCTGAGCAACAGGTGTAAATTTTTTTCAAATTATACTTCCTAGTTTTATCAATTCTAAAAATAAACCAATTTTAATACTGAACAATTAAAACTAGCACTTTCATCATCATCATCATCATCATCATCATCATCATCATTATCATTATTATTTTTTCAGTTTGCTCAATTGGATAAATTAGTAGTTAGCTTAACCGTCTATCGCCCAACTCAACAAATTTGTCACGTTTCAAATTTTTGTATTTTATTTTGGTTTAAAAAAATTTTTTTTTTGATTGACTTTATCATCAGATGTGATACAACTCTTAATTTATCGTTTTATTTGGAAAGCCAAATAAATTTCAATCAGTGTGATTTTTTAACCAAACTATTAATACCTTTTCATTTTTTTTATTTTTTTTACGTCGCAGAAAAGAAATTTTGTATCGTGTTTGATCAGAGTTGAAAAATAATAAGAAAGCTAGTAAATTTTTTTATTGTAGTTTATTATCCAATTATTTATTATCCTTGTTAGGTTTTTTGACTGAGCTTTTCATTGTTTATTTAGGCATAGGCTTCCAAACGTACCAGATTTGTGCATCTGGTTAATTAACGACTACACACTTGACACTATGTATATTTTCATATACAAATTTCAATCTGCTAACGATATCAAAATGAAGCAATAGAGAATAAAACTAAATTATTTAAGTGTTAGATTTGTCTGACAGTAAAACTTGACTTTAATATGCTGTGCGAAAAGATAAAACAGGGCGGTCTAAGTTCTTCTGGTCCTAGTTCTGTATAATACATGGCGCCCAAGTTTTTGCACTTTTAAAATTGTTTAAGCTTGCGGGCTTGAGCCAATTAGAAATTGTTCAAAATCATGGTGTTCTCTTATAAGAAAAGGTCTTCAATTAAAATCGTTCGCAAATGTTTAAAATTTCCGGACGGTATGGCAATCCTAGACTCTGTCCCATAATCTCGCCATACCTTGTTATAGAAGGTTGCCGCTGCCCGCGATCGACAAGACTTGAATTGTGTTAAATTGTTCACCGGGAACAAAAAATTACGTCGCGGGCCGCGGTTTGGACCACCCTGATATAGAACTTTTTCCAAAATACAAGGTAATAAAAGGCTGCTGCAAACTGCCAGATTGAAAAATTAACTCTCATTTGTTTTTTCGTCCAAAAACAAGTGATCTCTCCGTAAAAAAAAGTTTTCATTTTAGGGGGCCCGGTGCGGCCGCTCGGTTCACTCTGTACTACAGACATCACTTTTGACGGGCATTACTCAATTAGCTAGTGCCTATTTTAAATTCAACAGCTTTTGCTAAAATACAATTAATACAGATATTGAAATATGACTCGCTAGAAAGTACCAAATTCTTTAATAAAACCAACATTTTAGTCAATTTAGTTGCTTAATTGACCACTGTTACAAATTTGTAGCGTTTAAAACAATGAGGGGTTTAAAGATTTTTTTTAAAGTTTTGTTTCATTAGCATTTCTAATGCAATTTCAACTGCCAAAACACACTAAATAAATTTTTTTCATTCAAAACCTAAAAGCGGGAGATAGAGGATTAAGAAAATAAAAGTAAATAATTGTAAATCAAATTTCAACAGAACAACGCGTTTTTAAAAAATGTTAAAATAATTTATAATAGCAGTAACTTTTTAACCAGTCAAAGTGACGATTTTAATAAATTTATCTACAATTGTGACGTTACAAAAATCAACGATCATAGCTTTCATAATAAAAGCTGTTTGATTTTATTGTTTACCATATACAATTAATGGTTTTAAAAATTTTGAAATACATTGTTCATTTAGAATTTTAGAAATACGATCCCATATTTTATGCGACCATAACGCACTTTTAACACTAAAAATCCGAAGTTTTTTCACAAAATAAAAAGACTGAATGGGTCATTTTTGACCCAAATTAACATCTTACGTTATTTTTTTCATATTACATAACAAAATTTTTGGATATTTTTAATAAGTCAAATTAAAAAAATCATAAGCATTTAAATGCAATTTGAACACATTACAATTTATTTTTTGCTTTGCGTGCAATCTACAACAGATTTTCGCGTGCAAGCGACAACAAACAATCAAAAATCTGCATTCTATACAGGAGTTATTAGATTTATAAGTACAATTTTTATTTGGCAAAGTTTCGCTTTAAATTTCTTGGTGTATTTTTAGAATCAGAAATACAGATCTTTTAACATTGTGGGTTTAAAAGAAGTTTAGGTTCGACAGCTTTGTTAAAATTACGTAGTTTTTTGATTAAATATACAGTAGGAATTTCCTTTTTGAGATAATAATTTTATAGTTTTTTTATATAAAACCAAAGCATTTATGCAAGCACAATCAATGATTGTGAAAAAACATGCAATTGACCATCTTCTGGCTGCTGATTTGCATGTATGAATTCGAGATCTAATGCATTACATTAGCTTCAGTTTTGCTTTAGTAATCAACTGTTGGGAGGAGTTTTTTCTTTTGATTTTTATCAACAAAGAACTTTTTATGCATGGAACTTAAAATATAAATTATTTTGTTCTTCTTGAATTTGTACATTGTAAGTGAACAATCTGATTGAGAAAAAAATATTTCCGAGGAAAAAAAGAGGGATTCCTTTCATTGCGGATTGTACATTATGTATTTCTATTGTTTGCATTCTTACACTTCCTACAATAGCTGTTTTTTCCAGCTTTAGAGTTTCAGCTAATTTGATATTAGTAAAACAATTATCTGTAGTAACATTGCATCCTTATTTGAAATAGGGTATATTAGTTAAAAGAAAATTTTCCTTTTTTCAGAGATGAATCCCTTCCTAGATAAGGTTTACATTGCAGAAATAGTTTGATTTTGAATCTACTATTAATAATAGCCAAAATTTGATGCCAAACTTTTTGCTTTATTTGGCATGTATTGGATAAATGGACAACGACTTTTTATTTATTGGTATAACACATCTTTTTCAAACAATTACTAAATTTCGCAAATAATACGTATACTGTATTAATACAGTATTTATATCCAATCGAAGAAAAGTCACTTAATTTTGTTGAAAAGGTTTTTTAGTTATTGAATGAAATGAAATTACAATCGGAAATGGTTTAAAACCGACCCTTGGGGATTTTAGCGTAAAATATTTGAAACCTTGTTTTCTAGAACGTTTCTTTTCACTTACCTAACCAAAATTCACCTTCCTTGTTCCCGAATCCTTGTTGATAATCGCTCCAATTCCGATAAAAATCCACACTTCCGTTAATACGTCGTTGAATCACCTACAAGTAAAAAATAGAAAAGAATAATTTAATTTATAGTTGTAAGTAGCAATAGTTCAGTTGGTCCATACAAGCCATTTATTTTCAGAATTGACTTCACAATAAACTTGAATTAGTTTGTCATTGATTTGGACTTGGTATGTTTTATTTTCTGTTGCATTTTGGAAAATTTCTGTACGAGGTACTGCAATAAAAATTTTAAGTTTTGTTACGGGATTTTTTTTGCTTGAGCTGAATTATTTAGCACACCTGTAAAAATTTTTTAATTTTTTTATGCATATTTTGGTCATTTATTATAAATCTCTGGTAAAATTGCAAATATTTTTAAAATTTTGTTACATTTTTGGTAGTTACAACTAGGCCTACATTTAAAGTTTTTATAAGCATATACCGGTGATATTTAAAATTCTTTTTTCTAATTGAAAAAATATAACAGTAAAATTTAATTAAATAACTAAGAATAAAAAGTAAAAAATGTTAAATCTATTCTAAAAAATTTTTTCAAGACTGACCAGGTAATAACAAAAAATTTTTTACTCAGCAATGTTTTAAAGTTTATGAAATGTTGTGTTTATACAAATGTTTTAGTTACTTAGCGTAAGTCTGTTCAATCTTAAATCCGGTATAAATTAGTTTATGTTTTAAAATTGATATAATTTTGTCTTTTAGTATTTTTTCCATTTTAGTTAGATAAACAATTTTGTGCAACACCTTGACCTTTATCAGAATTGCATAAAACAATCAAGTTATCATTTTAAGATTATCAAGCGCATTTTCAATTGTTTATGTTTGCCTCAAGTTCAAACTTTTTGTAAAAAATTAATTATTGCTAAAATTCAAAGTGGTAAAAATTGCTAAAATTCAAAGTGGTCACTTTTTAATTGGAAAAAAGCAATTATATAACTTTACCGGATCGGTCGCGGCCCGGGTTACCAACTAAGCAGCTAGCTCTAACATAGAACCCATATCGATGATATACGCTCAAAAAATTTTGAAAAGTATATCCCAAAAAGAAAAATATTCATATCACAATAGACATCAAAACAAATTTCTTAGCCTTGGATGAAATGTTTTAAATGCAACTACAACAAATTTTATAATTGGAAATCTTTCTCATCGGCTTTAACAGAAATTGAAATTAAAATATTAAATAAAGATCAAAAACTTTGCATCTTTATTTCGTATCTTAATATTCTTAATGTTCAAACTGTATTCAAAAATCTACATATGTGGTAAAGTACGAGTTTCTTTAAAATCAAACCAAAGAACAAAATTTAAAAGAATTTTATTTCATTTATAAAGCAAATATAAATCTGCTTACTTCTATTTAAAGAAAAACAATTGTCAGGATTATTGCGCTTGATAATCTTAAAAATAATAAATCTATTGTTATATGCGATCTTGATAAAGGTGAAGGTGTTGCACTTTTAGACGAAATTGATTATCTAAATCAAAAAAAAAAAAATACAAGAAGACACAACTGTTTTCAAGCCAATGAAAATAAGTTAAGTTATGTACGTACTTAAAACGTTAAAACTGATAACTAAAGTTCGAAATAAAACATCAAAACTAATAAAATAATAATTGGCTTTTATATTTTAAAATTACTAAAACGTTCCAGCAATCATGATACAAAGAGATAATTTTATATTTTTGGAATATTTTTGGGACACGATAGCCGATAGGTTCGTGGCCCAATCGTCTGGTAATGCAACTACCTTGAGGTGGTATACTGCTGGATCGATCACGTTCTATTAGCTATTGTTTATTTAAACTTGGTTAAAAACTCAGACTTTTGTGACAAAGGCAAAGATAATTAAAACTGGGCTGATTATGTGGATTAAAAATCCATGCATTTTACAAAGTATGACTGTTTTATATATGACGTTATGCTGAAAGTTGTTTGCTTATTTTTGGGGTCGTCTTAATTTCTGGTTGTAAATTGTTAAGTAACTTTTTTACAAAATTCATCAAATTCGACATTGAGTATTTGTAAAATAATTATTCAAAGCAATTTAAAGACACAAATTTTTCAACCAGCTTGTTTTCGATGAGCACAACTCATTTCTTTTTGAAGATTCTTAAGCAGGTCCTCAACTGCAGATTGAATTTGTGTTACCAATTGTTGTCGACAGTTTTCTTTAAGATTGACTTGTTCAGCTGTTGAGTGTTGAACAAAAACTGTGTTAGCAGAATAATAAATGGAAACTAAAATACATAAAATTATCCAATCCATTTTCACGTAAGCGAATATTTTTACTTTTCTTATGAACGAAACTCTAAAAAAGATGTTTACTTCAAGAAAAAACTAAAAAATTTATCATTGTGTTTTTTTCCTATTGGTTGATTGTTTTACAAAAATTAATTAATAACTGATGGGATAGAATTTATTCAATAAAAACATAGGATTTCTAATTTTAGAAATTTTTTTTTTCTTGCTTAGTGAATTTTTTTTGAGTTTTAGAGCAATTATTTTTATAACGTCTTTTATCAGACCTAATTTTGCTATCATATTTGATGTATTTGTACAACTACTATAAAATTGATATTACAACAAAGATATTAAATATCTATACTATTACTTTAAATTTTTTGTAAATTCTAATCGTAAACCGAATGCTTGATTGACTCAGTTTATCAATTAAAAACATAACAGAAAATATCAACGACTTTCGAATAAAAACATAATGAATAATTGTTTTATTTTATTTTGGGATAGAATAAATAAACGCAATGAAAATCTTCTTCTTCTTCTTTCGGCTTCTCCCTACTCGGGGTCGCCACAGCGCGACAGTAATCTCCATTTCACTCGGTCTACTTCGTCTCCTTCCCTAGCTCCAACCCTTTCCATGTCTTCTCTCACCAAATCCATCCACCTTCTCCTTGGCCTTCCTCTTTTCCTTCTTCCTGGCACTGCCATCTCCATCATCCTTTTCCCCACGTAGTCTTCTTCTCTCCTTTTTACGTGTCCATACCAACGTAGCCTCACATTCCGAAGTTTTTCTCCCAGCTTTGCAATTTTTGCAGTCCCTCTCACATATTCGTTTCTTATCTTGTCCTTTCTTGTCACTCCCAGTGCCCATCTCACCATTTTCAACTCTGCAACTTCCATTTTTCCCATTTGTCGTTCAGTCACTGCCACCGTTTCCATTCCATAAAGCATGGCTGGTCTAACAACACTCTTGTATATTTTACCCTTAACCTTTGCTGATAACTTCCTGTCGCACAGAACTCCAGATACCTTCCTCCAACTCATCCATCCTGCTTGGATCCTTCTCCTTACTTCTTCTTCACATCTTCCATCATTACTAACTGTTGACCCCAGGTATTTGAAGTTTTTGGCTTTCTTTACCTTTTCTTCTTGCAACTTCAACTCTTTTCCATCATCCACACCCCCAACCCTCAAATATTCTGTCTTACTCCGGCTCACTTTCAGGCCTCTTCTCTCCAGTGCATTTCTCCAAATCTCCAGGTCCTCCTCTAGCTCCCTATGATTTTGTCTACACAGAACTATGTCGTCTGCAAACAGCATATCCCATGGTGCGTCCTTCCGATGTCCTCCGTCAGCCTGTCCATAATGATGGCAAAAAGAAATGGGCTGAGTGCTGAACCTTGGTGGAGTCCAACACCTACCTTAAATTCTTCAGTCAACCCTGCTGCACTTCTCACAGTTGTTGTTGCTCCGTCGTACATATCCTGGATAATCCTTATGTAGCACTCTGATGTTTCAGCTAACCGCAAGCATTCCCACAGTTCCTCTCTGGGTACCCTGTCGTATGCTTTCTCCAGGTCAATAAAGCCACAGTGCACTTCCTTCTGCCCTTCAGTCCATTTTTCCAACAGCATCCTTAGACAAAAGATTGCATCGGTGGTACTCCTTCCTGGCATGAACCCAAATTGTTGCTCAGCAATTGTCACCTCCTTCCTTATCCTTGCTTCTATTATCCTCTCCCACAATTTCATAGTGTGGCTCATCAACTTGATCCCCCGGTAGTTTCCACATTCTTTGATGTCTCCTTTACCTTTGTACAAAGGTACAAGCACGCTCCTCCTCCATTCATCTGGCATCTTCTCTCCTCGCAAGAGTCTGTTGAAAAACTTCACTAAAAACTCCACACCTTTATTGCCTAGAGCAATCCATGCTTCCACTGGTATGTCATCAGGTCCTTGAGCCTTTCCCTTCTTCATCCTCCTCAACCCAGTCCTGACTTCTTCTCCAGAGATATCTTCCACGTCCCTTTCTCTCTCTTCTGTTCTCGTTTCTCTTCTTTCTCTAGGGTTTTCATGGTTGAGTAAGTTGTCGAAATACTCCTTCCATCTCTGTTTCACTTTCTCTTCTTCCATCAGAATCTCCCCAGTTTTACTCTTGATTACTCTTACTTGTTGAACATCCTTGCTTTGTCTGTTTTTCTGCTTTGCTATTTTGAACACCTCATTTTCCCCCTCCTTTGTTTCCAGTTTTTCGTACAGTTCCTCATATGCCTTGTTTCTTGCCTTTGCCACTTCTCTCTTAGCTTGCTTTATTGCAGTTTTATAGGCCAACTTGCTTGCATCATCTCTGATGGTATCCCATGCCTTTTTAGCTTTTTTCTTATCCTTTAGCTTCTCTTGTACTTCCTGGTTCCACCACCACGTTTCCTGTCTACCTGCCGTGCTAACTTTTCCTGATGTTTCACCCAGTTCCTTTCTGGCAATGCTCCATATCATTTCAGCTATTGTTTGCCAGTCTTCTGTCCACTAAGTATTCCGCTTTCGATCACATCCATTTTGAATTTACTGTTCACTTTCGAGTCCTTTAATTTCCACCATTTTATTCTCTTCACTAATTTTGGTGCTTTCCTCCACTTTGTCCAGATGATTATCGCACTGACCACTATTCTGTGCTGTTTTGCTACACTTTCACCTACAACAACTTTTGTATCCACCACCTCCTTGATTCTTTGTCTTCTCACCATGATATAATCCACCTGCGAACTGCGTCCGCCACTGCTGTAGGTGACTCTATGTGCCGGTTTCTTTACAAAATATGTGTTGGTGATCGCTAGTTCCCTTCTCTTAGCAAAATCCACCACTGCTTGTCCTTCATTATTTCTTTTCCCTAATTCGTGTCTGCCCATGCATTCTTCATCACCATTATTCCCTTCTCCTACGTGCCCATTCAGGTCTGCTCCCACCACAATTCTTTCATTCCTTGGTATCTTTTCCACTGTCTCATCTAGGTCCAGCCAGAATGTTTCCTTTTCTTCACGTATGCACCCCACCTGTGGCGCATATGCACTGATGACATTCAACATAACACCATCAAGCTCCATCTTCAAGCATATTATCCTTTCTGATACCCTCCATAATTCCACTACCCTGTCCACATGTTCCTTTTTCAATATGATTCCTACACCATTCTTTTTGTTTCCACTTCCACAGTACCACATTTTATATCCACCACCTATGCATCTTGCTCTCTCCCCCTTCCAGCGAGTTTCCTGCACACACAGTATGTCCACCCCTCTTCGTTCCATAAGATCCACCACTTCTCTTCCTTTACCAGTCATGGTTCCAACATTTAATGTAGCAACCCTCAGCTTGATCTTCTTAGCTTTCTTACTCTCTTCATTTCTCTCCTTCCTTCTTCTCCACTGCTTTCCACCTCTTCTTTGCATCCAAGTAGCATATCCACCAGTAACCCTTGGTGCCCAGTCACTGGTAACGGTCGTTGTTTTCCCGGGCCTCGACCGATCCGGTATGAAGTTAGATTTTACAACGCGCATTGAAAAATATTTGGCTGTGTTTTACGCCGGATGCCCTTCCTGTCGCAACCCTCCCCATTTATCCGGGCTTGGGACCGGCACCAAGGCTGCTCTGATTTGAACAACCTTAGAGGCTGGAAATAAACGCAATGAAAAATATGATTTGTAAATCAATTAATATTATGGCAAAACTCAAATGTTTAACATGGTAAGAGAAGTTTGCGTTAGCACGGAATCGTAGCTTCAACTTATCTTGGCATGACAAGAAAAAACATAAAAAGTAGTAAGAAGCCAAATTTTAACATTTCTTTTGCTAAAGCGGTGTCTCTAAGCTTTGCATTAATACAAAGGATAAGTTGACTGAGGTTCTTTGGGAGGATTACATTGAAGGGCATATTCCCATCTTTACAAGCTGTCACTTAAATAGCTTGTCTTTTCTTCAATCAATAAATTGTGTGAAATACCAAAATTTAAGAGTTTTTTTCACTACTTTTGTAAAGCATGTTTTTTCTTTAAAGCTGAGATAAAGTCGGTTAACATGTACACGGTATTGATTTTTTAAAAATCATGAATCACTACAACAAAAAGATGGAAAAAACTGCTAGTTGCCGTCCTTCAATTAAAGTTTTAAAACAGGCTTTGTACCTTCCTATTCAATTACGTTTTTATCGTTGTCTTAGCCTTACGCTTCTATCGTGATTTCATTGTGTCCTTGGGAAAACATTTTGCGGCTTTTTTTTGCTTGAACGTATCAGTCGGCAACTCTAAATTTCTTGACTAAAATTCGACTATAGAGTTATATCGTTAAGATTAAGATTATGAATGAAGTGTGACACTTTGCAAAAGTCAAAACTTTGTGAAGGGCCAATTCAGAAAAGTTTGGCTAAATTTTTTCATTCTTCTTCAAAAATAGTATCTTTAAAATATTTTTCACACTGTTTCCTCCACCGCATTGCGCTATTTGTATAGCACAATTTTTTCATAGTAAATGTGCATTTTGCACTCGTAAAAAATTTATGGTTTTATGGAATATAGCTTCAAATTTGGTGTGGTTTTCAAGTATAAAAAAAAAAAAAACAATTTTTTTCCATGCTTTCTTCATTTCCGCGCGTATAATATAGCAGTTGTATCTTATTAGTCGAATCTCAAATCGTGGTTTTTCACAAATCGAATGATTAGTTGTTGAAATACATGCAAGTGGTGAATAATTTTAGCTATTCTTTTGTCATTAATTAACAGGTTATTGGATGCAATATTTTAATTATATTTTTTTATGCCCTTTTTTTAATGTTTTAAAAGTTGCAAGTAAAGTTATTAGAATCCGAGAAATGTTGTTGATTGTGTTATCAAACAACTGGCTTGAAAGAAGCGGTGCACATATTCTTCTCACTAAGAGTGTTTTACCACCAGCACCCCATCCCTAGACATGAGTCATTTCAACAGTGTGACGCGCGATGATAGTTTTTTGCGCAATGCTACTAGATGGTGACAAAACGTGAGCGATCTGTCCAGTTTTACCCCAAGCTAAGTAGGGATTGGACAAAACGGTAAACGTCTACCGTTGTTGTAGACCTTTAACTCACGTTTGGCTTCTCGGTTATTTAAGTGAAAGGCTGCCGTCACCGTCCTTGTGTGACTGAGCTTCAACCTCCAAGTCTGGAGATACTCTGAAAGTGTAGACATGTCTTGGCTTAAAGTCCCCTCCAAGTCCTTCCAGTTTCCAGAAGAGTGCAACAATGATAAATAATTAGCATAAGTAAAATTTCTGGAAATCATGGAAGGAAGATCGTACGTATAGATGTTAAATAGAAGGGGAGCCAAGACAGATCCTTCAGGAACGCCGTTTTTAAGACGGCGTAGCCTGCTTTGCTTGCTGTCACCGATAGTAAGTGTGAAACTTCGATTTCGACAAGCTCCATAATCATTCTGACCATGTGCTGCAAAGAAGTCTCAGCAGTTTGCAGGTAAGGCCACTGTTCCAGACAGTGTCATAAGCAGCTGTCAGATTGACAAATACGACACCGGCCTTCTTTTTAGCCTCAAAAGAATCCTTGATGTTCTGGGTTAGCAGAACAACTTGATCTATGGTTGACTTCCCGCTCGGAACCCAGCCTGCTCTTTAGGAAGCAGTGGATCGATTAATGGCTCAACTTGGGCGTAGATAAGCTTCTCGAGGATCTTGTAGGGGACACAGAGCAGAGATATCGGTCGATAACTCTTTGGGTCCCCCACAGGCTTTGTTGGTTTTGGAATCGCGACCACAAGCGCTCTTCTCCAGATCTTGGGAATTTTGAGTCGGCGCAAACAGGAAGAAAGGAAGTCACGTAACCAGGACTTCAAAGCAGCTCCAGTATGGACAATAAGCTCTAGGCAGATGGAATCAGGTCCCGAAGCTTTACCTGATTTCAAATGTTGGAGGGCAGCAGTAAATGTTTTGTGTGAAAAAGTGTCAAGAGATATTTACTGGGTCTAGTGTTGTCGCCTACGAAAGGTCAGACACTTCTTGAGACAAGTCGAGATGACTTGCGATCAACAGCCTCGTATTTCCCATTTCTAACCAGCTGAGATGCAATAGCATCGGCTGGAACAGGACAGTGACGAGGAGAGTGTCGTGACCTACCAGTAAGGTTGTTCAAAATACTCCACGCTTTTCGACTAGAGTGTGAGAAGTTAATGCTGCGAACTGCCTCGGACCATTGATCCTTCCGCTTCATGTCAAGCTTGGCAAGCAGAGCTGTAGCAGCCAAACTTGAGTCGTCTCCTTTAGGAGACAGCAGGAAGGTTTTATAGAGGGATTCACACTCTACATCCCAACACGGAATATAGTTATTTCGATACCCGCGTGGGATAGTCTTTTTGGGTGCTTTCTTAATGGTGTTACAGAAGTTCTGATAAGCCACATCCACGTCAAATGAATCAGGCGGCAATAAAGTCTTTTCAAATTTATTCGCCAAAGCAATGCAGTGACTCCAATTGGCCTTGCGGAAGTTCCGTCGCTCAACAGGCACGCTTGGCATTGACATTGCATATCACTTAGAGTGAAATAATTTTCAGTAAACTTTTTTCGTTTTTTTGCGAACTTTAGAAGATTTCACATAAGGATTGTTTTGTCAAGATATTTTGCATGCTTGATTCGAATCTTCCTTTTAATTTGGGTTGTTTCAAGTTTTTACAGTTTCATTACAAACTACGCATAGGGGTTGCCACTTCAATGTTATAATTAAATGTAAAGCAAAATTGTAAAAATTTTTCATTATTTTTTCTTTTTTGACATATCAAAATTTAATGTATATGATTTATTTTATGTTTTTAGATGAAACTTAGCTGGCTATTGGTCCATATTAAATCAATTATAATAGTTCTGTCTGTTACTGTTGACGTGATACAATTTAAAATTTGTTTGTCACCAACAACTAAGAAATCAAAATATAATCAGTACAGTTACGTTTAATCAGTGCAATAGAGCACAAAAAATTCATCACTTGCTGTGAGTAATTACTGTACATTTAATATTCTAGATTACAAACAACGGTTCCTGGATCATTTCTTAAAACGGACTTGCCTCAATAATTAAATGTCAAAGTAAATTATCTTTGTAACCACTTTATAGTAAAAGTGTTCCCCAATTTGTTTGGCGACCCCAGTTTAATCAATACAGCGCTGCTTTAGTCCACTATACAAAACTATGTTAAATCCCGTCGAACTATACACTGTATTGATTAAACATTTATAAAAGCTAAAAATACTGAAACAAAGATATGAAAGAACTACAGGATGGGGATGTTCTCAATTAAGACTTTAAAATTTATCATATATGGTCTTTCGATTTTGGATAATCGATTTTCTCAGTTAAGCTTATCACAAATATCATAATTTATTACAACAATGGCAAAATATGTAGAATTCATAAAAATCCGATCAGAGGAACTATAAGCGGTAAAATAAAGGTTGAGACTTTAAAATAAGCTTTACTCTTCTTTCATTTAAGTTTTTAGCTTCGCTTTAGCTCAACCCTTCTATCCTCATTTAAACTCATTTCTACTACAGACTTGAAATGAAGCATTATTTGCTCTTTTTATTGATCTTTTTTTGGGTAAAATGTAAGCGAGCGCTAAGCGAAGCAAAAACAATCAATACAACAAACAAAGAATACTCCATTTCACGCTCATAGTGGAAGAAAACCCTTCGTTGTGGTCGTCGTCGTCGTTTGGAAGGGCATCCACTCCAAATCACACACAAACAAGACTGGGGCCGAGAGTCTATTCTTTTACAACCCAGGTTGCTGTACTGCCCGGATCAGATGCTTGCAGTGATGTTGTTAAGCCACCATCGAGTTTCGTCATCCAAAACCATCAGTCCTTTTGTTTCATGTGGTTCCCGATGTATCATACACGCTATTTGAACGTGGTCCGCGGTTTATTTAGCGGCGCCGCACTCGCATTTTGGTGAAGAAGCGAGATTTAACATTTAACAAAACCTTAATTGTGTACAAAAAAAAAAAAACTTTTGGGCCTCTACTTCGCAGTCTGAGCAAAGTGTTTTAATTTCATATTAAATTAAATTAAAGAATTAAAAGAAAAAAATAAATTTTTTTTAACCAAATAGCAAGTTTAGGCATTTCCCAAAGCCTGTTGAGGTTATATTGCACAGTCTCTTTTACTAGTTTTAAAAACAGTAAACATTTTTATAGGTCAAATAACATCATTAACAAATTGCAATAACAAAACCTATTTGTAACACCAGCCTTCTGCTTAAATTACAACCTTTTCTCAGTATTTTTCTGACACGCTTTTAAACTGTTTAAATCATTATCGTTATCGTCATCGATGCTAATAAAAACTGCTCAATGACATAAACTTTGGTGAGTTTTGTCTGCACAACAGAAACTGATGTTTTTCAGGGTAATACCTTCTTTCGTTACTTTAATAAAAATTTTCAACACATTTTTTTTGTGTGTACAATTTAGGACATGCCAAACACATTACAAAAAAAGGATTTAGAGTTTTATCGCCTATTTATTTATATTCAAATGCAATAGTTTTATTTTATATGTTACATCTGATGGTTAATTTCTTCTACTGCCATTTTTTTGTAAATCTACCTATTCTATTGATACTTTCAACATACGCTCATTTATTAAAGAGTTAGAGAAAACTAAATAATAGCTTTTCAAAATCTACATTCTTTTCAAAATTCTGCAATAGTTTAGATTAACTAATGCTTCAACTAATTTGTTGCTCAAAGTCGTACTATTAATTAAGTATGCATGCAGATCAATTAAAATTTTTTTTTTGTAAAAGAAAGTAAACACTAAATATCAAAAGTTTAATTAATTAAATCATTTTAATATGGTTATATGAAAAACCTGAAAATACTTTTTCTTAATTCGCATAAAAAAATACTTCTATACAATATCATAAAATATTTTTGATAAAAATAGCAGAAAAACAAAATAATTAAAATAAACAAATTCAAAAAGAGTCGACAGAATATGTTAATGCTGGCAAAATTATTAAACTTTTTAAACACTTTGGTGACTGTTTAACTATGCAAAATCTTTTTTTTTTTTCAAAAATAATTAAATTTATTTTATTTTTAATAGATGATTTTTTTGAAATATCTTTTTTTTTCAAAAATGTATCAATTTATCTACGTCTCATCAAGTTATTTTTATTTATGTTTCAACTTAGATAAGAATAATCAATATTTTGTTTTAAGTTAGCGGTAACAAGTTGGAGCGTGCATCCTTTTGAATGCAATAGCAATTGCGCACCAAATGAATATTTCTATCAATTCGGATATAATGGGATTCGAGGATTACAATTGAAATAACCAGATTTGGCTTTTATAAATCTCGTTGAAAAAAACAATTTTTGTAAAGTTTTTATTGATTTTTGTATTTGTATTTCAGCAACGTAATCGAAAGCCATAACGCTTTGTGGTATTGTTTGCCATGGTAAAGGAAGCCTATTATTTTATTTTATCTTCTTGTTATTTGTGGATCTGAGCATCACGTTGTTTCATTTTGTTCTTTCCTAATCGTCAACAAGTGAGGTACTGACATAGTATCTAACTTAATCTTGATTACCACTACAAATTTTTCCACGGGATATCTATGTGATAAGACTTTGACTTGCAAGCAAAAGACAAGATTTCGCCACTTAGTCTACTTGAAGGATATCTGTTGTGCCTTAAAGAAACAAAATTACGACAAATTACTCGATGATAAACAATGATGGTAACTCAACTTAAAAACAGAAAGGAGCACCCAAGCCAATACTTCGATTTTCTACTTTTTTGTGTGATTTTAGTTGTTTCTTTAAGAAAGCACTTTACGGTAATTTGTTATGTATGTTCAAACTGATAACTTGTTATATATTGATAACTCTGTCTAAAACAGAAAGCAACAGTACAGGCAATTTTTATTAAAAATTAAAAACTTTTATCTTAAGGTTTTTCGATTACGATAAAATTGTTTGTTTGATAATATCTTTTTAAAAGATTCTATTTAAAATGAAAAACTTAATCTTTAAAATGATTTTGAAATTTGCTTTAATGAAATAAATCTAATTCACACTTTACTGCAAACTTTAAAAAACGTTAGTTACATTTTTCAACTAAAATTCTGGAGCCTTGCAAGTTATTGTCAAGTTTTTGTCCTTTCTACTAAAACGTTTAAAAATTACAAAATATAAAAATAACGTTACATAGCAATCTCTGCTACTATAATTTGTATCCAAAGCGAATTGAATCCTTTCTAAAAGACGTTTTAAGATTTCAAAAGTTTAAGAATACGTATTTATAACAACTAATTTTTTACAAGATTGAGCAATTGATTGATTGACATACAAGCATTTAATTTTGCAAATTTATTTTTTTCTGCAACTGCAAGTTCTAATGATCTGGAATAGCTGCTGCAAGGCATTGTTTTCAATCTTTTGGTATTGTAACTTTGATGAATACGCTTATAACGTTAGGTTGATTTGTGACGTAATGATAACTATATCCGCCAAATGAACCGCAGTAATTTTCCATTTCATACTTGCTTGTAGATGAACTTTTTATATTAGGCTTTAGTTTAAATTTAAAATACAGAAAATATCACTTTAACGTCTAATATATCCTCTCATGACACTTATACATAGCAATTAATGCATATTTAATGTCAGCTCTTAATAAGACGCTTTTTAAAATTGTTATATTTTGATAGTAAATTCATAAGTTCTGTTTATTTAAATCGATTCCATACATTGACAGAGTAATGAAAAAAAGGCATATTTTTGAGTTTGAAAAAAGCTAAAAGTCTTTGTCTCGAAAAGAACCAGTTGAACTAAATATCCCGAATACCTGTGCTTAAGTGAAGCTGTATCTATTTTTTATTTATTCCAGATTAAGAAATAGTTTGCCGCAAGACTGAAGTTCTTGATACAGTTATTTCCGGCTAATTACGAATTGATTCCCTAAAATACTTCTCTCTGCCAAAAGAAATAATTACTGTTTTTAAATATAAAGAATATATTTACAAAATTTATGCAACTTGATCAATTTACAAAAACTTTGCTCCCAACCTTTTCCAAACTTAAAAACAGTTTCAGCGCCACAACAACTTCGTACAAGCACGCTGTAAGAATGAATTAGCGACCCAATGTGTAATATTAATCTTAATGGCTTGTAGGCCACGAAAGCTTAAATTCTTTTTCTTAATAGAATTACTGCCGGTAGACAACCACAAAAACATAAACGACTCAACGGCAGTGCAACAACTGAAATCGGAACCTTGATCTCACGTGGAACAAAATACAAACAAATCTCACTTAAATGAAATGCAAACAGAACGCGCGCTTACATAAGATTACGTCATGTGACTCTAGATTATGAACAAATTCTTTGGAATAACGTAGATTTTTCCAAAAAACGATTAAATTAAGGTTACATTTTACAACAGCAAATCAGAGTTAGTAGTCTGGTAAACAATAAACGGATAGAGTAATTAGTAGTCTGGTGATCTAAAAAATTTTTTTTTGTGATTTTAGAATAATTGAGAGAGAAAAAGAAGATCCTAAGAAGCTAAACATCACGTGCTCTTAATCTGCTTAACTCGTGTTTAAGATTGATGCAATTTGTAAAACGAACAATTAAAATAATTACAAACGAGCTTGTAAATAGCTTAGATAAATTATTTTAAGTAGGGTTTTATCGAATATCCAATCATTTCTTAATAGGAAAAGATTACGTCGGACTAAACCTTAAAAACACTGAAAAAGACAGAATATGTGAATTTATGTGGTTAAAAGTATGTTGCAAATCAAGTGTGGCAGTCTCGTTTTTAAAAAATTATTGTGTTTTTCTTGTTAAAGCACAAACCTCGTTACAGAACTTTAAAGTCTTAAAAGACCTGTTGAACTAGGTAAAATCAATATCTGAGCTGAAGTAAAGCTGTGTGTAATAAATGTTATTTTAATATTTTTATATTCCGGCTCAAGAAATAATTTGCTACAAGGCTGAAGTTCTTAATACAGTTAGTTTGACAAAGCACACATAAATTCTCTCGAAAACTTTTCTCAACGAATAGCAAGAAACTACAGTTTCTAACTATAAAAAATATGTTATTTACAAAATCAACCAATTCGATTAACTCTTGCAAAACTTGACTCTCAAGCTTAACGAACTTAAAAAAGCAATTCAAAGCAACAAAATTGCAAAAAATTACTCAATTCGCAATGACTACTTTAAGAATGAAATAGGACGCAGGTTTTTAAAAAATTTGTTTGCGTAGGAAATTTTGTTTTTAAAGTTGTAAACCAGAAGTAAAATTGGCTTTATTTACATAAAATAATACAACTAAAATCTAGAAACAAAAGATACTTGTTAATATTATAAAGACGAATTTAAACGCACAGAAGGAAACCTTAAATTGAAACTGACACTGCTCTAATAGAATGCAACAAAAAAAATTTCTTAACGCAAAGTTACAACCAACTAAAAGGGCATACTGTAATAAGGCAAAATACCAAAGGCGTTGATTAAGCCGCGTTCAGTTGAATACGTTCGATTCATCACAAAAGTTATTGGGTTTTTCGATCTAATTCGTTATTTTCGCAATCGATTTCGATGTTTTTGCAATTAAATTTGTTCTTTTTGCAATGAAATTTGTTTTTCTGGCAATCAATTTTGTTTTGCAAGAACTTTTATAAATGTATCTTTGTATACGGTCTCTCGATAGGGTATATATACATATATAGATAATATGGGATCCCTGTATTAGGTCTCCATAATTAGGTTTCTATAATATATATAGTCTCCATAATGTATATATATATTATAGATAGGTATATAGACCTATCGAAGACCCTATATAGAGACCCAATATTACGGGGACTATAATATAGAGAAAATATTATGGCGACCTAATCTCTATTATTGCGACTACTTTATGGAGACTACATATATTATGGAGTCCTAATTATGGAGACTTAATATAATGGTGACCTAATACAGAGGCCCTATATTATTTATATATTTGATAGTATAAATCTATATATATAAATTTTGTAATACGAAATATTCCAGAAATTGTTTACTCTATTTTTGGGTTCTTAAATGTTTTTTAAGAAAAGCTTGAAGCTAAGATTTTTTTGAAAGGGTTTAAAAAACCCAAAATCGTTTGAAAAATAAGCAATTTTTATAAAATTTTTTGTGGTCCTGAGGTGCTGTGTATATAATCTCATCGTTAAAAGCCTCGCCGTCGTCATTTGAAGGGTATCCACTCCAGGTCAAACACAAACAGGATTGGGGCCGAGGGTTTATCCCTCCACTACCCCAGACCGCCGTACTGCCCAAATCAGATGCTGGCAGTGATGTTATTTAGCCAGTATCGGCTTCGTCATCCAAAACCGTAAGACCTCGTGCTCCATGTAATGCCCGATGTATAGGGAACGCTGTTAGAACATAGTCTATCGTTTGTTCAGAGGCGCCACACTCGCAATTCGGTGAAGGAGCGAGACTACATTTGAGCATAGACGAATGGAATCGCCTAATACCAGTCCGCAGGCGGTTGAGCTAAACCCAAGTTGATCGAGGCAAGCCCATCCCAACAGGCCTGGAACCGGTCCCGGGCACAAAAACATGGATTCTGGAAACACCTTCACAATACTCCGTTTTCCATTTGTAATTTGTACATTCAGAAGCGCGGATGCCAAGTCTGCCAAGATTGTCCAAACAATTCCGCGCAGCTGACACAAACGGGCGTCTGGATCTTAGTCTCGGTTAACGAGTATCTGAGGACCCACTCAAAAAACCATACAAGATATGATCAGGGTCCAGAGATCCACGGTAAGTCAAGGAGAGTGTTGTTCCCATTCCGGAAAGCTCAGCTGACTGGATGCCTGAGAGCATAGGTAGGTGGTTCCTTGGAATGGAAGTAGGCATCCAGTGACTATGCGCAAGGCGTCATTCAAGACACTGTCGATGAGGCGAGTGTGAGCACTGCGACACCAGACTGGCGCACAGTACTCAGCTGTTGAGTAGACTAGAGATAAGGTGGCTATGCGTAGTGTTTTAGCACCAGCACTTGATCTGTAGCCCACGAGTTGCCTCAGCAGTGTGACGCGCGGGGATAGTTTTTTGCGCAATGCCACTAGATGGTGACAAAACGTGAGCGATCTGTCCAGTTTTACCCCAAGCTAAGTAAAGGTTGGACAAAATGGTAAAAGTCTACCGTTGTTGTAGACCTTTAGCTCACGCTTAGCCTCTCGGTTATTTAAGTGAAAGGCTGCCGTCACCGCCCTAGTGTGACTGAGCTTCAACCTCCAAGTCTGGAGATACTCTGAAAGTGTAGATATGTCTTGGCTCAAAGTCGCTTCCAAGCATTCTGACCATGTGCTTATCCGAAAGAAGACTCAGCAGCTTGCAGATAAGGCCACGATGCCAGACAGTGTCATAAGCAGCTGCCAGATCGACAAATACAGCACCGGCCTTCTTTTTAGCCTTAAAAGAATTATCGATTTTCTGAGTTAACACAACAACTTGATTTACGGTTGACTTCCCGCATCGGAACCCAGCCTGCTCTTCAGGGAGCAGTGGAACAATTAATGGCTCAACGCGGCCGTAGATAAGCCTTTTGAGGATCTTGTAGGGGGCACAGAGCACATAAATTGGTCGATAACTTTTTGGGTCCCCCACGCGCTTCATTGGTTTTGGGATTGCGACTACAAGCGCTCTTCTCCAGATCTTGAAAGTTTTGAGTCGGCGCAAACAGGAAAAGAGGAAGTCACGTAACCAGGACTTCAAATCAGCTCCAGCATAAAGCATAAGATCTGGGCCAATGTAATCAGGTCCCGGAGCTTTACCTGGTTTTAAATGTTGGAGGGCAGCAGTAAATTCTCTCTGCGTTAAAAGCGTAATCCTGGCCAAAATTGTATTCAGAATCTTTTGACAGAAATTTTTCTATCATTTAAAAAAATTTATTGAATCTTGTTTATTTCTTGTTTAATTTCAAACAGTAGTGAATAAGTACAACAGTTGTAGTGGCAATATTAGCGGGATTGCGCAGTTTCTAATAATCCAATTTGCTTTCACAGGAACGCTAACTTGATGCTCTGAAAATCTATATAGTTGTTATTAGTTAGTTCCTTTATGAAAAAACACTTTCCAAAAATTTCTTAAAAATGCTCAAGCTGGTTATCTACAATCCTATTCTGCTCTAAACATTGCGCAAAAGCCCAAATGGTATGAACAAAAATGTCTAAAATCTGGCCACACAATAAAAGAAATGAATTCGAATTTCCAAAATTTCGGGTTTTCCGAATGCGATAAAATTGTATGATAAAATTATTTTTTATAAAAAATTATATTTAAAAGATCAAACTTAACGTTTGACATAATCTTAAAATTTACCGATCAATAAATGTACTGCAATTTTAATTTAGTTTTTTGGCCTAATTCAGAAAAGCTTTGATGGAACGGTCGGTAATTAAAAATCATTGCTGGCAAGCAACTACTGCGATTAAATCTTTTATTGAGAGTGGATTTTTTGATTAATAAATATATAAATACTGAGTTTGCCGATATTTGAGATACTATTTTAACAAACATTCGTAAAATCTTTTTTTAGTATACAAAAATTAAGAAAGTTTTCAGGTGTACAAACATGCATATTTTTGAAAATTTGTTTCAATTTTAACTGCAAACTCTAAATATCTGAAACAAGTACTTGGAGCGTGGTTTGTTTTCAATTTTTTCTTATTATATATATGTTCGTTTAATAGAAAAGACTCTGATATGAAGTCGATTTGGGACGTAATCATAACAATATCCGCCAAATAAATTCTAGTTATTTTTTATTTAATATTTGTTTTTAAGATGAGCCTTTCTGATAAAACTTGAAATTAAAGTCGAGGAGAAACAATTACTTCAAAATCAAATGTAATCTTATAATACTTATACATAACTGTTGTTGGTGTTAATCGATTTTAGTAGACGTCATTAACTCATTAATGAGATGCTTAAGCAAAGTTCTTCAAAAAAAACGTTACCACTTTAATTGGTTAGATTTCCAGATCTAGCCTATTATTTATACAAAAAATGGTGGATTATGACTAAAAGTCCAACAAACTTTTTGTGGGCTAGATGCTCTATATGCGCCTTGTTTCTGTTTCTGTTAAAACATGCTGTCATAAAACGAAGAAATTCTAGCCAATTATTTCCGTGTCTTAGTGCAGTGCTTTTCAAACTTCTTTTTACTATGGCACACTAACAAATTCTGAGTTTGCCAGTCGCACACTTAGTTCATAAAGGCGAAAGCCTGCTTAATACACTCTTTAAGTTTACATACAGAAATTATTATTTAATATATGATAGTAGCAACAGTTAATGAAAGAGTGTGCCTACAAAATTGTTTTGATACTGGCAGTGGTGGATATTGGGTGAGGCGAATGAGGCAATTGCCTCGAGACCCCCCCTTGAAAATACCCCATATTGTTTCATTTTGCTGTATATGCTTTGAAAAAAATATTTTTCTCCCAAAATCATAGTGATCTCTCAAAAAAAAAAGGTCTTCACTTCGATTTGATCTCTAATTTCTCCCAAAAACAAGCCCAAAAAACAAACAACTTTATGCAAATGGCCTCTTTCCTTTTACATTTTTATTGAAGCAGCCTATATTTGAGATTTTTAGCAATACTAAAATTACAAAAAACACGTAAGTCATCTGTAGACCAACACTTTTTGGCTTTTTGTCAAAACACGAAAAATTTGCGGCACACTTTAATCCTTTTTACGGCACACAGTTTGGGAAACCCTGTCTTAATGGTAACATCAGCTGCATAAGTTGCTGCTATTGTACATTATCTCGTAGGTCATTTACTGTTGAAATTTTGTTGGTATAAAGATTTTTTTTGCAAAATACGTTTCGCTAAAGCCATACTGGTTCTGCTGCTGAAAAGCAAGGTCTGACAAAATCATACTGGTTCGAAGAAAATGGGCACAGCTTTACGATTAACAGCGACTGTCATATTGCGATTCTTCGCTTGTTTCACGGTGACCCACCTCAGAAGCTAATCAACGCACGATTGAAGTACGCTTATTTCATTCAGGATGGCGTAAAACCTTAAAGCCCACAGATTCTTGCATCATCTCAGAAGACTCTTCTCGAATTGTGTATCTGCCTCAGTCCTGCCCACAGCCCCGAATTAAATCAGCTTGATTTCTAGTTTTACACTGCAGCAAAGAGGAAATTTCATGCCAACAAACTTCAGACATTGGCTGATTTAACCTAAAATGCGGCACAGCTTATGCAGCTGAGTTACCGCCGAGACACAGAAAAATTCTGCCACAATTTGTGAGTTTGTGAAAGTATATTTTAGCAAAAACAGGGTTCAAATCGAGCATCTAGCCTACAAGAAGGATGATTGGCTTTCAAACGTAATCCAAACTTTTTGACGTTATGTATGAATATTAAGCTTGTTATTTAAAACTTTTACAATTAAAGGCCAACCAACTAAGCCTTTTTCCACCCACCAAGCAGAGGGGAAAAAGCGTTGCTTTAAACAACAAGCTTTGGGTTTTTAAACATCCAATTCAAGCACCGTATTGCATATTTCGATGATTGGAATTTAAGTTGGGACTAGCAGATTATTTAAATTTTACTGTCTTTTAGCTAAGTAACCAATTTCTTTCACTTATTAAGCTAGAATTTGCTTGCTTTAACCATATTACAATTACACACAGCAATGCACATTTATTCAAGATAAAATAAAACAAAAAGAAACCACAAACGTTTTCGGCTTATTTCTTCAGATGAATAAAAATAAAATGTTTAGAAGTTTTATCATGTGATTTAAAGATTGAAGTCAATGACTTAATTTCGTAGTTGTTTACCAAATTTGTCGCACAATGTTTTCATAAAAGGAATTATTGAAAATTGATTTAAAAATGCAAACACAAAACACACGCAAAACAACAACCTTAAAGCCAATGCACCATGTAAAATCCCAATATTAGAAATAACAATTTAAAATATACCGTATTTAACAAAAACAACGATCTATTCGCAAGTAATTGCCGATTAATTCCAGGCTTTGAGGTACTAATAATTGACCAGCCAAGCCAAGCACTTACTGTCCGGACTGTTATCATCATAACATCCATAAACGTGACAAAAGTTGAAATTACAGCATAGAAACAGGGGTGAGGAAACATTACGAGATCCAGGGTTTGTAGTCGCATAGGTGGAGGTTTGCATACGTTGACTATTTTATAACGATCAACGTCCGCGCACTACATCTAAATCTCCAATGTTGATATAGATTGGTCCAAAAGTGTATACCAAGCATGTGCAACCTTTTTTACTAGCAGGCCAAATGAGATATTTTATAAGTTGACTCGGGCCACAACAAATTTTTTCGGAGGTACTGCATGATTAATGTTGAAGCTAGCTAATTTATTAGTTATGAAAATTGCACGACAATTCATTGAAAATATATTTTTTTGATGGAAGATAAGGAAAATACAATTACAGTGTTTTTCGATTTACTATAGTCCTCTAACGATCAATTTTAATCATATGTCGATCAATTTTAGTCACTACCGATCAAATTTACTTCTGTGTCCACCAATTTTAGTTATGTACCGATCAAATTTAATCTTGTGTCGATCAATTTTAATCGTGTATCGACCAAAAATAGTTATGTCGACAAACTTTATTTTTATTGGAAAATACATGCAAACAATTTTGAGATATAATTTTACTATAAGTTTTTTTGTTAATTAAAGTCCTACAACTATTGCATTTTCAAAAACAAATACTGTAAGAATATCATAATTTTCTAGAATACCTCAAAGAATTTATTTGAATATTTAAAGATGGTCTAGTTATGTTACGTATGTGCTTCATTTAACAAAAAATAATGTTTTGCGTTTCAAATCTTACTTTAGATTTTTAGAATCCTGTAAATAGGGTTTTTTGATCTAATTCGTTGTTTTTGCAATCGAATTCGTTCTTTTTGCAATCAAATTCGTTTTTTTTGCAATCAATTTCGTTTTGCAAAAAATTTTATATATATACATTATCTTTGTACAGGGTCTCCCGATAGGGTCTATATACATATATAAATAATATGAGGTCTCTGTATTAGGTCTCCATAATCTATAGTCTCTATAATGAGATTTCTATAATATAGTCTCCATAATGTATATATAGATAGGTATATAGACCTATCGGAGATCCTATATGGAGACCCAATATTATGGGGACTATACTATGGAGATCATATTATGGAGACCTGATACTGTATCTATTATAGAGACTACATTATGGAGACCTAATTTTGGAGACCTAATATTATGGAAACTATATTATAGAAACCTAATTATGGAGACTATATACATCGTGGAGACCTAATTATGGAGACCTAATATTGTGGTGACCTAATACAGAGACCCTATATTATATATCTATATATTTGATAATATAGAATTTAATTAACAAAAAAACTAATAGTAAATATTATATCTCAAAATTGTTTATTTACCAATAAAAATAAAGTTTGTCGACATTTTTGGTCGAAACACGATTAAAATTGATCGACACAAGATTAAATTTGGTAGGTACATGACTAAAATTGGTGGAAACAAAAACTAAATTTGATCGGTAGTGACTAAAATTGCTCGACACATGATTAAAACTGATCGTTAGAGGACTATACCTCGTAGTAGATCGAAAAACACTGTAACCATCTTTAATTAAACGTAATGTGATCTTTATTGTTGCACGTCTTTGCACACATTTGGAATATTCACTTTCACGGTACTACAAGAAATTCTAAGTTGACTTTGCTTTGCTTGCAATATTTCATTTTTGAAAAAAATTGCTTGTAGCAATAGGTGCTTCCAAACAGTGAAATAGTTTTCAAGGCATGTTCAACAAGATTTGGACACTTTTCACGAACATAGTTTTTATAAAATGTCACAAGATCATTTTCAATAAACGCACTTTTTATGTCATTGCCGGACCTTAAATCAATCAGTTCAAGTTGAAATTCATCAGGGCTTTGATCAGGTGCTAATTGAAATGGGTTGGAAAATATGTTGAAATTACTTTCAAGTTTTCGAAAATCCAAAAAGCAAGTATTAAAGGTAACAGACAATTTATCAATCATTAATTGATATTTTTGGTAATTCATGTTTTGTCCTTTATCATTTTGAATATTCAAACATGGAAAATATGTAAGCATAAACTTGCTAAGTTGGCCTTTGAAAAATCCAATTTCTTTTGAAATGATATAATATGCTCAAGCATCTTATTTGCCAGTTGATTTCTTCCTTGAAGCTTTGTATTTAATCTCGATAAATGTTGTGTACCATCGGTAAGGAATGCCAGGTCATTCAGGCCACTCAACATCATAAAATAAGGAGACGTTTTGATTTTTACTTTCCATGAAACACTTGATTTCATTCCTTAAACTCCAAAATCTTTTCAAAGTCTCGGCTCTGCTTAACCAACGAACCGAAGAGAAGTATGTAATATCCGGTAATGGCAGTCAAGTGCTTCCAAAAAAACTTAAACTGCCTGTGGTTTATTCCTCGACAACAAATGCAATTGACACAACAAACAATTCTTTCATGATGTCAATGCCGTCCAGAGCTTTATTGCATAAATTTTTCTGGTGTATAATGCAGTGGTTCAAAACAATGTTTTGTGATCCAAATGCTTCCAAAAATTTTTTGCAAAATCCTTTGTGTTTTTCTACCATCGCAAGTGCACGGTCCGTTTGTTAGTCCGGAGAGTTTTTTTGGATCCAATGGAAAACTTTCTGTCATCTCCAAAACCTCCTGGGACAAATCTTCTCCTGTTGTAGTTAACTTCATGCTCGCTAGGTCCAAAAATTTCTCTTTGAGTTCTAAGTCATTGGTAACTCCACGTATAAAAACAGCCAACTAAGCTGTGTTATTGATATCTTTGCTCTTATCCAATGCTAAGCTTTAAGTTAAAAATTTGCTTATGTTCTCAGCTAAAGTATCTTCAAGATGATTTGACATAGCATCGATTCTACGTGCAACAGTGAACCTCCACAAGCTGGTCTGTTCAATCAATTGGTTTTTTTCAGGGCATGCTAGTTTCACAAATGTTATCAAACAATGCTTGATAAATTCATCGTCACTGAAAGGCTTTTCTTTCTCTGCTGTGGCTTCGCTAATTTTAAAGCTTAGTTTAGTGGCAAGTTAAGAGTCATCTTTATGAACCGATATAATTTTTTGCTGGCCCTGAAACGACTTTTTCAACTTATTGGCTTTATCTATTTGCTATTGTCCCAAAATGCTATTGTACGTTTTTGCGTGAATCGAGTTGAATGACGCTTGACATTATATTCTTTGAGAAAAGCGATGTTGCTTTGACATAGCAGGCGAACAGCCTTTTCATTTTGCTTCACAACGAAGTACTTTTCAAATCATTCATCGTTAAACTCCAGCCCTTCGTCAGTAATTTTTCGTTTTTTACTCATCATAAAATTCTAAAAATTAAGATTTTTATGTTTTATCGGTAAATATTAAGTTTCGGGAGGAAGGGATGGTTAAATCGAAAAATTCAATGAGTCATTACAAGTAAGCTAAACCACAAAAAACAATAACTTGGTCATATCAACAAATTTTGAATCGGGAGTTCTTACACTTTGCAAGCAAAATAATAATTACCGTTTGATCAAAGAGCAACTGAGCACTGTTTCTCTGTTCTGCAAACACTGGTCAACACATAATTTCTTTCTGCGATGAAAGTATCTGCCTTTTACTAATTTTTGGGTGCTGAATCCGAAAATGAGCCTTAATATTGTCGATTAGCTCTAGTTTTCAATATAGGAGCACCAACAAAATATGGTAGGGGGAGAAAGGTGAAATACTGCAGTTATCGCTCTTTGAATAGATGACTTGGTACTGCTTAGCTTTTTAGATATTGGGTGCTGTAATAGTCCATTTTTGTATAGAACAACAATTTGAGCACGTTCTACTTTGGTATGATATGAATTTTTGGTCATTTTTTTTGCAAAATAAAAATATGGGAAAAGCAATAAAATAAATAGATAAACTGTTAATGAATGCAAAATAAACTTACTGCACTAAACTTCAGGAAAGAACTGGTAAGTCTAGTATGTGTACGTGCACTTTGTCATTGTGGATGACGCAATAATTAGCTTAAGTTGCCAAATAGACATATTTTTGAGGTGGTCCGAAACTTTTGCAAATGACCGTATATCAGCTACAGAGCTTAAATAGGAGTGTAGCTTAGTTAATTTGTTTCAAAAACAGTGAAATACAACAGGTAACGCTAGCCAGCAAAAATTCACCTAATTTAGATAACGCAGAAAAGGCTTCTAGTGGGTGCAATTAAATTGACAGTAACCGTATAATACATTGTTATATCCAAAAAATTGCACTAGATTTTCTTTTTTTAAAATTGAGCTCTTTTAACTACTAGTACAATAACCTGTTAAAGTAGCTTTCAGTATATTTTGAAATGCCTTGGGTTTATGTAAATTCATCAGATAACTTCTGTTATATCTGTGGCGGGTTCACCATGTCTTTGCAGAAGCATATCTTGACCACTAGAACAAGAAAGGCTTATAATTACTACTTTGGTTGTAAAGTTGGAGATCAGGACAAGCCTTGGGCTCCTCACGTATGCTGCAGCTCCTGTAGTGATTTGGAGAGAATCAATGGATCATGTAAACCAAGGGTCTCCAAAGTATGGCCTGCGGAGCTTTTTTTAAAAAACATATACACTCACTTTGAACCACAGTTGGATAGAATTATGTTGAAAATACCCCAGTTTTAGTTTTATTTATTTTTTTTATTGTTTTAGAGATCACTACGATTTTGGGAGAAAAATAGCAAAATTACAGATTAAATCGAATCGAAGATCTTTTTTTTTTAGAGAGATTACCATAATTTTGGGAGAAAAATAGCGAAATTAGAGATCAATCGAAGTGAAAACCTTTTTTTTTAGAGAGCACCACGATTTTGGGAGAAAATAGCGAAATTAGAGATCAATCAAAGTGAAGACCTTTTTTAGTCTCTCTCTTTGGCAAGGTCCAAAAAATTTATACATGGCGCCCTGCTTGAAATGTTTGGAGACCTATGATGTAAACGATTGTTACTTCTGTCTCACACCTTCAATGAAAAAAGGATTCAACAGAAAAAAGAAGTCTTTAATAGAGTATCCTGACATACCATCTGCAATTTATCCTGGTCTTCACAGTGACAAGCTGCCTATTCCTGAATCGTGTAAAGTAGATCTGTTGAATTTAGATGATGCAGAAAGCAGCAAAGAGTCTAGCATTTCTGAATCATGCACATCCTGGAATGAAGAATTTGGTATTACTACACCTGAACCACATTTAATCAATAAAAGTGAACTGAATAATCTTGTTAGGGATTTAGATTTTCCAAAAGTTAAAACTGAGCTATTCGCTTCCAGATTAAAACAATGGAGTTTGCTTCAAAGTGAGGTTAAAGTTTGTAGTTTTTGTACAACAGTCTTTGCCCCAGTTTTTTTAGCAAAAAAGAGGAACTTGTACATTGCAAAAATGTTGGTGGTATTATGCAAGAATTTCGGTACTTCCACAGACCAGAAGAATGGAGACTGTTCATAGATTTGTCAAATCTAAGTCTAAAACCTGTGTTGCTGCACAATAGAAATATGTTGCCATGTACTTGTTGAAGCATCAAAGATCTTAATTCCCCCTTTGCATATTAAACTTAGATTGATGAAAAACTTTGTAAAAGCAATCAATCACAATGGAGCACCTTTCAAGTACATCTGGAACAAGTTTCTTGCATTAAGCCAAACAAAGATCAGGAAGGTATCTTCATTGGATCCCAAATTAACAAGCTATTAAAGGATGAAGACTTTGATCCCACCTTGTCTGGAACAAAAAAAGCTGCCTTGAATGCATTTCGAGATGTGGCATGCAACTTTCTTGGGAATACAAAAGCTCCAAATTAGATTAAACTTGTGGAACACATGATAAATTCCTACAAAAATATGGGGTGCAACATGTCTTTGAAAATACACTTCTTACATTCACACTTGAATTTTTTTCTTCAAACTGTGGTGACATAAGTGACGAACATGGGGAGTTTTTCCACCAGGATATAGCAGTCATGAAAAAACGGTACCAATGAAGATGGAGCCCATCAATGTTAGCTGATTACTATTGGATTCTTGCTCAAGATCAACCGGACTTGTCTTACAGCAGGAAAGCTAAAAGAATGCAATTGTAAACATGCACGTTTCTGCTGTTGCATTAGCATTAATGTATGCATTTGTAGAAAACTAAAATTAAAAATATTTCAAAAACGAGAGCCAATTGAAGGTTTTTATTGTCATTTTCAGATTCAGCGCCCAAAAATTTCTAAGAAATGAGTATTTCCATAAGAGAAAGAAAAAATTTTTCAAATTCTATTGACCTGTGTTATGAAAACTGAAATGAAATTTAATAGGAGTTTATCTGACGTATTGTAAACGATTATCATGGTCAACCCTAAACTTTGTCTCTGTGCTTTTGTTTTCAAAATAGTCTTAAATAATCTCAGGTTTTTTAGTGTCCGACTTTTCCCATATTAAATCATAAAGCTTTATGATGTACTAGCTTCTTGATAAATCAGTGAAGTTTAAACAATAAGTAGGCCTACTCTATGTCTCTATTAACTATTCATAACTATTTTTCAGTCCGCTTTGTTGTCAGACGGGATTTTAGTTTTACTTGCTATAATAATAAGTTTATAACACCTCTAGGCCTACATGTTTTGAAACAATTGTTTAACTTATTTCTATTACTTTTTACATTTCAATATTTATTTGATTTGTGGTAGATTGAAATTATCTTAATTAAATCAAATATATGCTGCTATTGCAACATGGCTTTTTAGCAGCCAGTTAATTATTTGTTCAAAAGAATCGGTGTTATGATGTCACAAAAGGAACTTGAAAATATAAGGGTAAAACAAAGCAGTCTAATAGATCCGGCAAAATGCCCCCAAAACCGGTTTACGTATAACGTTCCGGTTCGGGTTTGGTTCGACACCCTGCTTTTATGTTTTTTCTGAGTATTACGCGGGCCGCACAAAAACACATGGTGAACCGCAGGTTGCACATGTCTGGTGTATACCTTAGTCGATGCAAGCTTGCAAGCTTGGGAATGACCAAACAGCAAACAAACAGCATTCAAACGTCACTGCTAACCAGGTTGCACACCAACTAGTATTAAATGGGAAGACAACTCATTCCATTAGAGTAAAGTCTAAAATCAATCGGTGTGTGCCTTCCGGTGAGCCAAAATTTACTAGACCATTCACAGAAGAAGAGCTGAACACGGGAATTAAGTGTTTGAAGAATGGCAAAGCAATAGGACTTGATAAAATCTCAGTGGAAGAAATCAAGCATTTTGGGCTCAAGGCAAGAAAGTGACTATTACAGTTTTTCAAAAACTCCCTTTTTCAACAAAAGAGTCCCAGAATATGGAGAAGAACTAAGGTAGTTTCCCTGCTAAAACCAGGAAAATATTGTTCGGAATCAAAAGTTGTAGGCCAATATCCCTGCTCAGCCATCTCTACAAACTCTTAGAACCACTTATTCTCAACCGAATTGCTCCCATCATAGAAACACACCTTATTGAAAAGTAAGCTGGTTTCCGCCCTGGTAAGTCAACCATCGGCCTGAATAAACAACAAAACGTAAAAGGTAAACAACTAAACCTGATTCAACACATTGAAGACGGCTACCAGAAAAAAAAGATTACGGGAGCTGTGTTTGTAGACCTCACTACTGCCTACGACAAAGCGAACCATCGTCTTCTCCTTCAAAAAGTATTAAAAATGACTGATGACTTACATCTTATGCAGTTTCTTGGAGAGATGCTGAGAAATAGACGTTTTTTTGTAATGCTAAACAATAAACGAAGCAGAATCCGGCTGCAAAAGAATGGCCTTCCTCAAGGCAGCGTGCTAGCCCCGCTCCTCTACAACATATACACAAATGACCAACCACTGGATCCAGAAATCAAGCGTTTCGTCTATGCTGATGATCTTTGTGTTACTAGCCACCATTCAACATTCACTGCAGTTGAAAAATTGCTTACCAATGCTCTAAACGGTCTACAGGTTTACTACGCAGAAAATTCTCTCAAAGCCAACCCATCAAAGACCCAAGTGTGCTCCTTCCACCTCAAGAACAGAGAGGCGAATCGCCCACTGAACATCATATGGCATGGAAAGAAACTTAAAAACACTGCATATCCTAAATACCTTGGAGTAACCTTGATCGATCCCTGATTTTTAAAAAGCACATCCAGAACAGCAAGGCTAAAGTGTCCACGCGAAACAATATCTTGCACAAACTTATTTCCTCACACTGAGGAGCTAGCCCTTATACATTGAGAATATCAGCAGTTGCTCTCTGCTACTCTGCAGCTGAGTATGCTTTCCCAGTATGGTCACGCTCAGCACATGCTCATCGCCTAGACCCGGCTCTTAATCACAGTTGTCGCATTATTATAGGGTGCCTAAAATCCACCAACACCAACTGTCTATACCTGCTCGCCGGAATAGCTCCACCGGACATTCGACGCGAGGTGGCAAGCAGAAGGGAAAGGCAAAAAGCAAGACATGACCCAAGCCACATGCTATACGGATCAGAGGCAGTAAATCAACGCCTAAAATCAAGGAAGAGCTTCTTGCATACCACCCCTCCTCTTAACATGCCTTCCGAGGAGATGAAGATCGAACTATGGACAAACCGGCGCATAGAATGCTCTTTAAAGCTAGCTTTTAACATAAAACCAGTTGAGGTGCTTGCCCCTGGTCACCAAGCTCCCTGGAAAGACTGGAGATGCCTTAACCGACTTCAAACTGAAACTGTTGAAACCCGAAGCACACTTGCAAAGTGGGGATTTCATAATGGCCCGACTTTGTGTAAGTGTGGTACTGCAGATGACATTGCAGCACACTTGCTTGGATGCCCTCTACTCTCACAGAAGTGCAGTCGAGTCGACCTTTCAGCTTTCAACAACATTGCTTAAAAAACAGTGAAGTTTTGGAAAGACTATGTTTAGAGACACAAAATATATACCTTAGTCGATAGTGGACAAACGTGACACGGCCATGCTTCCTTTTTAAGGAATATTCAGTTGGTTGGTAGCTTGGAAGTACTAGTTTTTTTTGCAGCCATGCAGTGAATCTTCTGTTGTAGAATTACAAGTGCTTCAAATTGTAAAGCAAGATAATAAAGAACGTTTATCTTGATTGCAGTGAGGCCTTAGACGTTCAGCTAGAGAATAATGGGTCTTTAGAACTTGTTGGCAATGTTCCCTGAAAAGGTTTTTTTTCAGACATTGCCCCGTTCTGAAAAGGATGCCTGCCGTTTAGCAGACCCTCGCTGAACTACGAGATGACTAGATAGTAGATACCCTTCCGGTTATGCATAACTACTACGGTCATTAATAAAGTAATAGTAGTTATGCATGATTCAGAATAACTTAATTTTTAATAACGGATGAAATTATTATAAAGTATGCTATTACAAAATTTAGTTCAATTTATTTTTCTGTGTTTGACGCAAAATTAATCAATATATTGTAGAGCAGGCCTACACAACTTTTTGCTTTTCGTGGGGCAAAGTTTTGTTAGTTAGTTTCAGAGGTGGATACTTTGAGACATCGAGACGTCTCGAGACCCGTTTTTCGAACTTTCAGTCTCAGTTTCGTGACTCAAAAGTCTCGTTTCGGTCTCGGTCTGGGATCACTGCGTCTTGAATCCAATTTGAGACATTGCAGCGATGTGACGAAAGTTTACAGATGTAAATATGTCATGAGTTTTGGTAAAAATAAGTTGTTTGTACGTTTTTTTAGCCATTCGGACGTCGTGACTCTCTTTAAATTTTCCTTTGGTCACAGTATAATTGAACCATGGGAATCTTTATGCATGGCAATCTAAAAATCTGAATACCGTATGAAGTGCTCGAGAAATTATTGGCCTGTTTTTATAAAAATTCAAAAATTTTGCATTTCATGTTATTAATAAAAATATCTGGTATCTTAAAATGCGGTATATCATAATGCTTTTAATTGCAGTCTATAGCAAGTTCGATGTGTAAGCATTAAGCAATTGACACGATTGCGGTTCAAAGCCTACTTGCTTAGTTCTGTTGTGTCCTTGTAAAAAGATAATTTAAGGAACTGTTTTTAGCTTTAAATTTCAGTCAATTTACAAAATAAAAATTAAAAAAGTATAGCAAGTTATAGGACAGATGTCACCAAAGAATACCATCTGTAACATTGTGCCTCACGCATGCCGAACCCGAACTCACTGCCTGAACATGATTTCAAATGAGAATTCCATTTTTAATTGGAAAAGTTCAGCTGACTTGATGCTTGAAAGAATTGGTAAATGGTCTTATGGAGTGGGCCGCAGGCATTCAAATGTCTAGAGCGTCATTCAAGGCCCTATTCATTAAGAGAGCATGTGCGCTGTAAAATGCTCAGCTGTCGAGCAGACTGAACATAAGGGTGCGGCGTAACGCGGAAAAATAGATTTTGCGTAATACCACAAGGTGGTGACAAAACGTGAGTTATTTTTATAGTTTAACCTAAAAATTTTTAGGGATCAAACAGAATGGTAAATATTCATTGTAAACTTTTAGCTCAGGTTTGGCTTTTTGCTTGTTAAAATGAAAAGCTGCCGTCACCGTCATTGAGTGACTGAGTTTCATTCTTCATGTTTGAATAAATATTAAAAGAGTGAATATATCTTGACTTAAAGTTATTCCAGTTTCGAGAAAAGTGCAACAATGCAAGATAGTCTGCATAGGCAAACTTTTTAAAGATTGTGGAAGCAAAATAGCATATATGGAGATTGAAAAGAAAATGAGCAAAAAACTGATTTTTAAGAAACGCCGTTTCTCAGACATTAAAGCTTGCTTTTCTTGTTACCAATAGTAAAAGTAAAATATTGGTTTTGGGTTCCATAATCATTCTAATCACGTACTCATCTAGAAGAATTTAGAAGCTTGCAGGTAAAGCCATATGCCAGGCAGTCATAAGCAGCTGTCAGACCGAGAATTACGACACCGTCTTTCTTGGCTTCAAAAGGATTCTCGATTTCTCCTGTATTAAATAACAGAATGAATTGATCTGCAATTGACTTTCTGCATCAAAATCCAGCTTGCTCCCAGGGATCAACGGATGAATAACTAGTTTTGATCATGCCGCTTTAGTTAAGTCTTACGAGAATCGTTTAGGAGACAGAAAACAAAGATGTTAGATCAGCGGTTCCCAAACTTTTTATTTCACGGCGCCCTTTGAAGACTTAAAAATACTCGCGGCGCCGTAATGAAAAAAAGGTATTCAGTTCCATTACTTCTTTGAACAACCTTTTTTCTCCGAAAATCAGGGTGTTCTCTATAAAAAAAAAAAAGGTCTTCACTTCAATTTCATCTCTGATTTCCCTATTTCCCTCCCAAAATCAGGCTGTTTAAAAAAGGTCCTCAATCGGAATCGTTCTCTGAAGGGAAGTTGCTGCTAACAACCTTCACACTGCAATTATTGTGAGAAAAGCAGTAAGTACAACAACTTTCGCATACTTTTGCGGCGCCCCTGACAAAGTCTCACGGCGCCCCAGGGCGCCGTGGCGCACAGTTTGGGAACCGCTGTGTTAGATGATAGCTCTTCGGATTTTTCACAGTATTTATTGGTTTGGAAATCACGACTACAAGCGCTCTTCTTCTTATTTTGAAAATTTATAATGGACGCAAGCAAAAAAAGAGTCACATAACTAGGAATTAAAAGTAACTCCAGCATTGTTAAGAGCACACAGACCTGCTTTCTGATGACGTTGAAAAAGTCCTGGTAAATCGCTTTCACATCAGGTGAATTCAGCAGCAACAAAGTATTTTTGAATTTGCTCCTTGAAGCAATATAATTATTCCACTTGACACAGCAAAACTTCCATTGTTCAACTGGCATTCTTGCCATTGGCAAAGTAAAACTTCGTAATGTAAGCCTAATAGGCAAGGTAGTAGAGTGTAGAAGATAGTCGCGAGTAGAAGTCGGTTGTTTAGATTTGGTGGAGTTGGGAATCGGACTCCTTATTGCTTTTGGAGACTTTGATTTATGCTAAATTGTTTTACATTTTTACTCTTCATCTTTTTACAAGTACGTATAATATATATCCTCCTGACTCGCAAGAAAGCGTCGGAAGCGTTATACATAGGGGAAGCAATTACCCCGACCTGCTTCCGGAGATGCCAAGGTATTGCTGTCCGGTTGAAGTTTTTTATATTGCTTTTTTAGTTTTATAAAGATATGAATGAAATTTAGAACTGCTTGCCAAGACTGCCAAGCAGGAAAAAGTGCCATAGAAGTGTATTTCCTAAGGACGCAATAGAAAGAAGCCAGTAGGTTTCGAAACAAGACCATGTTGATCAAAATTACGGCTCTTTAATGCACTTTAACCTCTCGACAATTAGGCCTTCAAGGTTGTGAAATCGGAATTGTTAGATATGCACGTTTTAGAATGAAGTCGGAGTCGTTTATTCAAATGTTCAAGAGTTGAAGTTCAAATCGTAAAATTTTAAAGAGGTGAAATCGGAAAAAATTTTTTCGATTCTGAAAAAATTTTTCCCACTCCACAAGCCTTGTTATAAGTCACACTTTGCAACCAGGTGGGATTCAGCAGATAAGGAGCGACATCTTCTTAGGATTTTCAAAAAAACATAAAAAATTGCTTTTAGCAATCGTAATTATCATTTCAGAGTTTGTATTTTATAGTGCTTTTCTTTGTCTGCAATTAAGAGCAGATTAATATTGAAAATTTTTATTCTTACTCTGGTTACATCCAACTGCTGATCAAAGCACTTTTTTTGTTAAGTTAGTGGATATTACAAGTATTAAGAATGTATTGTGAATAGCAAGCATAGCTTCAAAACATGCCCACAATTCTTAAGGAATCCCGACATTTTAGATAAGGATAAATTCGAATAAAGACTTTCTGTTTATTTGAAGGTTACTTGACTATGAAAGCGATAAACAATCAATCACATTTTGACGCATTCTTTCCATAAAAATTTTTTTAAATCTTTTTAGATGAATTTTTCGAAACAACTCTCAAGCCAAGATTTAAGTTTAAGTTTCCAAAAAAAAAAAAAATTTGGCCGTCAATATAATGCCAAAATTGGTTTTGGTTTGCACTTCAAATTGAAGTCCAAAAAATGACCATTCCAACTACTCGCCGTGCGTTTGCTTGCTTATTATTGAATCATTCAGATGATAAATATGACTATTGCTTTCAGCAATTTACCAAAAATTGAAGTCGGAGTGGCCAAAAAAAATTCGAATCTTTCATCAACTCCAGCACATCTAATTAAACAACTCCTGCTAAAGTTATTAAAAAAAACCTACTTCGATTCCGACTCCAACCAAAAGCATGCCACTCCGACTTCCCACTCTGACTCCATAACCGTGGATTAAAGTAAAATAACTTATGTTAAGTCTCACGTCTCGTCTCGGTCTCGGTACTCCAAAGCTTCGTCTCATCTCGGTTTCGCTTCAACAAAGTCTCGTCTTGTCTCGGTCTTAAAGCATCGCGTCTCCAATTCATCCCTGGTTAGTTTATTGCCTTTGGTACAGAAAAATATAAAAATTCTTCTCTTCACTACTAAGTGTTTTTTTCATAAATAAAGCTGAAAGCTGGACTGATCTGCAATTATTGTACAGTATTTTGAGTTTATTGCTACTCGTCACATGCCAAAAAATCCAAAAACTACTCGTCACGTGTCTAACATGCCGAAAAAGTTGAAAAATACTGAAATAAAAAGTTGGTTTTAATTTCATGTAAATTCATCGGAAATGAAGTTTCCCTAATCATAAAATTTTCTGAACACGACAGTAAGCCACACTTTAGCCTACCAAAACATTCAAAAAATTTGATTTGAATAAAATGCTTAAGTTGCAAAAAACCACGGAGTATTTTATGAGCTGCAAGAATAACTATTTAATATTAATGTTTAATATTTATCAGTACGTCTGAAACATACTCTTTGTTGATATTCTAAAAACGTGGTTTTTGCAAATTTTGTCCGACTTTTACTTGGAAGTGGCATAATATAATAAAAAAGATAAAAACATAAAAATGTTGTTTAATTGATTTTCCGAGTCAACGAAAACCGCAAAAAATTCTACCAATAGCCTATTTAATCACTAATTTGTTTCCATAGGTTATTACAAATAAAGTCCAAAAACAAACAAAAATTTATTAATAAAAAAACAGAATGCACCTCTCAAAAACGGCTTTACATGCTAGTGGAGACAAAAAAAGTTTTTTCTTTAACTTAACAACTTTTTTAACTGTTATTTTGGTACTATTGAAGGGGGCCTATTTTTGTTTCGAGGGGGCGCTAAAGCAGTTGCTTCATTCGTGTTATGCTCAAGCCATCACTGTTATTAACAGATAAGAATGCTGGGTAAAATCAATAGTTCAAATCAAAAAGAACTGAAATTTTTTAAAAAATAATTTTATGCTTTCCAAACAAAAAGCTGATAGACTATAAATCAAAAAAATTCTGAATTTATAAACTTATTAGATTCGCTGCTAAAATTTTTTTCTACGCATTTGTGTTTGGATAAATAATTACACTAATGTTTTTCTTAAATTTTTTTATACAAATAGCATCAAGTAATTTTAATTTAATTTTTTACGGAAACATTGTAATAACTGAGGTAATCTATTCTGCATCAACATGATACAGGTAATTTTATTAATTCAATATTCATTTTCTTGTTTCAAAGTAAAGTAACATTCACGGACAAATATCACAAAATAAATCTTTTCTAAGAAAAACTTTACGAAACTTTTATTAAGCACATGCATATATGCAGTGATGGCTTTAATAGAGTGCAAACAGAGCGGCCGCACCAGGTCCCCCTAAAATACATCAAAAAGTTGCCCTTCCTACACAAGAAATTGCTCTATTTCTTCATAGTAGCACCAGGACGTTGATGACATGCAAAAAAAAGAAAAAAATTTGAAAAAAAAACGACTTCTGCTACTCCTTCGGTTATTTTCACTTGTGCTTGTGAAAATTAGGAGTACAGACATTTTTTTAGAGATCATAATGTCTTGAGGCAGTACAAAAGTGCTTCTCCATGCTTTGGATCACCTAATAGCGGCTCCCGCTAAATTGAAACTTTTTTTTAGTGATCACTTTGTCTCCCCATTCTTTGGATCACTCAATAGTGGTCGCCCCTAAATTGAAGACCTTTTTTTTTTAGAGATTACTTTGCTTTCATATTCTAAAAATGGCCTTAGCTAGCTTTTTTTAGTACATTAAATAGTGCTACGTTTCTTGCACTGGCCTCTTTTTTGTAAGGCCATCGATGCATTTATTTAGGTCTAAACAAGAAAAAATTAAAAAAATTGTCAATTGTTATTTGTTTTATAATTTAAATTTATTATAAGCATATATATAACAAATTACAATAATTTCTTCAAACATAAGCAATAATTTTTCCAATATTTTACAAAAAACAAAACGTATGTACGACGTAAACTATGTACATCAAGTAACAGAGTTAGACAAACGATCATACGACAGTTCACTTGTCAGTCATTTGCCTGATTTAACCAGCAAATGACGCAAGCTCATTCTTATTTAAAAATTGATTACTAAAATACAAACAAACTTCAACAAAAAACTTCAAAAGTTTGATTAATGTGTAGATCAGGGCTCTTCAAACTGGAGGTTGCGACCCCCCGGTGGGTCGCAAAAAGGGTCAATGGGGTCTCGCGAGATTTTAGAATTTGGATTTTTGGAGATCACCATGATTTTGGGAGAAAAGTAGCGAAATACAAAATCAAATTGAAGTGAAGACCTTTTTTTTTTAGAGATCATCATGATTTTGGGAGAAAAGTAGCGAAAAACAATATTTAATATTTTCTGTATCATAAAAATTTTACTTGATTTTTATATTAGTCCCTAGGGGTCACGAAAAAATTTGGCTGTGCAAAATGGGTCCCGATGAAAAAAGTTTGAAGAGCACTGGTGTAGATAATATATTTTATTTACAAAGTTAATAATAGTTAAAGGGAAAAAAAAGTTTAATTCATCGCATTTGGTCTGATCTTCATTTGAACTATTTTCAAAGAATAAAAATTATTTTTCCAAGACTTCCAAGTTACACCTTTGTCGTTAATTTGTCCAAATTGAAAATACTTCCCATTTAAGTTGGAACGATAACAACCTTTATACCACCAAGCTCCGGTGAAATTAAAGGCACAATTACCATAATTCCACTCATCGTTGTCGCGATTCTTTGTTGAAAATTGTTGATTGTTGTGATAAGATAAAGAATCACCTGCAGTACAATAAAGTTATCACAAATTTTTATGATTATTATTTAATGTCCTGACTCTAAAATAAATGTTAAAAAAATTAGTTAAATATAAGCTATCGTGAAGTGATTACCTGAATAAAAAAAACAATAAAAACAAAAATGATATAAATGTTTAGCTGAAGTACTTTTTATTTTATTATAGCTTTTTATGTAAGTGATATTGTTACGGCAAGTTGAAATCAAACCAGCTAAATAAGCTCAGACGTTATGAAGCAAAATATTTTTGCAAAGTTCCCTTACGTGCTGCATTTTTTGAAATTATAGCCGAAGCCAAAAAGAGTTTTCGTCAATTTGTTTTTCTCCAAGTAAAATTTTGCTTTAAAAATTGATAGAATAGAATAAGAAAAGTAATAAAAAATATTTTTTGAAAAATTTTTTATATTTATAAGAGTTTAATTGCTTTTTTACTCTTATATAGAATTTACTCTTATATAAAATAACGGTCAATATTTTCGTGTTACTTTATCCTTACTGTATATGCATGTTTGTTCGTTCTTTAATAAAAATCACACTCAAAATAAAATAGAAAATATGTTTATTGTTGTGCACTTTGTTTTACTCAGCAACAGATATAACTGTAAAATGAAACAACTCAACATCACCATCCAACAGAAACTAATCGCTACTTTGCAATAAAATTATAACAAAATTGTTTTAAAAACTCTTTTTATATCAAGTAATAATTGCATAATCGAGTAAGCTACCACTTTAATTAACTTATCTAACTTATTTGTAAGCTGTTTTATGTTTGTTTTATTTGTTTATTTTATCAATAGTAATCTTAAGCACATGAAAAGCAGATTAAAAGCACGTGACCTTTTGCTTCTAGATTTTCCTTTTCTCTCTTGAATGTTCTGGAATAATTAATTGAATTTTTCATTTAAAGCAAATACTTCTAATTACTTAATCCGTTCATCGTTGCGCGTTTCTGATTGGCTGTTGTAAACTGTGATCTTAATTTAATCGCTATTCGGAAAATTCCATCAAATTATTATTCCAGAAAATTCGCTTATAATCTAGAGTCACATGACGTGATCTTATCTAAGCAGGCTTTTTGCTTTTATTTTATTCTGGATCCCAGTCAAGTAATCAGTTAAGTGGTTCCAGTTGATTGACAAGTGTTAGAATTGTTTTAAGCCAGTGTAATTGAAGAATAATTTTATAGAGAAATAAAAATTAAGATTAACCATCAGGGTGCTAATTCATTTTTATAGCTCGCTAGTACAAAGTTGTTGTGGTGCTGGAATCGTTTGAAGTTTGGTGCTAGCGCCAATGGTTTCTGTCTGTCTGCAGAAAAAAAGTTTTTAAGAAATCAATTTCAACTTAGCCGGAACTTACCATATTAAGAACTTTAGTTTGGCGGCAAACTATTTCTTGAGCCGAAATAAATAAAAAATAGGCTTCGGTTTCCTTCAGCGCTGATATTCAAGTTATCTAGTTCAACTGCCTTTTTTTTTTTTTTTTTTTTTGAGTAAGGTTTGTGACACTTATTAACACTCAAGAGCATTAAAGCAAATTTTAAGTTGCCTGTTTTTTGGCGTTATGTTAATCTTTATGAGACAATTTTGTTAGGACTAGGTTTTTGTTCGGAAAACTTAATCTAGTACAGTATAACAAACTATGCAGTTTTACTATTTAATAAAATTTTAAAGTCAATAACAAATCTTAATCAAATAGAATCAACTGATCAAACTGATCATATTAATTACTCATATTGCTGTGCCAATTGTTACAATAATACGCGTTGATTTCTGTCGTTTCCGTTATTTCACATTCCGTTTACACTTTGGTTTTGTCAGTTGTTGTTTTGTCGAATAGTTGAAGGTCGTTTTTCAGGTTGTTGATTTAAATTAATTCCTTTATTGGTTTTTCGTTTTAGAGTTTAAGTGCATTTAATTTTTGGTTTAAACTTTTATTAAAATCTTGTAAAATGTTGTTACTTCACAGACGTCACAATAATACTTATAAAATCTTTACGACTACACATACGCACAAGACCGATTTGTCGCCTCAGAACAGATTAGATTAGAGACTCATATCAGCGACTAGTGAAATTCGACTCGAGAATATTCGTGAAACTGATTCTCTTTGAATAAAGTTATATATATTTGTATTTGCTGGAACGTTTATTTGAAGTTGTGCCCCTTCTCAATAAAAAGGTATCAAAGTTATTTGTGTGCCAATAATCCACTCACGCTGTAGTAGGTTGCGATGGACGGATGTATTGAGTTCCTTGCTTTAAATCGTAACTTTCAATTCAATGACAATAAAGCGGGACATAAGCCCTAGTACGTATCCAATTTATGTTACATCAACTTAAATCAACGCTGGAAAATATCGTGTAGCGACAGTGCAAAACTAAAAAGAAATTTTAACATCATCAAATGTGCAAGAGTATATTTTATTTTAAAAAAGTAATTTTATCAAGTCATCTTGACGTTGTTACTAAAGAATATTTTTAAGTTTTATTTTTTTAAATTTGTTGTATCCGAATAAATTAATTCCTTTAATAGAATTAAGTTAGAACTTGTAAAAAAATTCACTTAAAACTGAAAAATACCAAAAATGATTTTTATAAAGTTTTCCCATAATGAAAAATTATGTAAGATGTAAGCTTCGGTTTAAACTGACGTTGGAAACAGATACGGTTAAGCTTACGTGTCCTCAGTTTTTTTAACATTTTTAATCTTTATCGTATTTCCAACCAGTGCTTCTTAACTTTTTTAACAATACGGATCTTAAGCGTTGTAAAACAAACTGTCGTCTAGAGCAGTAGTTCTCAATACTTTTAAGCTTGCGGTCCGGTAATATATAAAAAAAATGTACGGACAGGTAATCTTTTTAATATCTGAAAAAATTGTACTAAACGCAATAAATCGATAAAAAAATTTTTGATTAAAACAAAAGTAAGCATTTAGCATCAAAATAACTCTATTTAATGTGAAATTTGCTGCTGTTTTCTTGATATAATATGTAGTAAACGTGGCTCTATTGAAGTTTTTGAATGGCAAAGTCAGGGGAGCCAGAAGCGGGGGGACACAGTGGGGTAGAAAATTTACAAGAGGGTACAAGGTACTTTTTGATATAATTTTTTCAAAACCAAGCTTTCGAAATTTTTTTTCTTAATTAGTACTGATTTCTGATTGTTTCTTTTATGACAATGCCGGTGCTTTTCATCTTTACTACTCCAATTTGAGTTTGAAATTGTAGATTTTTGGTTACAATTCCAAATTTCAGAAAAGGTTACTTCGTGGAATTTTTATCTTTTCCTGCTTAGTCTTTTCGGATGATTGTCTTAACTCAGTTGAAGGATAGTCTGGCACCATTCCTCCAAATAACTAGAGACTGATTTCTAAATTCATTTTCATACTTTTTCTTTACCACTTCTTTTGAAACCATTATTTTTGTTGTACACTGTAAATATATTGCTGTAATAACCTTAAAAAGAGCTATAAAAGTTATTCAAGCGGCTGAATATATCCGCTAAATATACAAGTTTGCTTATCCACATTTTATCGGATAAAAATTCTTTTAATGGGGAATATTCATTCACGTAAAAATTGATTTGCTTCTTCCCTCAAAAAAAAAGTCGTGCAAGAACGCGTCTTCTTGAAAGCCACATCACTTCTGCATGAAAGATGAGATGGCAATTTTGCGCAGCCATACTCACACACAGTGCCACAAAATGCCTTAAATGCAATACTCGGTTACGAGTAATTGATAATTTTAACTGGTCGGATCATAATGTCATTTAATTCAGATGACAGTTTCTGGACAGCTATATGTTCATAGCGATATATTCAAAGTGTAGACAGCAGGTTTTTGTTTGAAACTTTTTTTATTTTTGCTGTTGCACCCAAATGACAACCAGCCATGTTGGCATCTCGGTCAGTACACAACCATACACATTTTCCCAAATCTAACCCTTGATCTTGCATTTAGTTGTTGAGGAAAATCAATAATTACTGTTTATATTCTTCTGACATTGTTCTACTTTTAAACTTGCAGCCCCTCTTTAAAGAGTAAAATTGAAATAAATTGTTGCGGACCGGCACCGGTCTGCAGACCGGTCCAATTTAAGGTTTTTTTGAGGCACTGTGTGTGAGTATGACTGCGCAAAATTGCCAGGACTGGTCCGCAAACCGGCGCTGACCCTAAAATCATAATAAAAAACGTGTAAAATTAAAGTGTAGACAAAAAAGGGTCTTTACTAAAATTATAAAAATATTTTTCTTTCAAAATAAAGTGACGGCCAAAAAAGTCATCTTTTATAATTACAAACCAATATGCGTTTCGAAACAAACCAGATAGTCTTCCACCTTAAGAAATACAATAACTGCAATTTACACCTACCAAATTGTAATATGTAACTAAAAAGTTTACGGCCCACCCCAAAAGTCTTTTGTGGCTCATTGGTGCAGAAGCGTAAAGCTTAAATTAAAAAAGATTTATTTCAAAAACTACCTTATAATAAACGCGTATCTTTTAATAAACGTCATAGAACTCTTTAAACTAATTTTCTCTTTCAATAAACTCACTTTGAAACTATTTAAAATTTAGTTAACTTCTATTTAAATTCATTACTTTTTATTTATTCTCTCTAAAAAAACCGCTTTTAAAGTTTTGGCTCTTTCAAGCATATTTCTTAGGGAAAACTAGAGAAGTGCAATAAATCACCATTGGATTGCAGCACAATAAAAAAAACTGTAAGGACAACTTTTCGTATCTTTTTTATGCCACTTTAATTTACCTGCTGTTCCCGTGTAGTTTGTTACAGTCAGGGTGTAATTCGAGTCAGAGTTGCCAATGAAAAATTTTCTGAAACCAAACGCAATTTTTTTATTAAATTTATCTACACTAACTTTAATCTATTTGAGAAAAATTTTTAAATTTAATATCTATATTCAGCTAAAGTAGAAAAATAAGTTTGTGAAGAAGTTTAATTTCGTGTTACAATTAGAACAGAGTTGGGCATGCTTTATGTAGCAGTCTAATTTTTTTGGTACGTTTCGACGGGTGGGTCAAATGAGCTGACACAATGCATTTGATTTCAATAAATTATTTAAATTTCAGTTGAAAAAAATTTTATTATATTGAGTCAAAACTAAAAAAAATTATGCAGCGGGTCGGATTAAAAAATGAATAAGAACCAGAGCAGACGCTGGCTGTAGTTTACACAAGTCAAAATTAGAAGCGATTTTTTGAGAAAATGCATGAATTAAAAAAAGTTTTTATATTGCAAATAGCAACTTTTTCCAATCGATAAACACTTATTTACTTAAAAATTATGTTTAATGGTATTGAATTAATTCACCATTACCATTTTTATTATCTTTCTTTTTTCCCATAGTTTAAACCAACAAACATTTATCTTTTAACTAATAGCTGCATGCTAAAACTTTAACCAAGTTATTGATCGGTTTGCAGATACTATATATTAAGCCAGATTGGTCCCGGTTGAAGACAGCGACATACAACTCACTTAACAATCTTAAACATTCTAAATTTTATCGGTCGTGAACAGCGCATGTCTTTTATAACATTCCAAGAAAAGAGTTTAAGAGATTGAGCAAGTTTTTACATTATGAACCACTTCTTCTTTAAAAATCAAATGCCTTTCAAAATTTTTTTGGTCTTAATTTAACGTTAAAATTAAAAAAAGCATCCTTTTGCCTAGCATTTCGAAAGTTTAGAAACAGGTAAATAACTTCGATTATCGATAAAGTTATGAATTCAAGTTGATCAAATAATATATCTATGGATTTCTAACACCGTGCCATTAAGAATCATTGAACCATTGAAAGTTGAAACATACTTGTACAAAGCATAAGCAGTGGTGCCATTCCAATCTTCCAAATCGACACGAAGTTGATAAGACTTTAAACGAGTAATGTTGTGTAAAATATCCAAACCTGAAGTAGCCCAATTATAATTAATAATCTACGCTTAACCAATGTCGCATTTATGAAAGTCCGTAGCGAAAATTGCAAAAAGTAAAGAATTTTCGTTTTCAACATAACAAAGCTGATACAAAATAACATTGCCTATATTTACATTTTAATGCCAAATTAAAGAATTTGTGTAAGTGGATCTTTTTTAATAAAAGGACATCTAGTTGGGATCAGATGGAAGAGAAGACTAAAGAAGATGATTTTTTTGACATTTCTTCAATTTTCTGTAGAGTCGAGTTCTCCTATTTTCCCACAAAACTTTGTCTTCCAGGTGAAATCTTGACCATTGAACTATTTTAACGGTGTACAATAGAGTGGAGCGAAAAATTTTTTTTTGAACTTTGAGTTGTAATAGTGATATTATGATGCTATGTTGTATGATATTGAGTGTGCTCAAAGTTTTTTTCCTTTTAATCAATTTTTTGAGATGCCGCCAGGTGATTAAAGTTTATAAAAAGTGATATTTTATGTGATTTTTCTTCAAATTTAGTGCATGGCTTTTTAGGGTTGCATTGTGGGATATTCTAATAGTGATATTGATGTAGGCAAAACATTCATAATACTGTACGCAAAATTTCACTATCATTAAATCATATCTTGAGGTGCCGCCAGTGGCATATCACGCGGTTGCAACAACCCGCAAAGCCGCGTCGCGCCTTACTAGCCCTCAGTTACTTGTGAGTCATTGTGAGGGTAGAGTGCATTGTGTTGCTCAGTGTGCACTAGTCCAGTCTATCGATTTATTACCTTTGTTAAAACAATGTATAGAGATGCGTAACTTATATTTTTTCATTTGTCAGCTTTATATAAATTTATTCTAAATCAAAATTTTTCTTAGACAAAGCAAATTCTTTTTCTTCTTCTTTCGGCTTCTCCCTACTCGGGGTCGCCACAGCGCGACAGTAGTCTCCATTTCACTCGATCTACTTCGTCTCCTTCCCTAGCTCCAACCCTTTCCATGACTTCTCTCACCAAGCAAATATTATAGTTAATTAAAATGTCTACTAAACGCAATCTTCCTGACTGTCCCATTTTTGGGAATTCACGTGATTTAAGTAAAACAGTAGTGCCAACATACTCAGATGCAATGAAGTGTTATTTGCATAAAAGACAACTTATCAAGATGACAACTTAAAAATATCCTTTAGTGAGTGAAATTTCTGAACTAATTGTGATGAAAATAAAAGATTTATTGATTAAAGCATCAATGTCGTGTGTTTCCGCTAACACAATTACAAGAATGATATCTGATTACCATAGCAAATATAGAAACATATTGAAATCAATTAAAGGAAAGAAAGATAATGCCAAGTTCAAGGACAAATGTAGCGAGTTCAAAAGACACGCAGATAAAACCTTATTTGATATTTCTGGTTGTAAGTGCCGATCTTTTTTAGTGTGTTCTTGTGCTAGAGATAGAAAAATCCCAGAAAGAGAACAAACGTTTTTGACAGATCAAAGAACTTCAAAAAAAATGGCAATTGGAGGAGTTGATGCAGCTGTTTCGAAAAAAAAAAGCCATCCTGGAAGAAAGAAAAAGTAAATTTCAACTGTTTCAGATAAAACAGCAAAAATCTCAAGATGATGAGCTTCTTGATCCTGAAACGTATATAATCACTACTTCAGAATCTTCAACAGATCATGAATTTGATATTGCTGAGAACCCAGGTTATTTAGAAAGGCATCATTACAAATGAAAAGAAAAATAAATTTTAAAACTCCTCTAGCAAAACGAATGAACCTTGCTAGTTTCGCTTCTGCTTGTGACCGAACTAACGTATCTGATCGTGCTGCAGCGATCATTGCCAGCTCCGTATTGCATGACAATGCGGGATGTTCTGAAACAAATTCTTCATTGGTACTTGATCGATCTAAAGTTAGAAGAAGTCACCAAAAACATCGTCGTTTTCTTCAAGATAAAAGAAAAGAAACAGATGATAACGAAGATATTATTGCTCTGTACTTTGATGGTAGGAGGGATCAGACAATGACTAAAAAAGTTTCTGAAAATTCAAAAGAAATCGTACTGGAAGAACATATAGACCTATCAGTTGTTGAAGAACCCGGACTAAATATTTTGGTCACTTTGCATTGAAAAAAGTCTCTGCGAATACAATAGCTGATGGCATATTTGACTTCCTCTCTGCAAATCATAAAGAGAGGAATAATATTATTGCCATTGGGTGTGATGGCACTGCTGTTAACACAGGAGCAAAAGGGGGTACTATAAGAATGATAGAGCTCAAATTAAACAAACCTATTCACTGGTTTATATGTCAGTTGCACGCCAATAAGTTACCTCTTCGTCATCTCTTTCAAACTTTAGATTAAAAAAACTACAGATTCTAAAGACTACAGTGGCTCGTATAGGTAAAATGCTTGATGGATGTAAAAAGCTGGATGTTGTCAACTTCAAACCAGTTTCTTTTGATCTGCTCGATATGACTCAAATCGATCTAAGCACTGACCAACAATATCTGTATGATATTCACCTGTCAGCAGGAAAATTAAGTGAAGGTCTGGCTAATAAAAATCCTGGAAAAATGGCCCACTCTCGATGGTTAACTACTGCAAACAGCATATTGAGATTATATGCATCAACAGTTGAACCTTTTCAAACCCTGAAAATTATTGTGGAATACAAAACGCAGTGTATGCTCCTGTTTGGTTTGCAATAAAAAATACTGCTGCTCTTTGGTTTGCAATAAAAAATACTTCTCAAAATGGGGCTCTTCATTTATTTAAGACAATAGAAATACCGCGGGTATTGATTCCTGATGTCAGAAACATTGTTTACCCTGTCATTCAACGTAATGCCTTATTCGCTCATCCAGAAAACTTTTCACTTTGCAAGATTAATGATGAGTCAAGTAACATTAGACAACTTGGTTGGAGGAGAATCAAGAAGCTGAGAGAGCAATCTAAAAGGGAAACTATCAGGACATTTTAAATTCTTGATCTCAACTTTGAAGCCGAGATGTATTTTGATATGATAAATTGGCAAAAGGTAAATCTAACTGAACCGTCATTAACACGTAGTATATCTGATGATGAAATCAATCACTTGATTATCCCTAAAGAGAAGAAGAACTTTCCGCATCTACCATGCAAGCTGTGGAAAGATGCGTAAAATTACATGTAGTTACGGGAGCTTCTTCTTTGGTTTGTGGACAAAATTCTAGAGATGGTTTTATTAGTTCAAAAATCGAATCACGTCAGAAAAAACCAAGTTTTGAAACAAAACGAGAGTTTAAAGTTTTATTGCGGATGATTAAGAGGAAAGAAGGATGGGTTGGGCTAGGGTGGGACCCGAAGTACAGCTACCTCCTCGTGGCGGGTTCTGGATTAACTCAGAATTTATGTATTGAAATCAGAGTTAAACTGAGAACTGTACATTTTATAAAATCTTTTATCAATGACTGTATTTCAGTTTATCTTAAAAAACTTATATACATTATATAAATAAAATCTATATTTCTAAAAAAAAACAACATGCATTTTGCATCATTTATAAATATTTTTATCATAGCGGCGGCACCTCTAAATGTTCATCTATCCAAAAATGTTTTTAATATGTGTTTCTTACAAGTTACGTACCTTAATTGAAATATCACTATTACAAACCCCAGAAATTACAATAAATTCGATAGAAAAAATTTTTAAAGAAAGGTATATTTTATATATTTTTACAAAATAAAATATCATGGCGGCACCTGAAGATATCACTTGTATGAGCTGGGATTTTAGCATAAGTGTTTTCTAACAACGCATCACTATAATTTCACTATTACAGAGCAATCTGAGAAAAAAATTTAAAAACGGCCATTTTCGCTCCACCCTAGTGTACAACTTGTAACTTTGGAAACAACTTATGTAGTTGTGCACACCAAGCGCTTTGCTCACGACAAATTGTTGTTGCATTTATCACTTTGCAATTGCAATCAATTAGTCTTTGATTTTAAACATAAAATTTTCAAAAAACAAAGCAAAATTTTTTATCAAAGTTTAAACAATCTACGTTTTCTTAATAGATAATAAATTGTTTATATCCGTCATTTTCTAATTTATCAATGTGACGAATTTGATAAATTTTTCTGGAATTCTGGCAGAACAATCAATTATTGATTATGATATTGTATTAACAATTGTTTAATATTACACTTTCCCATATTAAAATTGAATTACAATTTTTAAGAAAAAATTGTTGACCTGATTTTTTGCGGACGGCAATGTATTTTTGAATATTTAAAACATTGTTGAACAGCAGCTATTCTTTTCACTCACCTAACCAAAATTCACCTTCTATGTTTCCAAATCCTTGCTGATATTCGCTCCAATTCCGATAAAAATTCACACTTCCATCAATACGTCGTTGAATCACCTAAAAATAATAAAGTAAAAAATTCTTTATTGTATTGCAACGAGTAAGCAATAAATGAAATCTTATACAAGCCATTTATCTTCTACGTTGACTTCACAATAGACTTGAATGAGTCTGTCATTGATTCTGACTTGGTATGTTCCGTTTTCTGTTGCATTCTGGCAAATTCCTATGCGTGGGATTGCAACAAAAATATAAAAATTTTTTATAAGACATTTGTTTGTGCATGATGTAAATTATTAAATTATTTTAGAATCTACTTCATGTTTAATCCCGCAATAACTTGAATATTTTCAATCAAAAAAAGCATAAAAAGCCTCGAAATCAAAAAAGAAGTATAAAAAAAGCATGAAAATCAAAAAAAGTATAAAAAGCTTTTTGCTTTAAAATAAATTTTTTTGTAAAAAAATCTCATTTTATTTGACTATTTTATTGATACTAAAACAATTTCCTTTTTAAAATAAAAGCAAAATGTTGGGAATTCTTTTTTTGCTATCATCAATTTTTTTTGATGTTTTTGTAAATTTAATCAATTTTTTTAATACATCTAAGGAAAGAAAGTCGTTTCAGATATTGATTACACAATATTATATTTTGAAACTATTAAACGCTGCAAATACCTTTTGATGATTCAAAAGGATAATGATCAGCTAATTCACAATTTTTTCCTTTGTATCCTGTATTGCAAGAACACTGGTAGGTATTGTTGTTGTAGGAACAATTTCCATTGATGCAAGGACTGCTTGAACATGCTTTAAAAGCTAAAAATATAATTTATTTTAGTCCGATATTTTATTAAATTATGCAAAGTTTACCGTATTTTTTCGAATAGAGTGCGCGCGTTCTAATCAAAGATGCATTTCAATTTTTTGTGAGATATATTTCGGCCAATATTAAACCTACCATCTTTAAAAGTAACTTGACTACACACATTTTAAACAGCGGTGCATTTTAATCAAAGAAATTCAATATTTTTTTACGTTGCTATTACTCTAACTAATTTTTTACAAAGTTTTATATTTGTAGTTTATACATCGGTGCAATTTTTTTACAGCAAGTTTAAAGTTGGTTTCCCAGGTTTCTTATTTATGGAACAACTAAGTTATAAAATCAAAATTAATGCAAAAGTAAAATTAACAAAAAATTACAAGTGCGGATTAAAAGAAGTAGCTTTTGTTTATTCGGAAAAAAAGTTATTTTTAGAAATTCAATATTAGCTATTACTCAAGTGAGTGAAAAATGTAAATCTAGATAGGCTGATATTTTTCTACAGCTATAAAGATCATCTTAACTTTTTTTAAGATTCTTTCTTTCTTTCTTTCCATCTTATTGTTTTATTTAAATTGAAGTAAATCATAACTTATTTAAATAAAAATATTTTAAATAAAATAAAAAATATTTAAATAACAATATCATAACTTATTTAAAATAAATGTTTACACAAATATAAAAATATTTATTTTATACCCGATCAGTATGATACAATTAAAAATACCAAAAATATGAACAACAAATTAAGAACAAAAAAAGGAAGAAGTAGCACAAAGTCATCCCTTAAAAATGCAGACGATAATTAGAAAAGTGACGAAGCAATAGAGTAGAGAGCACCGCAGCAAATCCTTGTTCAAACATAATTTTAAAAAAAAAGAAAGAATAAACATTAAAAAAATATCTTAATGATTGTCCTGCAAGTATTGTATTGAAGATCCGTCAGCACAAGTAATCATTAAATTGACTTTGTTTAAAATGGTTTATACGTAGTTTATCAACTAAATTATTAATTTTTGAGAAAGTTTTAAAGTTTATTGTGTTTGATGCCAAATTTTGCTTTCCATTAAAGAAGAAGTTACTTCTTTAAATTCATACTAACAAACAAAATGAAAACCAATTTTTAAGTTTAAGATATGCATTGTAAATTGTCTGGTTAAATTTTCGCGTTAAATAGAAAACTAAAATAAATAGAAAAATAACCAACCGAACAACAAAATTTTAATATTTCTGGAAGCAAGTCGGGGTAATTGTTTGACAGTTGCCGTATGTTCAGCGCCTCCGAAGCTTTCCTGCGAGTCAAGAAGTTAAAAACAAAGATAAAAAATTTTATGTTTATCAATTAAAATGTTGTATAAAATGATTCGCAGACTTTTATTTAATGCCATTAGTTTTGCATAACAAGATTAGAAATTCATATTTACTCGAGGCAATGCTAGGATAAAACATAAAGAGCTAGAAGTTATTGCGTAAAATATTTTAAAAGACGTTGTGGCGAGTTTATTGGCAAACAAGTTAATACAGTTGAACTTTTTTAATTTAAAGATGGGTCTCAAAAAGTGTCTTAGAGCAGCGGTCGCCAACCTGTGGTCCACGGACCACTGGTGGTCCGTGAAAATATTCAGGTGGGCCGCGAGAAAAAACGGGTCATTATTTATATATCATGAGCAATCAGAATAAAAAAATACGTTTAACAAAACTTAAGATAGATTAAACTTTTTACAGTTACTTTTATAAGCGAAATTACTTCTAAATGAGTGACGTTTTAGGTACTTTTGCAGGTGTACTTAGTGACATTTGAAAATGATAGTTGACAACTACGGTTTGCCGCCATTAGTATGACACAGTTGACACTTCAATTCAGTTTTTTGACATCGCTTTGAAGGTTTGTTTTTTCTTTTTGTGAGGTTTGTTATAAGGCACCTGCAGATAATATGGCCATGCTGGTGATATGGCCCACTGCTCCGATTTCCAGATCTAAGTAAAAAAATATTTTCTATCTGCATGAACTTGGAGTGGATTCATACTTGTATTGATTCGGACAGTTGGGGTTACATCCGTGCAGTAACGAGTTTGCTACAGCAAAACAAAATTTTGCAACCTTGGAATGGAGCGTTTTCATAAACTCTAGGACTTTTCACCTTCCAAAAATGAGTTGAATGGTTGCGAAAACTTCAATTTCTTTTCAGCAGGGCAGAAAAGGATTGTTTCAGTTAATTTAAGCAGTTTTGTTTGGTTAAAAAGATTTAAGTATTAGCTTAATTGATATGAAATTGTTCGAGAACCTTTGCTGGTAATAAGGCCCAACCATATTTGTAGTGTAGGTGTCAAAAGTAATTACACAGAAAAGCTGAGTGGTTTAACATCTTTAAAAAGAAGACCTTATTGCTAATTTTACAATTTTTTGAGAATTCTTTTGTGACTTTAGCATACTCATTTAAGTAACTGGTAATGGCAAGTTACTTTAGTTTGGCTACTAAAGTAAGTACCAGTACAGTACCACGGGGCTAGGATGGTTGGCTAATGATAGCCTACAGCTGTACGGTACAGTAAGCAGGTAAACCTAATTGTTGAAGTGGGTGATACTGTGTTAAGAAAAATAGGCTTAGCAAGCGTTCAGGTACAAAATCATACAGCTACAATATGATGCTGGTATCAGCATCTTCAAGGCGTCTACTTCACTTTTTGTTTCCACTTTTGGCTAAAGCTCAAGTTCTATCAAAAGAACTTTTTTCTGACAAAGGATCAACTACAAGTTCAGCCACTAGTTCTGGTACGAAGGGTAACAAAATAGAAAACATCTAATAGAGTAACAAAACGTTGCTGTATCCGTATAATTTTTTAATTGAGCTCACTAAAGATGATGCGATACTGTTTTTCCAAGTTACTATTTCTTCTTCTTCTTTTCCACATTCAAATAAAATAGGTAATAGAACCCACAATGAGTGAGAAAAATCAAATAAATATTGTGCATTTCTTTAGTAAAACTAAAGATAAAATAACTAATAAAAATAATAGTACTTCAATTAATAGTGAGCTGATCAATGAATCAAAGCATCCACAATCCTTGTCAGACCATATTAGAAAGAACGTGCAAACTGGAGGCGAAAAGAAAAAACGCAAAATATCAAGAAAATATGATTTCAGCTACTTGAAATTTGGATTTATTTAAGAACCTGGTAATGAGCTGGAGCCACAGCTTCTTTGTATTGTGTGTTGTGCGAGTTTATCTAACGATGCCATGAAACCGTCAAAACTTGAAAGACACTTGCAATCAAAACACCCAGATTTAGCTGAGAAACCAATTGAATATTTTTAAAGAATGCATGAAGGTATGAAAAAACAAAAAGTTTAAAAAATATGGTTGTTGAAGATAAGTCCCTATTAAAGGCTTTCTACTTGATAGTACTTTAAATTGCAAAAAATAAAAAGTCATATACGATTGAAGAAGACTTAATCAAACTTTACATGTTATAAGCCTGTGAAGCAGTATTGGGAAAACAAGCTGTTCAAAGACTAAAGATAATTCATATGTCTGCTAATACAGTTAAGCGCAGAATTAAAGAAGTGGCTGATGATATCGAAAATCAAGTTATAAAATGGTAAAAAATTCACCATTTTTTTAAATTCAACTTGATGAATCTACGGACGTAAGTAACAAGACTCTTCTCCTTTGTTTTGTGAGGTTTGAGTGTGAAGGAGAATTACAGGAAGAACTTTTTTGCTCACTCAACTTGCCAGATAAAACAACTAGCTTTGAGATTTTTAAAGCACTTGATAGTTATTTTCTGGAACCCGAAATTGAATGGAAAAAATGTATTGGCATAGATGTACAGATGGTGCTGCAAACATGACCAGACATCGTGCAGGAGTTGTTGCAAAGGTAAAAAATGTTAGTCACCCAGACATTATGTCTACGCATTGCGTTATACATCGTGAGCATCTTGTGGAGAAAAAAATTCCTCTAGAACTGCACGAAGTATTATCAGATGTGATTAAAATCATGAATGAGATTTGACATAAAGCTCTCAATTCTCAAATATTTGAAACCCTCTGTGTTCCAAGTATACTCACCTTCTTCTTCACGCTGAGGTAAGATGGCTTTCGAGGGGCAAGATACTGACCCGACTATTCGTCCTGCGTGAATAAATTAAATTATTTTTTCAGCAGCAAAATAATCAGAAATTTCAAAAACTCTTGTACGACGATGAGTGGATAGCCTAGGTTGCATACTTGGCGCTCTCATATTTCTCTGTTAAATGAACTAAACATATCTTTGCAAGGACAACTTAAGGACATGTTTACAGTGCAGTACAGTACAAGGTAAAATAGATGCTTTTCGAAAGAAAATATTACTGGGGCAAACGCATTTCGCAGAGGGAGATCTACAAATGTTTACAAATTTTGATGAATATATGGGAGAGAAGGACCTCAAGCGATAAGTGGTATCCATTATTCAACAGCATTCACAGTCACTGACAAAATATTTTGATTTTTATTACTCAAGTGAAGAAGATCCTAGGCCTGAAAATATGTGGGTTATAGATCCATTTATAGCTAATATCGAAGAGAGCAAATTAAGCATGAATGAAAAAGAAAGCCTCATTGATCTATCTTGTAATGACAGTCTTAAAGTTAAATTCCAACCATCTTTATCAAGACCTCACTTCTGGCTCTCTGTAAAAAATGAATACCCATCACTGAGTGAAAAAGCAATGAAAATTTTGATCCCATTTTCAACAACATATTTATGCGAGAAGACATTTTCATCTGTCACAGTAATTAAAACACGGCACCACTCCGCCTTGAAATAGAAGCAGGTCTCCGTCTTGCAGTGACGTCATTGGAGTCGAATCTCCACATATTTATGTCAAATAAACAGGAACAACCATTACACTAAAAATGGGTAATAATGAAGTAAACTTTTTTTTTTTTTCTTTTTTTAATATTTACTATAACTAATTTACCGTAAAATTTGTGTATTTCGTATTAAAAAAATTTGAACTTTTTTGATTATTATTGTACAGATATATTCATAATACCTTTTTATGTTGTATTTTACACTATTTGTATATTTGCATATTTGCGGCAATAAATTTATATTACTGGTCCACCAAATTAAAAGTTATACGTTTGGTGGTCCATGAAGTTCTAAAGGTTGGCGACTATTGTTTTAGAGTATAAAAAAACCACGGCACGAAAAGTACAGATTTAAAGATTTTCAAATTCAATTTGCTTCTAATCCTTGTTCAAAAATTAATTTTGGTCTTTATCAGGCGCAATCTGCCTGTCTCTGAGTATTTATCATTCAGTTGTAGAAAACAGGCGATTTGATGAATAAATTTTTGGATGACGATTTTCTTTTTTTTTAACGAAAATCAAGGAACTTGAAACTAAGCGATCGGCAGTTTCTAAGCTATTTGTGGCTTTATGAATTAACGACCATAGGTGCCATGACTCATACTTTACAACCAGTCACATGTATGAAGGGAAAAAATATAAGAAATTAAGTTTGGAAAAAATAATGATTTATAATAAAAGGTCAGAGAAATCAATTTTGCAATTTCTTGTGAGCTAAGCACAAAATACACAAGACAACAAGCGAATATTAACTTTAAACTATATTAATTTACAAAATCAATCAATGAATGCTTAAAAAGCGGCTTGCAGAAAATAAATTTGTTTTAACGTTTTTAGTCGTAAATTATCTTGCAAACCAAACTATTGTACTCGTAATAAACCGTAAACTTTCTCATCCTCTCGAACAGCTCAATCAAAGATTTAAAGCTATATCAACTGGTAATTTTTCGTTACGATTTGTTTCAGATATTTTTAATACAAACTGTAAGAAATATTTTGTGTTATGTTGACATAAACTATTAGGTGGTGCAGAAATAAAATTCTTTTTACAGCAATGCCAGACTTTGATTTGACTCGCGATCGGTTCATAGCAAAACATTTTAAATATTTAAAAAATTTCAACTCTTACTCTTCTTTGCGTGGAGTATTTAAAAAGGAATTAATTAACATTAGTTTATATGTTTTCTTCTGCTTGGATTGACGTTATTTCTTTGTAGCAATATCCATTTTTATTAACAATAGCAATTCAAGATGCCTTACACATTTTTATCTTAAGTTATTATCTTTTGACTGCAAGAAAATTTGCACAAAAATGAATTCGTTAGATTGAAGAAAAATTGGATCCTGTTTATCCTTTTGTTAAATTTTTTAATGTAATTCACTAAAAATGATCAAAAATTTCAACATAGAAATTACCTTCAAATCTGTACTTGAAATCAATTATCATCCAATTCACTGTTTCTATGTTTTCTTGCTGAGTTTTGTTAATTTCTAATAACAAATAGAATATGATATGCTAAGTAGTCAAAATTGCAATTACCAATTGATATAATATTACTAAGCGTGCACCTTTTGTCGCGCCATGATTGCTGCATGCTTCAGCAACTTTCCATTATGTTGTTTGCACTAAGTCTAATCATAAAAGTTTGTTTGTTTCTCGAATTTTATTTTATCATGATGTTTTCAGTTAATTTTAATTAATGATCTTGAAAAATGTTGAGTGAATGAAATGTAAAACTTGATCGCAGAGGTGAACAAAATCAAAATACTTTAAGAAGCAATAATATAAATAATTATAATTATCACATAATTATACTGTATTATATAAATATTTAAACATTTCCAATTGATTGCAGCAAAAATATAAACATTGTTTAAAAAAACATAGAATTTCAAATTGCATTTAAATTACTTGCCGTAGAAAAATTTGAAACAAAACTGAAAAGTAATAAGGAAGCTTATTATTTATAATTTTAATAACCAACTTTTGATCATGGATTTGAGCTTATTAATTTCAATTTCCAATTCCTTTCCTATTTGTTCTTCTGCTCCTTTTGCACTCACATTATTTTCTTCAATATAAATTTTGGGAGACAAAGTATATTTATTTTCACCTTGCTCGTTTTTAAAAGTCATTAATTTGCAAGCAATTAATTTTTTGGCAAAAGAAATTGACAGTAAATGCAAAATTATCAAATAATTTAGCAAATACATGGCTGCAGTGTAATAGAAACTAATCTAAAAATATTAAATATTGCTTTTCCTAAGTTTTTAACATTTTTTTATTGCTATAAATTTATTTAAAATTTAATTATTTTAACCGTAACGTTGAACCGTAAATAAATAAATTTTATAGAAGAAACTTTTCCACCAATAGCACTACAAAGTACAAAAATTATACAAAAGACAAATACTTTTTAAATTTGACTCATAAATAAACAATTTTCATTAATTTGAAGAAATCACAACACATCTATGATTTACAAACCAAAAAGCTCTAAATATAACTCGAAAGTTTGAGTCATTTAATCTTTGAGATTTTTTTAATAACATTAAGTTGATATTAATCTTTAGTTAAAAACGTTTCTGATGCTTAAAATTCTTTGGACCGACTCGACATAAAATCGAACCCAAATTTTCTCATTTAGAAGAAAATCTCCCACATAACCAACTCAGACATTGACTTGAGTAGTCAAAACTATCTTTTTAACTACCAATCATTTCAAGCTTTTTACAAACAAACTTCGGTTTCCATTTAAATACTGTATTGCTTGCTTGTCTGGAATACTTGAAACTTTATTGATTAAATGATGAAACTGTTGTTTTGTTAACGTAATTTTAAACGTCAATAACAAGCGAATTTTTCAACTTGTTAAATATGTTGCATTACATCGACATGTAATAAGATTCATAAGAAAAAAAGGAACAATGTAGTTGATAATAATTTTCGAAACGTTTGTTTTCACACTCATGAATAGTAAAAATCTAGGTTAAAATTTATCCAATAAGAACTTAATCGAATGTGTGAATTTTTTCATTACATCCATTTATGGGCCTATTTTTCGTTTTGAACAAAAAAAAAGGAATTAAATTTTTTACGGTAGATGTTTAACTACAATCGAAGTTTGAGAAAAAAATTAAATTATTAGCCGGCCTGCTATTGGAAATAATAAGATATTGATGCTTGGTTGAAAGTATGTCATTTAGTTTTATATATTAATGTAACTTTATTTTGGAGCCGATTGCTAAAATTGCAAGCAAAAGAAATGTTGTAAAGTATCTTTTTTCATAACACAACAATGTGACGAAAGTAAGAGTTGAACCGAAATCGTTTCGATCACCGTGGCAATTGAAATGGCGTTCTTACTCGCTCAAGTACTCTACCAACACTTTTGTATATTTGATCTTTTACTTTTTCTAATAAGCTTTAAAAAATGCTTTACAATGAGTCTACGATTATGGTGGAAATCTGTTTGATAAGACAGATGACCATAACATAAAAACTTTTTTTAAATTTGGGTATAGAAGGAAAATGGACTTGCGTTTATATATTTGGTGTAAAGCACAGGATATTAAACATGAATGCTATGTCGTATAAAAATTATAAAAAGTAAACACTAAAACTAAAAAAAGTAAATAAAAAACATTTAAAAAATTTTTTTGTTGTTTGTAGAAACGAAGAACTCTACATGTATAAGTTTGCTTTTTAAAACTAATTGAATAAATAAATAACTTAAGACTGAATTCGAATCCCAACCAATATTTTTTTCCTTATTGGTCAAATTTATTAAATTTTTTTTAGTTTACAAATTTTAGTCAAGAAATATTATGTTTTGTGTTTTTATAATTACCGTAAATCTAATCTTTTTAATGCTGTAAATGTAAATGGTTGGCATCGCGGTAGAAGGGTCAAGAAAAGCGCCAAATTGATGGAGCACCCAACCGATATGGCTGCGGCTCAAGGCCAACTCGAGTCATTCTTTTGTGTTGATGAGAAAAAAATTTTATGGCATTTTTATTTGCTTGTGGATCTTAGCAAGCAGCTCTAAAATTTAGCGATGTATCTTATAAAGAAATGAAAACAAGGCTTTGCATACATGCAATCTATTGACGGCTACCATGAGTGCAACACCTTCGATGTTGTCCAGCATGTCAGCAGTATAAGTTTGGAGGATAAAAATATTTTTTTTTGCAGAACTAAAACATGAATGAACGCAACATGGTACAAAAAGTTGCAATTTGTCTCTAAGTTAGATCATCAACAGTTAAACAAACTCTGAAAAATAGAACAAGGTAGTTTTTAAAGTTCAATATTGGTCTTTGTTATTTGTGATCATAAGAACCTGGGCAATTGTAATGCTTACGTTGAAAACTTTTTACCACGCATTATTTTTATCTGCTTTTCGGGGAAAAAAGCTGCCATTTCCTGTGCAATCAAGTGTTGGTAATTTTTTTCTCGTTTGAATTATCCTTTTTTTAACCCCGCAGCTGAAAATTTACGTCAGTTTGGTAACGTATTACAAACTCAAACTTTTTTGATTGCTATTAAACAAAAAAAATTGGGTATTCATGTTTATTTTTAGTGATGCTGAGTCTCATTTACCACAACGCCTTCTATCGAGTTCAACATTTTTTTGACCGAAACACAAAACCAAGTTTGTAACGCTAAAAACTTAATTGAAATTGTTTTTGACCAAAACGATTGATAAAATTTGATCGGGTTTACGTTATTGTATTATTTTTGTTTTTACCCCAAAATGTTGTTGTCTTTTGTGTCTAAATAACCCAGTGAATTGTTTCTCAACTTTAACTTTTTAAAAGGAGTTGCTGATTTTGCAACCAACTGAATCAAGTGAAAACTGATTAATAACCTCAAAATAATATCGCAGAATAAATATAAAAAAATTTTTTACAAAATGACTGATTTACCAAGAAGCAAATTGATAACAGGCCTTCTCATTTTTCAGACAAAGCAGTTGAATGATTGCGTACTTTATGATGTGCTGTAGTGCGTCGATCAAATATCAATGATGAATGATCTTAGTTTTCACCAAAGTTAAAGCCAAAATTAAAAAAAGTTTATATATACTTTTTCAATAATAGTATTTAGCAGAGATAGGTTATCTTAAAATGATTAAGTTTAAATGGCTTAAAATTGTTAGCCATAAAAACGTAACAATTTAAAGAATTTTTTACGGTTAAACAAATTTTTGATAGGCTACAAATTTATAAGCAACATAATAAAAATAAAATTATTGATTTTTTTCTGGACAAGAATAAGAAATTATTTTCCTTTAATTCTTACCACAGTCTTTGTAGTAAATCTCGGGGAAAAAACTTTGCTTTATAAAAAATTTTGATTTTTTTGTTGTCATTGATTCAACATGTGTACATTTTGAGTAAAATTGCGTTGACACTGTATACACGACTTTCAAATTTAATGAACAATGAGATTTATTTTCTAATTTACTTAATGGTGCTTATGTTTGGATTTAACCTGGGCTTTATTATTATGATGTTTTATTGGGATTTAAAGCATAGTATCAAATTTAAGAAAGATCAAACAAAATAGAAAAGGACAAATATCCAAAGATACACATAAGCAGCAAGAATGCAATATTTTCAGTCATTGTAAAGAAAACTGAAAAAATAAGCTTTATTTACTGCTGAACCAGAATTCTAAAATTTAATAATTTTTTATAGCACTATAAAGTATCATTGTTATTATTATTTATCTCTATGTTTATCCTCCTAACACGTAGAAAAGAGACGGAGGCGCTAATACTAAAGGCAAGCAATTACTCCGACCTGCTTCCGGAGATGCCAAAATATTGCGGTTCGATTGTAATTTAATGAAAATATGACAGTAATTTAGAACTACTTGCCAAGACCACCAAGCAGAGGAAAGTGCCGTAAAGTGTCTTTCCCAAAAACACAACAGAAAGACGCTAGTGAGTTTTAAACTGAGACGATGTTGACCATTAGCACAGCGCTTTAACCACTCGACCATGCTCCCGGTCGCGTGTACTGCAAATTCAACCATAGATAATGAATTTTTGTTCTGGTTAACCAGGGCTAAAGTGTTTGTTGTGTATTTTCTTATATAATGCACATAAGTTTTCAGTCAGCCAATGCCAAAAACATTGCTCAGTTTCTCCTACTGTTAATGACACTTCCAGAATATTGTAACTTTCAAGAAAAAGAAAATGTTTGCAGCAGGGCCAAGTGATTAATAGCGTCGTATTGATGGCGAATGTAATCGACACGGTTTGAGTTTAAAACTTTCTCTCGTCATTCTGTAGGGTTTTGGAAAAGATACTTTATGAAACTTTCCTCTGTCTGGCGGTCTTGGTGAACAGCTCTAAATTTCAGTCAGACCTCTGAATAAAAAACGAAAAAAATATTTACATTAAATCTGTGTGATGTTTGGGCGCAATCAATAATTTTTGCTCCATTTACATAGAAAAAAAAAAAAAAATAGTCAAACCGATTGACCAATTGCGAGTACCTTGCCCCTTTGGCTTGTACGGCTATGATTAATAGCATTCAAGATTAATGCAAACAAGCTACAGCGTTTAAAAAATATAGCATTAATATAAGATTTAGCTGGAGGTACATTTTAACATAAAAAACGCTTGATGAATATTAATATTAAGCAAGTAACTACATCAATATATTAATACATAAAAAGGAATGATATTTGGATAGTTCAGATGATAAACAATTTTTCATTAAAAAAGGAGAACATTTGCTCCAAAAAAGAAAACAAATTAAACTATGTTTTTTTTGTTTTTTTGTTTGAAGTAAATTACAGTTTTACAGCAAAAATTGCAAAATAAAAATTAATAACGAGGGTGCCGCTTAAAATTATATCCCCCTGAAATGTCCAGTAAATACTTTGGTTGTAGAACCTTAAAAAAAAATTACAAGCTATTTTTAAGCCGGTTGCGTGATAAGCAAACAATATAGAAATTAAAAAAAAGAATAAGAAAATCACTTGATCTATATTTTATATTATAATTTTTAATGGATGATTGAGCATACAACAAGTTCTATTATTTCCTTTTAACATAAGTTTTTAATTTACAAATATTTTTTTTGGATCAATTATTAATAATTTGTAAAAATAAAGTTTTCATTGAAAAGATCTCATTTTGACCTAATTAAAAAAATAGCAAAAGCAAACAGTAATCGGTTATCACGAATTGTTTACATACTGTCTAGCGCAATGGTTTTCAACCTTTTTTACACCGCAACTCGTTTTGCAACCCAATATAACTTAACAACCCCTTTTCTTCAAAAAATTTTATTTAAACATATTGGTATATAGGTTATTTCATGCGCTTGTGAAGTCGTATAAAACAAAAAAATAATAACTTAGTAATTATAATAATTAAAACAATTCACTCAATTAAATAGAAATCTGTTTTGATATCCTCAAAACAACACTATGATGCAACTCGTGTGGCATATCGTTTTGGCGGGCTCGAGCTGCCAGAGTTCTTTTTTTGAGCAATGCAAGAAAAATGTCTTAAACAGCCATGTTGACAAAAAAACATCAAAATTCGAACGGCTACGTTTTCAGCTCTGGATAACGAAAAAGCAATAGCTGACCGATATGCAAGAAAGTATTCCCTTTGTATCCATAGTTGAGACATTCTATTGGGCTATTAACTCGAGTATAGTATCATCTCTGTTGATCATGCTGATAAGGTCAATATCGCATTATTCATCATTACAAAACTTTTATCTACTTAGTCACACTGTCGAATTTATGCTGAAGCATGCTTCATTAACTTTTTTGTTTTGTTAACCCTATTAGTCGTTTTGTATATGCTTTATCCACAGCGCAATTCAATTCAAAAACAGGTCTTCACTTGATTTTTGAGCAACAAATGCGACCTTTTGTTTTTGGTTTTCACTTGACGTTGTTACTAAAAACAGTTTCAAAACAACTACTTTACAACTCGCAAGTATTGGTGCCTTCTCATTTTGAATAGTTATCCTTGCTTAGTTTTGATTCAGTTCAAATGGTAACTCTATCTTTGCACGTTTAACCCTCGTTTACTACTCTTTATTTGTGTAACTTAATAAAAAATTTATTTGCACAATTAAGAAACGCTGAACTACGGTTTAAATGCTAAGCTTACAAGTATTTAGTTCATTTCAGTTTTCTTTTATTTCTGCTCCGCCACGTAATAAAAGTAAAACTATAATTATTTAATATTAAACATAATTAAAGCTGCGATTAGAAAAAGGGCAAAGCAACAACGCTTGCAAAAATAGTCATAAAATATACTGTATATAGAAATTGTATTGCAGGAAGTAAGATTGTTTCATATAGAAGTTGTATTACAGGAAGCAAGGCTGTTTTATGACGAAATGCATTTGTGCTATACCAGTAAAAAGAAAAAGGAAAAAAACAAGAAAGCACAAAACTTTTACTTAGATTATATTCGTGTAGACAATTACGTCATATTGATGGCAAACGTAACGTCGCGGTCTATGGGTTCAATTCCTAGTTTCATTGTTTTTTGTTGCATTTAATGCTTGGCGATGTTATCTAGCAGCTTTATAAAGAACAAATAAAATAGATTAAAACAAACAAAAATATCCTGCATACTCAGAAGATAGCTTGGGTTAATCACTTGACGGAGGCATTACGTTTAACGTCTTCAACCTAGTCCTGTAAGTCAGGATGTTAAGAAAATATAATAATGATGATGATGATGAAGATATATGTACTAACTAAGGCTTTGTTACAAAACTAACATGCACTAGGAGGAATAATGATATGATAAGAAGTCAATCACATATATTTTATATAATGCTAATTTTCTCAATTTTATCATTCCTTTCTCTTATTAAGCATTTTAACTTTTGCACAAGCACTTCAACGTATGTTTACGAGAATTTAAAAAACCTATTCTACAGTATATCATTCACTCTTAAATATAAATGGTTTTATTGTGTTATTATAAAGAATAGATTAAGTACAATTTTTATTTGAGTGGTGTGCGAAAACAAAGGTCGTAAGACTCAGCAAAATTGTTGAATATCTTCAAGCAAAATCAGGAATTAAAAAATATACTGTAAACACAAACTAATTACTTGGCCACAAATTGCTAAAGCTAACAAAACCCATGGAGTTCTGAGCTATTAATTGCAAGTTTTATCGTTTTTCTCAAAAAAGTTTAATAATAACATTTTTGTCAAGTAATCTTGCTGTTATGGCCGTAAATTAAATATCGATTAATAATTTTAAGTAAACTCAAAAAGGATAATTATGAATAATACTTTTTTATTTTTTATATTTATTTATTATTTTATATGTTTCATATTTTTTATATTGTTTATCAAAAGCTCTCGCGTATTCCGGAAAAAAGCCAAACAACCCCAGGGCGGTCGCAACCCCCAGGTTGAAAACCATTGGTCAAGCTGATCAAGACTGTCCACCAGGTTGTTTTGATACTGAAGAGCAGAGCTAGCGCTATGATGAAATTGCTATCGGTTAAATTTGACCGCTTGCTTTTCAGGTATGCTTTTTGTTTACACTCGTTTAAGAAGTTAAATCAAAGTATTCTTTTTGTTTTTGGGGAGTTATGGGAGCATAAAATAAAAACTCATGTGGTAATTTATGTCGAATTTTGTAAGCCGACGCTGTAAAAAGAAAAACAAAATGAAAAAATATTAAAAACTGACTACTAGTCTTTCTAGTGTAAATTAAATACTAAAAAAACTTTTAGAAAAAATTGCGTGAAAATGCCAAAAAGCAAAACAAGATTGAGGCTCTTGCATCAAAAAAATATTGATAATTTTATTTTTAATTTGTTTTGATAACTCAAAAACACATGTTGGATTCACCTGGAATTGGAACCAGCAATTTGACAAGCTTATTCTGTTTAAATAGTAATTAGATTAATATTATTATTTTTATCTATTTTATTCTTCTGACTCACAGGAAAGCGTCAGAGTTGCTATACTTAAAACAAACCTTAAGCGATTTAAAGTGCTTGCTATAACCTCCATGGGAAAAAAGTGTCCTAATTAAATTAATTTTTGATGCTCATGGCAAAATGACGCGAGTAGGTTTTGAACTCTTAGCGTGTCAATCAGTTCGCCATCAATATAGCGCTTTTAAACACCGGCCTAAATATACTGTATATGTTTTACATGTAAATATTAGTCAGCAGTGTCGCCGAGTATTAAATAATTTAAAAAATTTTACATTAAAATTTTTAAGGAATTTGTGGGAGATCAAAATCTTTCAAAGAAACTGTGATAATACCTAAGCAATTCTTAAAGTAAAAATGAACTATTGTACTTGTAAATAGGTTAAGTCTAATTTGAAGAAAAACTAGTAATCCTACATCCTACATACAAAATGAAGAAAAAAGTAATTCTACATACAAATTCATTTTGGCGACAGAGAAAGCTATGAAAATTGGCCGAAAGAATTTTAAGTAAAATAAATACTGCAAAGCACTAAAATGTTTTCGTCAACACCGTCGGTCTTTTTTTTTTAACAAAATGTTATTTAAATACTTTGTAATTGAATTAGTTTCAACTAAAACATTAAACTATGTGGTTTGTATTTGTTGGAAGCTAGAAATTAATATTTTTTTCACCCAGTCAAAATTTTTTCTCACGTTTCCGAATCGGTGTTGATAGTCACTTCAATTCCGATAGAAATTTTTACTTTCGTTTCTACGTCTTTGAAACATCTTTAATATGTGATGACGTAAAAATTTTGTGCATGCTACTTGGCCAACAAGGTGGCTACACTAATTATCCCTGCTTTTTATGTCTGTGGGATAGTAGAGCAAAAACAAAATATTGGGAACAGGAACAATGGCCTGGGAGAAAAGAATTTAGAACTGGAGAGAAAAGCATTCTTAACCCTATTCTCCTCAACGGCCGGACTTCTGAAGCCCGGCCTTTGCAAAAACGCTTGTAATAACTTTATCTTTTTAAATAAAATTCCGGAATTTCTTGACTTTTCTAATTTGAATTGTTGAATAAGATTGTACTATTTTTAGGTGCGCCCAAACAGGGGTTAACGGGTAAAAAAGACATTTTTTAACAAATTTGTTAATTTTTGCTTGTTTTCGCAAGCATAGTCTGGAATTTCAATTTCACGCTTTAGTTAAGTGGCATGAATTTTACCACACTTTGCGTGACGAAGCAAATTACGTCGTTTGGCGACGGCGATATGCCTTAGGCGATGCAGAACTTATTTCATGTAAATCGCATTTTCTTTTTTTGAGCTTTTTGCGATTGCTTGGAAATACTTTACACATATACATTTTGTTGTATAAAACAATCGTTTTGGGACAGCTTGAATACCAATCAAGCGGACAAAATTCAATCTTTACACTATGCATTTTTATAAAACTTTTTTATACCTATTCATTGGTGGGAAAAAATAAATGAATTAACTAGTTCACATTTTAGATCTTATGCTGACGCTTTCAGACAATTAAACAACACCTAACTGTTTATAATTACATTTCACGTTGCATTTAAAATAACAGGCCGTTTCTATGTTGAAAATTTTTTTACAATGAAAATTCCGACGTATTTTTTTAGTAAAAATTTACTTGTTTGAAAAAGTTTTGTAAAAAATTTGTAGCTTTTAGATGTGGGTTTTGCAAACAGAAAACACAAAATAAAAACAAGACGTTTGATACGATTGAATTTCAATGAAACAGGGGTTTCCAACTTGTGTAAATTCATGACGGTTTTAAAGTCTGAGATTAACACAAATGACTTCTTTCTTCCAAAAAAATTTTCTTCTCAAATTTTAAAAAAACGGTCCTTATTCATTGCAAACTGTTTGATAAATTTGTTTCGAAAGTTGAATAAAGACCAAAAAAGCTCCACCCTGCAAATTCGAAAAGAATTTTTCATGTAAACATAAAAATCATTTTTAGTAATAAATTTTATGTTTGAACTCAAAATGTCATTTTAAAAAACTTTTGATATGACTCCTGGTCTAATATGATTATTCTATTATATTCAGACGTTTTTGTAGTTTTAAAATGACTCACCATTGGAAACCTTTGAATAAAAATTAACTTTGATATTTTAGTTACGGATGACCTGCGCTGTTTACAAAGGTTTTTCCACGTGAAACCAGATAAAGCTCCGGGCCCTTATTTTATGTGCATAGAGCTTATAATCCATGTTAGAGCTGCTTTGAATTCTTGATTATATAACTTTTTCTTTTCCTGATTGGGTCAACTACAATTTCGAAAATCGAATTGTAGTTGAAATTTGGTTAAAATATTTATGGCAGTGTTATTGTTACTACAAGTTAGAAACGAAGTAGCTGAATAAGCTTTAATGTTATCCAATTACTTCTGTAAAATTACTTTAACTACTACGCTTTTACAAATTATAGCGTAAGTCACAAAATGTTTTTGTAATTTTTTTTATTGAGAAATATTACGCTTGAAAATTTTTTATAATATTCAGTATAAATGAAAGTGGCATGCAATATCTGTTTGCGTTGATTGTATTAAATTTTATTGGTTTTTTACTCCTATGTAAAATTAGAGGTCACAACTCGGTCCTTACTTTTGTGTTACTTTATTATACAAGCACCTTTGTTTGTTTCTTTTTTAAAATTAAGCACCCTCATTGTAACGTGAAAAGCTCTTTTAATGTTGTGCGCTTGAGCTTAAATACGCGGCGACTCTTTAAATTTTAACCAATCAGCGACATCTTTCAGCAAAAACTACTCTCCGAAGTTACGTACAAAAGATACTTGTATTATTTAAAAGAAAGTGCAGTACATTTTGTCATTTTAAAACTCAATAAACAACTAAAACATCTTTTAATTAAATGAAAATTAAAAACAGCACAATAGATTTTTATAAGTTTTTAGACAAAAAATTTTAGTAATTGAATGAAAATTAGATATTTGAATCAAAACAAAAGAATTTTTGAATATCACCGAAGTCACCATAGCAAAATTCGTCAAATTAAAGTTTGTAAAAAAATTTAACAATTTATTTTGGTTAAAAATCATTAATCTGTAAAAAACTTAAACTACTATGGTATTTTTTAATAATTAATATAAAAAATTGTAAAGAATCTGAAAGTTAAAAATTAAAACAAAAATTTAAAACAAGACTAAAAAAAGCTTTATTGGTTCTAAGTCAGAAAAATATACTAATATCTAGAAATATTTTAGTATTAAATTTTTTTTCTTAAATGATTTTTACAAACTGATGTTGTTTTTAAACCGAAATCAATTTGACTAATTTTTAATAAACTCAAATTTTACGAATTTTGCCCTGTCGACTTTAGTAAGATCCCTTCCTTTTTTATAGTTAAATCTGACGATTTTCTCAGCCTTTGATTCACAGTTGGCAAATTCTGTGATTTCTTAATGAACAATGAGCAGATAATACGAAAAACAAAGTTTTTAAGCAAATATCTTGGATGAAAATTTTTGAATTGCTTCTAAAACGTTTAAAGCCAATTGCAAACAACAAAAAATCTTTTCATTAATTCACTTTAATACAGTTAAATCTTTTAGTAATTAACATATTACTCTTTGAACTATTTTTTCAAAATAGGCTTACTTTAAAATGATTTAAAATTCAATTATTAACTTACCTGCTGCTTTTTATTTCAAGCTGCTAAATAAGATTTTTTTTCAACTTACGTCTCTTTCAACAGCTTCAATGTAAAAGTTGAAGAAAGCTTAAAAAATTACAACAGCAATTCCAAAATAAATAGAAAAAACTTAACTAGTTAACTTTAACTAGTTAATATTATCGTATCACTTTTGTTTCAAGCTTATATAAATTACTTACTGTTCCAATATAGTCTCCTACTATCAGCATGTTGTTCAAGTCCGGATTGTCAAATGCAAACTTTCTCCAAATCAAACATAATTTTACTTCTTTAAATCCTGTATTTATATGTATATATTTCTAATTATTTGCAAAAAAAGGTTAACTATAACATACATGTATATATTCAGATAAAGTAAAAAAAAACATTTGCTAAAAGATTTTTTATTTCCTATTTTGATTAGAAGCAAGTTTCAAGAAAATTCGCCAATTAACAATAAATTGTTTTTGTGTTGCAAGTAAACAAGTTTCTTTAATCAATAAACAATGTTTCTTTTGAAATTGAAGAGCTTAGTTCTAAATGTACCTAAGTCAAATAATGTCATTTTGCGAAAATGAGGTTTAAAGTTTTGAAAAACCCTACTTCTACAATACAAATAGGCTAAGATTTCAAATCTCTGTGCTATTCAAAAAAGTGATTTCCTGAAAAGCTTTTTTGTCAGAATATTTCTGATGAGTAAACAAACAATTTTTTCAGCTTATCTCATTTTTTCGAAAATGTGACTTAGGTACTTTTAGAAATAGGGCCTTCAATTGTTCTTAATGAGATTTGCTTAACTAATCACTATTATTATTAGCTTTCTTTTTTTTTTGGTGTATTTCTATACTTGCAAGATGTATTTGAGTGTTATGATTAGGGCAGCCATCAAGCAATTACCCCAACCTCCTTTTGGAGATCCCAAGATTTTTAATGTTTTTATTTAAAGGTATAATAGAAAAAATTTTTTAATTTAAAGATATAAATGGGACGCCTAGCAGAGGAAAGTGCATCAAGATGTTTTTCCTTAGGACACAACAGAATAACACAATTAGGTTTTGAACTACCATGTGTTGGTCATGTTTGCCATCATTATTGCAAATACTTACCAAGTTATAAATTTTTTAAAGTGCACGAGAACTTTGTGGACACCTGTATAATAAAATCATTGGTTGCAAAATGATTCATTCTTAAAGAAGTTAAAATTTTAATCAAAAACTGCCATAATTTAGACAAAACACATATTAGCTTCTGCTTTATAAGAGATACCAATGCATCAGTAAAGAATTACAGCGTAATTGCTATATATCTCGGCATAACAAAAGAAAAAACATAAGAGTATATTACGACCAAAATTTTCAACACAATTGCTTTTTTTAAATAAGATTTTGATGTGATTTGCGTTAATATAAAGGATAAGTCAACTGAGATTATGTAAAAATCTTACGTTGAGAAGAATTCAGCAAATTTTTATCACGTGCTTTCATAGAAATAAGTTGTCGCTTTCAAGCAATATTAGAATTATAAGTCTGGGAAATTTTTCATTATGGAGTTTGTTTTACTACATTTAACCGATACAATGCATTGAGGAACTTTTCTAAAAAGCACCAAACAAACCGATTGAAAACTGCAGGTTATTGTTTCCTCAATCAAGATTAAAACGAGCCTCAATTTTTTTTTATTCAATTAGATTTTACCTTTGTTTTCACTTTATTCTACACTCATGATTTTATTACGTTCTCGGGAAAAACCCTTAAACTCACCTTTATTGCTTGGCAGTCGCATCAAGAAGTTTTAAGTTTTATTCAAAAATAATGATTAACGTTGAGGAAATAAGTATGATATCAACCGTTCAAATTTATGTATCATCGCAAATAAAGCCGTAAAGTCTAAAAGGTGTCTCGATAATGTCTTCACACTGACGTCACCAACATACCAAGCTGAAACACCGGTCTTTTTCAGGCGTTTTTGGGCCGAGTTGTTCCCAGATAGGGCTTTGATAACCCACTCTTATTTTTCAAATCTTTTTCATGTCAACAACAAAATAAACTGACCGCATATTAAAAGTAATTTAAAATAGATTTGGGAGCTTTCTTACTAAATTAATTAATATTTTTATGATTGTAGATCTAAACTTCTTTGTGCCAGCGAGCTGGTAAAAGCAATTTTATCTTCGCTTGCAAGAAAAAATTTAATTGCCGCAGAAACGAAACTTAAAAAATATGAAACCCAAAGCAAAAAATAAATAAAAGCTTTTGTACATGACACTGCTTTTTATCCTTCTGGCTTGCAGGACCACGTTGGGGCTTTTAACTTGGGGTAACTATCAAACAATTACTCCAAGTTGCTTTCGAAGAAACAGAAATATTGCTGTCAGTTGAAGGTTTTTGTTTACTTTTTCACTTCTTGTTTAAAGATGTGACTAAAATTTAGAGCTGTATGCTAAGATTGCCAAGCAGAGAAGATCTCATAAAGTGTCTTCCTAAGAACACTTAGCTGGCTTGGTTTAGCTGTCTGCACCGTTGCGTTAAAACATAAACAAAAGTGATTTTAGCTAAAGTTTACTAAAGTATTTAATGAATTTTTTCTCAATTAAAATATAATCTTGCATAGGTTGCTGAAATCGGGCTTGAGTATTGAAACAAGTTGGGCATTTTTCTGACCGTAATATAAAAACTACTGGAAAACTACTTAAAATTCACCAAAATTTTAAAATATTGCTTAACATGAAAGTTGAAGTTAGAGTAAGTTGCACTAAGTTTCAATTTAATCAGCTGTCGCAACTAGTCGCATTTCCATCTCACAAATAACTAATTGTCACCAGAAGTCCAGCGTTAAACCATACAGTTCATTTAAAATCGTACCAAAACTTTTTGATATTGACCTAAGTAATTCTGATTCAGAAATAATAGCCCCCAAAAAATTCCCAAGTCTTTGCCCTGAAAATTCCCACAGGCTTATTTCTTTAAAAGTATGAACTTTGAATTCTATGAAATAAATTTCATGAAAATTATTAATTTTGAAGGGGTAGGCCTATGGGAATTATTATAAAATTAAGAACTTAAATTGAGTTTGCAGATTACAGTAGAGATTAAAACAAGAAAAATTAAGCTCAACTTATTGGTACATACCAACATTCAGCTTACATTTAACTTTTATGTATTGAAGGACTAAGTGTATTAAACGATACACATGTATTGAAGGATACGCTTCTCATCCTGATGATGACGACAACTAACTCATTCTGATAAAAGCTAACAACACCGTGACGTTAGTGGCGCTGTCGCAGGGTGACAAGCCATTGGCAACACTGGGTTTCGTTTTGTCGTCTGGAAAATTAAACCCAGATCTCCCGTGTCGGAGACAAGAATGAATGGGTTGAAAAATTCTTTAATTCATAGTTATACAATAAAGCTAAGATATCAAAAAAATATAATTTTATCTGTTGTTTTTCTGCAATTTCTGAATAGACCTTAGTAAAATGTTTATAAAATTCAATTTAAAGTTTAGTGGAATTATAACTGTAATTTATTGATTAAGACATTTTAACTTGGAAAACATTGAAATTCTACGTGCTTCAAGAGACGGTTCTTATTTCAATAAATAAAAATCTAAAACTCAAAATTTTGTCTCAAAAAACAATCAAATTCTTACTTGGGATGCAAAACAGGGTACCGTTTTCAACAAATAATAGAACACGCTTTCTTATATTTCGTTTTCCCATATAAATATAAATAAAAAAATTCTAAATGAAGCTGGAAAGACAAAAAGCTCATTACAGTAGAAAACAACTGTACGCAGGACGTGAAAGTGCCGTTTAGTTGCGTTGCGGCTACTGCATTGTCGGCAGCATGGTCGAGTGGTTAAGAGCGTCGTGATTGTGATCGACATGACCTGGTTAAAAACCTACGCGCGTTATTCTATTGTGTTCTTGTAAAGACACTTTATGACACTTTACCCTGCTTTGTAGTCTTGGCAAGCAGTTCTAAATTTCAGTCATATCTCTATTAAATTTTAAGCGGACAACATTATCTTGGCATCTTCTGAAGTTGGTCGGGGTAATTGCTTGCCTTATATATTAGCACCTCCGACGCTTTCCTGCAAGTCAGGAGGATAATATAGAGATGAAATAAAAATTGAATAAAATGAAAATGTAGATGGTCTCGCTTCAATCCTTTCTGATGCCGTACTGTTGTGTCCTTGAGAAAGGTTTTTTTGACACTTTCCTCCGTGAGCTGTTTTAGCAAATAGCTTTAAATTGTAATCATATCATTATATAAAACAAAAATACCAAAAATTTTTTTAATCGGACAGCCGTATCTTAAAGCATTTTCAAAAGAAAATCGGATAATCGCTTAACGGTTGCTTTAAGTCTTCTTTCCTTGTCCTGCGTATCAAGAACATAAATAAATGAACAAATTTTCCAATTAATCTCCAACAAAAACTTTGTTCGTTTTATATTAATTTTTTTCGGTGTGTCTACCATAAAAACAATTAACACACTTTAGGAAAAAAAAGCATTAAACAAAGTCGATTTTATCGGAGCCATAAGCTTTTCGTGACGCTCTCATCAGTGGCAATCGCATCAAAATGGGACGAACCAGAGAAAATCAAGGTATTTATAGTCTCAACAGTTGGGAGAAGAGACTATAAATACCTTGATTTTCTCTGGTTCGTCCCATTTTGACGCGATTGCCACTGATGAGAGCGTCACAAAAAGCTTATGGCTCCGATAAAATCGACTTTGTTTAAAGCGATATTAAAATTCTGTACCACAAAGAAGCTCTTTAAAAAAAAGCAACTTACCGAGTCTACTTTTTCGCGAACTACAATTCTGATGCGAGACCTGCAATGTGAAATGATCGTGCGAAAGTTCGATCCTCCTCGGTTTCCTCCAGGATTTGATTTTACTTTTGTAAATGTAGTTCCTGATTTCATTTCGTCAAGTGGGATATCTATGTAATGCTGTTTTTTTGAGTTTTTCTTGCTTTTCATACTTCTTGTTAAAAAATTGAAAACATTTTGAATCGGTTCTATTTTTGCCATCTCACCGACATATAATTCTCAAATAAAAATTGATGGCTATACCATAAAAAGTCGGTAGGCTAAACTAAAACAATATCAAATTGAGATCAAGTTAAAATTTTAAACGATTAAAAAACTTTTTAAGTAATATTTTTATTTAACTTGGATATTCAGAAAAAAAATTCTTTTGAAATTTACATACAAAGAAAATTAAGATTTTAACAAAATATTTTGCTTGTTTAGACTACGATCTATTTTCTTCGCTGAACACTGAACTCTTTATCTCTCAGTTACTGTACAGTACAAACATGACCTGTTGTATCAGCCGCCCAGCAATATCAATGCTTTATGACTGTGATAGTAGCAACAACAAATTAATCCGTAGACCGATACAATGAGGATTTAAATACAACTCAATCGTTTCGTTTCGTGTTGAGAAGAGCTAGCAGAGGCAATCCTTTAAATGCAGTGATCTAGCGCAATATAGATGAATGTTTCTGTTTCACTATAGTAAAATGATTGGTGCTTATCATCATCACCGTGACAAAGCAATCAGTTCTTTCTTATGTTAAACTAAAATCCAGGATTCAAAATCGATATACGAACTGGAATCGAAATCGGGGTTTTGAATATCATGATGCACGGTCAAAATCCTTACTACTGGGGTTTTCAAAAAGCATTTTGGCAATTTTTTCACTTTTTGATTTGACGACTAGCAACTTTAGCTATAAATTAAAATATTTATAACTAATATATTGTATTTTGATTACTTTTCGTAAAAAAAATTTTTTAGTTTTATAAAATATTAGTTTATGACTTTAAAACAAGATTTTGAAACATTTAATACTTAAATGAACTTTTAAAGAACAAATTGTTGACGAGAAAGCAGATGGTATCACCATTTTGACTTGCATAACGCAAACTCGATGCTTAATCTATTACCGCAGTTTCTATTGTGCCCTTAGTAAAATAAATTTTCACGAGATATTCTAAAATGAAATCATTCTGTCCGGGTACAACGGTTAACATAGAAATTAGTAAGAACATTTTTAAAAGTTTTTTTTTATTTTTTAATTTTTAATTTTTTTAGTTTTTAATTTTTTAATTTTTAATTTTTAATTTTTTAATTTTTAATTTTTTAATTTAAAAAATTACTAAAAACGTAAAAAAAAGTTTGAATTTTTTTCAACAGTCAATAAGAGTAGTGACTTCATGAAAAAATCGAATTTAAATAGCGTTTTTAATCCCTCTCATCTAATAAACACTACAAAATTTATTGCTAATACGCTTATCTACTGTATATAACAAATATTGATGTACCCGTAGCACTGCAAGTATCAAACTAACATTAGAAATTTTTTCATCGAAATTCAAATGATGGCTTTATATTAATGTACGATAGAAGTAGCACGACCATGGTCTTAATGGTGGCCTCCAACCAGGGTCCGTGAAAAAATTTTGGTAGTCCGAAAAGTTGTAAGATAGTGGAAGGGCTCGAATCAACCTGAATCCAACAACCTTGAAGTTATACCCAATAGTCTTTACATTGAAGATCATTTTTTTAGTCTTTACTTGATTTTTGACAATTTCAACACTAAGGATATGGAAAAATACAAATTGCAAAACTGAAGATTTTTTTTTAGTCTTCACAGTAGCTTTTCTAAATTCGTATAAGTGGTCGGTCAAATAACAAATTATACATTTGGAAGTTTATGAAGTTCAAAAGGTCGGCAACTACCGTCTAAACAACTCAACCTGGCACAGCGCGTGTCATCAATTGTCTCCTATAAAACAAATTTAATTTACTTTATAAATCGAAAACATTTTTATAAAATTAGTAAACAACTTTAAAATTCAACTCTTAATTTATGTTTCTTTATTGGTGATATTTATGTCATTTAAGGCTGCTGGCCGTCCTTTATTTGAAAGTGTATTTCATTGTTTGACTGGTATCGTCGTTGTCTTTCGCAAGTTTAGAAAATAGTTGTAGCTATTCTTTATTTCGAATTCGTTTTTGCGCTTTATTTTGGGTTACACTTATTAAATGGAGTTTAGCCCAATAGAAAAACCCTGGCTGATCACAATTCATTTTAGACAGATAGATAGGATAGACTCATCATTGTAAGAAAGGTTTTTGCAATGTGGTCGAGTGGTTAAAGCGCCGTGATTGTCATCGACATGGTCTCGATTCCAAACCTACTCGCGCCATTCTATTGTGTTCTTGGGAAAGACACTGTACGGCACTTTCCCCTGATTGATGGTTTTGGCAAGCAGTTCTAAATTAAAATTATATCTCAATTAAATTTCAAGCAGACAGCAAAATTTTCGCATCTCGGAAGCAGGTCGGGGTAATTGCTTGCCCTATGTATTAGCGCTTCCGTCGCTTTCCTGCAATTCAGGAGGATAAATATGGAGATTGAATAAATAAATATCAAATAAGAATATTTTTGAAAAATCTGATTGGTTTGTTCTAAATCTTTTTTATATGTTAGTCATCAACTCGACCTAACTAGGAGAGCGGGCTGCATGAAATGCAAACGCAGAAAAGACAACGAGCGAGTCCAATCACAAATTGATTGAATGACGTCAGTTTGAAGATTTTGATAACTACGCGCTGCTTAACAAAGAATTTGTTTCAAAGGCAACAGCTAATTCTTTTGTGTTTCATGCATATTCAGTATTTTAAATAATTTGAGGAGTATAATCTGGGTCGAGATACACGGCAAAAAATGAAGGATGCATCCTTTTATCAGTGTCTTTAAATTTTTTTACTTCAATGATTCCATATAGTACTAAACAGTTTATTTTTGCAAAAAAAGAAAAAAAATGATTAGCCCAAACCAGGAATTGAATATAACAAAAAAGTGGTGACTGAAAGAATGCTTGTTTAGCAAATCTTACCAATAACTGACAAGTAAAAAACAAAACAACAAAAAAGGTTTTTTCCGAAAATTTTTTAATTTGACGAGGAAATGGTTTTAGAATATTTTAAAGTTTTTTGTGTCATCTTTTTTTGGTTTTAAAACGCTGTTAAAAATTTTTTAGCACGTTTTAATTATATTTTATTATGCATATGCGTGTGCTTGAGACCAAGAGAACAAATTTGATTTTTTAAATAAAGTCGATTCTTAGTTATATTCCGAAAATAATTATGCTTGGTTTCATTTTTGAATTTTCGACATAAGCCTAAAAGTTGGGACTGTTCTTAAGTAAAAACCAAAAAAAAAGCGAGACGTGGGGACCCACCGATGCAAATTAAAATCACAGCCGGAAAATCAGGTGAAGACCAAAAATAATCTTTACTTGAATGAAAACTAATTCTATTCTTTTTTTTAATGAGTAAAAAAATTTTTTTTGGTCTTAACCAAGATTTTTGACTCCAATTCTAATTTTTGTCGAGGATTTCTCGGTCATACTTACGCAAGCCCTTCCAAGTGGTATAAACTTTTTGAAAATTTACTTATATGTCAGAAAAACAAAAAAATTTCAGGGCATGAACCTCCTATTGCTTTCCTCCGTGGTGACGGGGCTGCATAATCTATAGTAGAACCGGGAAAAAATAATGGGCTAATATGTAATACATGGACGTTTCCCATTTACATGTAAGCCGAAATATGGTAATCAATTATTGGTGATGTCTCAGAAGCTGTAATTAATCAATTCTTTTTCTGATTGAGATAAGACATCTTGAACTAGACACAATTAATTGATTAGAAGCCATTGTTTGATATTTGCATAAATCTTTTAAAATCTATCAACCAATGAACAATTGGCAGTTTACAAATATATTCTCAAAAAACTATGAAATATAAAAAGTTATATTGCTTATTTTTAACCAAGTATAAAACTTGCTCAAATATTGTCTAGTTTTATTTAATTCACCAACTGCAGTAATGAAAACTTTCGATAGCTTTTGTCTTTAGTAAGAAACGCTTTTTGTTTGATACGCTTGTACGATCTTAACAATATCGAAGCCGTGAGATTTTTTTCTCGTTACTCAGCGAGTCCATGGTACGTCAGACACTGGCGCACTGCTGTTTGTTACAAAAAATAAAAACTATCGTAACTTAACCGTATCATAATTAAAAGAGAACGCCAAGGTTTTTAGTTTCTACAATTAGCTAATTTTAAAGCAGACTAAAACAAATCTGAAAAAAAGCCCAACATTTATCCAAAATGTTAAAAAAATTGTATTCTTTAATTAGACTTCTTAGTAAAGCAATTTAAAAAAATTTGGATTTTTATGCAAAATGACTTACTAAACTATGTTAATAAAAACAATCTGTCAAAAAACGAGGGAAAAAATCTAAGTTATTTACTAATTGAATTAATAAATTATATGAAATTGACAGCAAAATTTAACAATATAAAAAAGTTTTAAATAATCTTTTTTACCCATAGTTTAGAGAAGATATTTTTTTATTGAAAGATCAAAACTGCAGTTGATGTACGTGCCAAAAGTCGTTACGAACATATGTAGCATGCACGAGTATTTATATATTTTCTATTTAATCCAAAGCTCTAGGCCAGGAATGTCCAACCTTTTTTCATAATGGGCCGAGTTCTAAATTTAGCCAAAGTCGGCTGATTGCAAAAAGGTCTTCACTTTAAATCAGACTCTGATTTGTCGATTTTCTTCTCGAAAATATAGTGTTCCCTAAAAAAAAAGCAAGTTTGCAAAACATGGTTTGAGAAACGAAACACAATTGCGATACAGGTTTGAAAATATAATTACAAAATTGGAGTAGGCAGTGGGCCGCAGGTTGCACATCTCTGCTCTAGGCAGTAAACAAACAAAATAAAACTTATAAATTTAATTGCACGGCGATGTTATTGCTATTATCGAACAATGTGAATATCGAATGATTATCGAACAATGAAATAAAACAAAAAAACAGTTTTATTTTGGTGAAAATTTGTTTTTCTTTTCTTCGAGTAATTTCTGCATTTACATAATTTGCTTTGACTACTGCTTTATTATCTTATTCAAATGTGTCTTTCAGTTTATTGTACGTAAATATACTGTATAAATACGCTGTTTGAAAAGTAACGGGACTGTGTAAATAATTATTTTATTTGAAATGCCATGTAAAAATTACAATTTGTCCCCTTCAAAGTAATCTCCTTGAGCTCGAATGCACTTTTCTAATCTCTGCCGCCATGCTTCTATGCACTTCTGGAAAGATTCCATTGGGATCGCTCGTAGTTCCTTCGTTACGGCTGTTGTTATGGCTTTTGAGTCTTGAAAACGGGTTCCTTTAATGACTCCCTTGAGCTTAGGAAACAAGAAAAAATCACAGGGAGCCAGATCTGGCGAGTAGGGTGGTTGCTCCAGCACGGCAATGTTATTTTCTGCAAGAAATTGTCGTATGCTTAAGGCATTGTGAGCAGGAGCATTGTCATGATGAAGCAGCCATGACTTTGTCTCCCACAATTCTCTTCTTTTCTCCTTTACCGAACGCATCAAACGTCGCAAGATGTCTTTGTAAACATTCTGGTTAATGGTTTGGCCCTGTGGCAAGAATTCTAGATGAACAATTCTATGAACATCAAAGAAAATAATCAGCATCACCTTAATTTTGGACTTGAACAGCCTTGCTTTCTTGGGTCTTGGTGAGGATGCACTCTTCCATTTAAGGCTCTGCCGTTTGGTGAGTGGATCGTACTCGAAGATCCACGACTCATCACCGGTAACAACTCTACTCAGCAGATCTGGTGTAATTTCAAGTTGTTTCAGGATGTCTTGACACACTTGCACACAATTTTCCTTTTGCCCATCATTCAGCAACCTTGGTACCATTTTCGCACAAACCTTCCTCATCCCCAGATCTTCTGTAATGATCCTCCACACCCTCTCACTATTCATGCTCAACTCATCTGCTATCATTCTAACAGTAAGGCGGCAGTCACTGCGCACTTTTTCTCTCACACGCTCAACATTTTCGTTTGTTCTGCTTGTTGTTGGCCTTCCACTCTTAGGATCATCTTCCACATCCTCTCTTCCCTCTCTGAACCTCTTGTGCCACTCAAAAATCCGAGTTCTTGACATCATAGCATCTCCGTAAACTTCTTGGAGCAAATTGAATGTTTCAGTTGGAGTTTTTCCAAGTCGAACGAGAAACTTCAAGTTGATTCTTTGTTCAATGCTCATTATTTGTTAACAAAAGAAGAAAAAAAAGAAAAAAATATTTACTAAATAAATTATCCCAAAACGAACTACAGTAAAGCACCTTTCAAGAAAAGCCTGTAAAAAAGCATATGGTTGTCACAGAATGCTGAAACTACATTTTTACAACCACAAGACATTGCGCCGTCTTAAAAAACAAAGCTTTTATCACTGTTGCAAGTGTTGTTTGTGCAAAGCATACAGTCCCGATACTTTTCAAACACACCTGTACATATTTTTCTAATACTTTTTATATTTTATTCTTTAAAGTTTAATTGTAATAAAAAATATATATATAGAACCTTGAGGTAGCCTAGTAGTTGTCTTTTATGATTTTAAAGATCTCTGTTTTTACTCTTACTTTACCACACTTTGTCCTCCAAGAAAAGCAAATGTATAACTCCCAATTTTAATAAACAGCTCTGAATTACTGTCAGATGACCTACTGAAAAAAAAATAATAAAATTTTAACTAGACAGCTTGACAGAAATATTATAAAAATTTCGAAAGCAGGTTTGAGTCACATTGATTGAGAGCTTTTTAAATTGCAAAAGTACAATTGCTACCATTAAAGAAATCTGGTTCCTAAAGTGTACGCGCTGATTAAAAATCCCTGAACTAGGTTGAAACTCTTGCCAGAACAAATATTTGCGATTTAAATACCAGTCTTATCTTTAAAAAAATAAAAATTATAAAAAAAATTAAAATAGACAGCAACACCTTGAGATCTTCAAAAGCATGTTGAGATTATCGCATGCTGGTTTATCTAATATTTAGGACCCTGGAAGTTGTCCTGTAAGTCAGGAAAATGATTATAGATGATGATGATGATGATGAGAATGAAATATTTATCCAAAATTTTTCTAAATTATTGGATGTTTGATCAGCTTATTTTCCTAGTTTTAATAACAACAAACATTTCTAAAATTTAACTGTTATCTTAAAAAGCTATAACTAAACGTGTTAGCAGCATTTTCCTTCTAATAAATTGCTATTCAAAGCTCTGAGCTTCACAGACAACTTGCGATATTTTTTATAGCTTTTAGATACGCTCTTAATGTTGTTGGTATTAGCTTCATCATCATTTATTTTAAATTTTGTCACTCGTTGTCTACCAAACTCTATAGGACTGCATGTGCCTGCCGTTCACCGTAGCTCACTTGCAAACTTTTATAAAACTGTGGCGGACTCATACAGCGCCCGCGCAATCCCGCACAGCCATTTATCCTATAAAAACCCTCATGGATATATTGACTAAGTGTTTACATAAAACCGGATCTTATGCTTCCAACTATTACACAAATACATTTAAAAAAAATATTTTATTCGAAAATAAAAAAAGATTTTTCACTCATTTTATACACTTTTCAGATTTAATCTTAGTTGACAATTTTTATTTTAAGGTTGCCAAGAATTTTTTGCGTAGTCTTATTAGTGCCGCAGAAAAATATTATACTAATTCCAACGTTGTGCATCGAAAAGCGGACACTGAATTGTTGCGATTGCTCTATCTAAAACAATTAAAAACATAATGACGCTGTAGTGATTTTGAAAACTATTGACATAGTTGCTCTCTATTAGATTTATCAAAACATATATGTGAAGCAGTATATATTTTTGGTCTTCAAGAAACTGAGATTTATTTTTGAGCCACTAGTCTAACTTTAGTAAAGGGTCTCAAGCATGTGGCGAGTGAAAACATTTTTATGGGCCGTGACGCACATTTGTTAAACCGCAACCAAAAAAACTGATCCTACTAAACTTGTTAAATAAAATTTTATAGAGAAAAAAATATATATTTTTTAAACCTAACATTTTACTTTATAAAATGTCTTCCGCTTCAACGAGGAAAAAAATTGTGCACGAAAGAGAAGCTTTAAAAAAATGGAAAGATTTGAGTTTTTTAAGATTTCGACTTGTAGTCAGTAATACGTTAGTTTATCTTAGATTTGTTACGTCTGCTTATGTTTTTGAGTTAATTATCAATTTTATTTGTTTGTAGGTTTTTTGTTTATTCAATTTGGCTTTTTATTTCTGATTATGTGTTTGATAAATGCTATCTGTTTTTGTTTTACTTTTTTCATCTTTAATTGTTTGATTTCTGTTAAATGTCATGGCGTTTTTAAAAAATTAAAAGTACATATGAAATGAATTTTTGTCAAAAATATTGCACTTACGAAGACTGATTCAACTATATCAGCTAAAAAAAAGTACTTGTTAAAACTGCCACACAAGTAAAGTTTATTGCAAATAGGCCAATTGTAACCAAAAATACAGAACTTTTACAACAAATAATAAAAAAAAATAAGGTTAAATTTGAGGAAAACCCCTAGTATATGCGACCTACAACCAATTTAAAACCAAGCAACTTTTAACAAAACGCCGAGAAAATTGATATAGGCAATTAATTAAAAGTTGTTAAAACATGGTAGGTTTATTACTGTATAGCTATTCTTATAACTTCGTTGCGTCATGGTCGGTTGATCTCTAAAGCAACATTGACGTAACGTCGGTGACGTGTCAGGTTACATCAGCGTATTGCAGGAGAATATTGCTGGATGTTTAAAAAACGTTTGCTTTTCAGCAAACTGCCGATAGTAACGGTCAGTAAAGGTATGGTCAATTCATTTGATTTTTGTCAGCTGAGGTTAGAAAGTTGTATCGGCGTTTTGTTCCAACAACAATAACATGGTAAAAGTTTCTCATTGGGTGTCTTAATCAAGGAATTGACCTTAAGCAAATCATTACTATACGATTTACTAAACCTTCTTTTATTGCAGAGTCTATTGTTGAACGAAGAATGGTTCCTCGTTATTACAAACCCAAACCGAGTCTACAACTGTAATTTTTCTAAATTAGTTATTTTGACAAACAATTCCAAATTAAAGCGCTAGACCTGATACCCATAAAAAAAGTCATAAAATTTACAGAATTTTTTTTTCACCATGTTTCAAACACCTTGGTAACGTAAATTTTTAACTTTCCTAAATGAGTTCTGAATACCGGTACTTATATTTTAAATATGTTCTTTCAATTCTTAAGTCAATTTTTTTCTAATTTAAGAACAATGATTAAGAACCTGAGATTAATTTAAAACAACCCGCTTAAAGAATGAGGAGCACCAGACACCAGACACCAAGTACCTGTGACTACATTTACCTGTGACACCAAGTACCTGTGACTACGTTCGATTCGCAGTGAGATAAGCATCACTGATGAGCTCTAACAAGAGCGAAACTCGAGTCTGGTGCTTCTCATTCTTTAAGCGGCTTGTTTTAAATTAATTCGAAATCCTGATAATTCTTCAAATATAAAATCTGAGATTAGTTAGTAAGCTACGTAATCGCGACAGGAGGGTTAACGAAGACGGTGACGTCACAAGGCGGCTTTTAAAAAAATTGTGCTTCGCTTGATGTCAAAATCTATTAATTTTTGCGTAACAAGCGGCAAAAACCACCGTCCAATAGGACTTAGTCTATGTTCGATAAAAAAGCTGATGATAATCGTTTTGTTTCTTCTAAAGCATTAAAGTAATTTTAAACAAGCCAAATTTTCTTAAATCATAGGTCGCAAAGAACTTATAAATAGTTCAAGCGTATTTTGAACATAATTCAATTTTAGCAAAATTATTAATCTAAACATCTAGGTGGTTGCCTCAAAAGATTGACAATAAAAAAAGCTTTAAAAAGTAAGCAAGCAAGCTCATTTGAAATGACCCAAATAGACAATATATTTTAAATCAAATTGAAAATAATAAAATTAAAATTTTTAACTGATTAAATTATCAGACCAAAAAAATTTCAGCATTAATATTAACCACCAATAATTTGTTTAAACTACCTAAAATTATCAGAGGGCGATTAAAAATCTTATTCAAATAGGAAAAAGTTTTTATTTTATTTAATTATTACCTTTCTATTTTGATAAGAGTTTTAACTGCCTTCTGATGAGCCAAGGCAGGCGAAGCAGACTATTGGAAAAAATAAAATTAATCTTAAAAAATTTTATGGTTTGTTATTATAACCGCTGTGACTTAACGTCATTGAGCAATTTTCCGATAAACATCGAGAAAAATATATTGAAAAAAATATGTGTTTCTATGTGGGCCCACAAATGGGCTGGCACCTGGAATTAGTCCGAAAATATGTTGCTCATTAAATTTTACTGTACATAAACACAAAAAACTTGAATATTTAAAATGTCTATTAAATTCAATAATTATTTATATTTGGAATTCTCTACCTTAGAAAGTTTTTTAGGTGACAAAACTGTTTGGCACATCTAGTGTTAAATAGGGCAAACCCAGCAAAATGGTGTGCAATTTTTTTCTAAATTAAAGTGTTAGTTAGACTTTGCTATACTAAGCTTGTAATTGTAGTGGTTCTACTTGTTACAATATTTACAGTTTGAACAAGAAAAGCACCTTGTTTAAAGTCATAAAAATTAACACAAAATAATTGTTAAATGGCCAAAAATTAGTTGCTATCAGGGATGGGGTGATTACATGACAAATGTAATCGATTATGATTACGATTACTCACCGATTCTGCGATTACGATTACGATTACGATTACTAAAAATTTAAAAATAATCGATTACGATTACTTAATTATTTCGTGATTACAATTACGATTACGATTACGATTACTCAAAATGACCTTGTGCTTTTTAAATAACCTACTACAACATAAATTCTGAAAAGCATTGATAGAATACAATTGTTTTTAATCAGTAAAACAGTCAGCATTTAAAATGTTTGTTACATTTTATAAACATGAGATTTTCAAATCGTTTATCTGAAAGGCGACATCTATCTGGCTTAAATACTCGTCTAACATATGATGTTACAAAGGCAATTGACGCACTGGAATGTAGCTCCATGTAATTGATTACATTTAAGTTTTTTTTCAATATATTCATTACGATTACGATTAAATCTAAGTTTTTGTCAATGTAATCGATTACGATTACGATTACATGAAAAAGCGTAATCGATTATAATCGATTACGATTACTGATTACGATTACCCCATGTCTGGTTTCTATATTGTGTTTTGCAAAAATAATGAATTAACTCTGTGTCAACCATGTGTTGTAGTAAATGTGATTCAAGTTAGTTTGCACTGTTATTGCTATTTTGTGGGAAAAACTTTTTTGGTGACTACAAACATTGAAAAAACCATAAAGCTGGGCAAAGCTGAAGTGTGGCACCTCTAAAAGTTTCAGCAAACAAAATAAAGTAAATTTTTAAAAACCAAATATCTTAAAAAAAGACAAGAAATTCATTTGATGAAAACGACGATCTCGATTAAAAAAACCTTGAAATCAAGGATAATAAAACAGTTAATTTTTCATTTAAGCCACTTGCCACATTTAACCAATAATTGACAAAATTCATGCATCAATATTCTATCATAAACAAATATTTAAAAAGAAACGCAAAAAACTTCAAACGTTTGATTTATTTGTTAATTTTATTTCTGATTGGCAAAGTCAATATAAAATTTTGATCACGTTGTCACGTTCAGTTGATCACGTTCGGTCTGATCTTCATTTGAACTCTTTTCAAAGAGTAATAATTACGCTTCCAATCTTGCTAAACTACACCAGTCAATATGATTTTTCCATCTCTGAAATATTTTCCATTCAAACTGGGACGACAAAAATCTTTGTACCACCAACCACTGGAAAGAGAAGCCGCACAATTACGTTCACCCCGCTTGTCGTTATCGCGATCCTTTGTTGAAAATTGTTGATTGTTGTGAAATGATAATGAATCACCTGCAACACGATGAAGCTAAAACATCATCGTTATGTTTATTATCTATTTTCTGGCTTAGAAAAACAACAAATCTAGAACAAAAAACGTAATCATCAATCATTAATTCCCCGAACTGCTTTCAGAAATAGTAATGATATGTGGTTAAAAGTTTTGTTTTGATTTTTTATAATTACATTTATTGTCATCACCGGTAAAGATCGGATTACGTAAATAAGCTCGAACATTTGGGAAAATTACTTCGGCGAAGTTTCCTTAAAAGAGTAGCGCTTTTAAAATTACGGCCTAAGCCAGTGTTCCTTAATCTTGTTTCACTTATGGCACATATAAGTAGCTTCCAAAATTTTGCTGTACATTTCGAACAAATAAAGATTTTTTTTGACGTTTGGTGATTTTGAATGTCTTTTTTATTTGAAATTTCAGAAACAACACAAAAGAATAGAAATTTCAATTATTTTTTGTTCTTTTTAAATTTAGAAGGAAAATTATTTTGGTTCCCGTTTAGATTTTATTTTTGACCGGTGCTGTCCAAAATGTTTGCCGTCCCTGATCTAGCAGTTGTAAATTTTAATTTTAAAAAAACTAATTTTTTTCATTTTAGAAAGCATGTTTGAATAACCGTTACTTCATGACAAATTTATTATGGTCTTGCGACACAGTGGTGCACCGTGGCAAACCTAAATTAAGAACATTGGCCTGATCCACAAAGCGTTTAATTGTAATTATTTTGTTATTTACATCATTGAGCAAAATTAAAAATTTGATTGTTTAGAAAAACAAAAGTTCTATAAAATAATTTTTGTTCCTTTACGTGAATGTAAAACTAATCTGCAGAGCCTTTTGTAGTATTGTATTACTTCATTACACATTGGTTTGTTCATTTTGTTATAGAAACCACGCTTAGCTCTATTACATAAGCAGTTTGTTCAATGCTTTACAATCGACTTTAAAAAAGCAACAGCAAACATAAATCTACATTAATTTATGTATATTAAAACCCCTTTGTAACAACACTAAGTCTCGAAAACTAGGTGTTACTTCGGCGCCCACTCTCACTTCATGAATGGTCTCAATATAGACGAAATCTACTTCAAGACGTGACCACATCCGGTTCCGGGTTAAGCTTTTGAAAATTTTTTTGGTTCAACTTTTAAAAAGTTTGGTGGCTATCAGGGTTGCGGAGTCGGAGTCGGAGTCGGAGTCGGAGTCGGAGGTTTTAGGAAGGAGTCGGATTCGGACTGTTAAGAGGACTAGGAGTCGGATTCGGAGTCGGAGTCGGAATATTTTATCCGACTCCGACTACTCATGTCCAATTTCTTTACATATTAGTGATGTTAACCGCGCAACTTACGCGACCGCGTGCGCCAGTGGAGTGCTTTGCAGTAATCTTTTTAAGAGAACCTTGCCGCGTATCGCGCGACACAGCCCGCGATTCATAAAAAGTTTACATTTTAATTTGTAAGCAAATAGTATTTTGCTTAATGCTATGCTCGGGCAGCCGATTTAGTTGCTTCCCTTTCTTTAATCCAATGACAGGAAGCAAATGCCAGGTGCATAATCAATTACTACCCGAAGCAGCCTTTTTCTATAATGTAGTGGTACCGTGACATACGAGTTTAATTGGTTCCGTGACCGAGCTCGTACCTCAATTTACTCGTGTTACAAAGCCAATTTTCCCATTGAAATTAATGTAAATGCCATTAATCTGTTTCAGCCTCCAAAATAACCCCCATTTTTTATTTTTGACGTGTCTTTAAATAAGTACTTTTTCCAACAGAAGCGAGTGTTGAATGTCTGTTTTCATCACTAAGGCTCATCAGAACAGACCAAAGGGCTGCAATGAAGGAGAAACTCACAGTAGCAATTTTATTTTTAGGAGCAAATTATTAAATTAAAATTTTGGAAAATTAAAACTTACTCTTCTTGCTCTATTCTTTCAAAGAAATATCAACCAAAGTTTAGAACCAAGGTGAATTTTTTAATAATCTCCTAATATGAATGTCAATAAACGGCAGGGAACCTGCATGTTCAGTCTCGTAGAAAATTACAATAATTTGAAATATTCATGAGATAGAAACTACAGAACCCCTTTTATTTTGTTTGCAAAATCCGACAAAATTTAAATATGCATTCTTACTATCAATATATAACCATGAATTACTGTGAAGATGAACTCCATGCCATCAAACTAATGGCTGAAGTTTATTTTAGAGAAATAAGTATGAGCTTATTATTGGTATGGAAATGTCAACATTTTCCTCTGGAGTTTCTTTATATGTAGTGGGTGATTCAGAAAAATTCTAAAATTAGTCGCATTTTATTGTTTTATAATTGTGGGTTTTAAATTTTTAATTCTTTTACATATGGTTTTTTTTTTTCTTTTGCTTTTATAAACTTTTGTTTTCCAATTTTCATTGTTAATAAATTCCATAGTTATTACTTACATTTGTAAAAATTTTTACAATTATAAAATATTCATATTTACGTTTTAACCTCATTACGTACTGATAAAAACGAAACAAAGCAACCTAAACACAAGAAGCACCAGACTCGAGTTTTGCTCTTGTTAAATTTCGTCATTGATGCATACCTCATTGAGTTTCAAACCGACTATATGTAGTCCTACACGCAGGAGACAACATTCAGGGTCTAGTCCTACACCCAGGGCCTAAACAAGTCATTAATTGTATTGACATTAAGGTTTGTCGTGGGTTCGATTTACCATGGGAAAAATAATAACTGTAAAATAGACTAGAGATAACATTATGATTATCCATAAAATACTTTGATGTTCAGAAAATGTGATAAGCATTAAGTATAGAAAACAAGTATAGTTTCTATTTGAATAAGTTTCCACCTGACGATTCTTAGGATGAAACAGGCTGTCGAGGATTTTAAATTGTTAATTTTTAATCTATTTTAGTGCTTTCATTAATAAATACTGCTCTAACTATTTGGTTATTGAGCTCTGTACCGGCGAAGTAAAGCAAACAGATATATAATATACTGTAATTATATGTATATACGTATTTATCAAAACATAAATATAACAAATAAAACATATTGTATTAGTCCCAATACAGTCCCAACAGACAGTCCCAACAGACTGTTTCGCTTGCGAGGCTCATCAGGGAACACAACAATTAAAAAAAGCAATATTATTTACGTTGAAACAAATAAAATAAGCAAAAATTAAAAGTTAAAATTAATTTTTAGGCTTCAGATGAAAACTCGCATCTTAGAAAAATAGCGCTACCAAAAGTTTGGGTTTAAACAATTATTTTACTCAAGTTAGTGATTGATTAATTATTAAATAATTACTTTTGTCACGAGATATTAGAAGAAAACATGCTGTAATGTTGCGCATACTCGTAGATATATTAAACTTGGCCAACCTGCTGAAAAGTTTAAAGTGTAGAAAAGTTTATGGATCATTAGTTAAAAGCAAGTGTTATAAAAAAATTTTTTATACTGCATAAAACATTAGTATGGATCATTCGTTAAGAGAGAGTGTTATAAAAACTTTTTTATAAAAAGATTCTTTTATAACACTTTCTTTTAACTAATGATCCATAAACTTTTTTACGGTTTACCGGTAATCTTTTCGGAAGCTCTGCCAAGTTTAAGAATACATCTATGCGCAACATTACAGCATGTTTTCTTTTAATATCTCGTAACAAAAGTAATTATTTGATAATCAATCACTTACTTTAGTAAAATAATTGTTTAAACCCAAACTTTTGATAGCGTTATTTTTCTACGATGCAAGTTTTCATCTGAAGCGTAAAAATTTATTTTAACTGTGTTCTCTGATGAGCCTTACAGGTTAAACAGTCTCTTGGGACTATTTTAATAAAAATTTTTTAATATTTGTGTTTTGATAATCAGGAATAATCGTTCTGACTATTGAAGCCATTAAGCACTCTTCTGAAGAGCACCAGTCATTTGCAGTTATATATGTATATATACTAATGTACATAATTTTTTAAAGTAAATATCTTTTTATGTATTTAAAAAACCTGACTTATTTTGTGCAACTGTCAACTCAAAAAGATGATTTTTGCTTAGTTAAATCTAATTTAAGATAAATACTTTGCCCATACTAGGGAGTCGGAGTCAGAGTCGGATCATAATCTTCCGACTCCGCAACCCTGGTGGCTATTATACGTTGCTTAAATATGGCCTGAAATTGCACGCCGAGGTAGCACCGAAAACTTTTATGAGGTATCTAAGACCAACATAAAATTCCAAAGAATTTAATTTGACTTTAAGTCACATCGATTGTGGAAATGTTGTTTTTAAACAACTATGGCACCTGCCGACTTGTTACATAAAAATGTATCTAAGTCAGTCGAAACAAAGCACGGTATATTTGTGTAAGTATAAAATTCAATAAAAGTCTAAGTAAATTTTTTAAACACATTGAAAATAAAAAATTGCACATTGAAACACATTGAAAATATTAAATTTTATTTTTTTATACTATTTAAGATAGAATTTAAAAAAAATCAGTCATTTATTATCTTTTTATTTTAAGCTATTAGCTTCATTTTAGTTTTATTTATTACTGCAAGAAAAGTTTTTTTTAATTGCTGCTATTTCAAGCAAATTCAATTTAAAAGAAAAAAGTTTAAAAATTACTAATAAAAGCAAGAACAGCAAAAACCTTAGTAGATAGCTTTGAAGAGTTTTTTAAAATTGAATGATTTTAGACTTATATACTTTTTTGTTTGTCATTTTTTTGTTTTGTTAATAGTTTTTACTTTAATTAGATTTTTGTTTATCGGCACAGTGACAAAGTGCGTAAAAGTGTCGTATTAATGGCAAATATGATTGACATATTCGGGCTTTAACACCTACTTGTGTCTTTCTGCTGTGTCCTGGAGGATGACGCTTTGTGGCACTTTCCTCTGTTTGGCGATCTTTGCGAGCGGTTCTAATTGTCATATCTCTAAACAAAAAAAAATTCAACCAGGAAACTCTATCTAGGTATCGCCGAAAGCACTTGGTTTAAATGCCTGACAATTTGGACATGTAACGCTTCTAACGTTGTCATGCGAGTCAGCAGGATAAATAGAAATTATATTGATAATAAAATAGCAAAGGTAGGAAATAAAAACATAATTGTTCAATAACTACAGAGATTAATTACAGGTTTTAAACCCAGTAATTTGAAAAATTTTGGGTATTTTCTAAATTTTTTTGTCAAAAAACAATTATTTTAAGTTATTGCAGTGAAAAATAAATATTCAAAATGTCCAACTTTGTAAAAACTGTAGTTTATTAACATTAAAGCTCTTAAATTTAACCTATACGTTTATATTATTAATAATCAAAACTGTTTCCCGATTTTAAAAAACCAAAATGCTTATTTGATTTAATGAATGAATTTGTCATAACAAAGGTAAAAGTAAATAGTATATAAAAGCAACAAAGCTGTTTTTTGTTTTACGCTAACTGAATTACCTGCTGTTCCACTGTAGTTTCCTATTATAAGCGTGTAGTTGGATTCCGAGTTGCCAATTTCAAATTTTCTAAAACCAAACATATTTTTGGTGGCTTAAATTGATTTATGCAAAACTCAAATATAATGCATCTTAAAATAAAAAATAAAGATTCATTAAAAATGTAAAGCACGGTAAAATTATAATAATGATTTTATTTGAATAACCAACATAAACCGGTAGAAAAGTATGCGAAAACCAAACAATCGAAAAGTTTTCGTTTTTTGTCAGTGTTTTTCAAGGGTGCAAAAATCCTAAAAATTAATTTTTTAGAAATAAAAAATAATTATGAAATAAAAACTATGTTTGTTATGTTCGTTTTATTACATATTGGATAAAAAGAGCGAAGTTCTTTTTGCTAAAGCTTATTTTATTTTTCTGTTTATTCCAAAGTGTGTGGTGTCCTGACTACATGACCAAAAATTTCTTTTTAGCTTGACTTATGCAAAACCGACTACTTATTTGCATTGTGCGGTATATACTTAATAAGTTGAGTAATTTAAATTCTGTTTAAAGTGAAATGTTTTTGTCTCCTTTTAACCAGTCGATTATTAATTATTACTTTAGAATATGAAAGCCGGGCAAAATTTTAACGAAAAATCTCAACAGCTTGTTTTGCCTTCACAGTTTGTCTGAACGTGACAACGTGCAGTCATTACAGAATAAAGTCAAACAATAATAATATAAATACTACATTTAAACTAAAACTTCTTGGAGATTAATTTAGGTAAGACAAAAAATTAAAGAAAATTACTAGAGAGCCAATTGGTCTCAGTAAACAAACTCAATATTTTCATCTTCGTATTTGACACTGCAAAGTTTGAGTGGTGGTTTAAAGGTTGGTAGCGACAGAATAGGAGCGCCTGATTGGTTGCGGGAGAGAGAAAAGTGCGAAAGAAAAAAGAAAACCAATGATGCGTGAAAGAACACAATGTAAATATGAAAAGCGATTATTAAAATAAATAACTTGAATAGGATTAAAAAATTGCAAATAAATAAAATGGTAAGCAAAGCAATAAGCAGCAAGCACGAAGCAAACCAAGAAAATTGGATGGCGGAGACGTACGAATTATCCGTGTAAATTTTTTTCAGTTTGAATTGTTCCGGTGTCGGTATTTTGAAATTAAACTTGAATTGCTTGTTCAAAAGCATGTGCTGGTCAGTTTGTAAAATGACGAGTTTGTTGCGTAGACAAAAATTGCAGCGTTTAGCGCGGCTGATAAATGCGCTGATGACTTGTAAACAATTAACCAAGTTTTCTGTGATTTGATTGCTTTATTTAGGTATTTTCAATTTGCTTTTTTGGCCCAGATGGTAGGTGCTTTCTCGCAGCCTGGGCCGTGAGTAAGTCTGTTCATTGATTTTAAAATGACAGACCGAAACCGAACCTACCAAAACGGAAAGGTATCCACCCATTCTGATGTTCAGTGTGGGTCTGCTAATCGGCAAACGTCCTTTTCAGGACGGGGCAATGCTAGGATAAAACTGGTCTTTTCAGGGCACATTGCCAACAAGTTCCGAAGACCCACTATTCTTCAGCTGAACATCGAAGGCCTCACTGCAAGCAAGATGAACGTTCTTCATCACCTCGCTATGCAGTCTGAGGCACTCGTCATCCTACTGCAGGAGACCCACTGCACTGATGCAGAGAAGTTGTTACTTCCAAACTACCAACTAGCTGGGTCTTCTTTAAGCAGGAAGCATAGCCTCGCCACGTTTGTCCACGAGCGACTGAGATACACGCTTTTGGACCAATCTCCACCGACATCGGAGATCGAGTGGTTGTGTGTGGACGTGATGGCTATAAAATAGTCAACGTCAACAAACCACCGCCAACGCGATTGCGAACCCTGGATCTTCCAGTGTTTCCTCACCCCTGTCTGTACGCTGGCAATTTTAACTGTCGTCATGCTGACTGGGGTTACGATGACAACAGTCCGGACGGTGAGTGCTTGGCTGGCTGGGCAAGTATTAATTGTCTTGCCCTACTTTATAATGCCAAGGACGCTGCCAGCTTTTATTCCGGCCGCTGGAACACTGGCACCAATCCAGATCTAGCTTTCGCTAGCGTAGGTCCAAACAGTCGTTTACCGGATAGACGTGTCCTTGAGAAGTTCCCCAGGTCACAACATCGACCTTCGCTTATTACACCACCAAGTTTTGCTATAACAGTGCCAAGCATGCCTGTTAAGCGATGGAACTTCCGCAAGGCCAAATGGAGTCACTACATTGCTTTGACGAATAAATTTGCAAAGACTTTGTTGCCGCCTGATTCACTTGATGTGGATGCGGCTTACTAGGACTTCTGTAACACCATTAAGAAAGCAGCCAAAAAGGCTATTCCACGCGGGTATCGAAATAACTATATTCCGTGTTGGGATGCAGAGTGTGAATTCCTCTATAAAACCTTTCTGCAGTCTCCTCAGGGAGACGGTTCAAGTTTGGTTGCTACAACTCTGCTTGCCAAACTTGACAGAAAGCGAAGGGATCGATGGTCCAAAGCAGTTCGGAGCATTGACTTCTCACACTCGATTCGAAAAGCGTGGAGTATTTTGAACAATGTTACTGGTACGTCACGACACTCTCGTCGTCACTGTCCCGTTTCAGCCGATGCTATTGCATCTCAGCTGGTTAAAAATGGAAATACGAGATTGTTGATCGCAAGTCATCTCGACTTGTCTCTCAAGAAGTTTCTGACTTTTGGAGGGCCACAACACCAGACGCAGTAAATATCTCTGACAATTTTTCACAGAGAGAATTTGCTGCTGCCGTCCAACATTTAAAACCAGGTAAAGCTGCGGGACCTGATTCCATCTTCCCAGAGCTTATACTCCATGCCGGAGCTGCTTTGAAGTCCTGATTACGTGACTTCCTTTCTTCCTGTTTGCGTCCACTCAAAATTCCCAAGATCTGGAGAAGAGCGCTTGTGATCGCGATCCCAAAACCAGGAAAGCCCGTGGGGGACCCAAAGAGTATCGACCGATATATCTGCTCTGTGTCCCCTACAAGATCCTCGAGAGGCTTATCTACGCCCGCGTTGAACCATTAATCGATCCACTGCTCCCTAAAGAGCAGGCTGGGTTCCGACGCGGGAAGTCAACCATAGATCAAGTTGTTCTGCTAACCCAGAACATCGAGGATTCTTTTGAGGCTAAAAAGAAGGCCGGTGCCGTATTTATCAATCTGACAGCTGCTTATGACACTGTCTGGCACCGTGGCCTTACCTGCTAGCTGCTGAGACTACTTCCGGACAAGCACATGGTCAAAATGATCATGGAGCTTGTCCGAAATCGAAGTTTCACCCTTACCACCGGTGACAGCAAGCAAAGCAGGCTACGCCGTCTTAAAAGCGGCGTTCCTCAGAGATCGGTCTTCGCTCCTCTCCTATTTAACATCTATACGTACGATTTTCCTTCCATGATTTCCAGAAAGTTTCATTATGCTGATGATTTAGCATTGTTGCATTCTTCTGGAAACTGGAAGGACTTGATGGGGACCTTAAGTCAAGACATGTCCACACTTTCAGCGTATCTCCAGACTTGGAGGTTGAAGCTCAGTCAAACTAAGACGGTAACGGCAGTTTTTCACTTAAATAACTGAGAGGCCAAACGTGAGCTAATGGTCTACAACAACGGTAGACTTTTACCGTTCTGTCCAACCCCTACATACCTTGGGGTAAAACTGGACAGATCGCTCACGTTTCGTCACCATTTAGTGGCATTGCGCAAATAACTATTCTCGCGCGTCACACTGCTGAGGCGACTCGTGGGCTCGGGATCGGGTGCTGGTGCTAAAACACTACGCATAGCCACCTTGTCTCTAGTCTAATAAGCAGCTGAGTACTGTGTGCCAGTCTGGTTTCGCAGTGCTCACATTCGCCTCATTGACAGTGTCTTAAACGACACCTTGCGCATAGTTACTGGATGTCTGCGTCCCACTCCAACGGACCACCTACCTATACTCTCAGGCATCCAGCCAGCTGAGCTTCGCCGACTGGGAGCGACACTCTCCTTGGCTTACCGTGGATCTCTGGACCCCAATTATATCTTGTATAGTTTTTTAAGTGGGTCCTCAGATACTCGCCAAGTGAGACTAAAATCCAGACGCCCTTTTGTGCCAGCTGCGCTGAATCTTTTGGACAACCTTGCCAGACTTGGCATCCGCGCCTTTGAATGGACAAATCACAAATGGAAAACGGAGTACTGTGAAAATGCTTCCAGGCTCCGTGCTTTTGTGCCCGAGACCGGTGCCATGCCTGTTGGGATGGGCTTACCCCGAGCAGCTTGAGTTAAGCTCAACCGCATGCGGACTGGTGTTGGGCGTTTCCATTCGTCCATGCACAAATGGGGTCTCGCTCCTTTACCGAATTGCGAGTGTGGCGCCTCTGAGCAAACCGCAGACCATGTACCAACAGCGTGCCCTATACATCGAGCACCACATGGAGTACGAGGTCTGACGGTTTTGGATGACGAAACTCAATGCTGGCTTAATGACATCACTGCCAGGATCTGATTCAGGCAGTGCAGCAGCCTGGGGTAGTAAAAGGATAAACCCTCGGCCCCAGTCCTGTTTGTGTCTGGCCTGGAGTGGATACCTTTTAAACAACGACAATTTGCTTTTAATTGTTCTGCAGCTTTTTCCTTCTCGCGATTTTGAATAATTATTGATAGTTGTTGAATTGCCTTTCAATTTCGGTATTGCAGTAGCAAAGTAATGTTGGGTCGTATAGTTGGGGGCAGTGATGGTTGCTTAGTTAAAGAGGAACTTTATTTTGAGAAAGTATTTTACCAGGAGTAACCCAATAAATACGAACTTTAAGATTTGTAGAAACTATGGTCCGGGTCAAAACTCAAATCCATTGCAAATCCATATCCATGCACAAAAGCTTGTCAGTAAGTTCGGGTTTATCGTGCATAATGCGACGATGCAACGATGTCTCATAACTCAAAATACAAGTTTTGCTTGACACTATCCATTAAGTGGACAGTTGGATGAATTTCTGCTAGTACACGGTAAATTTTTGTCGTTTGTATGGCATGTAGGAGTTCTTGTGGTTTTTGATGATGTTGGCCATGTTAAGCATGCAACTTTAACTTAGTTTCGGTTTAAGATTGTTATAAATTTTGTAAAGTCTAGGGTATGCGGAAAAATGTTTTTTTATCTTTTTTTTATCTTATTCTGTAATAAGCAATTTGTGCGTGTTTTGAGTTAACTTCTGAAGAATTGTCACGGCAACACAAGCTGTTCAGTTTTATTAACCAATTTTTGCGTTGCTTTTATATTTTAATTTGTTACTGTACATTTTTTACCGATTTCTCTTTTTTCTGCGTTGTTGCTTCTATTATTAATACTTGATTTATGTTTTTCGTGTTTTCCACAAAACAAACTTTTGTGCATGGATCCAGCTGGCAGCTACTAGCTTATTGGAGCATAAAATTTTATAATGATTTTCTGCTTTGAAATCTTTTTTTACAAATTGATTACAATATATTTGCCTTTTCGACATTTTTTTGTTTCACCTATTTTTGAAAATATCTCGGCAGGCTAAATTAACTTGATCATGTGCCGGCTCTTGGTACTGATGTTTGCATTTAAAAGATGCAATGTTATTTTCGTATCATCATTAGCTTATGCTTATGACTGCATATCTTTATGAATCGCACCAACGATGGCTTGCCGCCCCTGGTCATGGGTGAGATCTGTATTTTTAAATAAATTGGATTGACCATCGATTTTCCAGATTATTTTACATTATCCGTATTTTGCCAAGCATGATTATTTTTGTACAACTGAGTGTATCCGGGAATTGGCACCTCGGTCAATAAATTGAGGAAGGTGTTTGTGTCTGGCTGTTATTAAGTGTTGTAATGAGGTCCCGCTTAGTTGATTTAAGAATGATTTTTTGCGTTGGGTTTAGGAAAACAAAAGGCTTCCAACACTAGCTAATTAAACAGAACAACAAAGGAAAATTGATTTTTTGATATTATAGTGCGTTATAATATTATTTTATCTTAATTTAAAAAATTTGTTTTGCTGATTTTGAAAACATTCAAGACTTCTTTTTTTCACACAGTATTTTTTTATAATTTGTTCTGTCTGGATGCACAGGGAAGCGCTCTCTGGTAGCGGCTCAATGTATTTTATAACACTATATACAGAAAAAGTAAAATTTAAAATAGAATATTTCTATTAATAACAAGTTTTTTAAAAAAGCTTTCAATAGTAATTGTTTCGGCATTGAAGTTGAGCAACTTTATTTAATGGATAAACATTTATTTACCGGTACTTTGAAATAATTATGCTTAAATTTATAGACTTATTTTATCATTACTGTGAGAGAGTTGCAAAACTGCCCTCGTTCTCGCTCCTACTCCTCACAACGTGCCTAACAACCAGCACCAAAATTTATGGGTTTTATTCTTTTTTATTGATTAAAGCAATAAAGCGATAATATTTAAAACATTAGTCGGAAAGCGGTTTTCTAGAAAACAATTAATTTTTTTACTAATCTTTTTGTTTAAGTACGTAGTCCACACACTTACCGACGATGTTGGGCGGACGAGCAAAGTTAAAGTTGATTACCAACAAGATTATTAAACTATCTACCAGGAGTACACAATGTCCAAAGGGATTAAAAATTGATAGCATCCAAAATCAATTTTAAAGTACTGCTTTTAAAAATTCGATATCTCCATTCGATTACTTAGTCAAATAATATCACCCGTTCCAAAAGAAAAAGAAACTAATGTCTTATACACGTGGCATCTCTAGACGGCAAACAGCCACGCCAGAAGGCACTAAAGAACAGTTTTAATTATTCCGTGCAAAAACAAAAAGCGCCGAAGTTCTAAACCCGTTGGCCGTTTCCAACATGGCCAATATTTATGCGTACAATGCAATAATTATTAATAATATTTTTCTTCTTGCTATGTATATTGCTTAAACTACAGTAACTTTTTTTATTTTTTCACTAATATCTGCTGGCATGCAGAAACTTTAATCAGTTTTTTGATTGGTTTGTAGATACAGTAAACTTTAGGCTCAAGTTGTTCGAATATTATATCGCTGTGAATTGTCCCAACTGCCAGTTGAGAAGCACTGATTTAAATATTAAAAGCTGTACTTACTTGTATAGAGCGTAAGAAGTGTTTCCATCCCAATCTTCTAAGTCCACACGTAATTGGTAAGACTTTGAACGAGTAATGTAGTGCAAAATATCCAACCCTAAAATTGAGCATTGAAATCAATAATCTACTCTTCAGCAATGTATCAAGTGTAAATATCAAAGAAAAAACTGAAAAAAGTCAACTTATATTTTGTTTCCATAACCAAGTCAATTTAAAATGATAGAATTATATATTGTTTTTCCAATCTTTTCTTTTTTGGAAGTGTTTATTAGAAAGGTGCTCAATGACGTCAAGTAGGAGCGCTTAAAATATTAATCAAATTTCAGACCACAAGATTTAATTTAACATTAATTTTGTTTGCCCCAATATACTGCTTCGTCTGCCTCGGTTTTTCAGGGGCGGTTCGAAATCTTAGGGTTTGAAATAAAAATACAGTTTAAATAAAGCAATTGGATGCCGGCCGAAAAACGTAAACAACACCAAGAAAACTACAGTTGTAATATCAATCGTTGTCGATGAATGAGTTTTATTGCCAAAGACAAAGTTTTTTTGTTTGGAGCAAATAAATATAATGTTAAATTAAATTTTGTGGTCTGAAATTTAATTATATATATGTACACGTATATATAAGTAAAAAACTCTGTCTTTGGCAATAAAATTTATTCATCAATTACTATTACAACCGTAGTTTCTCTTTTGTTGTTTTACATTTTTTTACTGTGATTCAATTACTTTATTTAAGCTAGTGGTTCTCAAACTTTGGTGGTCCGTGGCCCCCTTTCAGAGACTCTCAAACACACGTGGCCCCTGATTATAATATTGTCAGAAAGGTCAAGTGAAGACCAAAAAAACGTTATCACTTTGAAACTGTCTCTGATTTCTTTAATTTTCTCCAAAATTCAAGTGAAGATCATAATCAAAGATCATTACTTCAAAACCGTCTCTAATTTAATGAATTTTGCCCCAAAAAAAAATTTAACTTTTTTTGTCCAATTTGAATTTTTTTTTTTGCGACGAAATACTAAAAATAGCTTTCTTTTTAGATTAAAAGTATTACTAAAGTGCTTCAAATTTCGTTTTTTGATCTAATTGTACTTAATTGCCAATAAAACTGTCTTTTTTGATGTAGAACTGATTTAAACATATCGCAATTAGAAAAGGTTGAAAACTTTTAGGGTGATCCTATATCTTTGCAAACTACTGTATAGCTTGGAAATTTCATAATAATTGTGCAAAAAATTTTGCAAAAAAAACTTCCTGTAGCAAAGCAGCTGTTCATCAAGCAATTGATAGACTTCAAAATTTTTGTCTTCACAATGTCAAGAAGAGAAGTGGAAGGTCAAGAAAAACAAGTCCTCATGATGAAAACTTGATTCGGCGAATAGTTGTTCGGTCTGCAACCAGTTTCTGCAAACAAATACGCCTGGCACTGCTTCTTAAAGACACAAATACTAATTATACAACTTTTAATATGCGTCTTGTTCATGATTTCAACCTGTAAACGTTAAAATCTGCAAAAATATTTTGTTTAACCCCAGCAATAAAAGTTGTCACAGACTTTGTTTGGGAATCCTAAGGGACCAGTTGAGATAGGTAACCCGAATACCTGCGTTGAAACAAAGCTGTGTCTAATTTTATTTTATTCCAGCTCAAGAACTAGTTTGCTATGAGCCTGAAGCTTTTATAAAGTTGGCTTCGGTTAACTTCTGATTGATTCTTCGAAGACTTTTCTCACCAAACAAACAGAAACCACTCTCTCTAACTAAAACGGATGTATTATGAAATTTACGACTTACGACTGACGAAAATTCTCTTCCACGCTCACCTGCTGCAAAGCGAAAATCGGTGCTACGACTCGATTCGATCACACACAAATTCAGCACTTATCACTCTAATACGATCAAAGAATCCTTCGCCGCGCTCCACGCCAAACCAACGCTTAACTCTCTTCTCTCGTCATCGCATGCCTTCAATCGAGCGAGCGTACATATATATAGACAAAAGGTCACATGATGCAAGTCGGCTGGAGCTATCTCGAAAACGCTTCGGTCACGCGCATTAAAATTAGAACGCATTTTCATTGGTAAGTGAGAACATTCCAGACTGCACTTAACTCGGTCATACGATACAGACAAAGTGCACTACGTCATCACCGTCTGGCAAAACGAAAAAGAAAGTTGCATTCGAACAATTGCAAGCAGATAATTAAAAAAACACAATACAAAAGCGATTATCCCTTTCCCAAGCGATCTCTGCGTTATAACAAAACTTTGGATTATTTTAAGGTGAAAATAAGCTATATCACCATGATTAAAATTATTAGGAATGAAGTGTGACAAAAGCAAAGAGGTTGTGACTTTTGCTAAGAAATATAACGACTGGGATGAAGCATGGTGAAGTAAAATCTTTTTCTCGGATAAATCCAAAATCCAGCAGTTTGCACAGAAAAAATGGACGATTTGTAGGCCTGACGAAACACGATTTAATGACTGCAGTACAATATCCTCCCAGTGTTATGATCTATGGGCTATGTCCAATAATGACACAGCTGATATTTTTTTTTACCATTCGGAACAGCAATGAACAGCATCAGGTACCGCAAAATCTTAGACGACAAGCTCGAAATTTAAACGGCTTTTCATGGATGCAATATGTTCATGCAAGACAGTCTCGCTGTCACCGTTCAAAGTTAGTGAGCAATTTCCTTAAGAAGAAGAATATTAAAACGTTGGATTGGCCTAGTAACAGCCCAAATCTCAATCCAATTGAGAAACAGTGGGCAGCATGAAAGAAAAAGTGCTAGATGAACATTACAAAAGTGCTAACAACCTAAAAATGGCAATAAACGCATATAGATGCAAAAGATTACAGCTGAATACTACAAGCTCCTGTTGCATAGCATGCCTTGTCGTCTGCAAGCTGTTATCAAGAACAAAGGTGGACATACCAAATACTAGATTCTTACACAAAAACTGGCTAATGTGACTCACTTTTAAGTTGATAAGCTTACTTTTTGACATTCAGTGTTGTTTTCAATGTATGACTATTTTATTGCCGAACTTTGAATAAACAAACTATAACATAAATAGAACAAAAAATTGTTTTGTTGTACCGTATATTTTAGATAAAAAATGCTAGGTGATCTTAAACTTTTGCACAAGACTAAATATATTCTGTATATACAGTATAATACAATATTTATTCAATCACCTTTTAAAAACTACAATAGTCTGTTTGATGGTATACAATTGTCAGGTGGTTACGCATTCAAATAGACTCTAGTAGCAACACATTTGCAATCTTCGGAATATAGGTTCTTTTCTTCCAAATATTCGTGACGTATCTCTTTGAAAAACAAAAGGGTGAAGCCAAAAAACCTTCCTCCTGTTGTTTGGTGAAGAGATACGTTACGTCTATTTGAAAGCAAATAACTTATTTGTAGAAGCTCGCAAATGTGCCGCGATTGATAACGCTGCTTTAACTCCAAGCAAACAAAGAAAATGTTGTAAAACAACATACAAGACTATGGTGTGGGTATGCGGTATCTGTAACAAAGCAGCTTGTGGGAAATATATAGTAACTAAAAGTTAATAAATATTGGTCACATGCATTAAATGCAATAAGAAATAGGATTATTGTGGTCACATATTTGTGTATTTTTGTTTTTCCTTCCGTTACTAAGAGTGAATTTCACTACGGTTTTTGCAAAATACTTTTAATAATTCATTTAAATTATTGGTGATTATGTTAGCCGAATGCAGCAACGTCGGTTTCGACAACACGTTAAAAGCAGGTAAAAGATTTTTCTGACAATTCTAGCGTTAAATAAAGAAGACATCGACACGAGGTTGGATCTTTGTTTTTCTTTACAAGAACCTGATGATTCAACTAGTTAATTCTCTGGTAAATTGTTGGTATCTAAACCAAAGCGGTTCATCAAGAAGAGTGTTGCTCTTCAATTTTAAAGTTTACCTAGCTGTATATCTGCAATAATGAATATAGGAATAGAAATTTAATCTTCAACGGTGTAAACCAATAATTTCTCCCACATCTTTTGTTTTAAGGTTTTATGTTTGCATTTATACCTAACTGGTTAAGAATTTCTTCTATTAGCGGCTAGAAGTTTTAGCAATAGAAAACGAATTAGATTTAGACAATAAACAACAATATACCATTAACACTTTCATCATCAGCCTCACTTTCAACATCATTGTTTTATATATATATTTTTTAATCATTTGGATTTGCTTTTCAAATAAAAAAATTTTTTTAAATATAAATCAAAGTAGAACAGAATAACTTTTTTTTTTTTTATAATTAACGATGACTTATTTTGTTTGCATTTGTCATTTTTAACTTTATTCTTTTTGACGAATTTAATAAGTTTTTCTGCCATTGTAACGCAAAACAGATCCACCAAACAATCAACTATACGTAGATCAGAGTTTTTATGTTAAAAGTTATTCAGCTGTGCACTTTCCAAAAATAAAATTGCGTGAGACAATAGTCGACTTACATCTTTTTGCGAGCTGGAACTTGTTGCTAAATATTTAAATCGTAGTTAAACAGAAATTTTTTTACTCGCCTAACCAAAATTCACTTTCTTTGTTTCCGAATCCTTGTTCATAATCGCTCCAATTCCGATAAAAATCTACACTTCCGTTTATACGTCTTTGAAGCACCTAAAAGTAAACAATTAAAAAGATGTCTTAAATACGTACATAGATGCAATTGAGGTTGTTCATACAAGCCATTTCTCTTCTGCGTTAACTTCGCAATAAACTTGAACAAGTCTGCCATTGATTTGAACTTGGTATGTTCCATTTTCTGTTGCACTCTGGCAACTTTCCATTCGTTGTACTGTAATAAAAATATCAATATTTTTATCATCGGACAATTATTAGGACATGGAATCGAATTATTTAGTTGTTTTTTTAAAAATTTTCATTTAATGCAAATTTTTAATTAAAAAATCTGTGATATCTCAAATTTAAATCTCCAAAACCAGGATCAAACAACTTTTTATTTCAAAGTTTATCTTTATTTGAAAGCCCATCATTACAGTAAATTATTATGATAAATATAACAATATTTTTATCATTGTAATAGAAAATATTAATAATCATTTGGACACGACACAAAACTATTCATTTATTTTTTTAAATTTTTACTTAATACAAAATTTTAACTTAATAACCTATATTGTCTCAAACCTTTAATCTCGAAAATAAAACACATATTTATTTCAAAATTTATAATTGTATGTTACAGTCCAAATAAAATATTGATAAAAATCGATTGGTTCTTTGTATTTTTGCACAGTAATTTGTAAATTGCCTCAATGGAAAAAAATCAAATTACCTTGTTGGTGCATTTTATGGACCTGTTGAATACATTACAGGTCATATTGAAAGTGATTTAGGTCATATTCATTAAAGTATATTAGAAGTAATTTCCTGGTCATCTTTCAAAATCAATTAATGTTTCTCTGAAAGCCCTTCATTATACTTATTGCTAGAGCTGTCAGCAAAAATTTTGTGCCTCATGTGCGCATAATGCACCTGGTAGACAGCTATCCTGTAGTATGGTACTATTTAGTGACAGCTGGCAGATGAAATAAATTAGATTAAATTCGGTTGAGAAAACCGGACAAATAAACTATCGGTTAGTTTTGAAAATTCAAGCATTTTAGAAAATATAATTGCTTCAAATTTAAAAAAAATCTAAATTTTAACCTGCCTATTTGCTATGACGTGTTTTTAACTTTTTCAGAGTAATCTTTTACAATATAGGCTTATAGCTTGCAAAATTATAATTGGAGTAGGCTAACAAGTAATAAGCAATTAGTTAATTTTGAAAAAAACTAAATCAGTTTACGTTATAATGAAAGTTTTTTGCTTTTGGGTTTTGTCTTGAGTATTATTTTTTAAGTTTAATTTTAAATATTAAATCAAGCTAGCCTTGAAAATAAATCTAATTAAACGCAGTTTAAGATAATTAAATCTTTTAAACAACTTGTTTTGAAATATGATTATTCATTTTTTCGCACTTGTTTCAAGATTTCTGAATATATCCAAAACTGTGGAGAGAATTTCCTTTACAGTAACTTGTTCTGAACAGATCTGTGTAAGATTGACTTGTACATTTGCTGAGCAATGAGTAGAACCTAGGTTAGCTGAATAATAAATGAAAACTAAGATATATAGAAATATCTGATGCATTTTCCTGTTACAAGTTGATTGTTATTTTTAATTCAAAAATCTAAAAAAGATATCTGTTAGGTGGAAAAAATAACAAAATCAAAAAATAATCTTTTGTAACTCTATTATAAACTTCTCTTTTCTTATTAGTAAATTCTTGGTTTTAAAAAGGTGATTCAATTGCATGTGCAATAAATTTTTTCATCAAAAAAGTATTCAACTTGCAAACTAAATAGCTGTGCCCCTTGTTTACTCACATTATGTTGTCATATTTAAAGCATTCTTACTGACAAATTTACAACTGATATTAAAAAAACAAAATTTCAAGCAGAAACTTTTACTTTTCCGTAAATTACAACAAGTAACCGTACAACGAAATGCTTCATTGACTTGATGAACCAAAACTTTACAAAACAAGACCAAAAACTATAATATGAAAATAAATAAAATAATCGCGTTAAACTGTTGCTGGGTTTACCAAACTTTTTTGGTCACGGAACACTACGTCTTATAATTTTAGCTTGTGCAACACTCGGTCAAAAATTTTGTTAACGCAGGCTTAACAAGATGAAATGGATTTCAATTTTACACGTTGTTGTCCAAAAATTGCAGTTATTCTCATATGGAACAACAGTAAAAAAGTAAAATTTTACAAAATTATGCAAATTTAACATATTTAATTTGGAGGATGAGCTTGCAAAGAAGTGGAAATACTTTTAATGTCTGGTGTGATGCTTGACTGCTGAATATACATATCCTCCTCGACATCCAATCTGCTTCTGTACTTAGTTTTTGTTGACACATAGTGTAAAAAACTTGTTGGCAGTTTTAAAGGCAAAAGTTTCCTTAGAGTTTTTCTTGAAGTAAAGGATAATTTTGAACATTTACAGTATTTCTTATGCACTGAACACTTATGCATTTATGTCGGCAGCGTGGTTGAGTGGTTAGAGCGCCGGGCTCGTGACCAACACGATCTTGGTTCAAAACCTACTCGCGCCATTCTGTTGTGTTCTTGGGAAAGACACCTTACGGCACTTTCCCCTGCTTGGTGGTTCTAGCAAGCAGTTTTAAATTACAGTCATATCTCTATTAAATTGCAAGCGGACAAAAATATCTTGCTATCTCCGGAAGCGGGTCGGGGTAATTGCCTAACCTATGTATTAGCGCCTCCGTCGCTTTCCTGCGAGTCAGGAGGATAAATATAGAGATAAGATAAATAAAATAAATCTAAAACTTGCTTGGGGGTTGATTTGCGAGTTGTAATTTGAAATTATCATCGCTTGAAAATTTAATAAACTTTTCTATAGTATTTTTTGGTGAATGGAGCAGACGAGCAACTGAATGGACTACAAACTAATTGCAATTGATCTTTTTCTCAGGAAAATATTAAAGAAAAGTTTTTTGAAGTTTCCACAAGTGTCGCACAATATCGCTTTTGACAATTTGGTCCATTTTGAGATTATTATTCTTGAGAAAGTTTTGCAGCAAAGGGAAGGAAGCTAGATTTTTGATGTTTACATTTTCGGACCAAAATTTGAGTTTTTGTTTGATGGCTGTAAATTTGTCTTTGACTGAAAGAACAGAAGTGCACTTGCCTTGCAGGCTTAAGTTAAAATCATTTCATTTGAGAAATATATAAGCCATACAAGCAAAGCACAGCAACCATTTTGGCTTGCGCAACTGACAAAATAACTAAATTGGTTTTCTTCAAAAAATGTCTGTAGCTTCTTCTGTAATTTAAAAACTCTCACGAGTACCTTACCTTGGCGCAGCCAACGTACAGATGTGTGCAACAATAAGTTTCAAAGAAGACTTCTCATATCTTTGCCGATAATAAAAAAGATGATGACTCTCAGCATTCTTGACTTGATAAAATTGACAATTTTTATTAGAGTTAGGATATTCTGAATTTTACAGTAAAAGTTGAAACATTTAAAAATTTTTTTTTAATTCGCGACACAACACCTTTTATTGAGCCGATCATGCTTTTAGCTCCATCAGTGCATGCATCCATACATTGTATCCATGGAATTTCATTTTCATTCATAAATAAATCTTAAATTTTGAATAATTTTTCTCCTGTGGTAAAAGTTGTTAACGTTTTGCACAAAAGCAAACCTTCTTGAACGTCTGCATTATAGACATAACAAACAAATGCAAGCAGCACTGCTAATCCTGCTACATCTGTTGACTCATCTTTTTTGAGAACAAAAAATTAACCTGCTGCTAACATTAGTATACTAACATAACCTGCTGCTAACATGACAGTGACGAGAAGAGGATCCTGATAAGCAAGTAAAAATTTTATATAATTTTTATAGATTTTAAGCAAAAGTTTTAGGCATTAAATTAAGATTTTTGTATTTAGCCATTCTACCTCCACGCTCCATTGTCACACTTTATTTGCAATATAATGTTAACTTTACAAATTCCTAATTAAGTTTCTGTCTTTTTAGTAATTTTAAAATTTGGTATGATGTAATATTTTTATGGCCAAGTAACAATTGCATGTTCGGTAAATCCCTCTTTGTTTAATTCATTTAATTCATTTGTCAATTGTTTTGTGATTACTTTTATTGTTCGTTTTATCGATTGTAATCTTAAGCATGTGAACTTTAACTTCTAAGATCTTCTTTTATCTTTCTCGAATGTTTGAAAATCACTAAAGGAATTTTTTTCATTTAACATGAAGACTTCTACAGTAATTACGGTAAAAGCAAACTATTACCAATAGTATTTCTATCTTAATTCTTTATTGGGAAAGTCATGCACATTTGCGTATGTTCTATCATAACCTAGCTTTACATGACGTTATCTTATATAAGCGTGTATTTTGGTTTCACAGCATTTGAGTTGTTTGAACGATTCCTGTCAAAGGTTGAGTTGAGTTGTTCCAGTTGATGGACGAATGTTGAAATCGTTTGGCGCCAATGTGATGGAAGATTAATTTTATAGAGAAATAAAATAATTTTTTTGTGTAGCGGACAAATTGTTAAGATCAATTTTAATTGCGCCATCAGGGCGTTTATCCATTCTTATAGCTTGTTAGCACAAAGGTGTTGAAGTGATTATTCACAGTTTTGGCGCTGGAATTTTTTGAAGTTTGGTGAAGCGTGGGAATCAAGTTTTTGTAAATCAATCAAGTTTGTTGAATTTGTAAATACATTTTTTTCAGTTATTAATAGTAGTTTTGTTTGTCTGCGGAGAAAAGTTTTTTAAGAAATCAATTTGAACTTAGCAGAACCTAACTGTATTAAAAACTTCAGTCCCGCCGCAAATTGTTTCTTGAGCCGGAATAAGTAGAAAAAAAATAGACCGAGCTTTATTTTAGCACTGGTGTTTGGGTTACCAAGTTCTACTGTTCCTTTTAGATTATAACATCCATGGATAAAGCTTTTTTGACGAGATTTGAAAAACAAATTACCACGGCTGTCAGACACTACTATTTTGCTGTCAAACCACTTGTTGATTCGCCAACCCGACCATTCTTGCCAGCTCCCACTAGGACATGATACTCTTCCATGATTGCAGCAAAGTTATTATCTATATGAGTGAAACTATGATGTACGAGTATGTTAGTCGTACACCTCAACACACGCAAGAGCGAATTAAATAACACATCCTTAATCTGTACCATCTTCTCGGCTCTCGAAACCATGACAGTCTTTCTCGCATCTGCAAAGCCAAAAAAGCTCGCAGTATCGTCTTTTTTACGAATCTGCATTGCCCGGAAGTTTTCAGATAACACGCAACGCTATTTCTTCTAGCGACAAAAGATTTTTGTTTCCCGTTTGAAATTGTTCTAACTTTTACCTTTCCGCTCTAAAAGCTACTTTAAGTAAATCTTTTAAATTTATTTTTTGTTCACAAAAAACTTTTTTATGTCCTAAAACTCTTTAGCTTTCTCTCCTCTCATTAATCAATTACTATCGACCAATAAGGGCTCTCTTCTTTGCTTTATAATTTAGTTTGGTTTTCCTTCTTTCTAGTGGCGGCTCGTGGCAAAATTTTTAGGGGGTACTGCAAAAGTTATTTAAAAGCCTGAAATTTAACCATGTCGAACTTAAATCACAATACAACTCTAGTCAAAATATGCACTGAAGAGGGTCTTGATTGGTATAAAACTTCTGAAAAAGTACATGATACTATTTCAAGAAATTTTTTAATACTTATAAATTGCGGCAATAACAAAAAGTTTTTAATAAATACTGTATTGTACAATTTAGCATTCTTTTATGTACTATAAACATTTGCAAACTTCTCATGCGCTAAACAATACTTCAATAACCACAAGCTAAAAAAGAATACCACTCAAACACTAGCAATCGCATTTAACTAAAGCTGGGTTTGTGTTGGTTTTTGCGAAAAGTCAAGTGAATAGCAATCCAATCATCAACTGTGAACCAGGAACTTTTGTGCAGTTGGCGTTATAACAATACAGTATTTCACCAGCATGTTTGGATATTACTACAGTAACTTATTATAATGAGCTAGTGCAGTTTTTTCATATCTTCTCTTTTTTCTTGCACCTTGTTGATCTTCTCTTACATCTTATTGTTAGCTCGACGATATGCTCATGCCTAAAATATACAGGGTGGGGCATATATACTGTTACAAAATAAAATCCAGATTAAACTAAAAAAAACTTTATTAACTGTACAGTGTTACAAAATATGATTTGTAAATGGTATAGGAACAATTTGGTATAACGTTTATTCAAAATGATTCCCTCGTGCTTTCACAACGTTGCGAAGTCTTTTTGGGAAGTCACCTATAGCGGCACGCACAACATCTAAGGGTATTTTATCCCAACACTTAGTCAATTTAATCTTCAGAGCTTCAATATTTTGGCAAGGGACAGAGCAGGCTTCATTTTCCAGAATTGACCACAAAGAATAATCAAGAGGGTTGAGATCAGGTGATGAGGGAGGCCATTCTTCTTTGTTAATCCAGGACGGACAATTGTTTCTGCACCACTGCTGTGTTACTCGAGCTGTGTGGCTCGTCGCTCCATCTTGTTGGAAAGTCCAAACTTCATCACCGTACACAGAATTGCACCACGGTAGTAATGAGCCCTCCAAGATGTCTTCGATGTACCTTTCTTTGTTTATTTTGACTCCTTGTGGGACGAAAACGAGGGGAGTTTTGCCTCTTTCAGAAACTGCTGCCCAGACCATCACTGACGCGGGTTTTTGGGTTCTGAAAACCTTTCCTGCATTGCCTGGTATTGCCTCAAGACTTCTTGCTAGAACTCTGTCATTTTGATGGTTGTGGGACTGTTGAACAGAGAACAACTTTTCATCACTGAAAATGATGTTTTGAAGCATGCCATCTTTATTGCGTTTCAACAAGAGTTTACTTCTAATGAGCCTCTTTTCAATTGTGGGTGCAGAAAGAAGCTGTCTCTTCTGTAGTTTATAGGGGGACATCTGTAGGTCAATTTTACATATCCTCCGCATAGTCCTTGGTGAGGTTTGTGCTTCTTTGGCCATTTTTCTCATGGACCTTCTTGGATTTCGCCTGATTTTTTCCCTCACATTTTTTATGAGTTTAGGTGTCCTTAAGGTGCGAGGGCGGCCTGATCGTTGTCTGTCTTTGATAAAGGAGGTTTCCTGGTAACGATCTATTGTTCTTTTTATCAACATTCGGTTAATGTTGAATGTTTTACCCAATTTGAATATTTCAGGCGGACCCATTCCCTTCTCATGATGTTCTATGATGAATTTTCTTTTCAATTCAACAGACATTGAAACAAAATTTTAATATTTAAGTTCTGAAATATAAAAATACACACTTTTAAGTATCATTTACCTCAAAGAAATTATTGGCAATCTTTTAATATCATTATTTAAAAAAGTTTTGAATTTTTGTAACAGGACTTATGCCCCACCCTGTAAATATATAGATGAATTTAACCAAACTATAAAGTAATGCAACCTACAGCACGGAAAGTGAAAAAAATATATAGAGTATATAAACTTAATTACCAGGAGACCAATGTTAAAAATTTTTAAAGTATGGTTATACAGGGCATGCAGTATAAATATACAAATGAACAATAAAAATCTTCAAATTGTGTAGGACATTATTGTGATGAGATACCAAAAATTAACTAATTAATTGTTGGCTTTATTAAACTAAATTCGCTACCATAAATCAGATTCTCAAATAAAACAAAATGCATTAAGTAAGAACACATTAACGAATAAACAAAATATAAAATCAACTTAATAGTTAATAATAGTATGGCAGCTAGTAGCTTACTCTGCAGTTACTATTTATGGCAATTTAAACAAACGAAATATCGCAATTTAAATAAACGAGACAGTAAAATAGAGGAGTTAAAGCGCCGCGCATTTTAGGTTTAAACGGGCGTTTATTGCAGAAGTAAACAATAAAGATTCGCAAGTTCGAATTTTTATCGAGACATAATCTTACGACAATTATAACTTAAACTATCCTATCAAAATAACTGTGTTGGTTAATATGATTTCAAATGCAGTTTGCAGGTAAACAATAAACTTTCAGCAGCTTAAGAATGTTGTTTATTACATCAACCCTAAGAAATAAGCTTATAGTTTGATTTTTGATCCATTAAAAAGATATTAAAACTGTAATATGCATTTATCAATAAATAGATACGAGATTTGACAAGCTTGACTTGTGTTTATAGAAAGTTTTTAAACAACTTAAAGCTTAACAAAATATTTCGATTTTCAATAAAATTATATTTTAAGTGCACATAACATAAGTTTTAAGATGACTCACCTCTGAACATTCTGCAACATTGTCCAACTTAAAATCCTGATAGAAACATTATAATATTTACTTTATTTTCAGTGTAATAATTTTTCAGCAAACAGTTTAAATGATTTTTGAAAAAATGTATAGGTTTTTTTTCAATCAAAGGAAGCAATTGGATGTAGCAAATTTTACAAATGTAATTGATCTAGAATCTTAAAAATAATTCAAAGTTAAATTCTCAAGTGCCTTACATCATTCTTCAAGATAATATTTTATACAACATCACTAACACACAGTAAAACAAACAATATAAAATGACCTTTATGTTGCAACTTAGCTTTGCCTTAAAGGAGACTTTAAGCTTGGAGGGGACTTTAAGCCAAGAAATGTCTACACTTTCAGTATATCTCCAGACTTGGAGGTTGAAGCTCAGTCACACTAAGACGGTGACGGCAGCCTTTCACTTAAATAACCGAGAGGCCAAACGTGAGCTAAAGGTCTACAACAACGGTAGACTTTTACCGTTCTGTCCAACCCCTACTTATCTTGGGGTAAAACTGGACAAAAAACTATTCTCGCGCGTCACACTGCTGAGGCAATTCGTGGGCTCGGGATGGAGTGCCGCTGCTAAAACACTACGCATAGCCACCTTGTCTCTATTCTACTCAACAGCTGAGTACTGTGCGCCAGTCCGGTGTCGCAGTGCTCACATTCGCCTCATCGACAGTGTCTTGAACGACGCCTTGCGCATAGTCACTGGATGCCTGCGTCCCACTCCAATGGACCACCTACCTGTACTCTCAGGCATCCAGCCAGCTGAGCTTCGCCCAATGGGAGCGACACTCTCCTTGGCTTACCGTGGATCTCTGGACCCTGATCATATCTTGTATGGTCTTTTAAGTGGGTCCTCAGATACTCGCCAAGTGAGACTAAGATCCAGACGTCCGTTTGTGCCAGCTGCGCGGAATCTTTTGGACAACCTTGCCAGACTTTACATCCGCGCCTCTGAATGGACAAATTACAAACGGAACGCAGAGTATTGTGAAAATGCTTTCAGGCTCCGTGCTTTTGTGCCCCGGACCGGTGCCAGGCTTGTTGGGATGGGCTTACCCCGAACAGTTTGAGTTAAGCTCAACCGCTTGCGGACTAGTGTTGGGCGATTCCATTCGTCCATGCACAAATGGGGTCTCGCTCCTTCACCGAATTGCGAGTGTGGTGCCTCTGAGCAAACCGTAGATTATGTTCTAACAGCATTCCCTATACATCGGGCACCACATGGAGCACGAGGTCTGACAGTTTTGGATGACGAAACTCAATGCTGGCTTAATAACACCACTGCCAGGATCTGATTCAGGCAGTTCAGCAGTCTGAGATAGTAAAAGGATAAACCCTCAGCCACAGTCATGTTTGTGTCTGGCCTATAGTGGATACCCTTCAAACGGAGACGTTTACCTTAAACTAAGCTCGACCTTCTATCATTGAGTACTTGGTAGTTTCATTGCTCCTTAACAGTTAATTTAAGTTTAAATTATCTGTCTGGATTTGATCGACATACAATTAATATTTTTATACACTAAATGAAAACAGAATAAGCTGCTACAAACAAATACGTTTAATGATCAATACACCAGTGTTCATTTTCTTACTAAAAAGATAACTAACACAAAAATACTTACTAAAATTTAGCATTATAAACTTGACACAAATACTTAATATTTTATTGTACAAGACGTTTGGTCTTATTTGTAAAGTAGTTCTACTCTATGACATTTAGCAGTTGCAAAATTGCTGATGACTTTTTCATCAAAATCTTTAATTTCTGAAGTCATATCAGAAGCAATTAAAATCACTGCTAAAGCAGAAAGTCAATCAGTTTCCATTGTGCTTCAAAGAAATGTCTTGATCCTCTTCAAAGTTGAAAAACAACGTTCAGGTTCAGCAGTTGTCATAGGTATTGTCAAGACAATCTTTAAAAGTTTAATTAACTCTGGAAACACGTCTTGTCTTAGCTGATCAGAAGACAAAAAATGCAGCAAATCCAAAAGTTTGTAACTGGGGTACAAATCTCGCCGAGAGTACAACAACATCAGTTTACCCCTTAGTTTTTTCTGGTCAAGCATTGGATAGGCTTTAACACAATTTTGAAGTGATACAGTTCGAAAATGCTTTGTCTTTACGTATAAAGTTGGAAACATTACTTAATTGTAGTAGCTTACTTGCTTCCAGGTGAGCTGTACACTTAAACCTTTCTTGGCATTGCAAATAATCATGTCACATACTTCTTTTGCTTCTCTAACTTTAGTAAAATTATCTTTACACTGTCGCTTTCTACTTTCATTGGTCACTGTTGTTTCAACTAATTCATCACGAATCTTTTGCAATGCTTTATAGAAAGCAGTTAAATTTTTATTAGCTTTTACAGCATCTGTTGCGGTTGATTGCAATTAAGCAAACAAAATGTCAACATATGGCATTACTTTGCTAAAAAACTTAACCAATGCAAAAAAACTGGGGTTACTCAGCATTCTTTTGATGCCATTGGCACCACTTTCTGAACTTTCTGAAAAGGAATCTTTTAGTATAGTACAGCATTCAATAAGTGTAGAACGCAACTCAAAACCTGTTTGCACAATTCTACTTTTACAATTCCATCTAGTTGCAGAAGATCGTGGAATTCTATTGTGGGCTACTTGATCTAAAACAGCCATTCGCTGAGGTGAATTAAAAAAAAGTAGGAATCCCAGACAAGTTGTTGAAAAAAATTCGAACACTTTTATTTTAGGAACATGCTTTTTGAACAATAAGATTTCATTTATGAGCATAGCAGTGGATAAAATGATCATAAGAGTAATGATCTTTGATTCTTATTTAAACACCACTTCTTGATCCACTTAGATTTGTTGCTCCATCATATGTTTGTGCCACTAATTTATCCGAGCGGTCACCAATTAATAATTTTAATGGAACCAATAATATTGAAGACAAAGCTGCAGCTGTAAGATTTGGAGAATTAAAAAAACCCCAAAACCTTTCTACAACTTTCCCATTTATTTTATAACGTAAAACAATTACCCTTTGTGACTTATCTTGCATATATGTTGTTTTGTCAGTCACGATGGCCAAAAAGTCAGACTTTGAAATTTTATTTTTAATATGATTCTGACAAGCAAACATAATTGAGTCTAAGATTTCGTTTTGAATTGTTTTAGAATTTCCTTTAAAAGCTGAATTAGAGTCCATATGTTTTCTTAAAGATGGGTCTAAGTTACAAGCAAAATCAATCAAACCAAGAAACACACGAGGATTTTTTGATTGTGTTGTTTCATCATGACCTCTAAGAGGCAATTCAAATTTTCCACAAAACCTTATACAACTGATAATTCTTTATAATATTTGATAATTTTTGTCTTCTTCTTCTTCTTCTTCTTCTTCTTCTTTCGGCCTTTCCCTTCAGTCAGGGGTGGCCACAGCGTATCATCATTATCCAAACCTTTCTGTCTTCAACATCCGTCTCCTTTACACCAACTTCCTCCATATCTTCTTTCACTATATCTAAAAATCTTCTCTTTGGTCTGCCTCTTTTCCTCTTTCCCATTAATCCCAATCCCATCATCTTTCTTCCTGCATACTCTTGGTCTCTCCTCATTACATGTCCATACCACGTCAGCCTGCCCTCCCTCATCTTCATTCCTAACCGTTCTATCTTAAGGGTAATCCTGATGTACTCGTTTCTAATCTTGTCTTTTCTCGTCACTCCCATGGCAAACCTCAACATTTTCATATCTGCGACTTCCATTTCTTCCACTTGTTTCTTTGTGACTTCCACCATCTCAAGTCCATATACCATTGCTGGTCTTACCACTAAGCTGTACACTTTTCCTTTTACTCTAGCTGGTAACCTCTTGTCGCAGATTACTCCCGATACTCTTCTCCATCCGTTTCCCTTGCCTGCACTCTCTTGTTTATCTCCCTCTCACAACCACCACTTTCTTGCACCATTGATCCCAAATACTTAAATTCCTTTATTCTTAGCACTTTTGTATCTTCCATCTTCACTGTTTCTTCGTCATTTCCTCCATTTATGCACAGATATTCGGTCTTTGAACTGTTTACTTTTATCCCTCTTTTTTCGATGCTTACCCCCAGAATTCTAATCTCCGCTCCACTTCTCCCCTGGTCTCTTCGAAAATCATAATATCATCAGCAAACATCATCATCCATGTTGGTTCTCTCCTTACTTCATCCATTAACCTGTCCATTATCACTGCAAACAAGAACGGACTTAAGGCTGATCCCTGGTGTAGTCCAACCTTAACCTTGAAACTTTCTGTAGTTCCTACTGCACACCTCACCGCTGTTTTGCTTCCCTCATACATATCCTGTACTAGTTGTACATACTTTTCCGCTATTCCTGATTTTCTCATACAATACCACAGCTCTTCCCGCGGAACCCTGTCGTAAGCTTTCTCTAGGTCCACGAATACACAATGTAGCTCACTTTGACCTTCCCTGTACTTTTCCATCAACATTCTTAAAGCAAACATGGCATGGGTAGTTCCTTTTCTGGCATAAATCCATATTGCTGTTTGCTGATCTCCACTCTATCCCTTAGCCTGGCTTCAATAATTCTTTCCCATATCTTCATTGTGTGGCTCATTAGCTTTATTCCTCTACAGTTTCCACAGCACTGTACGTCCTCTTTATTATTATAGACTGGGATAAGCACACTCCTTTTCCATTCTTCTGGCATCCGTTCACCCATTAATAATTTGTTGAACATTCTGGTCAAAAATTTTATCGCCATCTTTCCCATGCATTTTCAAACTTCTACTGGCTACTTATCTGGCCCAACCGCTTTACCTTTTTTCATCCTTCTTAGTGCGTTCTTTACTTCTTCTCTACTGATACAATTTACCTCTTCGTTAACCACTTCTGCTTCCTCTGTCATAGGGTCTCTGTTATTTTCTTCGTTCATCAGTTCCTCAAAGTACTCCTTCAATCTTTTAAGACTGCCTTCAAATTTACTATAACATTACCGTTTTCATCCTTTATAACACTCACGTGCTGTACATCTTTCCCTGCTCTGTCTCTCTGCCTAGTCAATCTGTGCAACTCCTTTTCACTTTCTTTTGTTTCCAATCTAGCATGCAAATTGTCTTACGCACGTCCTTTCGCCATTGCAACTGCCTTCTTTGCCTTACTCTTCTTTTCTTTGTATATCTATTTAGTATTTTTATCTCTTATTTTGTCCCATGCTTTCTTTGCCTCTTTCTTTCCTGAACTTCCTCATTCCACCACCATGTCTCCCTGTCTCATTTTTGTTTCTCAAATGTCACTCCCAGTACAGTTTCAGCTGTTTTTTTAGCATTTCTGTTGTTTTCTCCCACTAATCAGGTAACCCGTCTTTGCCTCCCAAAATCCCGGTCACATCTTGTCTAAACGCTTTTTGATAGCTTGTCTCCTTTAGTTTCCACCATCGTATCTTTGGCTTTACTTTCTCTGCCTTTTTCTTTTTCACCATAAGAGCCATTTTCCATACCATCATACGGTGCTGCTTTGCGACACACTCATTCACTATTACCTTACAATCACACATTTCCTTCAAATTCGTCCTTCTACACATCACATAATCTACTTGGGTACTTTTTCCTCCACTCTTATACGTCACCTTGTGTTCATCTTTCTTCTTAAAATAAGTATTGACAATCGCCAAATTCATCCTTTTCCCAAAATCCAAAACCATTAATCCTTCCTTATTTCTTGTTCCAGCACCGGACTTCCCCATTATTTCCTCATCCCCTGTGTTTCCTTCGCCCACATATCCATTAAGATTTGCACCTAGAACTCTCCTCTCTTCTTTTGATATACTATCTATCAAACTATCCAGGTCTTCCCAAAAATCATTTTTCACCTCCATGCAGTTGTTAACCTGTGGAGCATATGCGCTTACTATATTTAAAATGGACCCTTTTACCTTTAGCTTCATGGCCATTAGTCTGTCTGACACCCTCTTCACCTCCAGGACACTTTCAGCCAGCTCCTCCCTCACCACTATCCCTATCCCATTTTTTCTTCCATCAGCTCCGTTGTAAAATAGTTTGCATCCACCTCCAATGTTCCTTGCTTTACTACCTTTCCACTTTGTTTCCTGTAGGCACAATATGTCTACATTCCTTCGCTCCATCATATTTGCCAGTTCTCTTCCCCTTCCAGTCATCGTTCCAATATTTAAGGTACCCACCCTTATAAGAGAGTGTTTTCCTTTTCACACTTCTCGCTGCTTCTTCACTCGCCTTCCTTCTCTCTTCTTGCTCTTATTTTCACTATGTTTAGCAGTAGCATAATTTCCTCAGGTGCCCTGCTGTGCGACACCTGAGGCGGTTGTTGGTAATCCGGGCCGCGACCGATCTGTTATGGATTGATAATGATTATGCATTTGTTTGTTTTGGCAAAAAAGTTTTACGCCGGATGCCCTTCCTGCCGCAACCCTCCCCATTTATCCGGGCTTGGGACCGGCATCAAGAGACACTGAAATGTGCCCCCGATGGCTGGGTTTTTATCTACTTGTTTATTATTTCATTGAATAAATGCAGCATAACCAGAATCAATTGTTGACCAATATTTACAGTTCTTAACATTGACGAATTTAACATGTTGTGTAAACGTAAATTGGAAACTTTATGCTTCTCAATTTTTTGACTTAAATGGTTTAAATCTTTTATTCCATTTTTGGTCCGTGATAGATCACCTCCATAAAGTAAGCAAGGAAAACAAAAAAAAGCATTAGTTTGACTGCATCCACATAGCCATGAAGCTTTGTCATATAAACTGAGATTGAATTGTTTATTTCGACTTGATGATATCAATTGTTTCAAAGATAATTGTAATATTGGTCTTCCTCTATTTTTAATTTCTATTTTTTGTCGTAGAGAAAGCTGGCGAAAAGAAATTGAATTTAAATACTCAACTGAATTATGTATAACTGATCTCTAAAGTAGAAGAACACTTGAGCATAACCTTTTGCTTTTGGCTGCTGATATACATGTAAATTTATGCTGATATAAGGTTATACAAATTTTGAAATTAACTGTAAATTTTTTAAACTTATATAACCTTATATCAGCATAAATTTTTATCATCAGCCAAAATCAAAAGGTTAAACCAAGGTCAAGTACTACACAAAGCTGCAAATTTGTGAATTATACTAATGTGGACATTATAAATCAAAAATTTTTAAAACTGGACACATTTTTAATTTAAATACTTGCTTAACGATTAAAACTTCTTATCAAATCTAAGTAACTCAAACCCCTAAATAAATCTGGTCATATGTAAAAATCAAAAAATTACACAAGCCTGTGACAAATGTTTATATATGGTGCATGAATATTTAGTTAACTCTTAATATAACACTGTTGGAAAATCAGTTCTTATGAAGTGCTCGATAACAAAGTTAGAGCTTGAATTAAAATTAACAATGGCGAAATCACGGAAATAAAAACAAAGCTAAAACCCGACAGACTGTTTCACCCATAAAAGGGATCATCAGGGGTATCTAAAAAGTAAAATAAAAATAAAATAAAATAAAGTTAAAACTGCCAGAAAGAATTGAAAACAATTGAAAATAATTAAAAAAACTGAACAAACTGAAAAAACTTAAAAAACTTAAAAACTTTAAACGCTTATTAGGGTCGGAACATTCCATCACGGACTCTGCTAAACTAAACTGATTAATATCGGCGAGAAAACACGAGAAGAAAAGCGCGCGAAAGAATTACAAATACAAATATTATTTCAAAATTTTAAAAATTTTAAAAAGGGTTCAAGTATCGACTAAGATAGAACGTTGTACACGGCGAAAAATGAAAAAAAAATCACAGTTTAAGTTTGGCGTTAATCAATTTATATTTATTTTTATGCCAACACTTATTGACCAATTCGGTTCGTTTATTCAACAGAGCGTTATTATTAGCAGTTGAGATTGCATATTTTTCTGCCAGACAGAGGTTGCATACTTTGCTCCCGTGTTGGTAAGGTGTTGTGTGGCAAACTATTTTCCAAGATATAACAGGATTTATACCAGAATCTTTGCAGGACCAAATGAATTTGGAAAGTTCGGTTGCATTTCTTTTGGAATCCGAATTAAATGAATGGTTGTGGCTCTGTTGACGTATGACGCTCTGTTAAACAAACGTACCGAATTGGTCAATAAGTGTCGGCATAAAAATATATGTAAATTGATTGACGCCAAACTTAAACTGTGATTTTTTTTTCATTTTTCGCCGTGTACAACGTTCAATCTTAGCCGATACTTGAACCCTTTTTAAAATTTTTAAAATTTTGAAATAATATTTGTATTTGTAATTCTTTCGCGCGCTTTTCTCGTGTTTTCTCGCCGATATTAATCAGTTTAGTTCAGCAGAGTCCGTGATGGAATGTTCCGACCCCAATAAGCGTTTAAAGTTTTTAAGTTTTTTAAGTTTTTTCAGTTTTTCAATTGTTTTTTAAGTTTTTTAAGTTTTTTCAGTTTGTTCAGTTTTTTTAATTATTTTCAATTGTTTTCAATTCTTTCTGGAAGTTTTAACTTTATTTTATTTTATTTTTATTTTACTTTTTAGATACCCCTGATGATCCCTTTTATGGGTGAAACAGTCTGTCGGGTTTTAGCTTTGTTTTTATTTCCGTGATTTCGCCATTGTTAATTTTAACTCTTAATATATTCATTTATTTATTTTAGGCACAAGAAAATCCATATTATAAACCCACATATAGTTATATTTAAAATTTATAAAATTAAAAAAAAAATACCGTTTTGAGAGATTAATAAAAATACAAAAAATTTATAGATTAAACATTTTTTAAACAATAAGACTCCCACAGCTTGGTATTCCTGTTTAATCAATCATCAGAAAAACTTATCTTATGTATTTCATCAAAATATATCTCTAAAACCTGTTTCATTTTGTTAAAAAATCATCAAAGGGTCTTATTTTTTTTAAATTATCCTGATGCCAAAACTATATCAACTATAAATCAGATGCAATTAAAGTCTCTTCTTACTCCTAAAAAATTTTGAATAAGCTATGAGCTGTCGTTTGTGCAGCTCCATCTCTAGATAAATTTTGTTTTTGTGATACCTAAAAGTCAGGTGACATTTAATGTTTATTTGTTTTTTTAAAGATTTGGTTGCCGTTGAGCAGCAGCTCCAGCAGAGTTTCCAAAAAAATGTTAAAAATAAAAAATTCTTAAAATTTATTTAAAAATACAAACTAAACTTAATTTTTTTAAAATTTTTTCTAAAAAATTAATAAACTTTTAAAATTAGCTTTTGAAAATTTCAAAAAAATGAAAATTTTTTTCTGAAAACTTTTGGGGTGCTGCAGCTCTGCAGCTCCTCAATACGAGCCACCACAGCTTCTTTCTCATTTTGACGATTTTTTAAAAGTATTCGAAAAATAGCTTTGAAAATGATTATAATTGTACTTACTATTTTAAAAAGATAAAGGTTTTATCTTTTTAATTCAGCCACGATGTTTTATCTACTTGACCCGCAAATACTTTTTGCAATTTTTGAAAGCGTTCTTGTCAAAAGTTGTTTTTTTTGAAAACATGATAACTTTTAACCATCGATCGATGTAAAAAGTTTGGTAGTTTTTTTGTTCGTGGCTCTAATAATACTGGCCAACAGCAAATTTTAAATATTTTATTTTTGGGGGGTTTAATTTGAGAATTATAAACACATAAACATTAAGAAAAAAATAAATCAGAAGATAACGAAGCAGCATAATGTATTGCTTATATGCAGGTATCACCTTATTCAGCATTAAGAGATGTGGTTATAGGTTTATGTAGAGTGGAGAGCAACAGGGGAAATATAATTAACAGTAAAGGATTATTTTAGGAGGTTAGGTGTGGGAGGGTTTGGAGGGTTTGTTGATAATGTTAGGAAAGGGTTGGATAAGGGGGGAAGTCACTCGATATTGTAAACTGGTTCAAGTTTTTGGAGGAATATTTTAAATTTTGTTTAATTTTGTAGAGTTATTCATTTAAGAGAGCGAGAGGAATGGTGGAGGTATGATGAGGAATATTGTTCCTGATTTGGAAGAGGGAGAGACGTATCAGGGAAACTAATTTTGATATTAATATGTGAGGTGTTCCTGTTTTGTAGTGTAGTTATGGAGGAGTATATCTTTTGTCAATGTAAAGGGTGTTTTAGTGTTTCCGAAAGAAGGGGTTCTAAGGCAGTGGTCAGTTGAACTGTATGGGGGAAATTAAAAAATAGATGATGGGGGTCATCCAGGGAAGAGGAGCATAATTTACACTATAGGTCGTTCGGATTTTGTGGGGTAATTTTGTGTTTGCTGAAGAAGGATGCCCACGTGTATCCTTTGCATGCTGTTTTGAAAGCAATTTCTTTTTCGAGGCTTGAAAAGAGGGAGGGCGGGGTTTGAAAAGTGTTAGACGTGTCCAGGTATGAGGAATAGTGATATTTGTTATGGGAAGTGAGTTTGGAGCAGGTTTAAAGAGGATTGGATATAGGAATTTGAAGGTAAGATTATTTAGAAGATCTGAAGGGATTGGGTTTTTCTGGAAAATGTTGAGGGTTTTTGACCATATTGGGTTGGGTTTAGAAGGGTGAGGTTGAGAATTAGAAAAAAGATTGGATTTTATGGGTATAATTTTGGTTCCAAGATTGTAAAGCCCATATTTCATCCAGAAGTGTTTATTGGATTTAGGGGATTGCAGTATGATAATGAGTTTCCATAAGAAGGCTGTTAAAGTTTTGAGTCCAATGGAGGGTAGGGCAATGCCACCATCAGTTTTAGGTAAGTAAAGGGTTGATCCTTTGATAGGTTCGAATGGGGAGTAGTTCCATGAGAACTTAAAAAGTAGGGAGATTAGGGGTTTGATTTGTTTAGGGTTGGGTAGTATTTTGGGCATGAAGTGTTGGTTGATAGAGGTAACTTTGGAATAGAGAGAGTCTTTCGGATTGAGGATAGCAAGAGTAGAGTAAGGGAGGGACCGAATGAGGTCATCCCAGTTTTTGGATAGATCTTGGCTTTGAAAGGAGAAATTTATTCCAAGAATTTTTGTAGATGAAAGAATTTTTTCTTGTGGAAAAGTAGAACGATATGATGATTGCAAGACAGGGGAATTAGAGATGATTGTGGTTTTGAATTGGTTGATTTTGAGGCCAGAGAAAGAAGAGAATTCTTCAATAATCTCACGGATTGGACTAAAGGAGTCAGGAGAAGAGATAAAAAGGAATAGGTCGTCAGCATAGTGACTGATTTTGAGTGAGGTGAAGCCAAGGGAGATTCCTTGGATTTTTGTGGAAGAGAGTATTTTTTGGGTGAGGGGTTCTATGCCAATTAAAAATAGGAGAATGCTAAGAGGACATCCTTGGCGTATGCCAAATTTAACTGGGATAGGTGTGGAGAGAGAGCCGTTTAAATTTAGTTTGGCGGAGAGGTTGGTGAGAAATATTTTGATCCAGTTTATAAGGGTGGTTGGTATCTGTAATTTTGAGGCAGTAGAAAGAATGAAGTCAAATGCTTTATAGAAGTCAATTTGGAGGATAGCTAGGGGTTGTGGAAAGTCATTAGTGTAGTTAATAGGTGCAAGAATGTTTAAATGGTTATTGAATGTCTGTCTGTTTGGGAGTCCACATTGTTGCTCTTGAGAGATAATTGAGTTAAGGATGGGTTTGAGTCTATTAGAGATTATTGAAGCTAGAATTTTATAGTCAATGTTTAGAAGGGCGATCGGTCTCCAGTTTTTGACCGTTTTAGGGTTAGGTGTTTTGCGAATTAATTTAATAAGGGCAATGGATTGGGTAGTTGTGAGTTGTTGCCGAATGTAAGAGTTGTTGAAAGTTTGGAAGAGTATTGGTATGAGTGTTTGGAAAGAAGTGTAGAGAGATGGAGTAAAGCCATCAAGTCCAGAGGCAGAGTTTTTGTTTAATGGCAGTGCGAATGTCGTCATGGGAAATTAGGGAGAAAGGGGAAGCAACTGGAGCGTTTCAGCGGTGAGAGATGAAGATATTTCTTTTAGATATTCAGAGGGGTCAGGGGGGTGGATAAAGGGTTCTATAGGTTTTTGAAAAAAGGCAGAAAAGGGGAGAAGTTATTTGTGTTTGTTTGGTTTGGGGGAGAGGGAGGTGTTATATTAGTGCAGAGGGTAGAATAGATTTGTTTTGGGTTAGTTTTTCTGTGATAAGGGCTAGGGGTGAGGGGTTATCGATACTTGTAAGTGGAGGTAATCTGGATCTGATTGGTGAACCTAATTGTTTATTTAGGCAGATTTGTTGTAGTTGGTGTTGGATGTGGGCAATATGTTCATGTTGTTTAAGTTGTTGCGCATGGTGTAATTTATTGTTTAATGTGCTTTGTAGTTTTTGGGTGTTATTTTGTTGTATTTTGGAGTAACAGATAATTCGGTGTTTAATTTTAGTTTTCAGTAGGTCCCACCAATGTAGAGGGTGTTGAATGGGATTAGAGGGGGGTGTGGAAAGTTTTAATTTAAGCTTCGATATATTGGTAAAAGTTGGGAATAGATAGAATGGAGTCGTTAAGTTTCCAATGGCAAAGATTCTGGTAAAATTTTTAGAAGTATTTTTGATGCTGATTCCATAAATGTTTTTACTTTTTCTCTAGCACATCACGTTTGTGAGATAATTTTATTTTCATAATTTTAAATTAATTTTTGTTACTAACCATTTTATGGTCAAAGTACAATAGAACATTGCAATTTAACGTCATACAATAACATTCTTAAGTAGTAAAACATTGAAAGAATGGAAGTAGATAGTTTTGCAAGTTATTATGTAAGTACAGAATATGAAAAATGTTTGAGCATGGTCCGACGCAAAGAAAGGAATCATATTAACAATGCATTATAAAAAGTTATATTTATTTATATTTACAGATGTAAAATACCTTGGCCTACGTTTTTACTATTTTCAAAATTTTCAGATATATTCATAATGCCCAAAAAGGGCTTAAACCATTCAGATCGGTTTCGCTTTGTCTATGAAAACTTTACCAGCAAAGAACAACAAAGGAGTATCACTCATGATTTCAAGAAAAAGTACGTGATATATTTTGTTTGCCCATTACATGACCGAGATAAGATCAGGGCACCTTATAAAATATGCAGGAAATGCTGTTTAGACTGGCAAAATTGGCTTAAATAAGCAGTATTCTTTTATGCCATTTGCCGTCCCAATGATTTGGCGTAAACCCGAAAGATCATTGTCAGAATTGCTATTTTTCTCTTACCAAAACAAAGGGCTTTTCTTTTAAATAGATAAACAAAATAGCATATCCCAATTTACATTCAGCAAGAAAATCAGTTAGTTCCTCAATTTGATTCAATGCCACCATCAGTGCCTCTTCAAGATGGGACTGATGCTATTGATTGTAGTGCTAATGAAACTAATTTTGACGAATTTATTTTTTCCAACTTTACAGATTCTGAGTATGATTGATCAATCTGATAGAACATCCCATCTGTCACAGACTTTGTTTGGGAATCCTAAAGGACCAGTTGTGCTAGGTAATCCGAATAACTGCGCTGAAGCAAAGCTGTGTCTAATTTTATTTATTCCGGCTCAAGAAGTGGTTCTGCTATGAGCCTGATGCTTTTCTACAGTTGGTTTAAAAAAAAGCTCGGATTGGTTCGTTGAAGACTCTCCTTCACAAACAAACAGAGACCACTGTCTCTAATTAAAACGAATGTATTATAAAATTTATGACTCACGACTGACAAAAATTCTCTTCCGTGCTTTGCCAAACTGCAAAGTGAAACTCGGCGCTGCGACTTAATTTGATCACCACAAATGATTCTACCTTTGTAAAAAAAAACATCAAAACACTGGCGTAAAATAAATTCAACACTTATCACTATAATATGATCAAAGAATCCTTCGCACGCGCTTTATGCCCAAAACCAACGTTTAACTCTTTTTTCTCGTCGTCGCCTCTGTCTATCTTCTCTCGCTTTGCAAGCATTTATATAGACAAAAGGTCACGAGACGTAAAGTGCTGGAATCGTCTCGAATACTTCGTCACGTGCGTTAAAATTAAAACGGATTTTCCAGGGTAAGTGAGAACATTCCAGATACACTTAACTCGGTCATGCGTTACAGATAAAGCGCATTAAGTCACCAGTCTGGCGAAAGAAAAAAGAAAGTTACATTCAGCAGTCGCGAGCAGATAAATAAAAATATAATATGAAAGCGATTATCTCTTGCCCAAGCGATTTCTATTCCAAGCAAAACTGTGAATTATTATTAGGCGGAAATTAAGCTATATCGCCATAATAAAAATTACGTATTAGGAATGAAGTGTGATACCATCTTATTTTCAAGAAACATCTGAATGACTTAATTAAAGATTTATGTCTTTCTAATGAAAAAGCAGAGCTCCTTGCATCAAGGTTGAAAAAACGAAATATGTTTGAAAAAAGATTTCAAAGTAAGTTACCACAGAAAAGGCAATAAGAATTTTTCTTTTGCATTTAAAGTTGAGGGACCTCTGTTACTGCCATTATATTGCAAAGCTATTTCAAACTCTGGGTATAGTACACACTGTGGGTGAATGGAGGCTTTTTATTGATTCTTCAAAGAGAAGGATGGAAACGGTTCCCTTACATGTTAGAAATAAAAGACCTTCCGTCCTTATTGCCTACTCTGCCCAGTAAAAGAATCTTACAATAATATTGAAATTTTGTTGAATATGATTCACTATTCTGATCACCAGCGGAGCTTATGTGGGAACTTTAAGGTCATTGTAATATTAATGGGATTGCAAGGGGGGTTTACTAAACAATGTTGTTTTTTTCTACAACTGTGTTTGTGGGACAGACGGGCTATTGCACAGCACTATAAATAAATGAATGGCCGATAAGAAATTAATGTTTCAATGCCACCGTTTCATATCAAGTTAGGATTAATGAAGAACTTTGTGAAAGCTATGGCCAAACACTATTTGAATGGCTTTGAATTTTTTTAAAAAATTCTCTCAAACTAAGCTTAGCAAGTTGAAAAAAGAAATCTTTGTTGTTCCACAAATACGGAAAATATTTGAAGACTCAGAGTTTGAAAAAGCTTTAAATACATTGGAACTACATGCTTGTCATGCATTTCAATGGATGTGCTCAAATTTTCTGAAAAATTTCAGGTCACCTTCATATCAAGAAGGCGTTGCCGAGTTGCTTGCGTTATACAAAGAGTTGGAGTGTCGCATGTTCTTGAAAATGCATTTTCTTCATTTACATCTTAATTTTTTTCTCAAAATCATGTATCTCTTTCTGTTAGTACTGAGCAGAGTAAACGATTTCACCAAGATGTTTAAGCAATTAAAAAAAGGTATCAAGGAGTTTGGAATGAGAGTATGATGGGTAATTTTTGCTGGATGTTGTACCGTGATGATCCAACTTATGAATACAAACGGAAATAGTATGCCAAACATTTTTAAATTTTCAACTTAGAAATGGTATTGATTTCAGTTCTAAGTAGTGGCCAAGTTGAAAGCAATCATTTTGCCATGCTATTCTTAAACATTCTTTCTTAAGAATTCCTAAAATAACCTTTTCTAAAGCTATTCATAAGCAGTCTTTGCTGAGGCTACCAGCTATGATTAGCAGTTTTTTGTAAACACCCCAAAACTGGTTCTTTTAAGGCTTTTAATGAGCAATCTTTCTAAAGACTAAAATAGACAAAAAGATTTAGCCAATTGTCCAATTTTCAGTCTATCAGTAAACACCCACAGCATACTTTAAATTTGCTTGTATAATCTTTTATTAACCATAATTAGCGCTAATGTGTTTAGTACTTCAAAACCTAAAAAACTGCCATGATAGATGTAGAGACATTAGGAATTAAATGCCCGCATCCCCTCATATCTCTAAAACCCAATGAACTAGAAAAAATTAATGCCAGATTTGAAATCAGCGCCACGCTGTTACTCAAAAATAATCAAAAATACTTGAACTCTTGTTTCAAATTGTCTAAGAAAATTTTTTATACCTGTTTAAAAAATAAGGCCTAGGATAGAGTATTGTTTCGGTTTGACAGCAACTCTCTTGACTATTGCACTCAAACTTAGGGTTAAGCCCAGTAGTCTAGGGTTTGACTACTCTTTAGGAATCGGTCTTTTGGGTTTACGCATTAACGTCAGGAGTGCCTGCAGTGCTGGAGCGTTCCAGAACACCTGGTAATTTTTGATTTCCAAAAAACCATGTGCATATTACAATTGATATTTAATTAAATTTTTGTCTGTTTTTTAGCTTTTATTTAGAAATATGAATGAAACTAAAAGTTACTTGCTGATATCGCTTAGCAGGGGAAAGTACTAAAACGTGTTTCTCAAGAAAAGAACAGAATGAGCTAATAGGTTTAGAACGGCAACCAAATTGATCACGTTCGCCGTCAATAGGGCATTTTTAATTAATCGGCCACCTTGCCTATAATATTTTATTATTTGATATCTTTGTCATACTTCATTTGCAATATAATTTTAATTTCATACATCTGTATGTTAATTTTAAACTCTCTCAATTGTTTTAAATTTCAGTATGCCTGTAAACTATTCACATCAAGTAATGATTGCTTAGTCGATAAAGCTCCCGCTTAATTTAATTTATTTACTTTATTTGCAAGCTTTTTTGATAATTTTAATTGTTCATTCTACCAATTTTAACAATACGCACGTGTCAATCAGATTAAGAACACGTGACCTGTATTGCCTAAGTCTTTCTCAATTCTTCGGGTATGACTAATCAAATTTCTGATTACTTCCACCAGCGGCATTACAATTCTCTGATTGGCTGTTTTCGTTAAATGCGAACGATGACCAAAGACAAACTCTTTGCTAATTCTTAATTTTGACCTTATTGTAAATTCAATCTTAATTGGGAAAATTCGGCATCCTATGACGTAATCCTGCCCGAACTTTTTTTACATTTTTTTCCAGTCTAAATTTTTACGTAAATTTCGGTCTAAATTCCAATCCAAATTTTAGTTAACTTGAATGACAAGCGTTGGAATTGTTTTGCGCCAATGTTTTCGGAGATTAATTCTTTAGAGAGATAGTTATTAAATGTACAGGGTGTGTAAAAAGTAACTTGGGGGTTTTAAAATTTATTAAAACCATCAGTGTGTGTCTAATTATATAGAAGCTTTTTTTACTTAAGAGATCAATTCTTCAAATTTTTGTTTTAATCATTCAAAAAATTTTTTTGTTTTAATAGCTGTTTTCATGATGTTTCAAACATTTTCATTTTTTAACCTTTCAACATGCTATCTACCGAAGAAAGAATTGAGATTGTGATTTTGATGGCGAAATTAGAGTCAACAGCAGCCGTCCGTCAAGCTTTGCAGAGGAGAGAAGTGAAGGTTCCAAGTGAGAATACCATTCGCGATACATTTAAAAAATTTAAAGAAACCGGTTCCGTCCACAATCGACCAAAATCAGGAAGGCCCGCGTTGGAAGATGAAAAGGTTGAGAAAATTTCAAATTTCTTTGAAAATGAGCCTAAGACTTCTCTGCGATTCGTTGCAAAAGAAGTTGGTTGCAGTTTTGAAACGGTTCACAACATTGCGAGATAAAAACTTAATTTGTTTCCCTATAAAATCCAAATGACACAACTTCTGCATAACGAAGATTTAGGATTGAGAATGGCGAAAAATATTAAACTTTTCAACAACCTTTTTAAATAAAAGTGAATGATTATAAAAATGTGTTCATTTTCTCTTTTGGCTTGCTTATTTACGTAAATTCTAATAATCAAAGAGTAATATTAAACGTTTTATTAGTCCATACATGGCAAAGTGCAAGAATTATTAACTATAGAAATCCCCAAACTACTTTTTACACACCCTGTATAGAACAAATTATTAAGTGTATCGGAGAAATCACTACAATTAATTAACTTCACCAAACTTCAAAACGATACCGTAATCTTTTATCGTTTTGACGTTTGGCGAAGCGTCGGAGCCAAGTTTTCGAAAATTGTTCAAGCTTTGTAAATTTTTTAAATATATTCTTTATACTTAAAGACAGTGCTTTCTGTTTATCTGCGTAGAAAAGTTTTCTAAAGAATCAATTCGAACTTAGTCGGAACTAACTTTATCAACAACTTCAGTTCGTGGCAAACTATTTCTTGAGCCGGAATAAACGAAAAAATAAACACAGCTTTATTTCAGGCATATATTCAGGTTACCAAGTTTAACTAGTCCTTTTTGATTCCCCAGTAAAGTTTGTAACAATCGTAAAGCCATCAAAACCACTTTATCAAGAAAAGTAAGTTCCAATTATAATATCGGATGTAAAAATTCTATTAGAAAACCATAATGATAAAAAAAAATTTTTTTTCTTGAATAATACTTTAACTTTGCTGCTTATTCATTTTAATTACTGTGCAAAAAAATAGGAAAATAAATATTGGAAAAAATATTTTCTTCACCAACCGCTTCATTCATATTATTCTTTATATGGAAAAAGGTATTTTACGAAAACTTTTGACAGACAATTAAGAATGTGAATACTTGAAGAAAACTTTAACCTATATCAAATTGGTTTGTTGTCATTTGTAATATTACAATCAACTTAAGTGCAGTTGTTCATAATATACCAAAAATAACTTTTTTTTGTTTTCGGAAATGGCTTACCTTCCTTAGTGCAGTTGCTTCCGGTATATCCCGCATTACACAAAAAAACAAGTTTGTTTCCTTCGTTAATGCATTTTCCATTGTTGCAATATTGAACACAATCCATGTAACCTGCAAATGTAACCGGTAATCTAGTGTAAAGACAAGCTGTAAAAACCAAGCTATAAAAGTTAAGCATCAAATCCAACAACTACGTACTTACAAGCTGTACAAAAACAATTTTTATCTAGTATCTATCCCCTAAACCAGGAGTGGCCAACCTTTTCTACCTCAAGCGCCAATTTCATTCAAGTCCAGTTCACATGCGCCACACAGAAAAAAGATTTCAAAAGTTCATAGTGAAAACAAGGTCAACTCTAAAAAAAAGATCTTCACTTAGAATCGATCAATGATTTTCCTATTTTTCGTCCTAAAATCATAGCGTTCTCTAAAAAAAAAAAAAGGTCGTCACTTAGAATCGATCTTTGATTTTTCTATTTTTCGTCCCAAAATCATAGTGTTTTCCAAATAAAGGTCGTCTGATATAGTTAGATATAACTTGTGGAACGTTTTTTATTTAAATATTTTCCCCAACTGCAATGCGCCACCACGAACCCTCCAATGCGCCACTTTTGGCGCATGCGCCGCAGGTTGACCACTCCTGCCCTAAACCAAGGATGTCCAACCTTTTTTTATAATGGGCCAAATTATAAATTTGAGTACAGTATATTCGGAGGCCGGAAAATACATAATATAGAATTCCTTATTTTGGTATTCGATGCTATGACCAAATAATGAGTACTAAAATATAACGTAAATTCATTAACTTAGGAATCTAAGTGCAGTGTGAAAGTATTAAAAACGATACGTTATTACTTTTAAAAAATCCCTGATCGAGCTGCTGTAAAGTGTCAATTATGTGACTTGTTTTATACCTGCTAACGCCGACTCAAAATTCTCAAGATCTGGAGAAGGAGGCTTATATTCGCCATCCCTAAGCCCATAAAGCCCGCAGGAAACCCAAAAAGTTTTTTACCGTTATCTCTGTTTTGTGTTTTCTACAAAATCCTCGAAAGCCTTATCTAGGCCCGCATCAAACCAATTATCAATCTACAAAACAGCGTTTTTTAGGAATCGGTCTTGGCTGCCCTCCTTTTCTAATTTTATATGCAAGACCTGCTTTCCAGGATTTCTAAAAGTTTATCAACGCAAATAATCTAGCATTGTTGCATTTCTCCGGAAATAGGAAGTCCTTTGAGAAAATTTTAAGTAATGCATGGATTATACCACAAAAGAGCTAGCCACAAAACACTAGTACTAAAGAACTAGTTACAAAAGAGCTAGTACCAAAAAAGAGCTAGGTCTACAAAATAGCTAACTATTAAAGAAATCCTGACCCTAACCCTAATTCTAACCCTACACCTAACCCTAAATTTAACCCTAACCCTAACTTTGACCAGTCCGGTGTCACAGCGTTCGTGCTCATCTCATAGACAATGTCCTGATTGACGCTTTGCACATAGCCACTAGATGCCTGCATCCCACTTAAACGGACCACCTACAAATACTTTCAGGTATTCAGCCATTTAAACTTTTCCAACTAGAAACTTTTGGACCTAGAATCTCTGAAAGTATTTAATCTTTTTTTCACCCTCTTAATAAATTAATATGTTTTTTTTTTTTATCTGAAGCAGAAACGCTGCTACTATTGTAATCTTACACTCCGCATTGGTTCAAAGTTATTATTTTTAATATCACAAACTGTTATTTGATATGGTAAAAATTGTTTGGAAATAACACAATAAATATCAATATAATCGCAAAAAATTGAAAACTGTAGCTCTGCCTACAAAAGTTTTCATAGATCAGTGCATTGAATGTCACTCGACGAAGCATTTAACAGTTGTATTCACTTTGTCACCTTATACGTTACTATGTCAGTAGTGACATTGAATTCTATAAAGCAATAAAGATATAACTAAAAAGTTTAAGTATGTATATATATTGAGTCGTAAAAACATTAATTCGGCTGCAGATTGGACATTCCTGCCCTAAATTTTAGAATTTATGAAAATAAACTCAAAATAGGTAAAAATTAAATTTCTGCTTTTTTCTTTTTCTTGAAGCTATTTTACGTTTTCGGTAAATTTGCAGACTATTTTTAATCTTTATTGTTACAAGAATTAGTGCTAAGGTTTTTAATGCTTTTCGTACTTCAGTAAAAAATCAATTGATATTGAAAAAGCAGAAGCAAAAACTGTCATATAATCATCTCAAGCTTTTTATTTAACTAGTATTTATTGAAGGACGGTTAAAGTTTTGTTCTTTGATCTGCAGAGTAATATCCCGATTACTACCTAACAAAAAAGTTTTTTCAATTAAACAAAATTAAGATAAGTTTTAGAAAAACAATTACTTAACTTAGTATTACCAAGGTATTTTTGCAAAAGCTTTTTCAATTACTTTATTTTTAAGTTCAATTATTTTATTTTGCAATAGTTTTTTTACAATTATTTTGGCTAATATATCAAATATTAATAATAACTATTACCTTTTTTAGAATTTTGTTCTGCATTCAACTTTTCCTGTAGAGTTTCAATTTCTTGAGATAAACTGGAGTTCTGTTTTTAAAATATTAAATTAAAGTTCTTTTAATTAGTTAAAATGGTGCTCCGATTAGTTAAAAAAAAACGGAATCATATAGATTTAGAGCTTTGTTTGAACACTCAGTCTTTGCACAAAGAGGTATTCTTATTATCTAATCTCCATCATCCCATTTTAATTTAACCTAATTTAATAACAAGTTGTCTTGGTAGTGCCATAATTATTCGTTTGGTTGTTTTTAATTTTAAGCATAGGTCAATTGGACCAAGAGCACGTTACCGCGTAGCATTTTCTTTTCTTTCTAAAGCTATTGAAAAACTGGGGTATGGAATTTTTTGTTTAATGCAAGACTTCTAATTACTTAATCTGTTTGCTGTCACTATCTTCTGATTGGCTGATGTAAACTATGATCGACGGTAAAGTTTATGCTAATTCTTAATTGGTAAATGTCCTCCACTTTTTTGTAATTTTTATAGTAACGAGGGTCACATGACATAATCTTATAAAATGTGAACTTTGTTTTCATTTTACTCCAGTCATTCAAGTAAGATTTCACTTGAGATTCCAGTTGTTGCATTGCAGTTGAATTATTTGTGTTTTTGTGGCTGTGTGGCCAGAGTTGGTAAAGGTCAAGTTTTGAAGCCTGGGAGATTGATTTTATAAAGAGATATATTTGCTTTTGTTTGTGTTGCGGACTAATTGTTAAAAATAATATTTGGCATCGGTGTGCTAATACATTGCTACACGTAGCTTACTAGTAAAAAGTTATTTTAAGCGATTATTTGCAGTTGTTGAGGCTGGAATTTTTTTGAAGTTTGGTAAATCTTGGAAGCCAAGCTTTTGTATATTAATCACGTTTTGTGAATCATGTGAATATACAGTACAGGGTGTTTCATCTCAATGTCACTTTAGAAAGTTTCATATCTCGGTAACTGGCAAAAGTAGCAGGATAAAATTGATTTCGTTGGATAGATAAAATCTCCAATTTTTTGTTTTTCCAGACCATTGTTATGTCACAATCAAAATTTTAGGTTTTTTTGTAAAATATCATTTCCATCAATTTGCCTTTTATTTGCTTAAAATGTTTTTGACTGGAAAGGAGAAAGCATTTTGTGTTTTGAAATTTGATAAAAACAACTTGTGGACATGTGTTCAACGTAAATTTCGGACAGAATTTTCAAAGCAGCCACCAGACCGACGTACCATACAGAAATGGCAGGCGAAATTTAAGAAGGAGAGATGCTTGTGCTCCTGGAAAAGAATTGACCCAACGCTTCCAACTGAAACAATCGAAAGAGTTCAAAAACATCTTCCAGCGGATCCCCAGGAAGTCAATCAGAAGGGCCAGTTATGAACTTCAGATGTCTTCAACAACTGTTTGGCGATTGGTAAGAAAACACCTGCATGTGATACCTTATAAACTGCATTTGCTCCAGCATTTGAAAAACATCGACAGACCAGCTTGCGAAGACTTTTGTATCCAAATGCAGGTGATGTTGGAAGACGGATTTGATGACCGTTTTAATTTTAGTGACGAAGCCACCTTCCACCTAACTGACAAAGTCAACAGACACTACACACGCCAATGGGGAACTGAGCATCCTCATTCAACGCTGGAGCATGTGCGAGATTCTTCTAAGATGAGCGTGTTCTGCGCCGTATCGAAGAAGCATGTGTATGGGCCTTTCTTTTCTGAAGGAACAACAGTCAACAGTGAAGCGTACCTTGATATGCTGCAAAATTGGTTGATGGAACTTTTGTCTAACGGAGAGCAAGCAGGATGGGGAACCACATCACTGATGTTTAATTGTAAAACAGTATCTGAAACCTACTCTGCATAGCAGATGGATTGGACGGTCCGGAAATGATGATTGCGTACTCCTGCATTAGCCCCCTAGAAATTCAGATCTAACTCCATGTGACTTTTTTCTCTGGGGCTATGTAAAAGGCTTTGACTACGTTCCTCCTCTTCCAACGTCAGTTGATAATCTGAAGACTCGGATAACTGAGGCCTTGATAACCATTGATCCCGATATGCTTGTTCGAGTTTGGCAAGAAATGGTATACCGTTTCAATGTGTGCGGTGTAACCAAGGACTCGCATATTGAACATTAGTGAAAAGTTTAATAAAACGTTTATTTTTTGAATTTTGCGTTCAAATTTTTGCTGCGTAAACTTAGGAACATTAGTTTTCAGCAAAAAAGTTTGGTTTTCACATCTCCAACAGTTATTGAGACTTAAGTTATCATAAAATGGCGTATTGAGATGAAACAACTTGTATACTTTATAATTATTATAGATAGTGATATCCTTCTATCCGTGGAGAAAAGTTTCTAGTAAATCAATCCGTAATTAGCTCAAACTAACTGTCATAAGAATTTCTGTCTTGCGGCAAACTATTTTTTCTGCTGTAATAAATAAAAAATATTCACAGCTTTACTTTAGCGCAGGTATTCCGGTTACCCAGTTCAACTGGTCCTTTTGGATTTCCAAGTAAAGTTGTGGCAATAACCCATAAAAAACTTATAATTAAAAAAACTAACTCAAAATCAAATATAATAAGAATTCGCTGCTAGGGCAGTCGGTCACTGCAGGAGTTCTGCCGAAGCACTGTGCTCAGCAGGAAAAGCCATTTTAACTTTTTTACATTTTAAACGACTCATTTAGTAAAGCTTAAAGACGCTTTGAACAAAATTAACTGAATATTTCAAACGATATTTAGAAAAAAGTTGAAATAACCGCAGGAATTATTTAATCGAAACAATTTGATGAAAACGACACTTGCAAGTGACGTTTCGATCAAGTATTATTTGACCAACTGTGTAGTACCCGCCCTATTAAATTATTTTCATAAACCTGCGAAAGCGTTCTTCACAGACTTTAAAATATTTCCTAAAACTAGATACTATAGAATCATTAAAATGGAACAAAGGGAAAAAAATTTTTATTCAAAAGTCAAAGCATGGTTTTAACTACTATTAGTACAAATAAAAATGTCTTTTTTACAAATCTTAGTTTCACCTCTTATTTCAATCGTATAATTATATCAAAAAACGTACTTGGACTAACAGAACAATAATGCCAACCAAAAGGACCAAACAAATTAGCACTGCAGATGTTGAAAATATACAAAATTTTGTAATTTGAACTTTATTTCGTATTTCCTCTGAAAAAATCAAACAAGCAATTAAATTAATAACAAAAAACAAGTAAAAATTTTGACTAAAATTTTTTTATTGTATAACATATGGTAAGGTGTCCACTTTTTTTGAGCCAGAGTCCATTTTGACTTATCAAAAATATATGCGGACCGCGTAAATACAACCCTGAATTTCACTGCTTCAATCTTCGCTTGAGATCTCGTTTCATTTACGTCATCAAAACCTTTACATGGTCGGACGTCTCTGATCTATAGTTTGCGAGGCCAAATTTCTTCGGCAAAAATTCATAAACTCGAAAGATAATAAATAAATAAAGCATTTGTTTTATGATTTTTTGTTTCTTCAAATGTGCAAATTCAATTTAAATTTAGTAGTTATGGTTTACTCTTTGTTTAAACAAAACTGTTACTGATTTTTTTAAAATGTTGGTTCTAATATAATTGGATCGCATTTTTTCAAACCCTATAATTATTTTCATCAACATTTTTTTTATCTATAAAAAACTTCACGTACCCATCACTATGTTAACGTTTTTTGATTTTTTTTCGGGAGAATTCGCTCTTGCTTTTTCTATTTTTCGAGGGGAGGAATTCTTTGTTGCTTCTTTTATTTTTATCCAGTTTATAAAGACTATCAGTTACGAATTAGCAACATGCAAACTATGCTGGAAAAATGCATCATAGTCTTGCTTCTCTATTAATATAAATCGAAAACCAAAAGTGCAAGTTTATTAAAATAAATTTATTATCAAAATTAATAGCTAAAATTACTAAAACTGTTCCAAACTTTTTAAGGTCTTGACGAAAAAATAAATCAAAAGCGGAGTGACATAAATCTCCTTGATCATTGTCAAAGTTTGGATTTAAAAACTAAATAACCAAGGTTATTCTTTATGAAAACAAAACAATTCTGAGGCATAAATATTAATTAAAAAGCAAAGTTTTGCTGTAACATTCTGCTTTGTAATAAACAAGCAAAAAAACAAAGTTTTTTATTGCACACATTAAAATAGTTTTTTGAGTAAAAAATAGTTAAATCACAATGGTTGGCGTTAACTCTAAAGTACAAAACAATTCCAAACAAACACTTACAAATTAATTTAAAAAATTTTTTGTAAATATAAAAAATTTATTGATGTTTAGTATTACGTAAAAAAATTAATACAGATTAATCAACATACATTAAATAGATCAATAATTTTTTCGAAAAACAATTCAAACAACATTTATATGTGCTAGAGCTGGAGCGTAAAAGCTTTTTTAAGTCGTCAATTATTTTGATTTATGAAAAATATTTGCTGGCTAGCAAGTAGTATCACCGGATTTTACATGTAAAATTCTTTTTTTGTCTTTACTTCATGTAAAACCTTTTTTTCAAATTCAATTTTAGTTTTTTTTTACTTCACAAAGCATAACATCAAACCCATTCTTTACAAATTTTTCAAAAAAAACAAAAAACAAGGTTACCCTAATTAATTCACGTCATTTTGGGATATACCGTGCGTCGGCACAAAACCTTTCGTTGCACCCAAGTTAGACGCTTTGTGCTAGAGGCAGTTCGTTCTTTATTAGGCTAACCACTTAAACTAGACTTAAAATATCTACTCTAGACTTGAAGTAAAAACTTTAGGATTTTGCCTATTAAATTCTAATTGACCTTAATAACTTTTTCTTGTTTTAAAATTTTAACTGTGATAATAAAAATAAATATTAAGAAAAAAGCTAAAGTAAAAGTCTTTAAGTTTTTCTTTCATTTATTGTCGAATACTTAGCATCAAGTTCAACTAAAACTTAAAAAACCAAATAAATTTAATTGATTTTATTCAGTACAAAATATATAATTTAACCCTATTCAACAAACTGTATTTCTAACTGTACCAAACTAAATTTTGTTGTTAATTTGTTATCTTTCGATTTACGTTGGACTCTTAATAACCTCTGCACCAACAAGCTCCGGAATCTATTTCCACGTAATATCGTTATTGTATATTGTTAATTGCCGAGATGAAAATATGAATCACCTGCAGTAAGATAAATCTTAACATCAACTTCCTCGTTTGAAAAGCTGTTTTTGACATCGCTTTGATGGCAACAAGTTATAATTTGGGCCAACTCTGCTGTTATGTGATTGAAACTTTTTATGGAGTAGTTTTGTAAAGGAATTATTTAACGATGAATCAGAAGTACTTTTTCTCATCTAGTTAAGCAGAGAAAAGTTACCCAAAGTGCCTTATTAATGGGAATATTTAATGAGTTTAAAACTATATTAACAACAGAATTACCAAGGTTCGCAGCTACCTAGAATTATTGAGGGCGTTAGTTGACGCTTGCGCTGTTTCATAAACAAAATACTAGACTCAATTTTTTATTGAGTCGATAAAACAAATTGTGCATCTGGTGTCATATTGTTAAAAAATCATTAGCCTATTTCTTGCTACAACAATCTTTCGAAATATTTTACGACAATTTTAAGGCTGAGTAGCGGTAAATCTATGCGACATTTTGTTTTTGAAAAACATAACAAAATTACCTATCAAAAATTATATTGCAAATGCTTTCGATAAATTATATCTACTTAAATTCAATAAAAACATAAACCAATTAAAAGTACCATTCATAAGATTTAAAACTACATAGTTTTTGTAAACTAAAGAAAAACTGTGGTTTGTGAATATACTGTATTTCAATGATGCCGTTGTTCTGTCATGAAACTACAAACCTTTTTATATAAAAAAAAGATTATTCATTCATTCATTCAGTGTTTTTATTCTCGATCATTATTAAACAGTTTAACACAAAAATTATAAACATTAAAAAGATCAAGAAAAGGAAGAAGCAGCACAACGTCAGACGTTAAAACATGCATATGATAAACAAAGTAAAAGTACAAGATAGTATAAAGCATGGCTGCAACACCTTAATCATATAAAGACATAAGAAGTGAAAAAAGAAAAAAAACAAAATAAATAAATAAATACGTAACAATAATATTATGAAACAAACTGAACGATTAAATAACCAGTGCATGACTAGGCTGCGTAATGATGATGGGTGGCACAGCTAGCCAAGATGGGAATTTAGCTCAACTGAGCAAGGTGAATAAAGAAAAACCACCCAAAAAAGAAACCTCACCAGGTCCGGAAACCTTTTCTCATTTATCTTATTATCAAGAATAATTCGTCAAAATAATGCATAAACTAAAGCGTTTTTTGCTCTTATCTGCATTAGATTGCTTGCTGCCTCAATTGACGCGTTTTGTAATTGTACTGTAGATAAGTATGATTTATTTTTTTGACGAAAAACGAAATTTTCTACAACTTTAATAGATTGTATGAATTTGAAGAAAAACTCAAAAAGCTTCAATACAAAATAAAATTTGTGCGACAAGGAACAAATATTTGAAATTAACAAAAATTTACGCGCTAGGTAATTCCGGTATTAGTTGTAATTTTGGTTTGAAAGTTTGAGGCATTGACTAAATGTAAAAGAAATACAAATTGCTATTGAAAAATGTAAAAAATATCACCACCATTTATTGCTTTGCTGAACACAAGAAAAGTTGTTTTTTTTTAAATAAGGAAATTAGTTCCTATTTTAAATGTGATCAAACTGCTGCTTTACCGCGTAAATATTTCTACTTAATTGATGCAACATAAAATCCAATGTTTCCAATAGAGTTTGAAAAAAACTAATAAAAAATGCATGGTGATTTCTTTTATTAAAACAATTTGGGGAAGATTTTAAAAAGTTAGTCCAAAGCATAAAAATTTAGAAACCCCTTAGCAACTGAATCTCATGCAAAGATTACTTAGTTCCGTCGTATGTCAATGGCGAGTCATTGAGAATACCGGAAGAGGTATTCGAAAAAAACTTAAGAACAGGTTTTATTAACCTGTTTAAAACTTAGGTTTTACTTAACATAGAGAAATGTTTTTAACTTAAATATTTAGTTGTATAGTGCACTTGTTTTAACTGTTTATAAATGATGTTCCTATATACGAACATTGAAGGTTTCCTATAAATTGTTGTTGAATTTTGATACGAAGTAAAAGCCAAGAGAAGTAATCGAAAATTGACTGTTTTAGTTATAAATAGTATATTACACTGTTTTAAACTTATTTTTTGATTTAATTTGGAATAAATTAAATTCTGATGTCATATAGCTAGTAACTTTAACTAATTTTTTACAATAATGGAACCCCAAGCATTCTATTGGTACGTTTTACTATTGCTGCTATTGAAAAATTTACATGTGAAAGTGGCATGATAACTCTATTGTTGGAATTACCAGAATTTTTTGGCACACGGCCATAACATTAAATTTATCGACCAGTACAAAAGGCATCGAATGTTAATTCGAACCAACCTTATCTTATTTATTCCTGCTATAAAAGGTAGAAAAATTTCTAGGCTATAGTAATTCAATGAGTAATCTTGTCTAGTCAAGGCAGATAGATTTTTTTTTTTTTTTTTGTTGCAGGTATGCGCAATTTAAATGTTTATGACAACCTTCTTGGTAGCTATTGACCGCGAATTTCAGGAAAGAATTGGTATGAATTGCTGTTTAGCAACATTCTCAACATAACTGTGATCGCAAGTTTGCGTTTTTAAGATTTTTTACAAAACAGAATGTCTAACCAAATTTTCGTTGCAAAACCAATTGTTTAGGTAAATCAGTGACAGTTTCTTGTCCATAAATGAGAAATATTATGCTCATACACATATCATGCTCTTTAAAATCCGTTTTGACGGATTGTATTGCTTTCTGGCATTCATCATCCAAGGGCGATCCAAGATTTGCCACAAAATACTCGTGCATATCGAGTTTTTATATTTATCATAGTCTGATTATTTCCACGAAACCTTCCAATATTCCCATATGGTATTTTTTTTTGATATAATATTTATCAATTTTTTTTATTCATTTTTCATCTAATTGATAATAAACAACTAGTTCTGTAAAAATCAAAAAAATTGCAGCTTTGGAACATACAGCGGTAAAATACAGGTTAAAAAAACAGATTAAAAATTTTTTTTATTTTTATTTTTGCTTCTCATAACTTTGATTTGTACATTTAGAACAAAATTTCTACCTCCAACTAGCTGTGCCACCCATGATCATTTGTGCAGACCAATAATGCACCAACAAAAATAAAAAGTATATCCTTAGCCAGTGATGGTCTTACAAAAGAAAAGGGACACTTTTTGTTGTTCCAAGTTTTTTTTTGTCCCAAAAAATATAGTGATTTGTAAAGACATTCATTATTTTTAGTAAATATCTAAAATTTCCGTTTAGTTCCAAATCTGTGGTAATCTCTAAAAAAATTATTGCTTTCAATTGAGTACATGATCCATACTTTCGTCCTAAAGTTGAGGTGCGGACAAAGTGTTCACCGTCATGGTGCTACTATAAAAAATTAGAACAACATTTTGGTTAGGGGGGTCGCTTATTAATTTACGTTATAATCGCTTATAAAAATTAATCACGTTCTTACTTACTTAATTAAATTGTCACCAAGTTTTCAAATAACAATTTTGGTACAATCTGAGTAAAATAAAAAACTTAAACTTTGCAAATGTAACCCTGCTAGGCTAGATAAGATATTAAAAAGTATCTCACGATAATCACTATAGACAGCTACTATTTTTCCGCCGGAAATGTTACTTTTACAATGCAGATTCAAAACTCTAAAAGGACTTTTTGAATCCCAAAATTTTATTGAACAGTTATATGTACTTGTACAAATAGCAATGGTCATTCCAATTTTTTAAACTAACGAATAGATAATAGGTCTCAAATTTAGTTGTGACATGTAAATAATTGTTCGATACTAGAAATCTACGCCATCTTGCATCTAATTAACACTAGAAGTACCGCCAATTTAGCACTCCCTAAATGTACCAGAAGGGGTCTAAATGATCCCAACGAATATATCTGCGCTTTGTTCTCTACTTAACGCATTTTGTGTTACTTTAAGAAAGCAACATTGCTTTAACAGCTATTTTATTATATTTCTTGAACCAGGGGTTCTCAAAAAGGCCGTATCTCTCACCAAAAGAGCCACACAAATCTTTTTTTTAGTCTTCACTAGCTTTTTGAACAAATCTAAAGAAATCAAACACAGTTTTAAAATGATGACTTTATTTTGGTCTTCACTTGACTTTGGGGCAAAAATAAAAAAAAATAAAAAACAGCTTTAAAGTGATGACATTTTTATTTTGGTTTTGACTTGACTGTTAAGACAATACTTTAAGCAGCGGTTCACGAGTATCTAAAAAACTTTGAAAAGGGACAACGAATAACAAAAGTTTGATAACCACTGTCTTAAACTTATTTTTTGTAAACGTAAAAAATTTGTCTATGGCCTAAAACACTTTTAGCTTTTAATCAATTACTCTTGACCAATAAGAGCTCGCTACTTTGCTTTATAACTTGGTTCGGCTCGCTTCTTTTTCATTCTAAGGAGTTCTAAAAAAGTCAGTTATAAAGTTTTGGAAATGATTCTAATTTTGTTTGCTAATTTAAAAAACAGTTTTTTCTTGTGAACATTAATCGTGCTGTTTTAATTAATTGGCTCGCAAATACTTTTCGTAAGTTTAAATAACTTTCGGTATAAAAAAGTAGAGCACTTTTTTTTGGTCTCCACTAAACATTAAAAAAGAATTTTACAGTATTTTTAAACTCCATATTTTTATCATTTTGATCTTTATAAAGTTTTTAGTGAAAATTATCAGCAATTTACTTATGATTTGTTTATAAAATTTATAATTATTAAAATTATCATTTCAACAACAAAAGTGCTGTTGTAATTTACTGTTTAGCTCTTTTGTAAAAAAGCTTGGTGATTTTTTGTATTAATATAAATAGATCTTCAACAAAATTTGTTTGGTTTAATTTTGGTCGCAATTATATAATTAGAGAAATGTGTAATCAAATTTTTTTTTTTTTGGTAACTTCATAGGGCAATATTTACCTCTTGTAAATTCGCGCCTTTTATCACAGTTCAGGGCAAGAAGGGCGATTGCTCTCCTTGACCTCCCGGTGACGGAACCCCTGGAAGTGATGGCAGAATTTTAATGATAAAGTTTTTTTAGATTTTGTAAGCCTACATGATGACATTTACAGTCGAAATTGAACAACTTTTGAATCCCAGCCGAATCCGAGTCCACAAAAGTTTGAATTTTTAAAACTTCACGCATTGCATAGTTAAAGTACACAAAAATAAATTTAAGTTATGAGTTGATTTGAGGATTTGAGTTAAGTTTTTGTTCTTTTCAACCAAACATTCTTGTTCTTTGCAATAAAAACTTGAATCAAGTTTAAGTCTTTCCCAAGGATTTACAAATAAAAAGTCGGATTTGATTAATTTTAACTGAGGTATTGACATTAATTTTTTTTCCAATATTTGTTATCTTCCAAATAAAATTGTTAAATCTGTGGTCGATTGTCGCACCGTCAATTCTGGGGTTCCAGTTTAAAGTTTCGCAGTGAGATATGCATCACTGACAAGCTTTAACAAGAGTGAAACTCGAGTCTGGTGCTTCGCATTTTCAAAGCAGCTCGATTTGTAATCAAAAATAAATCCTCGTGTTTAACTATATGCAACAAAATAGAAAGAACAGAACAATCTTAAAACTGACAATCTGATTGCTGCTTTGCTTATACATTTGTCGCTCTTCAAATAACAATCCCTAACTTGATCTCATCAATCGAATAAACAAGTGCAAATTTTTTAAAAAAGGAAAATTTATGAAACCATTTTTTTGTTTTATTTTGTCGTTATATTTTATTGTGGGCCGCATAATAAATTTTTAGGTAGCAGATGGGCCGCAACGTAAAAAGGTAAAAATGCATTGGTCAAGAACAGAATATTTAAACTTTTTAATACATTGTACCAGCAGCGAACTTTTAAACATCTGGAATACCAGTAACAGATTTCATATGGTAAACAAATAATAACCAATCCAATTTTAGTATCGCAGTAAAAAAAATAAAATGCGTAGGTAGAGACCTAGAAAAACTTGATAAGCAAAAATTTTCTGCTACAGTTACCAAATTGTTATATTTTGCTACAGTTACATTATCCCGTGTAAACAATATTCAATAAACTTATTTTCAAACAGTCTGCCTAGCAACAATTAACCACAGCTTTTGTACTGGGACCGGTATTCTTATTATCGTACCGAGACTGGAATGCTTACTACAAGTTTTAGTAGCACTAATCTAGAACGTGTAAAATTACGCGAAAAAATACTGATACGATTTGAAAACAATCTAATGTTATCATAAAAATATTTTTTAAGTTTTTTAAAGAGAAAAAAAGGAAGAAAATGAAGACAACAAAAATTTAAAATCCTAAATTGCTAAATCAATTAGGTTTCTGCTAATATAATTTTGTTCGTCGTTTGTTTTATTATATTTTAAATAAATACTTTAAATATATTTTACATTTTTTATTTTAATCTAGACTATACTTTTTAGCTTAATATATGAAATAATTTGATTGGTTTACATGGGTTTGTTAATAAAAAAATGTGTGCTACTTTATTTTTTGTCATTCTAAAGTCCCAAAAAATTTTTAAATTCATTCGCAGATCATTGTTGCATTTTTTATGATATCGTTATTGATGAATGGAAATCCAGTTTTTTTGACTTTCTGCAGAACCGGAAAATAATTAGCCTCTTTTGGACCTTTATGATTGCTTCAATTACTTGTAAGAGCTTTGTAATAGTTAATATAAACTATTACGAATTTTATCAAAAAGATCAAGATAATTTTACAAAATCGATTTATTTTTCTTTTATTGTTCAGTCTTATAGTTTCTAAATATTATCGTTTTGAGCTTATAGGAAATTTAGTTTTAGTATATTGAATATTTTACAATTTTTAATAGAATCTTACCTACAAAAATTTTCTAAACTAACAAAAATAATGATTTGTTGCAACATAGAAATTTAAACATTTCAAGATAGTTTTAAATCTAAAGATTTTAAACGTTTTATTTCTATAGTTGTTACAACTAATTTTTTTAATGTCTAATTTATAATAGTACGATTACAAAAGCTTTTCGTTTGACTCTCAAGAGGTAACTGAACATAATGCTGTTGATCAACATTATTTAAGCAAATGAACATCACAAATCTTATACATTTCATATTATATCTTACAATCCTCTTTAGTAACTCTAAGACAATATCGAGAACAATCAACTCAGGGTTAACCGTATGGTTGGTTCACACTGAAAGCAGAAGCGAAAAAATCAAGCAGAAAGCGGAAAATTTGAAAGTGTAGCAGAAAATTGCGCTTTCTGCTTGTTTTTCTCGTCCGCTTTCAGTGTGAACAAAACTGCAAAGCTGAAAAAGTGAAGATTTTTTCAAAGAAGGTTTATAAGGTTAAAGTTGATGTTTATTATTTGAAATTATTACTGAAAAGAAAAAGAAACAACTTTCGTTGCTGTTGCAGCAGCACAACCTAATTTTGGGTTCTTACCTTATTAATGCTTCTTTGTATGGAAGATAGGTAGGCCTATTAGCCTGATTATCAATGTTGCAGTTACCTATCAAAGAAAATAAATATTTGTAAGAATATATTGAATAAAAATAGGTGTGGATATGCATTTTTTAAATTTTAGGTAGGCCAATAATAGCTTTTTAAATGTCAGTTTAACACGAACAGTTTGGATAGTGGTCATGCAATGGTGAAAAATTGGTTTACTTCAAGAAGTTACCGTAAGCGATTCTTAATAACTAAAAAAAATGACTTTTTGAAGAGACCCAAAAAAGTATACTTAGGTTTCAATTTACTGCCTACATTTATCCACAATTTTAGACTACTTTTTTTAAAACATAAACCGCGCCCACGATGATGACCAAAAAGTGAAACAGTGAGATATTTCACAATTTTTTATTTATTTAGAGAAATTGCTAATAGGCTTACATGCAATAATAGCTTTATATTTAGTTCGCCTTTATTGTATTAAAAATTTAAGACTGCAATTGCTCTTTCAACCAGTTAAAATATTTTCTTATGCTTTTATTTTATATTTCCTGTAATATTTGTTGTAATAGATTCAGTGATGGCCTTACAAGAAGGGAGCCCGGTGCAAGAAAGGTAGGGGGCCACTTTTTACTGTTTCGAGGCAAAAAGTTCTCTAAAAAAGATGATTGTTGAGAGGGAGTTTTTAGTATATCAAAACAAAGTAATCTCCAAAAAAAAAAAATTTTAATTGTAGTGAGGCCAGTGTTTAGTGTTTCGAAACAGTATGACTTTGTTATTGTTTAGAGAGCGGTCACTCTTACTGTATCAAAAAAAGGAATCTTTAAAAAAAGTTTTAATTTTAGCAAAGGCTATTGTAGCGTCGCTAAGACACGAACCAAATCTGTTTTCACGTGCTAATTAAAGTTTACATACGGCGCCTGGTGATTTGTGCGCGCTGCTGTCGCCTGCCCATTGGCGATCTTTTTTATGGTAATAGTTAGGACATGAAGGAGGCTTCCTTTTTGGTTTTGCATTTGTAGACGAAGGTTAGTTGAAGAGCCTGCTGGCCGCTTTCTCAAATATCTTTTTTTGAATTGAATAGCCTATTGGCAGAAGTTTGGTGTGCAACAAATTTGTTATAAGCTAATTTTGGTGTATTTAATTTAATAGCGTAAAGACTGGAATAAATTAGTATTATCTGTTCAAGTAATTCAATTCGTACCGAAACTAACAGCAATTGTTTAAACAGTGGAATCACTAAAAAGAATGTTATCGTTTTAGGAGGAGCCACTTTTTACGGTATCAAAACAAAGTAATCTCTAAAAAACGGTCATTACTTTAGTCATGCTACCATTCTGATGTTACTACGGAGAAATAGAGCATTATCTTCTGTAGCAGGGCCACTTTTGTTGTATTTTAGGAGGAGCACTTGCCAAGCTATTTTTCAAGAATTTCGTTTCGAGTCTCCAAGAAAAGTCAACGAATGACTAAAAATATAACATGATTTTGAAGAACTTTGTAACTTTCATTATTATTTAGGGTCCATTGATGGAAAGCGTATAGCCATACAAGCTCTTCCAAAGTCTGGCTCGGAATATTACAATTATAAAAAGTTTCATAGTATTGTATTAATGGCTATTTGTGACGCAAAATATAAATTTACAATGATCAACATTGGAGATTCTGGAAGTCATAGTGATGGTTGGGTTTTTGCAAATTTATGTTTTGGAAGAGCACTAAACAAAAATCTGTTTCCTTTTGCCTCCACCTTCTCCCGTAATAAAAGGGACCGAATCCCTTCCTTATTGCTTTGTTGGCGACGAGTCATTTCCATTAAAGACCAACCTCATGCGTCCTTGCCACGTGCACCAGTTTCCAGATGATAAAAATTTTCAATTATCGCTTGCCTCGTGCAAGAAGAATAATTAAAAATACATTTGAAATTTTGACCGCACGCTGGCGAATTTTCAAACCTCTGATAAATTCTACTGCTAAAAATGCTATATTGTATACCCACACTGACTGCGTATGACACAATTTTTTTCAAAATAATGACGCTAAAAAATGTTGCCCACCTTCTCTAGTTGATTGTGAGAAAGGTAGAAAAATTACTTCTGGTAGTTAGAGAAGCGAATGCACATCTAATTTTACACCCATCCAGCAAACAGCTTCAAACAATTATTCCCGAAATGCTAAAAAAGTTCGCGACCAATTTAAAAACTACTTTACTTTACCCAATGGTTAGGTATCACGGCAACTAAAAGTAGTAAATAAAATTTAAAAAATTACAATATTTGAAGTCATACAAGTTTGTGTTTGTTTGTTCATTTAACTTTTTTGGGAAAAAACATCTAAAATTTTTGTACAGTATATGCCAGGTGCCTTCTAAATTGCGCCTGAAGTATCTTAGCACTATCGCTTTTGTTTCGCCGGAGGTGTTGTTCATAATCATACATTTAAGTAGTTTTCAATATCGAGTTGAGCATTAGTAATTAAATCTTTATAGAAATAAATTTTTCGTATTTTGTTTGTTATGATTTTAATGACGGTTTCATCTTAATCATAGATTTTAGCTTAATAATTTCAACTTCCAATTCCTTTCCTAATTGTCCTTCTGCTCCTTTTTCGCCTGCAACTTTTTTTGGATCTATAACTCCTTTCTTTGGACTCACATTGTTTCACTCGATATAAATTTTCCAAGTCGAAGAATATTTATTCTTATTTTGTTCATTTTTAAAAGTGATTAACTCGCAAGCGATTAACTTTTTGTGAAAGTAGTTGACAGTAAATGAGAAATTATCAAGTAGTATAGCAAATACAAAGAAACAATATGACAGAAGCTAAGTCAAAAATATTGAATTTTATTATTTTTAAAGTTTTCAACAATTTTTTATTGCCATAAGCGAATTTTCCAATACCATTTTTAACCGTAAATGAAATGTATTTACCAAAGAACAATTTTTTCTGCTAACACAAACATTAAATACAAAATTAAACTCAAGAAGAAAACAGCTTTTTATTTGATTGATGTGGAACAAATTTTTATTAATTAACTCAAAACAAGAAGTTCTTAAAAATAACATGAGAGCCTGAGTCATATGTTCTTCAAGTTTGTTTTGTTTTTTATACCTTTAGCTTATTGATTTTATATCAAAAAGGTTGTTGATACTTGGCTTTAAAGTTTTGGGACCGACACGACACAAAATCGAACCCAAATTTTCTTCATCAAAAGCAAACTTTACCATACCTGTCATACATCTGAGTTACAAAATTTTTTTTAACGCAAAAACATTTCAAGCCGTTCACATACAAATTTTGGTTTAAATTTAATTGCTATATTGTGAGCTAGTTTGGAAAACTTAAAAATTTATTGACAAAATGACAAAATCGCTGTATAATTAACGTAGTTTTAAACGTCAATAACAAACGAACTTTTCAACTTGCTTATTATATTGCTATAAATTAAAATGCAATGAGATTCATAAGAAAAAAAGAAAAAATTTATGCAATAATGCTTTTTAAAACCTTTAGTTTTTACACTCTTGAATAATAAAAATCTAAATTGAAATTATTCGCACAAAACTTTGATCGAGTCTGTTAAATCGTTTATTTTATTAATTCATGCTTCAAAAAAAAATTTATTTATCAACATTTTTAAATTTTTTGTTTTTTAGTAATAAAAAAGGTGATGCAAAAATTTATTTAAAAAAAAGACAAATAAAATGTATACAAAAACATTTTTCCTCGTACAAAAAAAGAAACTTTAAATCTCACAGTACAGTATATTTTATTAGATAGAAGGCGTTTGAGAAAAACGTCCAATAATTAACCCGACCTTCTATTGGAAATGATAGGATGCTGCTGTCTTGTTGATAGCTTATCATTTAGATTTATGCAGTGATGCAACTTAAATTTAAAGCTGCATTCTATGACCGCAAGCAAAAGAAGTGTGGTGAAGTATCTTTCCTAAAAACACAACAATACCACAAGATTAAGAGTTGAACCAAAGTTGTTTTGATCACCAAGGTGATTGAAACGACCCTCTTAGCCACTCGACCACGCTGCCGACAGGTAAAAATAAAAAGAGTTAATTAAAAACATTTCAATAATTTTTGTGTAGAAAGTAAGAACTTATAAGTTTGCTTTTTAAAACTAGCTGATTAAATAATAGAAAAAAATCTGTATTCAAAACTCTATCAACATTTTTCTTCTAATGGTCAAACTTGTTAAATTTTTTTGTTTGCTTACAACTTTCAGTTAAAAAAATATATGATTTGCTTTTATGTGATTAAATTTGATTTTTTGAATGATTTTTATTACTGTAAATTTAAATATAGCCCTTGGCATTGCGGTAGAGTGCTTAAAAAAACATTGTGGTGATGGTACATCCAACCAAAACGGTTGCGATTCAAAGCCAATTAGGGTCATCTTTTGTTTCCATGGAAAAAACTTTAGGGCACTTTTATCTGCTTGGCGGTCTTAGCAAAGAGCTCAAAAATTTAGTGATGTATTGCATAAAAAACCCAAAGCAATATCTTTGCATACATGTGATTTTCTAATGGCTGCCGTAAGTGCAACACTTTTGCATGACGTAGTCATGCAAGTCAAAACCATAAGTATGGAGAAGAAAAATATTTTTGCAAAAGTAAACCAAGAATAAGCGTAATACTTTATAAGACTTTGCCATTTGTGTCAAAATTAGCATCATTAACAGTCAAACAAAATTTACAAAACACAGCACGGCTATCTTATGAGTTTACTATTGGGACATTGTTATTTTTGATCATAGTAACTGGTGTCATTTTAGTATTTAAGTCGAAAACTTTTTACCACGCTTTATTTTATCTGCTTTTTGTGCAAAAAAAGCTGCCAATTGCTGTGCAATCAAGTTTTTTTAATTTTTTTTACGCTTGATTTATTCTTTTTCAACCTCACATCTGAGAATTTACGTCAATTTGGTGACATATCACAAACTCACTCTTATGCGTATCAAGCTTTAGAACTACTAGAACAACCCAGCCTCTAAGGTTTTTCAAATCAGAGCAGCCTTGGTGCCAGTCCCAAGCCCGGATAAATGGGAAGGGTTGCGACAGGAAGGGCATCCGGCGTAAAACATAGCCAAATATTTTTCAATGCGCGTTGTAAAATCTAACTTCATACCGGATCGGTCGAGGCCCGGGAAAACAACAACCGTTACCAGTGACTGGACACCAAGGGTCACTGGTGGACATGCTACTTGGATGCAAAGAAGAGGTGGAAAGCAGTGGAGAAGAAGGAAGGAGAGAAATGAAGAGAGGAAGAAAGCTAAGAAGATCAAGCTGAGGGTTGCTACATTAAATGTTGGAACCATGACCGGTAAAGGAAGAGAAGTGGCAGATCTTATGGAACGAAGAGGGGTGGACATACTGTGTGTGCAGAAAACTCGCTGGAAGGAGGAGAGAGCAAGATGCATAGGTGGTGGATATAAAATGTGGTACTGTGGAAGTGGAAACAAAAAGAATGGTGTAGAAATCATATTGAAAAAGGAGCATGTGGACAGGGTAGTGAAAATATGGAGGGTAACAGACAGGATAATATGCTTGAAGATGGAGCTTGATGGTGTTATGTTAAATGTCATCACTGCGTATGCACCACAGGTGGGGTGAATACGTGAAGAAAAGGAAACATTCTGGCTGGACCTAGATGAGACGGTGGAAAAGATACCAAGGAATGAAAGAATTTTGGTGGGAGCAGACCTGAATGGGCACGTAGGAGAAGGGAATAATGGTGATGAAGAATGCATGGGCAGACACGGATTAGGGAAAATAAATAACGAAGGACAAGCAGTGGTGGATTTTGCTAAGAGAAGGGAACTAGCGATCACTAACACATATTTTGTAAAGAAACCAGCACATAGAGTCACCTACAGCAGTGGCGGACACAATTCGCAGGTGGGTTACATTATGGTGAGAAGACGAAGAATCAAGGAGATGGTGGATACAAAAGTTGTTGTCGGTGAAAGTGTAGCGAAACAGCACAGAATAGTGGTCAGTGCGATGGTCATTTAGACAAAGTGGAGGAAAGCACCAAAACCAGTAAAGAGAATAAAATGGTGGAAACTAAAGGACTCCAAAGTGAACAATAAATTCAAAATGGAAGGCTCAAGGACCTGATGACATACCAGTGGAAGCATGGATTGCTCTAGGCAATAAAGGTGTGGAATTTTTAGTAAATTTTTTCAACAGACTCTTGAGAGGAGAGAAGATGCCAGATGAATGGAGGAGGAGCGTGCTTGTACCTTTGTACAAAGGTAAAGGAGACATCAAGAAATGTGGAAACTACCGGGGGATCAAGTTGATGAGTCACATTATGAAATTGTGGGAGAGGATAATAGAAGCAAGGATAAGGAAGGAGGTGACAATCGCTGAGTAACAATTTGGGTTCATGCCAGAAAGGAGTACCACCGACGCAATATTTTGCGTAAGGATGCTGTCGGAAAAGTGAACTGAAGGGCAGAAGGCAGTGCACTATGCCTTTATTGACCTGGAAAAAACATATGACAGGGTACCCAGGGAGGAACTGTAGGAATGCTTGCGGTTAGCTGAAACATCAGAGTGCTAGGCACATAAAGAATATCCAGGATATGTATGACGGAGCGACAACAACTGTGAGAAGTGCAGCAGGGTTGACTAAAGAATTCAAGGTAGGTGTTGGACTCCACCAAGGTTCAGCACTCAGCCCATTCCTTTTTTCCATCATCATCGACAGGCTGACAGAGTACATCAGGAAGGACGCACCATGGGATATGCTGCTTGCAGATGATATAGTTCTGTGTAGACAAAAGCATAAGGAGTTAGAGGAGGATCTGGAGATTTGGAGAAATACACTGGAGAGAAGAGGCCTGAAAGTGAACCGGAGCAAGACCGAACATTTGAGGGTTGGAAGTGTGGATGATGGAGAAGAGTTGAAGCTGCAAGGAGAAAAGGTAAAGAGAGCAAAAAAATTCAAATACCTGGGTTCAACAGTTAGTAGCGATGGAAGATGCAAAGAAGAAGTAAGGAGAAGGATCCAAGAAGGATGGATGTGTTGGAGGAAGGTGTCTGGAGTTCTGTGCGACAGGAAGTTATCAGCAAAGGTTAAGGGTAAAATGTACAAGAGTGTTGTTAGACCAGCCATGCTTTATGGAATGGAAACGATGGCAGTGACGGATAGACAGATGGGAAAAATGGAAGTTGCAGAGTTGAAAATGGTAAGATGGGCACTGGGAGTGAAAAGAAATGACAAGATAAGAAACGAATACGTGAGAGGGACTGCAAAAATTGCAAAGCTGGGAGACAAACTTCGGAATGCAAGGCTACGTTGGTATGGACACATAAAAAGAAGAGAAGAAGACTGCGTGGGGAAAAGGATGATGGAGATGGCGGTGCCAGGTATAAGGAAAAGAGGAAGGCCAAAGAGAAGGTGGATGGATTTGGTGAGAGAAGACATGGAAAGGGTTGGAGCTAGGAAAGGAGACGAAATAGATCGAGTGAAATGGAGATTACTGTCGCGCTGTAGCGACCCCGAGTAGGGAGAAGCCGAAAGAAGAAGAACTACTAGAAAAGTCGCTGAATCAAAATCTAGTTAAGCTATTAAACTTATCAACAAAAATGTCTGCTACAGTTAGAAAATTAATAAATTATACAAAGTTATATTAAAAAATTCATTGTATTGTAAATTATTGTTTGGAGTCAAAAACTGCAAATAGATATCAAAAATCTCTGTTACGCTAGGAAATTACCACCTTTCTGAAATACTAAGCAAGTGTTTTATTTTAAGAGTACAACTTTTGGTTCCAGCAATTTTTAAAAAATTCTTTTTGATCATATTGCGTATATTCAAGGATTAAAAAAATTTAGAAAGAGAGGTAATGCATTAAAAAAATTTAAAACAAAACTTTAAGCAATATTTAGTTTATCTTTTAATTTTAAGTTGGTTATTCAGGATAAAACAAATTACAATACTTTTTTTTACAGCAACTATTACTTTTAGCTCAATATCTAAAAAAGCAAAAATACTTTTATAGTAAACAAAGTTCGAGCTGCAAATAAAACAATTGACTTGCCAGTCATTTGCCACATTTAACCAAAAATTAGCACAAGTTTATACTGAACATGTTTCAAACATCAATTATTATAATATAAGCAAGTGTTAGCAAAAAAGTTTAAAAAATTAAATGCTTGATTTTTGTGTAGATTACATTTTTGATAACAAAGTTTATAGTAAAAAAAAGTTTAAGTCATTTCATTTGGTCTGATTTTCATTTCTACTCTTTTCAGAGAGTAATGCTTTTTCTCCCACTCAAACCAAACTACACCTGTGTAGTTAATTTTTCCTTCTTTAAAATAATTTCCATTCAAGTTGGAACGATGGCAATCTTTGTACCACCAAGCTCCGTGATATCCAACAGCACAATTACTTTTCCACTCATCGTTATCGCGATCCTTTGTTGTAAATTGTTGATTGTTGTGATAAGATAAAGAATCCTCTGCAATACAATAAAACCATCACAAAATCATCTTATATAACTATCAAATTCTGGCTGGGGGGAAAACGCAAAATAGTTAAATATAGAAGAGCAATCATCAAGTGGTTACTCGGACTTGCGCATGGAAAGAATGTTTGTTTTCGGATTAAAATTTTATGTTTTATTTTAGCATTTTATTAAAGTGATATCATTACCGAGAACGTTACTTTTGTGAAGTTTGCTAACTTTTTGCGCTTTTAGAAATTATAGCGTAAGCACCGAAGCGTTTACCGCTTTTACTTATTTCATTGAGCAAAGTTAGGCTTTGTTATATTTTTTTTAGATTAACAAAATTTCTATTAATCTGTTTGGCTTGGCTATATTAGATTTTGTTTCTTTGTTTTACGTCGAAAAGAAATTAGTCTGCAAAACCGTTAATGCTTTTGTGGTACTTTTTTATGCTAATCCTAACCCTGATTATTTGTTTGATATTTTTTAATAAAATCTATACTTACATTAACATAAAAAATTCGTTTAAGAAAAGGATAAATTTCGCATATCCTTTTTTAATAAACTCCATATAACTTTCAAAGCAATAATTTCTTTAAGTAAACTTACTTTAAAATCGTTAACAATTCAATTAATTGCTTTATATACTTATGTTAAGCCATTTGGTTTACTTATTATCTTTAACAACAGGTTTTTAAGAGTTATTTTTCAAGCAATTTTAAATTGAAAATTAGATCAAGGTATGGAGAATCTCAGCATTTTTGTTTTACTTAACAAACGATAAAAGCTAAAACATAGCATTGAAATAGAAAACACAACTTTAACCGTGACAGAAAAATTCGAAACATTTTGTTATTTTCAAATAAAATTTAATTCCCAAAACCGGTTTTTCCGAATGAAGTCATATAAATGTGAATGTTTAAAAAGTACAGCATATAAAGCAATGCAGTGTTTGATGTTTAAAAACTTGAATTAGTAAAACATTGCATTCAATACGTTAATATTAAAAACTGTTTTCCGATTTTAAGAAATGAAAAAATTGGTTTAATTTAATATTTTTTTAATTGTTACTGCAACAAAAGTGAAACTAAATAATTTTGAAAATTATACAACACTTTATATTTTTTCAGGCCAACTTCGATTACTTGCTGTTCCACTATAGTTTCCTACCATCAACGTGTAATTTGAATCAGAGTTGCCAATTTGAAAATTTCTGAAACAAAACATATTTTTACTCATTTTAATCTCTTAATTAGTATATTTAACTTTCTCGAAACAAACTTCGTGAGTTAATGTACTTTCAAATAAAGTACAAAAAAAACTTCTCAACAAAAGTTTTAGTTCCGAATTTCTAATAGAAGCACGGTTTTTAGAAAATATATTAAAAACAAATGTTTTAGAATGCAAAAGGGCAATTTGATTCAATCAAAAAATATTGGTTTACTTTAAAATCACATATTTTAATATTGGCTTAATAAAATATTGTAAATAAATTTCTCCTTATAGTGTAGTTTAAACGGAATATTATTTAACCTTCCACTATAAGCTGGTTGCATGTAACAACTTTAATTAGTTTTCTATCGGTTTGTAGATACATTAAATTACTGTATAAACTTATTTTTGCTTAAATAATTTAAAAATTGGCAATTAAGATAATCATAATAAAAGAAAGTTAAACATTACTTGTATAAAGCATAACCAGTGTTGCCATTCCAATTTTCCATGTCTACATGTAGTTGGTATGGCTTTAAACCAGTGATGTTGTTTAAAATATCTAAGCCTAAAATAAAGTAATTGTAACCAAAAATCTACGATTAAGCAACGTTGCATTTATAAAGGAAGTAACAAAATTGCATAAAATCAACAAAATCTGGTTAGTGGCGCAAAATTTTAAATACGCCGAACAATAAATAAATTCATCCTAAATTTTTTTGTTCGACACTTGTCAGAAGATATGTAAAATGAAGAAAAATACATTTTGATTAAGCTGAACGGTGAAGAAAAAAGAAAAGTTGTTTGTTTTAAACATGGAGTAACAACAAGTGATAACAACAGATTTTTACGTTGCAAAAAATTCTTTTTTGCGATATAAATTCGCCTTGGATTGTTTGTGTAGACTGCTTCTAAGACAGACAAACAGAAAGTTGCAAGTACAAACAAAAAACATTAGTTTACTTGCCGGAAATATAATGTCGAGAGCATACAGTTGTCTAAAAAATGCTTACCGACTGCTGAGTCATTAAACAGGTCTGGTTTTGAAGATTTGCAAACACATGATGAGGGATCATCAATATTGGTTAGACTCATGACGGAAAATTTTGCCCTGTAGTTGTTGCGATGTGCAAGCAACATACCAACTATGACAGTGGCACGAGAAATTATAAATTTTGGGACAAAATAATCGGTTGTCATATTCAAATAACTTCCATTTTCAGCATAGACAATTTATACAAAATAACACTATATACAGTTTGTAAATTTAAAAGACTCATGTAAATGCTTGCTTTGCATGGATGGGCATCCGGTTTGAAGGAAGTAAAAGACACGATTTGCGGAAAAGATTGTTTCTTTCTATTTCAAGCTGCTACTAGGATCAATTTATTTAATTAAAAGCCAAATTACTATTGTCGTTTAATTATTTTTGTAGATTTTTGCTATAAGCAAGCGCCGCTCTGGATTTGTAAAGTTGTAGATTTTTGTTAAAAACAATGGCCGCCGTAGTTGGTAGGTGTTTTCACGCAGCCTGGGCCGTGAGTAAGTCTGCTCATTGATTTTAAAATGACAGACCGAAAGCGAACCTACCAAAACGGAAGGGTATCCACCCATTCCGATGTTCAGTGTGGGTCTGCTAATCGGCAAACGTCCTTTTCAGGACGGGGCAATGTCAGGATAAAACTGCCCTTTTCAGGGCACATTGCCAACAAGTTCCGAAGACCCACTATTCTTCAGCTGAACATCGAAGGCCTCACTGCAAGCAAGATGAATGTTCTTCATCATCTCGCTATGCAGTCTGAGGCACTCGTCGTCCTACTGCAGGAAACCCACTGCACTGATGCAGAGAAGTTGGTGCTACCAAACTACCAACTAGCTGGGTCTTCTTTAAGCAGGAAGCATGGCCTTGCCACGTTTGTTCACGAGCGACTGAGATACACGCTTTTGGACCAATCTCCACCGACATCGGAGATCGAGTGGCTGTGTGTGGACGTTGATGGCTATAAAATAGTCAACGTCTACAAACCACCGCCAACCCGATTGCGAACCCTGGATCTCCCAGTGTTTCCTCACCCCTGTCTGTACGCTGGCGATTTTAACTGTCGTCATGCTGACTGGGGTTATAATGACAACAGTCCGGACGGTGAGTGCTTGGCAGGCTGGGCAAGTATTAATTGTCTTGCCCTCCTATATAATGCCAAGGACGCTGCCAGTTTTTATTCCGGCCGCTGGAACACTGGCACCAATCCAGATCTAGCTTTCGCTAGCGTAGATCCAAACAGTCGCTTACCGGATAGACGTGTCCTTAAAGAGTTCCCTAGGTCACAACATCGACCTTCGCTTATTACACCACCAAGGTTTGCTATGGCAGTGCCAAGCATGCCTGTTAAGCGATGGAACTTCCGCAAGGCCAATTGGAGTCACTACATTGCTTTGACGAATAAATTCGCAAAGACTTTGTTGCCGACTGATTCACTTGATGTGGATGCGGCTTACCAGGACTTCTGTAACACCATTAAAAAAGCAGCCAAAAAGACTATCCCACGCGGGTATCGAAATAACTATATTCCGTGTTGGGATGCAGAGTGTGAATCCCTCTATAAAACCTTTCTGCAGTCTCCTCAGGGAAACGACTCAAGTTTGGCTGCTACAGCTCTGCTTGCCAAGCATGACAGAAAGCGGAGGGATCGATGGTCCGAGGCAGTTCGGAGATTGACTTCTCACACTCTAGTCGAAAAGCGCGGAGTATTTTGAACAACCTTACTGGTAGGTCACGACACTCTCCTCGTCACTGTCCCGTTTCAGCCAATGCTATTGCATCTCAGCTGGTTAGAAATGGGAAATACGGGGCTGTTGATTGCAAGTCATCTCGACTTGTCTCTCAAGAAGTGTCTGACCTTTGGAGGGCCACAATACCAGACGCAGTAAATATCTCTGACAATTTTTCACAGAGAGAATTTGCTGCTGCCCTTCAGCACTTAAAACCAGGTAAAGCTCCGGGACCTGATTCCATCTGCCCCGAGCTTATACTCCATGCTGGAGCTGCTTTGAAGTCCTGGTTACGTGACTTCCTTCCTTCCTGTTTGCGCCGACTCAAAATTCCCAAGATTTGGAGAAGAGCGCTTGTGGTCGCGATCCCAAAACCAGGAAAGCCCGTGGGGGACCCAAAGAGTTATCGACCGATATCTCTGCTCTGTGTCCCCTACAAGATCCTCGAGAGGCTTATCTACGCGCGCGTTAAACCATTAATTGATCCACTGCTCCATAAAGAGCAGGCTGGGTTCCGACGCGGGAAGTCAACCGTAGATCAAGTTGTTCTGTTAACCCAGAACATCGAGGATTCTTTCAAGGCTAAAAAGAAGGCCGGTGCCGTATTTATCGATCTGACAGCTGCTTATGACACTGTCTGGCACCGTGTCATAAGCAGCTAACTACTTCCGGATAAGCACATGGTCAAAATGATCATGGAACTTGTCCGAAATCGAAGTTTCATCCTTACCACAGATGACAGCAAGCAAAGCAGGCTACGCCGTCTTAAAAACGGCGTTCCTCAGGGATCGGTCTTGGCTCCCCTCCTATTTAACATCTATACGTACGATCTTCCTTCCATGATTTCCAGAAAGTTTGCTTATGCTGATGATTTGGCATTGTTGCACTCTTCTGGAAACTGGAAGGACTTGGAGGGGACATTAAGCCAAGACATGTCCACACTGTCAGCGTATCTCCAGACTTGGAGATTGAAGCTCAGTCACACTAAGACGGTGACGGCAGCCTTTCACTTAAATAACCGAGAGGTCAAACGTGAGCTAAAGGTCTACAACAATAGTAGACTTTTACCGTTCTGTCCAACCCCTACATACCTTGGGATAAAACTGGACAGATCGCTCACGTTTCGTCACCATTTAGTGGCATTGCGCAAAAAACTATCATCGCGCGTCGCACTGCTGAGGCGACTCGTGGCCTCGGGATGGGGTGCTGGTGCTAAAACACTACTCATAGCCACCTTGTCTCTAGTCTACTCAACAGCTGAGTACTGTGCGCCAGTCTGGTGTTGCAGTGCTCACACTCGCCTCATTGACAGTGTCTGGAATGACGCCTTGCGCATAGTTACTGGATGCCTTCGTCCCACTCCAACGGACCACTTACCTGTACTTTCAGGCATCCAGCCAACTGAGCTTTGCCGACTGGGAGCGACACTCTCCTTGGCTTACCGTGGATCTCTGGACCCAGATCATATCTTGCATGGTCTTTTAAGTGGGTCCTCAGATACTGGCCAAGTGAGACTAAGATCCAGACGCCCGTTTGTGCCAGCTGCGCGGAATCTCTTGGACAATCTTGCCAGACTTGGCATCCGCGCCTCTGAATGGACAAATCACAAATGGAACGCGGAGTACTGTGAAAATGCTTCCAAGTTCCGTGCTTTTGTGCCCGGGACCAGTGTCAGGCCTGTTGGGATGGGCTTACCCCGAGCAGCTTGGGTTAAGCTCAACCGCCTGCGGACTGGTGTTGGGCGATTCCATTCGTCCATGCACAAATGGGGTCTCGCTCCTTCACCGAATTGCGAGTGTGGCGCCTCAGAGCAAACCGCAGACCATGTACTAACAATGTGCCCCATACATCGGGCACCACATGGAGCACGAGGTCTGACGGTTTTGGATGACGAAACTCGATGCTGTCTTAATAACATCACTGCCAGCATCTGATCCAGGCAGTGCAGCAGTCTGGGGTAGTAAAAGGATAAACCCTCGGCCACAGTTCTGTTTGTGTCTGGCCTGGAGTGGATGCCCTTCAAACGACGACGACGACGACGCCGCCGTAGTTAATTGGACTAACTCATGTGGTTCTCTGCTTGAGTTATGACTTCCTCGCGTTAAAACTCGTCTTGTCGAAACTGAAGTTAAACTAGAGAGAAAAGGATTTGATGTATTAAGGTGCTTTGAAAGTTATTTTTTGTGGAATGGGAAGTTAATATTTCCTAAGTTTTACGATGGTCGATAAATTGATAACGTGAAGAAAGTGGCTTTGAAAATGTTTTGATAAATCGCAAGACCAGAATTACATCGGTTCGAATAAAACGAAAGGTGACAAGTGTTTTAAATCATGCCTTGTTGAAAAGAAATCGAACAATTCATCAACTATACCAGTGGTTCTCAACCTTTTTCCCGCCTGCAGCACATTTCGAGACTTTTTCAAAATTTGCGACACACTTGGGCCAGATTTTTTAATTTTGGTCTCTAAAATTAGAGTTCTCGGAAAAAAGGTCATCATTTTGAATCTGTCTCGAATTTCTTGATTTTCTTTCGCAAAAATTAGTGTCTTTTAAAAAAAGTCTTCTCTTTGAATATCTTTCAAATTTTTTAATTTTTGTCCCCAAAATATAGTGTTCTTTAACCCTATTCTCCTCAACCTTTTTCCAGCTATTAACTCCTCAACGGCCGGGCTTCAGAATCCCACCAAACTAACGTTTTATAACTCCAAAACTACTTAAGCTATCTTTATGAAATTTAAGCAGAGTAAAGATCATTTATATAACTTTTGTCAGAGCAAAAAGTTTTTTTAAATTCATTTGATAAAGTACGAAAAATTGCAATTTAGCAAGGTCACTTTAATTTTTACGTTTAGATACTCATTTATCTAGCGTAAAATGCGATTGCAACGGATTTGATGTTGTAACAGTCGTAAACCAAATTAAAAATTGGACATAAAGAATGACGTTAACTCGTACGATAGTTACAAACAATAAAAAAGCTAGGGGAAGCTTGTTTCATTGTTTGAATGGGCGAATTATGAAAAATATTTTAGACCAGTTTCATTTACTTGCTCACATAATTTGTCCACATGTTTTTGTTGTTACTAATAGTTATTGTTACTTTTTTAAAAAGGATAAAAAAACGAAAATGATTTTTTTTTAATTAAAAGAATTTGAAATTGGCTATGTTTTGATATTTAGCAGTGTTAAAATATCGACTTACAGATATTATAAAACCAACAAATCTGTATCTTTTATATATCACCTGTTTACATGCATATTGTATCTCACCGCCACAAAAAGAGTTTTTTAATTATTGAAATGAAACTACACCATTGCATTAGTTAAAAAAAACACTTGAGAAAAACAACATTACTCTATGTACTGTAATTGTTACTGTTAGTCGTTGAACATATCTCGGCATCGATCAAAGCATGAAGCGCAAATTTGTAAGCAGTGCCGCAAACACGTGGAAGAGTCACATTTTTGACACTGATTTCGTGATTTGTTCATGTTTTTTTAGATTTTCTGGCCTGATCCAATTTCATTATCATAGCAGAGACAACAAAGTTTTCTAAAATTAAACTTTAAAGCATAATTTTGAGATATAAATGTTACAACATTAAAGTCACTCGCTCGGAAATGACTTTCGCCCAAGGTTAATTTATTTTTTCTTTGAACATCAAACTGTACGCCAGTCAAAAACTTTTTTTCAACGTGAAGTTAAACTTTTTTCAATGTGAAGTTGAATTAGGGCTGACGAGAGGTTGAAAGTGTCGTTTTAATGGGAAAGGATTCTTTTTACATTTTATTGTTCTATTAAAAAAGGCATTTTATTGCACTTTCCCTACTTGAAAATCTTTATCAGCAACTCTAAATTACATTTTATAAAAACTAGAGTGCCCAATAAAAAATTTCTTAAACAGCAATATTCTAACATTTGTGAAGATTCAAGATTCAGATTTGTTTATTTGTCACTAAACATTTACAAATATTTGCATAATATATAATTGAGATTAAATGTAGGACAACGGGACTGGGAAATAACCATAAGGTGTTTAAGTCAAGCACTTACTTTTATTGTGTCATTCAAAATAACAAAAAAATTATAATAAAACGATCCTTTGAAAAACAGCCAGCGATAAGGCAAAAAAGTAATTAACAAGTCAAAACCTAACAGCAAAACTAGAAAATAAGCAAATCTGGGTAATAAAGGCAGAAGAATCTTTTTATTTTGTAATATGAAAAGTGTCGCATGAAATACGGGATAAAATAACACATTTTGGCTCCAATATATTTAATTAAAAAGTGTGTTTTTTTGTTTTACATTGTAGAAAATTAGATTGATCACTTTCAGAAGATACTGATCACCACAAGACCTCTCAAAGATAGCTTCAAAAAAGAGATGTTAAGCTGTGAAGGCCCTTTTTTAACATTACGTTAAACAAGGCAATTTCATGTCAAAATTGTTGTAGCATATCAAAGCATCCATTTCAAGTAAAACACATAAATAGGACTGGCTCCCCTGCTTAATTTTTTTTACTGCAAATTTTTATTGTATTGCCTGGATTAAATGCTGTTAACAATGTATCAAGCCACAATTGTTTATTTTTTTCCAAAACTGTCCGACCTCGTGCTCCTTGTAATGCCCAATGCATGTGACACTCCGATGCAACGTTATCTCCGGTTTGTGCAATGACGCCGCATTTGCAATGAGAGAAAGAAACGAGACCCGATTTGTCTATGCACAAATGAAAATGCGAAACAATTTTAACAAAAATGAAAACGCCAACTGGCCCCAACCGACTGGGCGCAACCCAACTAAGCGCAGCCGACTGGTTAGTTGACTGTGCCAGTCGGCTGCGGCCAGTTGTCTTTAACCAGTCTAAAGCTGTGTAAGCATAACGCAAACTGTTCTGGACACGCTATTTTGAACGGTTAAGGCAAGGCGCTGAAAATGAAAGCACGAGACCGGATGTATTCTCATACCACTCTGTGTTCGATCTATGATTCATGTGATGGGTAGAACGGATGTTTAATTTAGCGAAATAGTTTACGTTTTTGGGAAGCAGGCACGAACAAGACCTTGGTGTTTATCGGCAGGCATTTGATAACCGATAAATAAACTATCGTCAGGATCTAGAGAATTTTTAAAATGTGCCACAGGTTCAAAAAAGTAGCAAAGCACGAGTCTAGAGTACCACTTTTAGCCAAAACAAGAGTCGCTACTTGTTTTCAAAGCGCAAATGGCTAAATGTTTGAAAAAACTGGTAGGTGGTCCGTTGGAGAGGGATGGAGGTATTCAGTGACTACGCCAAAACGTTGTTGTCATAGACTTTATTTGGGAATCCTAGAAGATCAGTTGAGCTAGGTAATTCGAATACCTGCGCTGAAACAAAGCTGTGTCTAATTTTATTTTATTCCGGCTCTAGATGTAATCTTGCTATGAGCCTGAAGTTTTTATACAGTTGGCTTAAACGAAAGCTGGGATTGGTTCGTTGAAGACTTCCCTCCGCAAACAAACAGAGAAAACTGTCTTTAATTAAAACGAATTTACTATGAAAGTTACGACTCTCGACTGACAAAAATTCTCTGCCGTGCTTTGCCATTCTATTTGAATAAGGTACATGGAATAGGTTCAAAATACTCCACACTTTTCGACTCGAGTGTGAGAAGTCAATGCTTCGAACTGCCTCGGACCATCAATCCCTCCGCTTTCTGTCAAACTTGGCAAGCAGAGCTGTAGCAGCCAAACTTGAGTTGTCTCCCTGAGGAGACTGCAGGAAGGTTTTATAGAAGGATTCACACTCTGCATCTCAACACGGAATATAGTTATTTCGATACCCGCGTGGGATAGTCTTTTTGGCTGCTTTCTTAATGGTGTTACAGAAGTCCTGGTAAGCCGCATCCACATCAAGTGAATCAGTCGGCAACAAAGTCTTGGCAAATTTATTCGTCAAAGCAATGTAGTGACTCCATTTGGCCTTGAGGAAGTTCCATCGCTTAACAGGCATGCTTGGCACTGCCATAGCAAACCTTGGTGGTGTAATAAGCGAAGGTCAATGTTGTGACCTGGGAATTTGTCAAGGACACGTCTATCCGGTAAGCGACTGTTTGGACCTACGCTAGCGAAAGCTAGATCTGGATTGGTGCCAGTGTTCCAACGGCTGGAATAAAAACTGGCAGCGTCCTTGGCATTATATAGGAGGGCAAGACAATTAATACTTGCCCAGCCTGCCAAGCACTCACCGTCCGGACTGTTGTCGTCGTAACCCCAGTCAGCATGACGACAGTTAAAATCGCCAGCGTACAGACAGGGGTGAGGAAACACTGGGAGATCCAGGGTTCGCAATCGGGTTGGCGGTGGTTTGTAGACGTTGACTATTTTATAGCCATCAACGTCCACACACAGCCACTCGATCTCCGATGTCGGTGGAGATTGGTCCAAAAGCGTGTATCTCAGTCGCTCGTGGACAAACGTGGCAAGGCCATGCTTCCTGCTTAAAGAAGACCCAGCTAGTTAGTAGTTTGATAGCACCAACTTCTCTGCATCAGTGCAGTGGGTTTCCTGCAGTAGGACGACGAGTGCCTCAGACTGCATAGCGAGGTGATGAAGAACGTTCCTCTTGCTTGCAGTGAGGCCTTCGATGTTCAGCTGAAGAATAGTGGGTCTTCGGAACTTGTTGGCAATGTGCCCTGAAAAGGGCAGTTTTATCCTGGCATTGCTTCGTCCCGAAAAGGACGTTTGCCGATTAGCAGACCCACACTGAACATCGGAATGGGTGGATACCCTTCCGTTTTGGTAGGTTCGGTTTCAGTCTGTCATTTTAAAATCAATGAACAGACTTACTCACGGCTCAGGCTGCGTGAAAGCACCTACCATCTGAGCCATTTTCTAACTTTATTCAATGTGATGGAATTATATAAGAATAAACAAAATTTGCTTTTGTTTTGTCATTGCATTTATATAATTTTGCCCATTTAAATCAATTAGTCTTTGGCTTTCAAAAAGAAAACAATTTTAACAAACCAAACAACGATTAACCAATGATGAACGGAATAAATGATTTATAAATCTTAATTTAATTTTTATGTGGCATTTTCTCTCTTTGTTCAAAGTAAAAAATTTGAAAAGTTTTTTTGCAATGGTGACGCAACAGAAATCAACGAAACAATCAGCCATTGATCATAACAACGTCATATTAAAAGTTATCCAACTTTATACTTTACCAAATTAAATTAAGTTGAAATGTTGAAATTATGTCGTTGGCCTGCATTTTTACCGGCCGCAATATATTTTTAAATATTTAAAACACTATTCAATAGAAATTTTTCTTTTCACTCACCTAACCAAAATTCACCACTTTTGTTTCCGAATCCTCGCTGATATTCGCTCCAATTCCGATAAAAATCCACACTTCCATCAATACGTCGTTGAATCACCTGAAAGTAACAAATAAAAACTAATTGTCTCATACATAAGTGCAAGTAGCAATAATTGAGATTGTTCATACAAGCCATTTATCTTCTGAGTTGACCTCACAATAAACTTGAATGAGTCTGCCATTGATTTTAACTTGGTATGTTCCGTTTTCTGTTGCATTTTGGCAAATTCCTATTTGTTTTACTGTAACAAAAATATTAATTTTTTTATCATCGGACAATCATTTGGACATGGAAGTGAATTATTCAGTTATTTATTTAAAATATTAACTCGAAGCAAATCTTTTAGTTAATAACTTATAATACGTCAAACTTGAATCTTAAAAACCAGAACTAAAGCACTTTTTTAGTTTAAAATTTATTATTGCTTATTACAGTACAAATTTGATATTGGTCAAAATCGATTAAGTCTGTACTTTAGTGCAGTAATGTGTGTGGTTTGCTTCGGTTAGATTATCCCTGTGTGCACAATTTTCGATCAGTTGAATACATTACAGGCCAAATGGGATTTTGGTCATATTCATTAAAGCAGTGGCAGAATTAGGAGCAATTCCCTGGTCTACTTTTATAATACATAAATTTATATTTCTTTTAAAGCCTATCATTATACTTGAAGCTACGACCGTGCACAAAAATTTATGTCTCATCTGCGTAAAATTGCATCTGGGTAGGCAAACAGCCATCCTATGGTAAGTTACTACCGCAGTGAGAGCTGGCGGTTGAAAAGAATTAGATGAAATTTGGTCAAGAAACCAGACAAGTAAAATATCAAATGGTTTTTAAAGTTTGAGCATTGTAGAAAATTTGATTGTTTTAAGTTTTAAAATGAATTTAAATTCTAACGTGCCTAATTGCTTTGACAAGTTTTTTAACTTTTTAAAGTAATCTTTTATAGTATAAGATCGTAGGTGGACAACGTTTAGGCTCCATGAAAGCTAGCTCTTGTTTTAATCAATATTTAACTGTATAGATTTCACAATTCAAAAAGTAGTAAATTAAATAAAGAGTTGTATGATTGCATGTGTCAATGACTACTGGTGACAATAGATCCAAAGTAAAGAACTTTTTTAGAGAACACTATTTTTAAAAGCTAAAATAATAAATTTATTCATAAAAGTTACATTCATTGTTATTTAAATTATTCGGTTATGTTACTGTCTAATATAAATATGACCTCTAATAATAAAAAGCTTTCCCACTCTAGTATAGGCTTATAGCTTGCAAACTGTAATAAGAATAGGCGATATTTTCCTGTTATCGCCCCACTATGAGCAAATAATGAACAAAAACCCAAGACTTATGGGGTATCTTAAGCAATTTTTTTGTGAAATTAGCCCGAAATACCTTTTTTAACACCAGGTGAAATAAATAAGAAACCAAAAGAAATGTATTGAAAATAACAGGAAGCAATAGATGGTGGGGCGATAATAGGAAAGTACCGAACAAGCTAACAAGTAATTTCTAACTAGTTAATTTTAAATAAAATAACCTAGTTGACGCTATAATGAAAGTTGTTTGTTTTTGGATGTCGTCTTGAAAATTATTTATTAAGGTTAAGTTTAAATATTTATTCAATTTGGCCGTGAAAATAAATCTAATTAAATGCAATTTAAGAAAATCAAATTTTTTCAAAGAACTTGTTTTGACTAAAATTATTCCTTCTTAATACAAAATTCATCAGTTCTTCTGGCACAATCAGAGGCAAGTTAAACTTTAACAAATACAACAAATTTTTTTAATATATTTTTTATACAACGTATTATATTTTTAAAGAAAAACTTGTTACGTCCGTTATGTGGAGCGGACTTTTCCAGGTAAAAACAACACACAATGCACAACGTATTTAAAAACCAAAAACAAAACTCGTGATCACAATGTTGAGAGGCAACCTACAGAACTAAAATTAATAGTTTGAAAACCTACATTCATTATATAATTACTTTACGATATTTTTTAGGAAAAACATTCCAATTTTTATTCATGCTCAAATTTTATCATCACGGTATAGACCGTTCTCGACAATTTTGTGCCCTCGTCTGCATAATAATGCATCTTAGTAACAACCATTTGTGGTAAGTTTTACTTCTGCAGCGATAGCTGACGTAGTGCGACGGACGATGCGCATCGTAGCGCAATTGCGCCAAGCTATAAGGTCCCGTTATAAAGACGAACTGTAAAACCTCCGGCTTGGCAAAAAGATTATTATATGTTCTAATTTCTGTAATTTATTGTTTTGATTTATTGTTTTTGTTGGATTTTGAACTCGCGTTGCTAAGCCTTCAACTTAGTTAATCAAACATTGTATAATATTTTGTTTTCTTTCTGTTCGTTCTCACGCGGCGCGTCATTTTGTTCTTAAAAGCTTTGTTCAAGTAATTTTTAATAGCACTTCTTAATTTAGAAATTTTTCGTTTTAACATTCGAAATTAGTTTAAGTTAGAGTTACGCACTTTATTCTAAACTTCATTTTGGTTTGTTTTTTCATTATTGAAACATACTATTTGAATAAGTTTCTAAATCATTGGATTAAATCTAGTTGTATCGTTTGCAGTTTAAATTGATCTATGGTTAAATTTTGTAATGCCAAAATTGTTTTGTACCGCACACGTTTTAATTTTTTGGTGATCCAATAACAATTAATTTTTTGAAGCTTGACTGCGCAGGTTTGTAGACGAGTCATTTTCTTTAGTCACGCAGAAACATGACGGTTGCCAAAAATTAGATCAATTTCGACCAAGAAAACTAGACAAGTATCGAAGACTCAAACTATGCTAATGGGGTGATTTTCAATGGTCATGCATTTTACAAAATATAATAGTTATAGCTTTAAAAGAATCTCGTTTAATTGCTTTGTTATTATTATATTTTTTATGAAACGCTTGTAATTTGTAAAATTTCAATGAAAGTAAAAAGTAAACTAGTATCAAGTTAAGTTCGAAAAAAATTAATTAGATGACGTTTAAAAAATTTTCAATCAATTTTTTATTTTGTACAAAACAAAATAATGTTTTAAAAAATTCTTGGTAATCCTTCAGTTAAACGGCGTAAAATTGACTGCAGTTTCTGAACGGCGTAAAATAAAAAAGACTAAGATATTTAAATAACACCAGCATTTATTGTAAGAAAAGACAGTTCAAAAAGTGTGTTGGCGTGTCAGACTACAAATAAAAGCAGAAAACGCTGCATTGTTCTTATGTCGTTCACGCCATACAAATTCATGAAGGTGCGACGTGAACAACGTCTCGGATGTCCCAAACTGTCTACGCAGTTTACGCTTAACGCGCATCCAAAGGTTTTCAACGTTCTGGGTGTGGATGGCGTCATCATTAGGATCCACAAAATGCTCATGATGGACGATGACATCATGTCTGTAAATTCCATGGTTGATGTTTTCGATTTGAGCGTAAGCCGCCCAACCATCGGAAATAATATGGGTTCCAGGCAGAATATACTGCACAATTGCCTCTTTCAAAGTCACTGCTCGACGATCCGGCACCTCCACTAAGAAACACTTTCCCGAACCACGCTCGATACCACCAAAAACCCAGTGACCAGGGCGCCACTGACCTCGGTGATATTTGCGATGAAAAAACTTTGTCTCATCGATTTCCACCACGACTGACGTACCATCTTCGTTCATACCGCCTATTTAAAGCGTTTTTAACTTTAAATATTTTACGCCGCTTAACTGAAGCAAAATATTTTCTGAAGATTTTACGCCGTTTAACTGAAGCATTACCAAATTCTTTGTCTGAAGTCTTTTGAAAAGTCCTAAAATTTATTTTTGACAACCCCCAGCCAGCAATGCTATGCAGGTTCCATGCGTGCCCTGCAAGGGCTGCCCGTACGGAACCCGTATCGATTTGGCCGCGGGCGCTGCAGTGGCCCCACATGGGCTAACCCCACGGGTTTAATTTGGTTTTCAGTTTTAAGCTGTAATTGAAAATTAAAACATGCCAATAAGCTAACCTTTTTAATTACTCATGCGTGTGGTAAGCCTATTGGGGGCCACTGCAGCGCCCGTGGCCAAATTGGTACGGGTCCCGTACGGGCAGTCCTTGCAGAGCCGGGATCTGCATAGCGCTGTTGGGTGGGTCTCTGTGCAGTTATGAATTTCTTTTTTTGAACGTTATAATGAAAGTTGTTTGTTTTTTGGGTGACGTTTTGAGTACCATTTTTAATTCTAGTAGCACATATTCGCTAAATCCGGACTTGAGAAAAGATAGATTTAATTATTCAACGTAGAAGCAATTGAAAAAACAAATTTTTCAAACAACTTGCTTTTTACCAGGACAATTCATTTCCTTCCAATATTTTTCAGATTCCTGAAAATGTTCTCAACTGTGCATAAAATTTGCTTTACAGTTACTTGTTGTGTTCGAGTTTGTGTGAGACTAATTTGTTCAGTTGTTGTGTTACAAGCAGAAACTATGTTGACGGAATAATAAACGGAAACTGAGATATATAAAAGTATCCAATACATTTTCACGTAAGGGAATATCTCTTTTGTAGTTTATATATAAAAAAAAAACCTAAAAAAGATACTTGTTTAGTTACAAGTGTATTTTCTTGGCGTTTTATTTTGAATATTTTGTTCTGCTTCAGTAACTTTTCATAAATTAAACACAGGCCTATCTATTAGTATCTCCTCGTATAGTAAATACCTATCACCCTTACTTCATTCTTTAAAATTTTGTTTTATTCCTTGTACTACTGTTTCGAATTATTTTTTTTTGGCCTTATTTATCTTTTACAAAACTGCTTTATAAAAATGAAATCAAGGTAAACACAGGTGAATGAATTTCGGAAAGCATTGATTAGCAGTTGAATTCCAGCAAAAAACAACAGCAATTACCTTAATAAGCCCACACCTTTAAGCTAAAATGGCTTGCAGCACTTAATTTGATTTAAAACTACCCAATTCAAATTAAAAGACAGTATGCCAGTGGCTAACCCAGCCATCGGAGGCACTTTTCTGTGTCTCTTGATGCCGGTCCCAAGCCCGGATAAATGGGGAGGGTTGCGGCAGGAAGGTCATCCGGCGTAAAAAATTTTTTTCCAAAACAGACAAATGCGTAATCATCATCAATCCATACCGGATCGGTCGAGGCCCGGGTTACCAACGACCGCCTCAGGTGTCACACAGCAGGGCACCTGTGGAAATTATGCTACTGCTAAACATTGTAAAAATAAGAGCAAAAAAAGAGGAGGAAAGCGAGTGAAGAAGCAGCGACAAGCATGGAAAGGAAGATGCTCACTCATAAGGGTGGGTACCTTAAATATTGGAACGATGACTGGAAGGGGAAGAGAGCTGGCAGATATGATGGAGCGAAGGAATGTAGACATATTGTGTCTACAGGAAACAAGGTGGAAAGGGAGTAAAGCAAGGAACATTGGAGGTGGATGCAAAATATTCTACAACGGAGCTGATGGAAGAAAAAATGGGATAGGGATAGTGCTGAGGGAGGAGCTGGCTGAAAGTGTCTTGGAAGTGAATAGGGTGACAGACAGACTGATGGCCATGAAGCTGGAGGTAAATGGGTCCATCCTAAATATAGTAAGCGCATATGCTCCACAGGCTAACAACAGCATGGAGGAGAAAAATGATTTTTGGGAAGACCTGGATGGATTGATTGAAAGTATATCAAAAGAAGAGAGGATAGTTCTTGGTGCAGATCTTAATGGACATGTGGGCGAAGGAAACATAGGGGATGAGGAAATAATGGGGAGGTACGGTGCCGGAACAAGAAATAAGGAAGGATCAATGGTTGTGGATTTTGGGAAAAGGATGGATTTGGCGATTGTCAATACTTATTTCAAGAAGAAAGATGAACACAGGGTGACATATAAGAGTGGAGGAAAAAGTACCCAAGTAGATTATGTGATGTGCAGAAGGAGGAACTTGAAGGAAATGTGTGATTGTAAGGTAATATTGAATGAGTGTGTCGCAAAGCAGCACCGTATAGTGGTATGCAAAATAGCTCTTATGGTGAAAAAGAAAAAAGCAGAGAAAGTAAAGCCAAAGATACGATGGTGGAAACTAAAAGAGACAAGCTATCAAGAAGCTTTTAGACAAGAGGTGACCAGGATTTTGGGAGGCAAGGATGTGTTACCTGATGAGTGGGACAAAACGGCAGAAATGCTAAGAAAAACAGCTGAAACTGTACTGGGAGTGACATTCGGAAAACGAAAAGGAGACAGGGAGACTTGGTGGTGGAATGAGGAAGTTCAAAAAAGCATAAAAGAAAAGAAAGAGGAAAAGAAAGCATGGGACAAAACAAGAAATGAAAATACTAGAAAGATATACAAAGAAAAGAAGAGTAAGGCAAAGAAGGCAGTTGCAATGGCAAAGGGACGTGCATATGACAATTTGTATGCTAGATTGAAAACAAAAGAAGGTGAAAAGGAGTTGTACAAATTGGCTAGGCAGAGAGACAGGGCAGGGAAAGATGTACAGCACGTGATGGTTATAAAGGATGAAAATGATAATGTTATGGTAAATTCGGAAGCAGTGTTAAAGAGATGGAAGGAGTACTTTGAGAAACTGATGAACGAGGAAAATAACAGAGACCCTAGGACAGAGGAAACAGAAGTGGTTAACGAAGAGGTAAATTGTGTCAGTAGAGAAGAAGTAAAAAACGCACTAAGAAGGATGAAAAAAGGTAAAGCAGTTGGGCCAGATGAGTTGCCAGTAGAAGTTTGGAAATGCATGGGAGAGATGGGGATAAAGTTTTTGACCAGACTGTTCAACAGACTATTAATAGGTGAACGGATGCCAGAAGAATGGAGAAGGAGTGTGCTTATCCCAATCTATAAAAACAAAGGGGACGCACAGTGCTGTGGAAACTACAGAGGAATAAAGCTAATGAGCCACACAATGAAGGTATGGGAAAGAATTATTGAAGCCAGGTTAAGAGATAGAGTGGAGATCAGCAAACAGCAATATGGATTTATGCCAGGAAAGGGAATCACCGATGCCATGTTTGCTCTAAGAATGTTGATGGAAAAGTGCAGTGAAGGTCAAAGAGAGCTACATTGTGTATTTGTGGACCTAGAGAAAGCTTACGACAGGGTTCCACGAGAAGAGCTGTGGTACTGCATGAGAAAATCCGGAATAGTGGAAAAGTATGTGCAACTAGTACAGGATATGTATGAGGGAAGCGAAACATTGGTGAGGTGTGCAGTAGGAACTACAGAAAGTTTCAAGGTTAAGTTGGACTGCACCAGGGATCAGCGTTAAGTCCATTCCTTTTTGCAGTGATAATGGACAGGCTAACGGATGAAGTAAGGAGAGAATCACCATGGACGATACTGTTTGCTGATGATATTGTAATTTGTGAAGAGACCAGGAAAGAAGTGGAGCGGAGATTAGAATTCTGGAAGTATGCATTGGAAAGAAGAGGGGTGAAAGTAAGTAGGTCAAAGACCGAATATCTTTGCATAAATGGAGGAAATGATGACGAAACAATAAAGATGGAGGATGCAAAAGTGCCAAGAGTAAAGGAATTTAAGTATTTGGGATCAACGGTGCAAGAAAGTGGTGGTTGTGAGAGGGAGGTAAAGAAGAGAGTACAGGCAGGATGGAACGGATGGAGAAGAGTATCGGGAGTAATCTGCGACAGGAGGTTACCAGCTAGAGTAAAAGGAAAAGTGTACAGTTCAATGGTAAGACCAGCAATGTTGCATGGACTTGAGACAGTGGCAGTCACAAAAAACAAGTAGAAGAGATGGAAGTCGCAGAGATGAAAATGTTGAGGTTTGTTATGGGAGTGACGAGAAAAGACAAGATTAGAAACGAGCACATCAGGAGTACCGTTAAGGTTGAACAGTTAGGAATGAAGATGAGGGAGGGCAGGCTGAGGTGGCACGGACATGTCATGAGGAGAGACCAAGAGTATGTAGGAAGAAAAATGATGGAAATGGAGTTACCGGGAAAGAGGAGAAGAGGGAGACCAAAGAGAAGATTTTTAGATGCAGTAAAGGAAGATATGCGGGAAGTTGGTGTGAAGGAGACGGATGTTGAAGACAGAAAGATGTGGAGAATGATGATACGCTGTGGCCACTCCTGACTAAAGGGAAAGGCCGAAAGGAGAAGAAGATGATGCCAGTGGCGGACAACACAGTCCAACTATTATAACATCTGTGCAGATATCGCTGTGCATGGATAAATTTAACAAACAAAAACTAACTTGTGACTTTAAACTATTTTCCTTAACTCTAACATATTCAATGTATTTGCGGTATGTTGACTATAGATATCTCAGCCAAATGTTTTTTCTATGCGTTTGAAGATTAAAGGCCGTTTCTGCAATCTTTTTACTTCGCTGTTTTTCTTTAAAAAATACACACTATGAATACATTTAAAATTTAGTGTTCGTCAATAAACACCTGCTGCGGTTTTTAACAAAAGTTAAGCAATGGAAAAACACTTTATAAGAATTTGCAAGAGCCGCAGTTTGGCCACCGTTGGCTCAGCATATAAAGTTTTTTATTTTTATTTTATCTTTTTTTATTTTATCTCTATAATCCTCCCCATTTCCTAAAAAGTGACAGAGGCGCTAATACGTGGGAAAAGCGATTACTCTGACCTGCCTCCGGAAATGCCAAAATATTGCTGTCCGCTTGAAATTTTTTAGTTTCATAGAAATATGATTGAAATTTAGAATTGCTTGCCAAGATCATTAAGCAGGGGAATGTGTCGTAAAGTCTCTTTACCTAGGCACCACAGAATGCGCGATTAAGTTTTGAACTGACGCTATGTTGATCACAATCACGGCGCTCTAACCATTCGACCACGCTGCAGACAGATAAAGCTACGTCTTGGTAAATCCGATTAAAACATATTCTGTATTGATTAAGTTTTTTTAAAGTTACGGACGGGACACTGAAACAAAGCAAGGAAAAAAAGCACGTTTCCGAACTCTCAATTAAATTTTAAAATAAGCTTTATACATTTCTTCATTCAATTAGCTTTTTATCCTCACTTTAGTTCTTCTGTTTAGTCGTCATTTTATTGTTTCCTTGTTAGGGACACTTTAAATGATATTTTTTATTGCTTGGCAGTCTTACCAAGCAGCTTTAAATTTTAGAACAAAATAAAAGCAAGAAAAAAACAAGTAAAAATTTAAACCAGACAGTAATATCTGGGCATCTACCGAAGCAAGAATTTGAGGTAATCACTTTATAATTTTCCTGATGTTTAGCACTTCAAACATTGTTTTGCAAGTCAAACAAACTTATATGATGAAATTTGTAAGAATAAACAAACAAACTTATCGAAACAAACTTATATGATGAAAATTGTAAGAATAAATTTATCTAAAACTATTCTCAAACTACTAGATGTTTCGTCAATCTATCTTACTAGTTTCAATAAAGGTGAATGAACATTTCTCTAATTTAACGCAATTCTTTAATAAGCTGAAACAAAAATAAACTTGCTTGTCGTATTGGCCTTTTAATAAGTTCATACGCAAAACACTGAGGTTTAATTTTAATTTTTGATATTTTTCTCGATGTTTTTCAAACACGCTTTTAACTTTTTTTAAACTCTCATCATCATCATCATTGTCATCATTATCGTCATCGTCGTCGTCATTGTTGTCAATGCATATAAAAATATTAAATTACATAAACTTTGAATGCCTTTGTCAAAAAGAAAAAAAAAATTTTTTTGGGGTGATTTGGACGTCTTTTTTTTTAGCCTTATTTTTGTACATCTGTCATATCGTTTCTAGGTTTTCTAGCTAGTTTATAAAAAGAAGAGTTTCCAAAACCAGATATAACTACTCTGTGAGGTCCTGATAAGCAAGTATTAATACTAAGACATTTAAGGCAATTTAAAACAAATTTACTGTATATACCGAGTAAAACTGCAAGCTTTGGATATAAAAACAAAGTCTTTGCGTCTTTCGACAGCTGTAAAATTTGAATGTAAAAATGTAAATATAATGTAAATGATTGCAAATGTAAAATTTGAACTAGTTTATTAAAATCAAAATAGGAGCATTTAAACACAAAAAAGATACAAAGAGTCTTGGTCTTTCAACATGATCGGCTACTACCAAAGATATCTACTACCAGAAGACTTAGTAATTTATATAGAATGTTTTGGGTGGTGAGTACAATAATTGCTCATAGGCCTACATATATGTGTTTTTAACATAATTCAGTATTTTTGGAAGCGTTGGCGTGTAGGTCAGCTTCCAAAAAATTTTTGTAATTAAAGCATATTAAAAATCTTTAAAAAATTTATGGCAATTATCGACCAAGTGAAGACTTTTTTGATGTTTATTTGATTGTAAACGCTGTTTTTTTATTGAAAGTGTTAAGCAACCATAAAAACTTAAAAATTTCAATTTTTTGTCTTTTTCCTGAAGAAAAGGCTTTTTTGTTTTATTTAAATATTAAACACAAAAAAAAGTTAAAAATCAAGTAAACACAAAAAAAATATCAGAAATACACAAAAAGACAAAAACTTAAAAATTTTCAAGCTTTTTTTGATCGTTTTTGGACACTTAAATAAAAAAAGCGTTCATCTACACTAGTCAAAAATGTTCACCATTTCTTGTCTACCAATTATAAAAGCATTAATTTAAAATATTTTTTTTTATTTAGAATCCATCTTTAGATTGCGGTAATTCCTCACAGCAAATATCTTTGTCTTGAGCCACAGTTGCGAGCTGCGAGGCACCGGTTGTGGAGCATTATTTTAAGGCAAGAGCGTTGTATTGAGGCAAACAGTAACGATTTAAATCCTACAGTGATTAGGGAAATTTTAAGACCAGTCATTTAGATTTAGAACATTTGTAAATCTTATCATTGTGATTGGATTATGCATTTTAATGTGACATGCTATCTCACTGAAGTTGCATCAGCCATCTGTCTATCACTTACAGATAGTTTGTATTCACTAAGAAACTGTTCAATTTAATTCAATTAATTTTACAGCGTAATTATTAAGAAATTAGCTAATATTTCAGATTTTGAAAATGGAAAAAAGTTTTTCATTTTTGAGAGAAAATAGGCTAAATCATTGTTTCTAGTGATGACGGCTACTCAGATAGAGCAATCAGTGTAAAGATACTTTGCAACAAGCGTGCTGCACATATAGCAATTGCAAATTTTAATAACTATTGTAGTTACGAGGGCTTTATTAGAGGGGGCAGGCGATGAAATCATTACCCCGAAACGATCAGATGATGAAGCAAATTATTGTATCTTTCCTAATAAGTTCTTTAAAAAAAATTCCTGCTGCGCTGCTTGAAAAGGGGACAGATGTTCACATGAACAAAGTTTCTCGGCGTTGGAGAATTTAGTTTGGTTGTAAATCATGTAAATTAGCTCCAAACCCAGGTTTACCCCTCTTATGAATTTAAAGTAACTGTCAATAGCAAAAGAATATGAAGTATGCACATCAAAGACTTATTTAAAGCTATGTTTTCTGAGAAATGTATTCTGCAACAGTTTGTGATGAGAAAAAAGAAAATTGACGTAGAGATTCAGGAAGGATACACAGTTTTAACAATAAAACGCCCATCAAGACAGATGATCTGGGAAACCTTTTCCAAGTTTTGCACTGTATTTTTTTAATGTATTTTTTGCCACCAAAAAGCACTATGATCAGTTTCAGGTATAAAAAATTGCTGAAAACAAACTCGAAATACATATGAATATTCACCAGTGTATTTTTTATGCATGACAGTGCTGCATGTCACTTCTCGAAGGCTGTGAAACAACTTTTAGCAGAAAAGAGTTTGGCAACACCAGACCGGCTTGGAAACAGCCCAGACCTAAACCCAATTGAAAATCTAAAAGAAACAATCAACAGCAAAATTGCTGATAAATAACCTTTAAGTGCTGGAGGTTATAATTAAGTGATAAAAGAGATATGGGTAAAAAAAGTTTTCAAGACTGTTCTAAGAAATGAATTTGCAGTAAGCCGCGCGGCATTTAAGCAGAGATAAAGAGTAAAAGAGGACGCAAAAACTACTAAAGTTGCAAGTCACTCTTTTGAATTAAGGGTTCAGAGAATGTTCTGTTAATTTACAAGGAAAATAAACCTGTAAAGTGTTAGTAATTTGTGGTTCTACTAATGATAACTTCTGTCAAACCCCAAAAATGCGAACTGGTCTTAAACTTTGGCTAATGATTGCACTCTCGTTATTAAGTTGTATTTTCAAAAAAAAAAATATTTTCCGACACTTTTTCTGGTCTGCGGTCTTACAAAACAGCTCTAAATTTTATCATATTTTTAAATAATTAAGTTCAACAGGATGGCAATATCTTGGCATCTATAAAAACGGCTCGGAATAATAGCTTGTTTTGCTAAGTAGCCAATAACTTTTGCGACATTTTTGTCAAGTCAGGGAGATAAAGATGATAACTGTGATCAAAATAATGAATAATTTTTAAAAATATTCTTTTGTAACATGATCTTATTTTCAAAAGGTAGTTGAAACTAGAGTAAATTTTGATATTTTCAAAAATAATGAGGAGATTACACAAAAGTTAGGAAATTTTTATAATTTGGTGGTTATAAAAAGGTAAAAAATAAAAAAAGCTTTTGCAACTTAAAAATTTATAATTTTTTTTATATGGTGTTACGAATTGCTAATCAGAAACCTGAAGAATCTTTAAGCTTCTGCTCGTATTTGCAATTGCAAGTCTTTGATTTGATGTACAATGAAATCGTTTTTTATGTTCTTGGAAAGCAACTTTTAAAAAATTTCTATTGCTATTCTATTTAAAAACTTGATTCAAAAAAGTTTATTAGCTTCGTAAAAAAATGAATTATTTTTTTGAGCTTATCTTTGTAAAAACATTAATCATCTTGAGAGTTGAAACAGTTTTCAATATTGCAATCTCAGAGAGATAGCTCAGTTTGTTAATAATTTGTCTTTGTTAATTAGTTGGATGCTTTGTCTATCAGTTCAATTTTGATTTGTTTTTAAAAAAAAGAAATTTACGGCAATGCCTTATATTAATGGTTCCCAACCGGGCAGAAATTCCTCCCCAGGGAGGAATTTTACAATTGCAAGGAAGGAATTTCACAAGTTTTTTTTTATGAAATCTAGTGGTGCTGAAACTGCGAGTCACGACTGCTTCTTTTATTTTTTTTGCAGTTTATTTCAAATGCAATGCAAAATTGCTAGTCAATATTAGTAGTAAAGGCACGTTTACAGCCATTTACAGTACATTTTTTTTCAGCGTGATCTTTGTTTGTTTTATTGACGCTCAAATCCACTTATTTTTTCATAAGAAAATGAGTGTATTTGAGCGTCAATAAAACAAACAAAGATCACGCTGAAAAAAAAGTACTGTAAACGGCTGTAAACGCACCTTAATACAACTTAGTAGCAATGCAAAGTTTATTGTTATTTTCATAAGTTAATAACTAAGCGATCATTCAAGTTAGTATTTGCTTTTCTTAAATATAATGCTTGTTTAGTATATTTAGTTGAACCTGTTAATATGTTTCGCTTTGGCAAAATAATGGCTGCTCGCTGTACAAATTTTCCAAAAATTTTCCACAGCGTATTTGTTTGTCATTCTTTTGCCCGCGATCTCACTCGCCCCTTTCATTTTGACCAATGAATCGTTCTGATAATACCCTAAAACTGTTTACTGGTGAACCTTGGTATTTTTATTTTATGTATCTCAGTATCTACAAAACAAACCCATTTGACTAGTTCAAATATGAATTCTTTGTGAGCTGTTGTTAGAAATGTTTCGCCCCGCGATTTCGTTTGAACATTATGTAGAAAAACATGAGCAGTAAAAAACGTAGATAAGATGAATCTTATGTGCAGCATAGTTTTTATATCAGTGATTATTGGTGATATGGAGAGGCCACAGCGCGTACTTAGTAAGAAACTACTCAGTAATCACTTCATGAGACCAGCGAAGCTCAACAACATTTGCAAAATGTACATACTCTATTGCTAAATGTATATAGATGTACAAACATTGTATAAGGCAGCACTAAAAATTCCAAAGCAAAAAAAACACACAATATTGAAGAAGCATTAATCAAGCCTTGTGTTCTAAAAATGGCTAATAAAGTTCTAGGAAAAATGTGCAAAAAAATTAGCAGCCGTTCCACTCTCAAATAACACAATTCAAAGACTAATAAAAGATATGTCTGACGACATCAAAAGTCAAATCAAAATAAAGATGTTTCCTTTGGTCTTTTTGCAATCCTACTGGATGAATTCACAGACGTCTCATAGTGCGCACAGTTGATGGTATTTGTAAAATATGTTTCAGCAGTGCATTTAAGGAAGATTTTTTTTGCAGTTTTCTCGAACCGAATACAAAAGCAACAGACATTTTTGAAAAAATCTCATCTTTTTTCGAATCTGAGCATTTGGAATGGAAGAATCTAGTTCGCTTGTTAAATATTGAAATAACATTTTATAATTGAAAACACTGACTAGGGCTAGAACATGTGATTAAATTAGTAGTTGTTTTTCTCTTCGAGTTGGAAGCACGGAAGGCGTCGAAACGAGACGGTGCGAGAAACGTGAGTGTAAAACAAATTGTTTATCTATTTTTTCTTGGTTGTAAAGTTGGGTGTTGAGCTGTTGTCAATTTAAAAGACCTACATTGTTAACGCTATCATATTGTTATATTGTAATATTGATCCATATTGTACACGTTGTTCAACAGCTTAACACTCGTTGTTTATCCGCCAAAATTTACTTTCTTAATTCGCCTTTTTTTCTTATTAATCGTTCGTTCCTCTATAATATAATCTTTAAATTTAAACCACATTTAAATTAGAAACTTATTTAAGGTGAGTTAGCAATTAAAGAAAGCAGATCAGACATCCCCATGCTCTCGTGTTCAATCGTACCGCCCAGTATTCAATATGGCTATTGCACAGATATAGCACCAGCAATGTTGGGCTGTGATTCAGGTTTTCAAGCTCTTGAGAAGCATCTAGCTCTAACAAGCAAAAGCATTCATTGCATGCCGCATAAGCAAGTTTTAGCTCCCAAAATTTTACCTGATTTAATTCGAATAGTTTCAGAACAGATGATACAAATTATTAATTTTATTAAAGCCGAAGCTGTAAATTCTGGTGTTTTTAAAAGGCTGTGTATCAAAATGGATTCAGATGCTGCTTCCCTATTATATACAATCTCGATGGCTTTCTAAAGGAAATCTAAATCGAAGAATTTTGGAACTCAGAGAAAAATTGAAAGCATTTTGTAAAAAACAAGACAGAATATTGTTCTCAGCTGGATGATGAAGAATGGATGTTCTCTCTGGCTTACATATCTGACATTTTTGAATTACTTTCGCAAATTCAATCTTCAGATGCAAGGCAAGAACACCAACATCATTAAATTTGTGGATGCATTAAAAGCTTTCGCATGAAAATTGTCAAATTGGAAACGAAAAATCCAAATTCGGAATTATTTAATGTTTGAGAAATTAGATAAACTTCTTGATAACACAGAGAATAAATTGCCAGTGCAAATCAGAAATGATATTTTGAAACATTTGTTAACACTTGAAAGAGAATTTGAAAGCTATTTTCTAGAAATTACGAATGATGAATTGCCTTTATTAGAAATCCTTTTACATTGTCGTTGAAAAGCTTTCAGATGAGTGCCAAGACGAAATTTTGGAGCTGGTTAATGATTCTTCAACAAGGCAAGCTTGTCATGAAAAACGTCTCACACAGTTTTGAATTGAAATGAAAGATTCCTATTCGAAAAAACTCTTATTCCTTATATGTCCACAAACCTGTGTGTGGCAGGATTTTCTACTCTGCTACGAATTAAGACAAAACAATAAAATAGACGCGATGTTAAAGATGACCTACGTTGTGCTTTGTCCCAAACTATTCCATGAATTCAGTAACTGTCTGATGACAAACAAACACAAGTTTCGCATTGACTGGTTGAGCTAAAATTGAAATAAATGATATTTCGGTAAATCATTGTTTTTTGTCAAGCTTAATTGATACCGAGGAAGAGTGAAATTTTTCAAAACCAGTAAAGGAGGAATGTACCAACAATGGTTGGCAACCACTGCCTTATATATTTGGTCAAGTTGGTTATTTACAATGCTAACTCTGCCAAAAACAAAAACCAAAAATCTAAACAATACGAGTATAATTTTGTCATAAAATAAACTTAAATCTATTTTGGATATTTTAAAAGAAAATTTAATAAATAAAAATCTTAAAATCCGATTTAAAATATTTTTTTACTGAACTTCGTTCATAAAAATTGTAAGTTGCGGTTTAATAAAATGCAAAAACTTGTAAAAGAATTAAGTGTTGTTACACTTTAGTGAAAAGTATTAATAATAACTCAGAGTTTAAAAACTTTTTAGTCAAGTCAAAACTCACAATAAACTCTTTTTTTAAAACGTGAAAACATAAACTTTCAAATGCATTATAAAAATTAAGGTTTGAATTAAAATTAAGCTTTTTTTCACATACAGTGTCATCAAATTGTTATTAAATTAAGGTTGCAAGATTTTTAACTTAAATTTCGCGGTTTAAGTAACCATCTTATAAACAGGAAGTCATTTACCCAATGACGATCTTAATTCAAACACTTTTGAGACAAACAATGTAATTGCTTAAAAAGTCTTGAGAAATATTTTTCTGCAGTTAAATATACTTTTCAAAAGTAGTCTTTGAAATGTTTTTGTTTTTGTTTGTGGTGGTAATAATTCACCAATATCTTGTTAAACTTTGGTCTTTTAAACCTTTAAATCCGTTTTTTTTCACTTTAAAAAGAAAAAAATTAAAAAAAGCGAGAATTTTTGAACGGTGCAAAAGTCGAATATTTGCTTCTATGTAGGAATTTTTACTTTAAACTCTCTATGTTTGACAAAGTTACAGCATTCGCAAAATTTAGACTTTTTGGGAAAATTTTTAATTTTTTAGTTTTGTTTTTCACCCAAAAGCAATCAAGTATTTCCATATTAAAAACTTAAAACAATAAGACTCTTGAAAAGTTTCTAAATATTGACAATTAGGTTGAAAGTTTTAAAAACTTAAACACAAAAAGCCTGGCAATACAAAATTGAATATATCGAATACAAAAATTGAATGCAAAATGTTGAGCTAAACTATACTTTTTTATTTCTTTTCATTTCGAATTCTTACCCTAAGGTCAAACAGTGAAGCAAACCGTTTATAAAGAGATTCTTCGGCGCCTCGTAAGATCAGTGCGTTACAACAGGCGAAACCTTTGGGAAGCCCACGCATGGGCGCTCCATCACGATAACGCTTCTGCTCACACACCCCTGAGTATTTGTCAGTTTCTCGCAGAAAGAAACATTGCAACTTTGGAACACCCCCATTTTCCCCCGATCTAGCCCTGTGTGAATTTTTCTCTTCCGTAAGATTAAATCGTTTCTATAGAGAACTTATTTTTCTGACATCGATTCCATCGAAATGGGTGCGAGGCCGGAGCACAAAAAGATCCCAGAAAATGCCTTCCAAGAATGTTTCGAACGGTGGAAAAGGAAAATGCACAAGTGTTTTCAAGTGGAAGGGGATTACTTTGAAAGAATTTGACTTTGGTATATTTCAATATTTTTCAATAAAACTTTTGTAATACCAGTCTCGTTACTTTTCGGACACTTCTCGTACATTCCAATTTTACTTTTTGCGACAAGTCAATTTCACCGCAATAAGACTGATTTATTGGTTTATTACTTTATTTTTGTTTGTCACTTTATGTAAAAGCGTGTCTTGAAAATTAATTTTTTATTATCTTTTTCGTTATTTTTTCTTTTTCAAAAGTTTATTTTTAGATTTCAAGCTAGTCACAAAAATAGAAATCTTATGAAACAGTTTTAAAGACTTTTGCTTGATTTGTTTTTGGAGTCATCATTGCATTTGAATATGACAACAAACTTTGATAAGACTTTATAACCACTTACCTATAAATTTTATTGCAATATTTGCAAACAAAAACTAAATTTTCTCGAAATTGATCCATAAATACTTCTACAAAACTTCTCTTTTTGCAACTTCAGTTAATTAAGTTTGACATAAAATTTTAAAGAAATGCTAATTTTAGAAAAAAAATTTAGTCGATAAAATTAACAAATGCATTAAAATGTACTTTAAAAAATAGTTTTGTGATGACTTTTGTTAGAAAAAGTAAAATAATTAAAATTAATCTTTAAAAATTCTGAATTTTTTTCATTGTAAAACCTTTTAAACTATCATGACTGACGTTTCACCGAAATGGAAATCAAACTTGCGAATTAAAGTTAGAACAAAATCTTACAAAACCCTTCGACCTCTTGGTGGGAAAAGAGCAATAAAAAAATTTAATTTTACAATTTTAAGACAGATTTGAAAAGCGTGTTCATTCCTCGAAGACTTTTCATCTGACACTCATCGGAATCGTCAGAATGAACTGAGAGCAATCCGATCGTGGTTATAGGACTTGATAACCACTTACCTATAAATTTTATTGCAATATGACCATGATCACGATCGGATTCCTCTCAGTTCATTCTGACGATTTCTCCGATGAGTGTCAGATAAAAAGTCTGCGAGGAATGAACACGCTTTTCAAAGCTATCTTAAAGTTTTGTATCGCTAATCAACTCTTCAACTTTACAATTCTTTTGGAAAAAAGAAGTTTCATTTATAAGAAGTTTAAAATTATTTTACGTTCAGAGTTTTAAAAAATTAGATCTACTTAAATTAAAAATTTGTTTTGTTCCAAGTTTTCAAAAATAGTTACATTGACATAATCGTTTTTTAAAAGAAAAAAATGTTAATTTATAGAATATTTAATAAATGAAACAATAATTTTATCAAATATTTAACTGAAAAATAGTGAGCTGACATTTATAATTTTACTGGAAATTGGGCTTGCAGTTACAAGTAAGTCAGTCTGTATTAAATATTCCCCAAATCTTCTGGCCAGGTTTTAAAAAGTTGTTATTCCTGGTATTCTCCAATAAAAAGAAATTTTCTTGAGACATTTTGGGCATTTTTGTTCTATTCCAACAACCTCAGTTGATAGAACACTTTGCGCTTGCACAGTAGTGTTCGTATCACTCATAGTTTCTTTATTATATCCAACTTCTGTTTGAATATTAATTTGTTTAAAAAATATTAAATTTTTTGTCAACATTTAGCAAATCGTTGAGTGAAATATTAAACTTGCATTGTGTACTACTTTTATGGCAAAATATATTTTTAGAAACAGCATAAAAATATTTTAGATAAGACTTAATATTCTTAAAGCTGTAGAATACCTTTTTTAAAAATTTTACCATGTAAAATTGAAAACAAAAGTAAATTTTTAAATTGAGTTTGAAAATAATTAAAGTTTTTTATATTATTTCTTTTTTTCTGTTTCAAAAGTTTGATACCATAATTTAGAAAATTTTCTTACACTGTAACTCTCGTTCCAAATTGCCTAAAAAACATTTTTATACCTGTTTATCCCTTCAACGGCCGAGCTTCTAAGGCCCCACCTATGCAAAAACATTTGCAATTACTTTTATTTTTTACATAAAATTCTGAAATTTCCTGACTTTTCCTAGTTTGAATTGCTAAATAAGATGTTGTTAATATTAGATGAACCCGAACAAGTCTATGTTAAAGTTTTCTTTCGGTTTGACAACAGCTGTCTGGGGGGTTAAAATCAAGTCTTAGGGTTAGGGTCAGTGGTCTAGGGTTAGACTGTTCTTTAGGATTTGTTCTTTTGGTTTCGCGCACTGACGTCAGGAGCACCTGCAGTGCTGGAGCGCTTGAACGCTGTTTAGCATCTTAAAAGCCATTTACTTACTACTATTCATAATCATTTGCATTTTTTACCCGTTATTTAGCTTTTACTTAGAAATATAATTGAAAGTTTAAGTTACTTGCTGAGACTGCTCAGCAGAGGAAAGTGCCAATGCGTGTTTCCCAAGTAGTATCTTTTTCAAAAAAACAACAAAATAAGTTAGTAGGTTTAGAATGGCAACTACAGCGTCACGATCGCCTTCAATAGGGCATTTTTAATCTTCGACCACCTTGCCGACAATATTTTAATATTAAATATCTTAAAGTCATCAAGAATCATTTTATCAAAAAAGATAAGTTTTAATTAAAACATTACGAGTAAAAATGCTATTTGAAACCAAAAATAATGTAAAAGAAAAAATACTATTTTAAAAAATCATTAATTTAATTTTGCTGCTTACTTGTTACAATTACTGTGTAAAAAAATCCAAAAATAAACATTGAAAAAACTTGTTTTGTTAATTAACCGCTTCATTTATAGAACTTTTTTTAATTAATGTAACTTTATTGTTAATACTTTTTGAATGAAAAAGATATTTTACAAAAACATTTGATAATCATTTGAGAATGTGAATACTTGAAGAAAATTCTAACCTATATGAAAGTATTTTGCTGTCACTTATGATATCACAATAATCAAGTTCAGTGCAGTTGTTCAAAAAATATAAAAAATAATTTTTGTCTTAAGTTGTATATTGCTTTTGCAAATGGCTTACCTCCTTCAATGCAATTGTTTCCGGTATATCCCGTATTACACAAACAAACAAATTTGTTTTTTTCATTGATACATCTTCCATTGTTACAATGTTGAACACAATCCATGTAAGCTGCAAATAAAATCGGTAATCTAAAGTAAAGACAAAATGCAAAAACCAAGCCATGAATGTTACGCATAAAATCCAACAGCTGCTTATAAGCTGTGTTAAAACAACTTTTTATCCAGGCGATCCCCTAAACATAATAATTTATGAAATAAAACGCAAAATAAAAAAAAATTAACTTTCTGCTTTTTTCTTTTCTGAAGCTATTTCACGTTTCCGTAAATCTGCGCACTGTTTTTAATGTTCATTATTACAAGAATTAGTGCAAAGGATTTTAATGTTTTTTTGCATATTAGTCTTCTTCTTCTTCTTCTTTCGGCTTCTCCCTACTCGGGGTCGCCACAGCGCGATAGTAATCTCCATTTCACTCGGTCTACTTCATCTCCTTCCCTAGCTCCAACCCTTTCCATGTCTTCTCTCACCAAATCCATCCACCTTCTCCTTGGCCTTCCTCTTTTCCTTCTGCCTGGCACCGCCATCTCCATCATCCTTTTCCCCACGTAGTCTTCTTCTCTCCTTTTTACATGTCCATACCAACGTAGCCTCACATTCCGAAGTTTTTCTCCCAGCTTTGCAATTTTTGCAGTCCCTCTCACATATTCATTTCTTATCTTGTCCTTTCTTGTCACTCCCAGTGCCCATCTCACCATTTTCAACTCTGCAACTTCCATTTTTCCCATTTGCCGTTCAGTCACTGCCACCGTTTCCATTCCATAAAGCATGGCTGGTCTAACAACACTCTTGTATATTTTACCCTTAACCTTTGCTGATAGCTTCCTGTCGCACAGAACTCCAGATACCTTCCTCCAACTCATCCATCCTGCTTGGATCCTTCTCCTTACTTCTTCTTCACATCTTCCATCATTACTAACTGTTGACCCCAGGTATTTGAAGTTTTTGGCTTTCTTTACCTTTTCTTCTTGCAACTTCAACTCTTCTCCATCATCCACACCCCCAACCCTCATATATTCTGTCTTGCTCCGGCTCACTTTCAGGCCTCTTCTCTCCAGTGCATTTCTCCAAATCTCCAGGTCCTCCTCTAGCTCCCTATGGTTTTGTCTACACAGAACTATGTCATCTGCAAACAGCATATCCCATGGTGCGTCCTTCCTGATGTTCTCCGTCAGCCTGTCCATAATGACAACAAAAAGAAATGGGCTGAGTGCTGAACCTTGGTGGAGTCCAACACCTACCTTAAATTCTTCAGTCAACCCTGCTGCACTTCTCACAGTTGTTGTCGCTCCGTCATACATATCCTGGATAATCCTTATGTAGCACTCTGATGTTTCAGCTAACCGCAAGCATTCCCACAGTTCTTCTCTGGGTACCCTGTCGTATGCTTTCTCCAGGTCAATAAAGGCACAGTGCACTGCCTTCTGCCCTTCAGTCCATTTTTCCAACAGCATCCTTAGACAAAAGATTGCATCGGTGGTACTCCTTCCTGGCATGAACCCAAATTGTTGCTCAGCAATTGTCACCTCCTTCCTTATCCTTGCTTCTATTATCCTCTTCCACAATTTCATAGTGTGGCTCATCAACTTGATCCCCCGGTAGTTTCCACATTCTTTGATATCTCCTTTACCTTTGTACAAAGGTACAAGCACGCTCCTCCTCCATTCATCTGGCATCTTCTCTCCTCGCAAGAGTCTGTTGAAAAACTTCACTAAAAACTCCACACCTTTATTGCCTAGAGCAATCCATGCTTCCACTGGTATGTCATCAGGTCCTTGAGCCTTTCCCTTCTTCATCCTCCTCAACCCAGTCCTGACTTCTTCTCCAGAGATATCTTCCACGTCCCTTTCTCTCTCTTCTGTTCTCGTTTCTCTTCTTTCTCTAGGGTTTTCATGGTTGAGTAAGTTGTCGAAATACTCCTTCCATCTCTGTTTCACTTTCTCTTCTTCCATCAGAATCTCCCCAGTTTTACTCTTGATTACTCTTACTTGTTGAACATCCTTGCTTTGTCTGTTTTTCTGCTTTGCTATTTTGAACACCTCATTTTCCCCCTCCTTTGTTTCCAGTTTTTCATACAGTTCTTCATATGCCTTGTTTCTTGCCTTTGCCACTTCTCTCTTAGCTTGCTTTATTGCAGTTTTATATGCCAACTTGCTTGCATCATAAAATCAATTTGTATTGAAACAGCAGAAGTAAAATCTTTGATATAATTATTTCAAGGCTTCTATTCAACTTGCACTTAACAAAGGATGGTTAGATTTAAAAAAACGTACTACAAACGAATTTGAAGAATGTTGTCCCTTTTAAACTCTTAAAATAAGGAGTATTTGCAAAGTTGGGCGGTTTTAAACAGGAAAGAAAAAAGTTGATTTCAACTAAAATTGTATTATTTTTGTACTTTTAATTGCAGAGCAACATGTCTTTTTATACCTTAAAAAAAAGTTTCTCTAATTAAACAAACATAAAATAATTTTTACAAAAACGATAACTCAATTTAGTATTACCAAGATACTTTTGCAATAGTTTTTTCGATTACTCTATCTTCAATTTTAATTATTTTATTTTGCAATAGTTTTTTTCAATATTTATTTCAATTGCTTATTTGCAATAATTTTTTTCAATTGTTTTGGCTGAAATACTAAATGTTAATATAGACTGTTACCTTTTCTATAATTTTGTTCTGCATTCAACTTTTTCTGTAAAGTTCGATTTTCTTGAGATAGATCGAAGTTCTGTTTTTATAATATTAAATTAAAGTTATTTTAATTAGTTTAAATGGTACTCAGATTAGTTTTAAAAAAAACTGAATCACATACATTTAAGGGCCCTGCTAGAGCACTTAGTCTTTGCACAAAGAGCTAATTTTATCGGTTAATTTCCTTAACTAATTTTTTTGTAAAGTCATAGGAGCGCTTTAAAGAAAATTAAAAAGTTAAAAATGTTTCTTAACTTTTAAATCTAACTTTAAAAAGTTTTTTCAGCTATGTTATAAAGCAAAGATGGCCAACACGTCAATCCTGACGTCTTAGCTGGTCGTTGGCATCTGATTTTGAGTAAACTAGAATGTTTTACTTCAGGAGTGGCTAAACTACGGCCTATTTTTGTAGATCTTCCTTTTTTAAAGTTCTTCATCTTGGGCGCAAAAAACGAGAAATTTGAGTTAAAATCAAAGTGAAAACAATTTTTTTTGAGCACTTTATTTTATCTCGAAAAACAAAAAATCCAAGACAGCTTCAAGATAAAAATCTTTTTTTTCTTTTAGAGATCAATGATTTTTAAAATTGCTTTTCCGCAGTGGTCGATTGCAAGTTTGAAATGGATTTAAAGTCAATCAAACAGCCAGATAAGTTGGCCCCTCCTGTTATAAAGTATATCTTTTATTGTAGCAATATTAAACACAGTTCATAACGTAACTGTCACACTTCATTCACAACTTAATCTTAACCGCACAAACCTATAGTTAAATTTCCGTTTTTCAGTAGTCTTAACTTGTGGTTGTGACGTAATCTTTTCATTGCCAAGTAGTAATTATTTAATCAGTATATGAACGCTATTTAATTTAATTTAATTTGATTGCGAGCTGTCCTGTTAGTGCCATAATTGCTTGTTTGTTCTTTTTATTTTTAAGTGTGTGTCAATTGGATTAAAACTACGTTATCGTTAACGCCTAACATTTTCTGTTCTTTCTCGAACTATTGAGGAACTGGTGTTTGGAGTTTTTTTATTTAGCGCAAGACTTCTAATCACTTAATCGGTTCGCTGTCAGTATCTTCTGATTAGTTATTGTAAACTTTATGTTAATCCTTAATTGGTAATTATCCTCCACCGTCTTGTCTTTTTAACGTAATTGAGCGCCTCGTGACGTAATCTTATAAAAATGCGCAATTTGTTTTTATTTATTCCAGTCATTCCAATAAAGATTCCACTTGAGATTCCAGTAAGATTCCAGTTGTTGCATTGCAGTTAAGTTGTTTGTGTTTTTGTGGCTGTGTGACCGGAGTTGTTAAGGGTCAAGTGCTGACGCCTTGAAGATTAATTTTATTGAGAGATAAATTTGTTTTTGCTTGTATAGCAGACAAAGTGTTAAAATTAGTATTAACCATTAATTAATATTAGCCATTTTACCGTAAATCTGTGGACCCTGATCATATCTTGTATGGTCTTTTATGTGAGTCCTCAGATGCTCGCAACTTGTACACAGGCGCCCATTTGTGCCAGCTGCGCGGAATCTTTTGGACAACTTTGCCGGACTTAGTATCCGCGCTTCTGAGTGTACAAACTATAAATGGAACGCGGAGTACTGTGAGAATACATCCAGGCTCCGAGTTTTTATACCCAGGACCAGTGCCAGGCTTTTTGGGATGAATTTGATCCGAGCAGCTTAGGTTAAGCTCAACCGCTTGCAGACTGGTGTTGGGCGATTCCATTCGTCCACGCACAAACGGGGTCTCGCTGCTTCACGAAATTGCGAGTGGGCGCCTCTGGACAAACCGCAGATTACGTTTTAATAGCGTGCCCCATAAATCGGAAACCACATGGAGCACGAGGTCTGACGGTTTTGGATGACGAAGCTTGATATTGGTTTAACAACATCACTGCCAACATCTGATCCAGGCAGTACAGCAGCCAGGGTAGTAAAGGGATAAATCCTCGTAGCTAGTCTAGCTACATGCTTTACTAAACCACCAAGTGGCTCGTATTGATATAGGAAATTGTGACAGTTACTTAATTTAAAAACCAGGAACTACAAAAACTTTCCAAATTTAAAATGAAATTGCCAAGTCAATATTTCTATTATTACTTATGATTATTGCGTTATGAATGCTTTTCTTTGTTTATTTTGCGAGTAAGTTATATAACTACTATTTTACTACTTTGTTTTTTAACATATAGTACGTTATTGAATATATACGTTGGCAGCGTGGTCGAGTGGCAAAAAAAGCGCCGTGATTGCGATTGATAAGATCATCGTTTAAGACCTACGAGCGCCATTCTGTCGTGTTTTTGAAAGGCACTTTACGGCACTTGCCGCTATTTGGCGGTCTTGGCAAGCAGTTTTAAATTTCAATCCCCTTTCTAAAAATTAACAAAAACTTTAAAAATATTCAACCTGACAGCAATATTTTGAACTGTGTGAAAGCAAGTTTTGGTAATTACTTGATAGTTGCTCTTCGTATTGCACCTACGACGCTTTCTTGGCAGTCAAAAGGATAAATATAGAGATAAAACCAAATCAAAAGGAAAATAAAATATAAAATGTGGGATGCTAAATTATAGTAGATGTTTTTCAAGATTAAAAAATATCTAAAAAAACGTAGATTATTTTTAAGATTAAAAATCATCTATTTATCTTGCATCTACATGTTTTTCAAGATTGAAAAACATTTTATTTCATCACATCTCTAAATTTAAACCAGGATTACAAAACTAGATTCCTGATTTCGATTGTGGATTGTTGATGAAAATAACCAAAAATCAAAAACCAAAGTCAATAACGCTTTAAACATTATACGATATAAGCCAATGCAAATATTTCAGAAAAAAGACCACAGGTGATTTTTTACCAAACCGAGCACCGGAAAAACAAAGGAAAGCCCTGTAAAGTAAGTTAAGATTATTTTAAAAGCAGAAAAGAAAAAATGACGCTTGTTGTTTGTTGCTGCATACCAAAAATGACATCTAATTTTTAAGGTTTTTTGATTACTGTGAGTTCTTATTAATGTAGTAGCATTTCTAAATTTAACAATGTGTATCCTAAATTTAGGAAACAATGTTAAACAATGTATACATGGGGTATACACTTACATTGTTAAATTTAGGTTCTGATGAAAAAAAGTTTTGGTGAATCAGACTTGGCACGAGGTTTATAGTTTGCCCACTAATGATATAGCTTAGAAGAAAATAAAAATATGTTTAAAAAACAATGTTGCGCCCATTAAAGTTGCGCACATTTGAAGACAAGAAAATCAACTGGCATATTTATTTATTTGATGGTTTGCTTTGTGAAAAGTCAAAATTAATATTTTATAAAGATATTGGATGTAGAAGATTTTCTGCTGCAAATATGAAAAGGCATGAAATGTTTATTTTAAATTGTAGCCCGATTAATACAGTATCTTTGTCTACATCTGTCCCGATTAATTTGAACAACGTACCTGAACAAAAATATTTGTTTAGTAATAAATTTTTTATTATTTTTGACGATTGTCGGTCTGAACAAGCAAACTAAAGCATATTAATTGTAAACTGCGTAAACTTGGCAACTTTGCCAATGGCATAGCATGAACATTTAAGATTAATATAACTGTTACTCTAAAGATTTAATATAAGTGTTATCAAAAGTATTGTCAGGATGTTAACCAAGTTACATAGTTTTCCTGTAGCAAAAGAGGCAGACAATAAAAAAAAAACATTTATAGGCCAAAAAAAATTTTTTTTTTGATTTAGCAAACTTTGATTAATCTAAAAAAATGACTTTGTATAAAATTGATTTAAAAATTTGTAAATATTGATTTCATCATGGTTATATATTTTTGGTTTAAAAAACACGTAATTATCGATCTCCTATGACCCTACTAAATACGTTTTATAAAAAAGCTTCAAAAGCGCTCTTTACAGACTTTAAACTACTTCCTAAAACTAGATATTATAAAGTCATTAAAATGAAACAAACGTAAAAAATTTAAAATTCGAAAGTCAAAGCATGGTATTAATAAATAATTAACATAAGTACAAAAAAAGTGTCTTTTTACTTTAAATATCTTAGTTTCACCTTTTGTTTCAACCGTGCAATTACATCAAAAAACTTACTTGGACAAACAAAACAATAATAGAAACTAAAAAGACCAGACAAATTAGCACTGCAGATGTTGAAAATATACAAAATTTTGCAACTTGAAATTTATTTCGTATTTCCTCTGAAAAATTAAAACAAATAATTAAATTAACGACAAAAAACAAGTAAAAATTTGACTGAAGTTTTTGTTATTGTATAATATATGGCAAAACGTTCACTCTTTGAGCCGAAAGGCAATTTGGCTTATCAAAAATACATTATAAGCAGACTGAATAAATACAACACTGCGGTAGAATTTCACTGCTTTAATTTTCGCTTAAGATCCCGTATAATTTATGTCATCAAAACCTTCACGCAGTTGGACGCCTCTGATCTATGGTTTGCGAGGCAAGATTATTTTGACATATGAACTTGTAAGATAATAAAAGCATTTGTTTTTATGATTTTTTGCTGCTTTAAAAGTGCAAACATAATTTTAATGCGGTACTTTTGGTTTACTCTATGTTTAACATTGATTTTTTTTTAAACAATACTTCTTATGTAATTGGATCGTATTTTTTTCAGGCCCTATAGTTGTTTTCATTAAAATTTTTTATTTAAAAAGATTTTCACGTACCCATCACTATGTTTGTGTTCTTCAACTCTTTTTTGAGGGAATTTTTTGTTGTTTCTTTCATTTTTTTTCTATTTATAAAGATTATGTTTTACAAATTTGCCACATGCAAAGTATGCTGAGCAAAACGCACAGACCTTCTTCTCTAACAACACAAATCAAAAACAAAGTTTGCAAATTTATTAAAAGATATTTATTATCACAATCAATAGCTAAAATTACTAAATCTGTTCCAAATTTTTTAATGTCTTGACGAAAAACTAAATCAAAAGCCGAATGACATAAGTCTCCATGATTATCGCCTAAGTTTGGATTTAGAACTAAATAACCAAGGTTATTATTTATTAAAATAAATAGAAATCTGAAGCATAAATAATAATTTATAAAAGTAGAGCTTGCTGTAATATCATGCTTTCCAATGAACAAGCAAAAAAACAAATTCTTTAAAAACTGTACACAGCAAAACAGTTCTTTAAACAACAAGGGTTAAAACTTTTTTTCTTTACAATGCATATTTCACAGATGGTCAAAGAATCTTAGAGAATAGACACAACAGTTAAAAATAATCCACGAATTACAATAGCAGGAGTTAGCCCTACATTACAAAACAATTTTGAACAATAAGTCACAATTTACTTTAAAAAAACTATTTGTAAATCTAAAAAATTTTATCAATGCTTAATATTCTGTAAAAAAACAGTTTAAATTAATCAGCATACAGTAAATAGATTAATAATTTTTGCGAAATACAATTTAAACATCATTTATAAGTGCTAGAGCTGGAGCGTAAAAGTTTTTTTAAAGTCGGCGATTATTTTGACTTATTGAAAGTATTTGAGGGCTAGCAAATAAAAAAGCTCGCTGGGGTTAACAAGTCAAAACCTTTTTTCAGTCTTTAGTTCACGTAAAACCTTTTTTTTAACTCAATTATAGCTTTTTTTTTAACTTTAAATTGCATAACATAAAACCTATTTTTAACTAATTTTTCAAAAAAAAAGCAAAAAACACAAGGTTACCTTATTTTTTTGGTAAAAAGAACAAGGGTACCTAATTCGTTTACGTCGTTGTGGGATACGTCGAGTGTCGATACAAAACCTTTTGTTGCCCCCCGGTTGGATGCCTTGTGCTAGAGGCAGTTCGTTTTTTTTAGGCCAAATATCTGATACTTAAACTAGATTTAAAACAACCACTCCAGATTTAAATTAAAAACTTTAAGACTTTACTTAATAATTTCTAATTGACTCTTATAAATTGTTTTTGTTTCAAAATTTTAACTATCATAATACAAATAACTATAAAGAAAAAAATTAATATAAAATTCATTAAGTTTTTTTCATTTATTGTCGGATACTTAGCAGCAAGTTCAACTAAAACTTAAAAGACTAAATAGGTTTATATGATCTTATTCAGTCCAATATGTATTTTAACCCTATTCAACAAACTGTATTTCTAATTGTACCAAGCTAAATTTTTTGTGGTTGATTTGTTTTCTTTAAATTTTTTTTGATTCACGTTGCACTCTAAATAACTTCTGCACTAACAAGCTCCGGATTTTGTTGCCGCCAACTCATATGTAATATCGTCATCGTGTATTGTTAATTGCCGAGATGAAAATATGAATCAGCTGCAGTAAGATAAATCTTAATATCAACTTCCTCATCAGAAAGACTGTTTTTGACATCGCTTTGAGAGCAGCAAGTTATAATTTGGGCCAACTCTGCTGCTGTGCGATTGAAACTTTCTACTGTGTATTTTTTATTTTCATAAAGGCGTTAGGTAACGATGAATGAGAAGTATTTTTTCTTAATTAGTTAAACAGAGAAAAGTTACACAATATGCCTTATTTGTGGCAGTCATTAATGAGTTTAAAACTATTGACAACAGAATTACCAAGATTTGCGACTACCTAGAATTACTGAGAACGTTTGTTGAGGCACGCGCTGTTTTATGAATAAAACACTAAACTCAGTGTTTTATTCAATTGATAAACACAAACTGTGCCTCTGGTGTCATATAGTTAAAAAAAAAAGCAATTATAAACAAAACAAAAAAGAGAAGTAAACAAGGGAAAACATACGCTTTAGTGTGGTGCTAGTTTTTATTATGTACTATATCACACAGTTTTTTTCAAATCACGCAAATACCTTTTTCCAAGTTATTGCTAAAACAAGTTATACGAAATTATTACTTGTATAAGGTTTGCTTTTTTCAATGATATTTAATCATAGTTTGTCCAACTGCGGCAACAGCTGGCAGGTTTCTATCAAATCGTATGCTTTTTCTTCGGCAATATCCAATCGTGCTGACAAGGTAAAATCTTGTAAAAAACTATCTAAAAAATGTGAAATAATTGCTACTAGCTACAATTTTGTTTGTTAACATGTTTGTTTTATGCTCTTCATAAACAAACATGTTATAGCTTTCATGACCAGACAAGCTAACTGACACGCGCATTAGGCTGGAGTAAAAATAGCGCAAAAAATTTATTTCAATTAGCTAGATATACCAAAAGGTGCCAATATATCACCAAAACCATTATGTAAAAATTTAGGAAGTTGTGAGCAAGTTTTTGATCTCTCCAACAGCATTTAAATTTGGGGGACATGCAAACAAGATAAAAAAGGTACATTATTATTAAATATTGCTAGATGCTGAAGTGAACCTAAAATTGTTCTGTTCCATCAAAATTAAGTTTAGCAGAAACCTTGAACTTTCGTATTTGTCCACTCTGTTTTAAGACTCCATTCCCTTTCATCTGTTTTATCACTCTTGGAAAACCTAATTCTCCTATATGGGGTCGGTGGTCAGTTATCATAGCAAAATAACATTTTCTGGATGAGCAAAGTATAAGTTGCGTTTAATGACTGGATCAATGATTTTCTTGTATTTATGGCTCAAGTATCGTAACCTAACAATCATTTAGTGGAAGGGCCTTGATCCGTCTTTGCATGATGATTGAATTCTATAGCATTGTGACCTTTGATTGTGAAAGTAACCAACGTTTGTAGGTTATTATATGGGTGATTATTGCTGACATATAATCAAAGAATTCTATTGGCTGTAGTCAGCAATCGTGATGACACAAGCATCCAGGGCTTCGCATTGCCAAATCAGTGCTACATTAACCTGTGTTGATCCTATTACACATTTCAAAAAGGTATGCTGATCAGTGCTTAATTCCTTTAAATCTAGTTTAGAAAGCTGTTCGGTCAGTGTCACTGATTAAAATAAGGATATTAGTTGTTCTCTACATGTTAATAACCGCTTTCCTATAGAACCCAAAAATCTACGTGGATCTGAAGTTACACGGTCAACGCCTCAAACAAATGACCCAGAGCAGCTTATTGGTATAGAGCGGACACACGAGCCATTGTAAGGGATAATCGAAAGATTTTTCTAATCGCCGATAAACTCCTGCCATTCATCCGATGTTAATATTCATCCCATGCAACCCACAACCTGTATATAGTCAGTGCTAACATTCTGTTCTTTTAAATTTGCAAGTATTGCATCAGTAATAACTTTGCTGGAACCGGATTTTGAAGTTTTGTAACTAAAATAAGAAGCATTTAGCTCGGGTACAATGCTTATGTGCTCTTCCAAAAGTGTTTTTCTGTTATACTTGTTGTCTTGGCTCAAAACTTGTGTCAAAGTTTTATCCTTGCGCCCATCAAAGAACAATTTTTTCATGTCAATGCAAGTATTATTTTGCTGCAATTCATTTTGACTTTTTCTACGTTCTCTCTGGATTTTACTTCAATCAGTTACTTTACTTAAATTGATTGGTGACACAATGCCAACATCATGCAGGACTGAAGTTGCCACTACAGTAGGTGATTTATCCGAGACATTTGTCCCATCACAAGCTGTTGCAACAGAAGGCAAAGAAATAGTCATTTTTGGCTTAAACGGTCTGGCTTTGGTGTACTCTTAGCTTTGTTTCGAAGTGGAATGTACTCATTGTCAGAGGCACTATTTGTGCTTTCTTCATTAATTCCGTCAAAACGAGCTTGATTTTGCCTTTGGCATTTATTGAACTTTTGCTTCTTCATTCGTTGGAGTTTGGAATCGTTTATTTCAGCTTTTCTTTTTTATTTAGGAGCCTTCTTTTTATTAATTCCGCGAATTACTATCTTTCTTAATCCTCTTTGATCTTCACGAAACTCATCTTTTTTACAGGAACTTTATTTTCTCTGGGAGATTTGCAATTGAACATCATGTCAGGGCCAGGTGGCAGATGCTTTTTCGCAACCTGGAACGTGACTACGTCTGTTATTGCTCTCAATTATGACAGACCGAAACCAAACCTGCCGAAATGGAAGGGTATCAACTCATTCCGATGCTCAGCAAAGGCTGCTAATCGACAAACGTCCTTTTTAGGACGGGGCAATGCCTGCAAAAAAATGCGTTTTCATTGCACGTTGCCAATAAGTTCCGAAGACCCACTATTTTTCAGCTGAACATCGAAGGCCGCACTAGAAGCAAGATAAACTTTATTACCTTGCCTCCAGTTTGAGGCACTCGTCATCTTTTTACAGGATACCCACTGCACTGATGCAGAGAACTTGGTACTTCCAAGCTACCAATTATCTGGATCTTTATTAAGCAGGAAGCATGGTCTTGCCACTTTTGCCACGAGGTACTAAGGTAGAAGCTTTTGGATCAATCTTCACCGACATTGGAGATTGATGGAAGCGATGGAACATCCGCAAGGCCAAATGGAGTGATAACATTGCTTTGACGAATAAATTTGCAAAGACTTTGTTGTCGCCTGATTCACTTGATGTGGACGTGGCTTACTAGGACTTCTGTAACATCATCAAGAAAGCAGCCAAAAATACTTTCGCACGCGGGTATCGAAATAACTATATTCCGTACTGGGATGCAAAGTGTGAAACCATCTATAAAAATTTCCTAAAGTCTCCTCAGGAAGACGGCCTAAGTTTAGCTGCCACAGCTCTGCTTGCCAAGCTTAAGAGGAAGCGGAGGGATCGATGGTCCGAGGCAGTTCGAAGCATCGACTTTTCACACTCTAGTCGAAAAGCATGGAGTACATGTATTTTGAACAACCTTACTGGTAGGTCACGACACTCTCCTCATCACTGTCCCGCTCAGCTGATACTATTGTATCTCAGGTAGTCAGAAATGGGAGATACGAGGCTGTTGATCGCAAGTCATCTCGACTTGTCCCTCAAGAAGTGTCTAACCGTTGGAGGGCCACAACACCAGACTAAGTAACACCTCTCTCAGCGAAAATTTACTGCTGCCCTACAACACTTAAAACCAGCTAAAGCTCCAGGCACTGATTCCATCTGCCCAGAGCATATAATACATGCTAGAGCTGCTTTAAAGCTTTGGTTACGTGACTTCCTTTCTTCCTACTTGCGCCGACTCAAAATTCCCAAGATTTATAGAAAAACGCTTGTATTCGTGATCCCAGAGTCAATGAAGCCCGTGGGGGACCCAAACAGTTATCGACCGATATCTATGCTCTGTGTCCCCTACAAGATCCTCGAGAGGCTTATCTACGCCCGCGTTGAGCCATTAATCGATCCCCTTCCCCCTAAAGATCAGGTTGGGTTTCAACGCGGGAAGTCAACCGTAGATCAAGTTGTTCTGCTAACCCAAAACATCAAGAATTTTTTTGAGGCTACTAAGAATACAGTGCCATATTTGTCAATCTAACAGCTGCTTGTGACACTGTCTGGCACTGCGGCCTTACCTGCAAGCTTCTGAGGCTTTTTCTGTATAATCACATGATCATAATAATCATGGAGCTTGTCCGAAACCGACGTTTACCCAAACTTACCACCGGTGACAGCAAGCAAAGCAGGTTACGCCCTCTAAAAAACGGCGTTCCTCAAGAATTGGTCTTGGCTCCTCTTCTATTTAACATCTATACGTAGGATCTGCCTTCCATGATTTTCAAAAAGATTGCTCATGCTGATAATTTAGCATTGTTGCACTCTTCTGGAAATTGGAAGAACTTGTTAGAGACTTTAAGCCAAGACATATCTACACTTTCAGCGTTTCTCCAGACTTAGAGGTTGAAGCTCAGTCACACTAAGACGGTGACGGTAGTCTTTTACTTAAATAACCGAAAAGCCAAACAAGAGCTAAAAGTCTACTACAATGATAGATTTTTACCGTTCTGTCCAACCCTTACTTATCTTGGGATAAAACTGAGCAGATTGCTCACGTTTCGTCACCATTCAGTAGTATTGCGCAAAAACTATTCTCACGCATCACCCTGCTGAGGCGACTTGCACGCTCGCAATGGAGTGCTGGTACCAAAACACTAAGCATAGCCGCCTTATCTCTGGTCTACTCAACAGCTGAGTACTGCACACCAGTCTGGTGTCGCAGCGCTCACACTCACCTTTATCAACGTTGTCTTGAATGACGTCTTGAATGACGCGACAGTCACTAGATGCCTGCGTCCCACTCCAACGGATCACTTACCATACTTTCAGGCATCCAGCCAGCTGAGTTTCGCCGACTGGGAGCGACACTTTCCTTAGCTTACCGTGGATATCTGGACCCTAATCATATCTTGTATGGTCTTTTAAGTGGGTTCTCAGATACTCGCCAAGAGAGACTAAGATCCAGATCCATTTGTGCCAACTGCGCGGAATCTTTTGGACAACTTTGTCGGACTTGGCATCAGCGCTTCTGAGTGAAAAAATCATAAATGCGGGGTATTGTAAAAATACTTCCAGGCTCCATTTTTTTATACCCAGGACCAGTGCTATGCCTGTTGGGATGAGCTTGTTCCAAGCAACTTGGGTTAAGCTCAACCGCTTGCAGACTGGTGTTTGGAGATTCCATTCGTCCATGCACAAATGGGGTTTCGCTCCTTCACCGAATTGCGAGTACGGCACCGCTGAACAAGCCGCAGACCACGTTCTAATAGCATACCTCATACATTAGGCATCACATGGAGCACGATATCTGACGGTTTTGGATGACGAAACTCGATGGTGGATTAACAACATCATTACCAGCAGCTGATTCGGGCAGTACAGCAGCCTGGGGCAGTAAGAGGATAAACATTCGTTTCCAGACCTGTTTTTGTTTGACCTGGAGTGGATGAACTTCCAAACGATGACGACGATAACAGTGACTACGACAACGATCATATCAGGGCATTTACATTTGTTGATATCAAATAGAAAGCCAGCTTTATAGCAAAAGTCTAATAGGCTTTACTACTGTAGTATGAAGGTTGATCCTTCTTTCCTTATTAGCTTTAAGAATTTTGTTGTATTTGTTGTGAAAGGATCTCAGTTTTTCTATTGCTTGCGCATAAGTATCTATTCGAAGTGAATTTTTTTCAAATCTGTTCGACTTCATAACACAACTCATGTAATATGTTTAAAAACAATAAGTACTTTCCGTTGGAAATTTTTATGCCTTGGCAATATTGAAAATATTCTTTCATAAAATCAGCATATATCGGCAGGATATTTGAAGGAAAGTTTTGCGATGTTTCAAATATCAGACAAGATGCTTTCTCTTTTGTAACTGCCATGTCTGAAAATAATCTATTAATTAAAAACTTAACCTCACAGAAAATTACTTCCTAGTTACTATTCACCACTTCTGCCAACACTAAATCATATTTACAAGAGACTATTTTTTCTACTGCTCTAAGAAACCTTTAACACCTTCATATTTACACAAAAAACTGAATTAATGTTTTATTGTTTTTGAATTTTAATTTTAATTTAACCCTTATTTATCTAAAATGTTTTTTTCTGTTGACTACTTAAGTGGGCCCTCGGAGGACCCCAAGTTTACATCTCCAAACTCTTAACAAACAGTAGCTGGGCAGTTGATTTTTTGATACATTGAAAAAAATTTATTTTAATTTAGTCAAATGTCTTTACTTTTAATATATTTTCTATTAGTCTTTTCTTATTTTGCATAAAGTTGAAGGTCCTCAAATTTTCATTGATTGTTTGTTTTGCGACATAATCGGATTAGTCACAATCTGCTGCAAAAACAAATAACTACTACGTGACGCAGTAATCTTGACAAATAGAGCAAGATATTTAAAACGTTTTTTGACTTAATCTCTTTGTACACTTTTTGTGTACAAAAATTATGAGATAAGTCAAAAAATAGCCTGCTACACCAAAACTACCCATCGGATTTGCTCAAGTAAAATACCAAAACATTCAGGAATAAATTTTAGGAAAAGTCATAAAATTTTAGGTTTTTATCATCTGAACTTTACTAGTTACAACGTTTTTATATAAGGACCCCCTTAGATAACTTGGAGTTAATTCTAAGAAATTTGCAATTGTCGTTCCCAGTGATGATTTTGTACAAGGACGTATTATTCAAACAGATTGATGATGTTACCATGGGATCACTCTTGAGGCCGACAATTGCTAATTTCTTTCTTGTCAATTTGGAAAACTGCATTCTAAAAATAAAATAAAAAACTTCAAAATTGTATTTACGTTATGTTGATAATGTTTTTGCTGCTTTTGAAAATAAGAATGCTTGTTTGTCTTTTCTAAATGTTCTTAATAATCAACACAAGACATGAAATTTACTCTTGAGCATTCTGCTGATTTTATTTGTTTTGTACTGTAGATGTTACAATAGAAATAAAACACAATAGCTTAGACACTTATACATGTAAAAAAGCAACCAACACTGGAGTTTTACTAAATTTTAACACCTTTTGCCCACAAAAAATGGAAATCTTGCTTAATTTTATGTTTGCTGCATAGCACCAAATGAATATAATATGTTCTTCAAAAGTCTTCAAAAGTGTTAAAACAACCTAAGAAAAATGTTTTGTTTAAATGGTTATCTTTACTGGTTTTATATTAAAATTCTAAATAAATTTGTGTCCAATTTAACCGTTGATCGTTCCACTGATTGCCGTACATATTATCTTACAATTTAGTATTTTCGTTTTGAATCGATACATTTTTTTAAATCGTTTATTTAAAATTTTAAAATCGAAGTTTGGCGTGATAGTTATTCCTGTTCGTAAAACGTTTAAAATTGGAAAAAAATTTCAGTTAAAGTCCAAAACTCCTTTAAGACTTTGCTCATATGTCATTTATGAACTTACATGTTTGTGTGACCCGAACTTGACATACATCGGTATGCCAACCCGATATTTGAGCACTAGAGCTACGAAACATTGAAATTTCAACTGTCAAATATCAAGTGGAATAAAAAATCACATTATGTATTACAATGTTTATTCTTCTGTGAAATTAAACTTAAAATCTTTTAAATGATAAAAAAGTGTAAGTCGAAATTTCACACAAAAATATTGATACATGAAGCATTATTTATTAAAAAGCGTAATCCTAGTTTAAATTGTCAACTTTTTGTAAATGGTTCTTCATTTCTATTAAGTGTTTTTTAACTTTTTTTTTTATTTCCTTTATTTTAAAATTTCAATTTACCTCCATTTTTTGAATAATTTAATAAAACTAAAAATTGGCTTTATGATTCCATTTGCCGTAACTTATTCGTCACATTGTAAAACCATTCATGCATAAATAATTTTCTTTGTTTTTACGCATTATTGTAAATTTCATTTAAGTTTAAGCTTTCTTTGAAAAGAGTTTAAAAAGACAAAAACGTTCGAAAATAAAAGTTTTATGAATTTAGTTATGCTTCTGAGTATCGAAACAATAGCAAGACAAGTTATCAAAAAACTATTTTGTAAATGCTTTTGATAAACTCTGATTATTTACTCAAATTCAACTAAACATAAATCTATTTGCAGTACCATCCACAAGATGTAAAACAGCATATTTTTTGTAAACCAGCGATTCCCAAACTTTTCTTACTCGCGTACCATTCTGAGGTTTTATATTGCCTTTGCGTACCACCTCGGCCCATATCAGAAAATCCAATATACATATAAAAGAAAAAAAGTATAATACATCCTCTTAAAATAAGTATTAGAAAAAGGTTAATAAAACTTAAGAAGAACACAACAAGCAGTTTTAATAATAAGCTATCTAGGGATTTGTTTTTTCTCCATAAATTGGTCGATGCGAAGAACGGCTTCACTAGCAGTGTTTCATGCCCATGCTGCTGACATTCCTAAGTAGCCTACTCGAAAAAAATCAATAACTTAAAAATACCATGTACAAATTATAAACGCGTTAAGTATTTATAATAGAATAAGGCATTTTTGCATAACTTGGCCATTTTTTCAAATTTTATTATTTATCATTATCAATTTAAGTTACTTGCCTACCACCAGTACAGTCGTGGCCAAACGTTTAGGAACACCATGCAGAAATTAATATTTTTGCTCCTGAACCTGCTGATTGCAACAGAAATTAAATTGATTGCATCAAATTGCGTCATTCATCTGCCAGTCGATTTTAATCACTTTTTCTTCTATTTCAAGCAGTTAGCACCATCTTGTGGTGATTTTTGCTTGTTTTTGAGTTTTGGAAAACCTCCAAAATGGGTAAAAAAATCGTCATTTTCTGATGTTCAGCTTGCATAAATCGTGGCTATTTACAAGGAAGGATATTCTGAAAGTTCAATTTGTGAACAAATAAAGAGAAGCAAGAATGCAGTTCACAATGCAGTCGTTAAATTTAAGAAAACAGGAACTTATTCAGATGCCAAACGGTCTGGTGTCCACGAAAAAGCACGCCAAGGGATGACCACATCATTAGGAGGACAGCAATGAGTTTCGCAAGCAAGATACAATCCGTACTGCTTGCAAAAGGTGCGGACATTAGTCGGAGAACCGTAAGTCGGCGTCTGGTCATCGATTTTGGTTTGAAAGCCCGCAAACCTGCGAAGAAACCCAGGCTAACACCGGCCATGAAAGCTAAGCGTTTGGGCTTTGCCAAAAAGCACGCGAAATGGACGACTCAACAGTGGCAGCAAATGTTGTTTTTTTTATGAATCTACAGTACAGCAGTTCACTACGCGCAAGCGCTTATTACACTCACAGGTCAAATCCGAAAATTAAAACATTGGTACAGGCCACATAAAAGTTTGGGGAGAAATATAATTTTGCCTAAAATTTATAGACGTTTGTTTTGTCCCAAAAGCATAGTGTTACTCTAGAAAAAAATGTTCTTCACTTAAAATCTGTCTCTGATTTCTCGAGTTTTGTCAGAAATTGCTAAAACTGGTTTTGCTTCTTCCCAACCACACGCGGACCTCATTGAAAAATCTTGCGGGCCCCAGGTTTCTCATCCCTAGAAATATGAACCAGATCGAAGTTTTAAAGTTAGATTGAATTTTTCATCTAATATTTTCGATTTGTGCAATTGGAGCAATATTTCTGTCTCCAACGACTTGTGCCACCCATAATCGTTATAGTAGACTACTAATGCACTTGTTAAACTTGTTATATTATTTCTAACTTGTTTTATTCAGTGCCAAACAATATTTATTTATTCATTTGTTTTTCTTTTTTTTTTTCTTTAATTTCTTAAATTTTACCTAAAATAGATATTGTGTTCACGCTTTTTGCAGTTGCTTCTGCACTCCTATAATTAGCTATTACGTATTTCAGCTTCTAACCTTGTGCCTCTTCTTTTGTTTCTTTGTCTTGACATTTAATTAGTTTACGATATATTATGAACAAGTTTGTTTGAACTGATAAAAGCCGTCTGAACCCTATATCCGGCAACACCATATCATTAAACTTTTGTAATCATATTTACCTGTGGTTTCTTCGTGGTTTCAATTGTAGTTCGAGTACGAGTTTCCAACTTTAAATATTTTTAAATCAATAACGTTCTTACTTACTTAATTAAATTGTCACCATGTCTTAGAATAACAATTTTGATACAATCTGAATGAAATAAAAAACTTAAACGTTACAAATTTTACCATGGTAGTCTAAATAAAAATATATAAAAGTATCTCGCGATAATCACTATAGACAGCTACCATTTTTCAGCCGGTAATTTTATTTTTAAAATGCAGATTCAAAACTCTAAAAAGACTTTTTGAATCCCAAAACTTTACTGAACAGCTATGCTTGTACAAATAGCAAATGGTCATCGCAACTTTTTAAACTAATGAGCAAGTAATAGGTTTCAAATTTTGTTGTGACATGTAAATAATTGTTCAATAGTAAATCTACGCCATCTTATATCTATTTAAGACTACAAATACTGCGAATTTTGCACCACCTAGAAGAACCAGAAAGGTTCTAAATGACCCAACGAAAACATGTATATCTGCGCTTTGTTCTCTATATAACGCATTTTTTGTTACTTTAAGAAAACAACATCGCTTTAAGAGCCATATTTCTCCCCAAAAACGCCACGCGAAGCCTTTTTTTAGTCTTCGCTAGCTTTTTCGACAAAACTAAAGAAATCAAACACAGTTTTAGAACGATGAGTTGATTTTGGTCTTCACTTAATTTTGGGGGCAAAAATGAAAACAATCGAAGACAGTTTCAAAGTGATAAGATTTTTATTTTGGTCTTCCCTTGACTTTTACAACAATATTTTAAGCAGAGGCTCACAAGTTGTTGAAACACCTTGAAAAGGGACTACGAACCACTAAAGTTTGAGAACCACTGTCTTAATTTTTGTAAACATAAAAAATTTGTCTAAGGCCTAAAACACATTCAGCTTTTAATCAATTACTCTTGACCAATAAAAGCTCACTACTTTACTTTATAACTCGGTTCGGCTTGCTTCTTTTTCATTCTTAGGAGTTCTAAAACGCGTCAGACAAAAAGCTTTGAAAATGATTCTAATTCTATTTGTTAATTTATAAAAAAAATAGTTTTTACCTATGAAATTTGGCCGCGCTGTTTTATTTACTTGGCTCGTAAATACTTTTTAGTAAGTCTAAATAACTTTTGGTTTAAAAGAGTTGAGCGCTTTTTTTTCCGTCTCCAATTGACATTAAAAAATTTACTCTTAAACTCTATATTTTTATCATTTTGGTCTTAATCAAGTTTTTAGTGAAAATTATCAGCGATTTGCCAAAATTTATGATTATTGAGTTACCGTTTCAACAACAAAAGTGCTTTTGTAATTTGTTGTTTAGCTCTTTTTAAAAAAAGCTTGGTGATTTGTTGTATGAATAAGTCTTGAATAAAATTTGTTTGAAATAATTTTGGTCGCGAATATATAATTGTAGACGTGTTAAGGCCCGTTTCCACTACGAGCGTGGAAAAAAGCATTCTTTGTTTGTTTTATTGCTTTTTTTTTGCGCTCGCTTCAATTTTAACCGCTCGCTTCAATCGAAGATCAATAAAAGAGAGAAAAAATGCTCTTTTCCACGCTCGTAGTGGAAACGGGCCTTTAGACGTGTGTAATGAAACTTTTTTTTTTTTTGGCAAACTCATAACAAAAAAGCATTTGATTACAGATGTCTACAATTATATAATCGCGAGCAAAAATTCCAAAAATTGCTCGCCTTGACTTGTCGCTAATGGTGCCCCTGGCAGTGATAGCAAAATTTTACTATTAAAACTTTAATAAAGTTTTAATGATAAGACTTTCATAAATTTTTTAGGTCTGCATCATGACATTTACAGCTGAATTTGAACAACTTTTGAATCCCAGTTTAGTCCAAAGTCCACAAAAGTTTAAATTTACAAAACTTTACGCATTGCATAGTTAATGTACAAAAAAATGAATTTAAGTTGTTTGTTGATTTGAGGATTTGAGTCGAGTTTTGTTCTTTGTAATTAAAACTTGAATCAAGTTTAAGTCTTTCCAAGAGACTTACAAATAAAAAGATGGATTTGAGTCATTTTAAGTAAGGTATGAAGATTTTTTTTCCTAATATTCTTCAAGATAGAATCGTTAAAAGTGTTGTCGAATTCTCGCAACGTCACTTCTGGAGTCCCATATTAAAATTTTGGATTCAGAGCCCTAATTTGGAATGTTACCTTAAATATTTTGAATATTTGCCCAACTCACACAAAAAAAGACAACGCCAAATAAAAATTAAAAACCAAAACAATCCTTCATTTTATATGAATTAGGATACTTTTTTCATAAATGCAAAATGAATCTTAAATATAGTCTGTTTTTTCTTCCTTGGCAAAACCTCTTTTTTATAAAGTCATTACTGCTATAAATAAAAGCTAACCCGTTTTCCGCAAAACACAAATAATTTCAAAATGCATGTTTTTATTAATAATAGTATGTTATCATTGTGGTTATGAATTTAAAATTTTTTTATCAATTTCGGCAAAGCGTTTATCAAACCAACAAATAAATCACTTTCCAAAATAACAAACGTTTTCTGCAAACTCAAACCCTCTTCAGGATTTTAAAATTGTAGCAATGTTAACTTTAACTATTTTAGCTTTTATTTTTTGAATTTAAAATCTCAACTTACACATACAAAAATATTATTAAAAAAAACTCTTTGGTAACTGGACTACATTTAAATTAAACCATAACTTTCCACTGTTCCCAAATTGAAACAAGACTTAAACAAAAATTTTTGCATGTAAAAAAAACAATGTTCGAAAATTTTCTGATGCAGGTAAAAAGAGTAAAGTTAAAAGTAAAAAAATATATTTTTAATTAAATTAAACCGATAAAATTAATTTTTTTACTTTTATGTTATTTATAAATATAAAAATATGTTACGCATTTGAAAAATGTGTACACTCTTTTAATTTGGTTAATAAATGGTTAACCTTATTTATCTAAAATGTTTTTTTCTGTTGACTACCTAAGGGGGGAGTCGAAGGACCCTAATTTAATAATTTTTAAATAATTAATGTTTCAATTTCGAATTGGGCATCTGACTTAAAAAAAGTTTTGAGAACTGCATCAAAAGACTTTTCGGGCTCAAAATCGACATGCCTGTTGTAAAAAAACAAAGTTGAAATAAACAATCTTAAGACAGTTAACTTGCCAATCAACTGCTATTTTTAAACAAAAGACACAAGTCTATACTTGTTAAAAAAATATCAAATATTATAATATAAAGAAAAATTCCGAAAAACATCATAAAACTTTAAGCGTTTGATTCATGTGTTGATTGTACATTTGATTGAAAATTTATGATAAAAAAAAGTTTAATTGATTTTATTCGGTCTGATCTTCATTGTAACTCTTTTTAAAGAGTAAAAACTACTCTTCCAACCATACCGAACTCCGTCTTTGTAGCTATTATGTCTGCCTTTAAAATATTTTCCATTCAAGTTGGAACTATAACAACGTTTGTACCACCAAGCTCCAGAACGTAGAACCGCACAATTATCATCACTCCACTCATCGTTATCGCGATCCTTTGTTGTAAATGGTTGTTTGTTGTGATAAGATAAAGAATCACCTGTATTAAGAATACTATGATCGCAAAATCATGATTCTACTATCGTATGTGTTTAATGGTTTCATGTGTTATATTGGTTACATGTGTTTAATTCCCGATACAGCGCAATCCCTGCTTTTTGCGCGATGACATTTTATGGACCCAGACGATCGCGTATGACGAGTTTCATTGTAGTCTATCATCAGCCTTATCAAAAGATGATTGCAACAACATCTCAGCCCTTTTTAATTGCAAGCTGTTTGCAGATTTTTTTTAGCTAAAGTTATTTTGAGCCTGCACGCTACGTGGATGTTTTCACCTTTGATCAGTTTCAGATAAATTACTCCAACGGGTGTTTCTGACTTAGCATAAAAGTTGACGATACCCGTTCTATTTTTTTTGCACACGAGATTTATTAATCGGTATTTAATGAATTAATTGTTGATAAAGCAAAACGTTAAAAAAAGCAAGGCAAAGGGTATGACAGGTGAATAAGTAAGGATGGGTAGATACCGTATTCTTTTATGTAGAAGCGTTGCTTCGGTAAAACCTGTTCTATTTCCGTAAAAATTTGTAACTTTTAAAAGAGTGATGTCTTTCTCCGCTCATTTTATATAATACAGACGATTTATAATGACAAAATAGGATTAAAAAAGCAAATCTAACAAAAAAATTTAATTTGCAAAATCATGAATTCCCACGCCGACTTCGATATAATTCTCAAACGATTTTTTTCGACCTTTTGCCGTGACGCTAAAATATAATTTTCACGATTGTTAAAAAAGTTAAAAGTACATTAGCTCCGCATCAAACTGTTCGATACGATAAAAAACACGCCAAGAAATTACAAATCTTGTTGTTCATCCAATCTACACATAAGCGTTATTTTCAGCTTTCCTTAAAAAAACATTTTAGTATATAACTTTTGTTTAACAAGTTTTTTACATGATATAGTGCGGGCAGTTAAATAGTTATTTTGTCGAAAAGCTTTATGTTTGTGCAGTAGCCTACAGACTAAAACTATATTAATGGATGACATTTTGTCTGATTTTCATTTTGACTGTTTTCAAAGGATTTGATCTCCAATCCTTCCATATGATACCATCGAGTTCAATTTTTTCAACTCTGTAATATTTTCCATTCAAGTTGGAACGATAGCAACGTTTGTACCACCAAGCTCCAGAAAATAGAACCGCACAATTACCATCACTCCACTCATCGTTATCGCGATCCTTTGTTGTAAATGGTTGTTTGTTGTGATAAGATAAAGAATCACCTGCAATACAAAGAAGCATTATAAAATTACAATATTTTATTTTATCACCTGGCTTAAAGAAAAACGAAAGAGTAGTTAAATTTAATCAATCTATTAAATAATCAGCTCATTTTATTTGCGGAAGAATGAACAAAACTAAACAATAATTAATATGTAAGTAATGATACATTTATCTTATTAAATTACATAACAGGGAGACTTCGAGTTGATTTTTACTCTTCGAAACAGCATCCATTTTCGGCGCAAAATGCCGCATGATCAATTGATTTTGAAGTGGTGTAATCAATTTCTAATTTCTTTCAGTCGTAAGTCGTCAATAAAAATTTTTGTAGCGTTGTTTCAAATTGTTTGGATTAGAAAAAAAAAATTTTTTTAATTTCAATAGGAATGTTATTCTTAACATAAACTTCTTTGTACTTTATGCATCTTTGTCCTCGCAAAGTGTAAAAACGTGAAAGGTGTAAAGATTTTTGTCGCTCAAGAAGATCTATTTCTTTAATTCGAGATCTGACTTGTTCAAGTTAAAATTTTAAATAATCTGCGGAAGCTTTTTCAGAAAATTCGAATTTACCAACTTTTTGTTTGTAAAGATCTAAAAATTTAAAAATTATAATAGTAAGTTGTAGTTTTTTGCTACATTTTAACCAAAAAAATCTAATCGTGTTAGTTTGTTGAGTTATTAACTTTTTGAGATCTGATGAAAAAATAGACCCCCACATAATAAGTCCATAATAAGCACCATAATAAAATTTTAAAAGTTTTTTTTGTTAAACATCGTCTGACTTTGGAAAAAATTTAATTCATCTACAGATTTTATGAACAATGTTTGAGTTGTGGGATTTAAACTTTAAATTCTTATCTACCGATAGACTAAAACAATTAACAAATTTAGATTGTAGCATGGACGAATCGATCAATTTAAAGCAATCATCAAGCGATTACTCTGAGCTTGGCTCAGAAATAATAATAGTGTTTGGTTGACAATTTTATTTCTCGTTTTAGCTTTTGTGTGAAAGCGATTTTTTTACCGCAAGTCAGAACCAAAGCAGCGAAATCAGCTCAAACGTAATATGACAAGTTACGTAATGCAGTTAAGTTCTCTTAATTTTCACGTTTAGTAAAATTATAGAGTAAGCCCGAAAACGTTTACGTAAAACTTTTTCATTAAGCAAAGGTACGCTTGGAAAATTTTTCATATAAATTTATAAAATTTGCACGAATTTGTTTGCTTTGATTATATTAGATTTTGTTGCTTTCTACTACGTCAAGAAAAAAATTGTCTGTAAAACTGTTAATGGTTTTGTGGTACTTTTTCACGCATTTACTTTTATCATTAGTTTAGTTGTTTTATAAAAATCACAACTTAAGAAATTCGTTTAATATTGCGCCCTTGACTTAAAAAACAGCAACAGATACCACTTGACAATACCATGGAGCACAAAACTCTGAGATACAGTCTAAGACCAATATGAAAGACAAGACTTGCTTTTGCACATCACTTACATTTACAGGGTGTCAAGAAAGTTCCCGATCGATTTTTAAATTTAATGTAATTCAAAAACTTCAATAAATTATGATAAGTTCTGTACGTCATTTTTCCACTTAATCCTCCTTTTCAATGTTTCAGATACACTTTTCAAATTTTTTTGGCTAAAATAATGATAAAATGAGTAAAAGAGCTGCAATCATTCAACTTCATCGTGCGGGATATTCAAATTCTAAAATTATGAAGTTGCTAAAAGCACCAAAATCGACTGTTCGCGATACAATCTTGCGCTTCCAAGAACTTGGAACCATGGAGGATCGGGATAGGAGTGGATGACCTAGATCCGCTCGCACTCCAGCGAAGATCAAGGCCCTCAGGGAGAGAATTCGGAGGATTCGGAGGAACCCCAAACGATCCTTGAGGAAAACGGCTAAAGACATGAATATCAGCCATGAGTCTGTCAGAACAATTGTTGAACAGGATCTCAAAATGTCCCCGTACAAAATCAGGACAAGACAACTCCTAACTGACCTCCAGAAGCGAAAAAGAAAGGAGAGGGCCAAAATTCTGCTGAACCGTCTGAAGGGAGGCACGGAGAAAGGCGAAATCGTTTTTTCAGACAAAAAACTTTTCTCGGTGGAGGCGAAGTTCAACACCCAGAATGACAGGATTCTCGGAAAGTCGCCCAAGGATCTCCCTGATCATCTTCGATTCGTTTCACACCGACAGAAACCCTCGTCTGTGATGGTATGGGGTGCGATCTCCAAATCTTGGAAATCTCCCCTCATTTTTGTTAAAGAGGGGGTCAAAGTGAATACAGATTCGTATGTCAATGATATTTTAACCCCTGCCCTCGCATCGATAAAGGAAAAGTTCAAAAATAAGTCCTTCACCTTCCAACAAGACGGCACTCCTCACACATCAAAGAAGACGCAGAAGTGGTGCGAAGAGCACTTTCCTTCATTCTGGACCAAAGATTTGTGGCCACCATCTTCGCCCGATCTCAATCTTATGGATTTCTGTGTGTGGGGTATTCTGGAAAAAGAAGCCTGTTCTTCACCCCATAACAATCTGGAGGATCTTCGAGCTTCCCTGAAACGAGCATGGGAGAAAATTCCTCAAGATGCCCTTCGTGCTGCTTGTCAGAATTTCCGACAGAGGCTCCAACGTGTTATTGATACAGATGGGGTTCATTTTGAATAAACCAGATTTTTTTATGTTCATGGAGCTTTGTTCTATCACCACAATAAACCTTTTGTTGATTTAACCTTCTGTCATTAGCCCTATATAATTTTGTTTAGGATCGGGAACTTTCTTGACACCCTGTAATAGAATCATTTTTAACAAGTCCTTTACGAAACACTTTGGCAACGAAGTTACATTAAAAATATATCTGCGTCATTACAAAGAAACTTTAATAGTTTTCAGCAAAATTTTGATAATTTTATAATTCAACAAAAAATAAAACAATTTTTTTAACCCGATGAAAATTTAAAACTGCCCATTAGTTTTAAGTCAAAACATAAGTTAAGATATAAATTTTGAAGAACAGATTGATTATAACGAGAAAAGATAAAGTTTTTAACTAAAATGTTTTAAAATGATACTTTTTTAATTTGTTGCAAAATATTTTAAACTTATTTTAAAAATAGGACTCATTTCGTAATTCCACTTTTAAGGAACTCGATATGACTTTCAAAGCAATAATTTCTATAAGTATGCTTACTTTAAAATCGTTAAAAATTTAATTAATTACTTAATATTATTTTTGTAAAGCTATTTGCTTTACTAATATCTCCAATAATAGGTTTTCAAAAGTTACGTTTTTGAATAACTTTTAGTTGAAGATTAACTCAAGTTATCGAGAATCTCAGCATTTTTGTTTTACTCGACAAACAATAAAAGTTGTTACATAGCATTAAAGTAAACACACAATCTTAAACCGTGACACAAAAAGTCAGAACTTTTGATATTTTCGAAACAATTTTTATCAAAAAATTTTTTCAAATGAAGTCATATAAAAGTAAATATTTGAAATGTACAGCACATAAAACAATGCAGTTTTTCATGTGTTAAAAACTTGAATTAGCAAAACTTGCATTGAATATGTTGATTTTGCAAACTGTTTTCCAATTTTAAGAAACGAAAAAATTACTTTAATTTAATTTTTTTTTAATTTTTTTTACAACAAAAGTGAAACTGCTTAATATGTGAAAATAATAACGCTTTATATATTTTTCACGCCAACTTCGATTACCTGCTGTTCCACTATAGCTTCCTACCATCAAGTTGTAGTTTGAATTAGAGTTGCCGATTTTAAAATTTCTAAAACAAAACATATTCTTATTCATTTAAATATATCATTATAAGTAAATCCAACTTCAAACTTTACGATTAATTCATAGTACTCGAGTTTGGTGCTTTTTATAATTTAAGCGGCTTGGTTTTTTTAAGTAAATGTAACTTCTTTGAAAAAAACTTCGTTAGTTAATGTACTTTCAAATAAAGTAAAAAAATTTTAGAACAAAAGTTTTAATTGAAAATTTATAATAGAAGCAAGGTTCTAAGAAAATGTATTAAGAACAAATATTCTGGAATGCAAATGGGCTATTCAATTCAACCAATAACACAGGCCAACAAAAAAAATTTTGTCTAAAGGCAAAGCATGTTGAATCGTTTTGGGGTTAAATCGTGAACGCTGACGCTGAAAATGCAATTAGTTTTGCCGAATTGCCCCTCTTTTCAGAGATACAGTATTTTTACCTTTATTTTTTTATAATTTTGCTTGAGCATAATTCATTCTCAAGCATGCAAAGCTTCTTTAATGTAATATTATTGGTTTCTCATTCAAAGTTTAGTGTCCATTTGCTCCATACAACCTACATGTATATCGATTCATATAAAAAAAAGTCATAATGTTGATGATTTATAAAAGTTTGATGCAGTTTAGAGCATTAATATCAGCTAATAATCATAAAATTTACAACTTACTCCTATCAAAAGTTTCTCTTTATTACATTTATATTTCCTCTTAGAGAAAAGTTATCAGATTTAGTTCATTTGTCCTCCCCCATGCGTTAAAATAACAACCATGATAAAGCCTAAAGGCGGCATAGTGTGAAAAGCATGTATCATTCAGATAACTACAGCATTAGATTCTGTTGATTTAAGAACATAATGAACAATGAATTGCTGCTTTTTGGCAAACATTTTAATGGCTACTATATATTTATTTGCAGGAAATTTTAGTTACATTGTCTTGAATAAAGCTGTATATGAGAAAGTAGTAGAAATGAGCACTAAGCGAAGGCAATGCCAAAACAATCTAGACGTATCTTGCTACATTTGTTGTGATTGTGAAGGCTTGTGAAGGCTTTTGACAAAGATGGTGATTGTTTTAATTATATCGCCAAAACCTTTCCTGGTCTCAGCATGGAAAAACTTAAAGCAGATATTTTTGATGGACCCCAAATTCGAAAATTGGTGCAAGATCAAATCTTCACTGTTCGTATGACAGTGGCTAAGAGAGCTGCCTTGTGATCATATGTCTCAGTGATACGAGAGTTTCCAGATAACACAAAAGCTAGCAACTACCGGAACCTTGTGGATGTGATGCTCGAAAACTTTCAAGCTCTTGATGCAAGGATGAGCATCAAACTTCACTCTCTATTTAGCCATCTAGACTATTTCCCAGAGAATCTTGGTAATGTTAGCGAGGAACAAGGGGAGAAATTTTATCAAGACATGAGGACGTTGAAAGAAAGATATCAAGGTCGTTGGGACTCTCACGTGATGGCAGGTTATTGCTGGACATTGATCCATAATTGTACTCAACAAAGCCATAGCCGGAAATCATATAAGCGAATTTTTCTTCTGATGAACAATTTGAATCCAATGTGACATGCTAGTTAATGTTTTTTTAAGTCTATAAACATCTTTATGTAACTACAGTATTTGTTACAGAGGCTGTGTTTGCAAATGATGGACCAATACAATTCTTTGTAATTTTTTATGATGTTGAACATTGCGCGTTTACTACATAGCATGCTTTATTCATTCCGTAAATTAAGAGCTTTGCCTGTTTTGGCTTAGTAACCATTCATGTCAGACCAATAAGGATTAGTTACACTAAAAACACATTTTATTCATTGACCAGTCCTATATACAAATGTCCATTTTAAAGTAGCCCTAATTACGGTAAACAATAAATTAATATCTCAAAAACTAGAGCTAATCTGCAAAAAATAACGTCATTTTTGAACTTAGCGCCCCCAATTTACCTTCAAACCGCTTTTACCTCAAATGCCAAAAATTTTTTGTTGGCCTTGTTTACCTTAAAATCACATTCTTAATCATTGGTTTACCTTAAAATCACATGCAATGAAATTGGCTTAATTAATTATTATTGTAAAATTTCTTCTTATAGTGTAGTTTAAACAGAATATCAATTAACTTTCTATTATAAGCTGATTGCATGTAACGATTTTAATCAGTTTTCTATCCATTTGTAGATACATTAAACTATAAACTTATTTTTGCTCAAATGAGTCAAAAACCGGCAACCAAAAAAATCAAAATAAAATAAAGTTGAACATTACTTGTATAAAGCATAAGCAGTTTTGCCATTCCAATCTTCCAAGTCTACACGTAGCTGGTATGGCTTTGAACTAGTAATATTGTGTAAAATACCTAAGCCTAAAATAGAGTAATTGTAACCAAAAACGTACGATTAAACTACGTTGCGTTTATAAAAAAGGTAGAAAAAATTGCATAAAATGAGCAAAGTTGGGTTAGAGGTGTAAAATTTTAAATATGGCAAGCAATAAATAAATTTATCCCAAACCATTTTGTCCAACATTTTTTAGGAGATATGTGTAAATGAAGAAAAATACATTTTGATCACGATGATTGACGGAGAAAAAATAATAGCTGGTTATTTTAAAAAAGGCTTGACAACATGTAATAACAGCAGAATTTTTAGGTTACAAAAAAGTTCTTTCTGGCGGTATAAATTTGCCTTGAATTGTTTGTGTAGACTGCTTCTACGACAGACAAACATAAAGCTGCAAGCTCAAACGAAAAAACATTAGATTACTTGCCGGGAATGTAATGTCGGGAACATACAGTTATCTAAAAAGTGCTTACCGGCTACTGAATCACTAAACAGGCCTGGGATTAAAGATTTGCAAAGACATGTTGAGGTATCGCCAACATTTTTTAGACTCATGATAAGAAATTTTGCCCTGTATTTGTTGCGGTGTGCAGCCAACATATCGATTATGACAGTGGCACGAGAAATTATAAACTTTCGAATGAAAATATAGCTTGTCATATTCAAATAACTTCCATTTTCAATATAAAAAAGTTTAAACAAAATAAGACTATAAACAGTTTCATAGTTAATTTAAAAGACTTATGGAAGTGCTTGCTTTGTATAAATTGGCATCCGATTTAAATGCGGGACGAGACACGATTTAGATAAAAGATAGTTTATTTTTATTTCAAGCTGGTACAATGCCGATTATATTTGATTTACAATTTAGGAAGAGAATAAAATGTTTTTTTAATCCATAAAACGACAAAATATAGCAGCATAAATGTATTCATCATAAATAAAAAAAAAATAAAAAAATTTTAACAAAAATAAACAAAAGAAAAAACCATAAACGTTTTCGGCTTGCCTCAGCCCTCTTCAGATAAATAAATGATTTAAGAAAAAACAAAAACTATGTACTGTAATTTAAAAAGACGAAGTCAATGATTTGAGTGACGTAATTATTTGTCACATCTTTTTTACACGCGTTTTTTCAACATAAAGGAATTCATTTGAAATGCGACCGCCATAATGACAACAACAACAATACCGATACATCAAAACCAAATAACACAAAATACTAATCTAAAATATATTTAATAAAAATGATGAACCATTAGCAAATAATTGTCGGTTAAGTTTGGGGTTATGTTTTTTTATCAATAACGCTTCATGAATTTTGGTTTCAAAATTATAACTGCATTTTTTGATTATATTAAACGAATTAACGCTGAATTTTATATTGGAGCAACTATGACATGACATGATATGATCCTTGACGGAGCTTTCAGTCTTCAAATGGAAACCTAAGTGCTCCCTCACCCTAGTGCTCAGATGACGAGTTGACATACCAATGTACGTCAGGTTCGAATCGCACGAACATGAAAATTGATACACAATGTTTGAGCATAGTGCGGGGGGAACACGAGTCTTCAATTGAAAATAATGTGAGACTTTAAACGTTTTATAGACAGGATTTATTTTTAAAGTTATTTTAAATTTAGATTTAATAATGTTTTTAAGTTTAATTAAAAAACGTTTGGAGTCATGGCCAAAATATGGGATATTCAGGTTGTAAACATAATCGGGAGACGAAGAATGAGAATGCATACTTTTTTCATTAAACTTTTTTAAACATTTTTCAAAAAACCAAATTGGGTAACCGTTAGACGCAAACATATTTCTAAGCAAACCAACTTCATTAAGAAATAACAAATTATTAGAACATATTAATTTAGCTCTATGTAATAAACAAAATATTAATCCGGATTTCCATTTTTTAGGGCAATACGCATTATAATTTAAAAGTAAACCAGTGTGTGTAGGTTTGCGCCATATCCATGTCTCAATATTGTTATTATTAACTTTAATGGAAACATCTAAAAACGAAATACATTGTACAGCAGATTCCATAGTAAATTTTATGTTTTTATGTTGGGAATTCAGTAAATTTAAAAAACTTAAAGAAGAAATGTCACTATCAAAAACTGCAAAGCAATCATCGACGAAACGAGAGTAAAATTTAGGTAGACACATGCTAGAGTCTAATAATTTTTTTGTTTCAATATGGGCCAAAAAGAAATTGGCTAATGTTGGTCCTAATGGAGACCCCATAGCAACACCATCAATTTGCTTATATAAACAATCATTATATAAAAACAATCCTTCACACGCTAACCGTAACAATTTGACAAAAATATGTTTTTCCATTAATGGTTTTTGGATATTTTCATCTGAAAAAACATAATCAGCAATAATATTGATCGTTTCATTTAGAGGTATATTGGTGAAAAGAGACACGACATCAAAACTAACCAGTTTGTCATTAGAAGAAATATTAGAATTATTTAACTTCATTAAAAAATCATCAGTGGAATTCAGCATGTATTTATTAGGAACAAGTGGTTTAATTAAAGAATCCATAAATTTTGCAAGTTCATATTCAGGCGAATCAATCATCGATATTACCGGGCGGAGCGGATAATTGTTCTTGTGAACTTTTACTAAACCATATATTCTTCCGGGTTTGCTGCCAGATGGTATCAATTTTCGAATTACTTCAGAATCATAATTTTTCAAATATTTACGTATAAAATAAGTAACAGATTTTTCTTTTGAAATTATTGGATGTACTTTTGTATTTTGATTAATTTGAATAAATTTAGATTGATCAAGTACTATAGAGTCTAATTTTGAATAATAATCAGACGAGTCAAGAATTGCTATGCCTATACCTTTATCGAATTTACAAATCTTGATTTCATTATCCTTTGATAGGTTTTTTAGGGTCTTATGAAGCGCGCGATTTCTGTGTGAAGAACAAATTCTTTTGGCACTAGTAGAATTTGTTCTTATAAATTATAATGCGTATTGCCCTAAAAAATGGAAATCCGGATTAATATTTTGTTTATTACATAGAGCTAAATTAATATGTTCTAATAATTTGTTATTTCTTAATGAAGTTGGTTTGCTTAGAAATATGTTTGCGTCTAACAGTTACCCAATTTGGTTTTTTGAAAAATGTTTAAAAAAGTTTAATGAAAAAAGTATGCATTCTCATTCTTCGTCTCCCGATTATGTTTACAACCTGAATATCCCATATTTTGGCCATGACTCCAAACGTTTTTTAACCCTTTGAACCCTAAAGGCCGGATTTCCGGCCAAACATGGTCGGTTTTTATTTCCGAAAGGCCTGAAAAACGGCCTTTAACACAAAACAATCGTATTGGTGTTAAATTGTTTAGCGTATATACCCTAAAGGCCCAAAACTTGAATAAAATCTTTTGAATTCCTTCTACTTGAAACAATTTTGCAAAAGTGGTTCCTGTATCTGTTGCTAGAGTTGCAAGTTGGCTTTCCATCCAAGCATGTCGTTTTTTGTCTGCTATACTTTTATTGCACACTTGCTATCTCCGCTTTACGCGTCTATAGCATTTATATATTTTGGATTGGCAACATTACCAACGAGACTGGAAAGTTTGTAGTTAGTTACTAGTTAGGCTTTTATAACTGTTTAGGTTAGATTAGTTTGCGGCTAGGTGTTAGGCAATTGGTGTTAGCTAGGAATGTGTTTGTATTCATATTAGTTCAGTGAGGCTACTTTACACTTGTGCTGTTTTTAGTCTGCAGTCAGACTAATGTGTCCAGTTACTCTGAGGTAGCAAGATAGGCTACTTCTGATTTTGCCTGTGGTTTTCTTTTTGGTAAGTTTCGTTAGTTAGATTTGTGACGGTCTTTTACTTTGTTGTTCCAGCATACCACTATCAGTATCATAAAAATATAATAATAGCTGTTCAGTAGGCTGCAGTGTTGCATAATATGTCCCAAATGCGCAGGACGGCTCAAGAAGCCCTATCTACAATACTCAGTGACAGTGAAGATCTTGATATCAATGACTATGACCATGACAGCGATTTTGAAATAGAAACTGATCACAACTCAGGGGAGAGTGACCTTAGTGATGATGATGCACCGGTTGTAGCAAATGGGTTGCCTGCATCTTCTTTGCAACCCAGAAGGGGCCGAGGAAGAGCTGCTGGGATTTTGCGAGCTCAGAGCATGGATATTCCTCCAGGATGGAGTATAAATGCAAGTAGTTTTGTTGCTCAGCCATTCACCCCGCAGGTGAATGGCTGCCCTGCTGTTGGTCCAAAAGAAATTCCTTCCAGCATAAATGCTGGAAGTTCACCTCTGGCCTTTCTTTCATTGTTCTGGGATGATGCTCTGTGGGAAGTCTTGGTCAATGAAACGAATAGGCAGGCTTTCTATGTAGCAACCGACAAGCCAAATTGCTATAACGCTAAATCATGGACAGACACTACTGTACAAGAGATGAAGGCTTTTTTTGGATGTCGGACGGCGATTGAGATGCTAATCCACAAAGATCGTTATGAACAATATTGGAGATGCAAAGACAATCTTTTGACTAACACTCCTGGATTCCAAAAAGTCTTTACACGAGACAGATTTTTGGCAATATGGTCAATGCTTCATTGCGTGGATGAAAAAAATCCTACTGTGGATAAGAGTGATAAGATATACAAAACCAGGCCTGTCTTCAACTACATCCTTGAAAGGTTTCAGAAGCATTACGTTCCGGATCAACATTTACCATTGGATGAGGGAATGATACCAACAAAAAATTCTCTGTCGATAAAGCAATACATCAAAGACAAGCCTATACGCTGGGGTTTGAAAACATTTCTGTTGACAGATAGCGAACATGGATATATTGTAAATGCTGAGGTATACACTGGTAGAAGAGACGATAGCAATGATATCAATGACCTTGGTGTTACTGGTAACCTAGTAGTGCGATTGACGAAAGACTTTCAGGGTAAGAACTATATAGTGTATACTGACCGGTTTTATACAAGTGTGCATCTCTGTGAATATTTGTTGACTAAAGGCATTGGTGCATGTGGAACAGCAATGACAAACAGGCGGTCATTTCCAAAGTGTCTACAAAGGAAACCCAGGCAAATGAGTAAAGGGGACTCTGTAATGTTGTTCAATGGGAAAGTGGGAGCAATTGTGTGGATGGATAAAAAACCAATCCACTTCGTAACATCAGTCTTTGTAGATCAGCCATGTACCTCAGTTTCTCGGTATGACGGTGCTGTACATCGGAAGGTACCAGTCAGCTGTCCTGAAGCAGTAAAAAAGTACAATCAGTTTATGGGTGGTACCGACAAAAGTGACCAGATGACTCGCCTTCAGAGGTGCAGACGTCATTATAAATGGCCACGAAGGTTGATGATGAAGTTTTTTATGTGGACGACATACAATGCCTATGTAATTCAGGGATACTACATACAACATGCTCAAGCTGGCAAAAGGGTTACCACATACCACTCGTTTCTGGAACAACTGTGCAATGAGCTAGTTGGAGATGTAAGAACCACTACTCAACAAGGGCGACGACGTTCAGATGCAGATCCTGATGTTCGCCTCTCCAATGTCGGAAGACACGAGGTGGAACGTGCTGAGCATGCTACAACCAATAATCGTTGCACGGTTTGCAGTGAAAACTACAGAAGAGCAAAGCTGGCCAATCCTAGCCTCAGAGAAAAGGACTTGCCAAAAAGGTCGAAGACTGTCTATTGGTGCAACTACTGTTGCGTTTTTTTATGCATTGGCGTACCAAGATCAAATTGTTGGCATGATTGGCACACCAAGGTGCAATATTGGAGGTAATTTGAAGAAAGAACTTGACTGATTTAGATAAACTCAAAAAATGACTATTGATTTATTTCCGTGTACGAGCCGCTGAAGAAAGACAATTATTGTCAAAGTCAAGTCAAAGAAGACAATTATTATCATAAGCTGAAGTGAAACAATCATTGCATCACTGATTCCGATTTGCATAAACTGATTTGTGTCTTGGTATATAATAAAAATTTGTTAAATTCTTTGCTACTGTTGTAGGTCTTCTTCTTCTTCGTTTGAGCTAGATTGAATAGGCTGGGTAGGCTTCGAACTCGAGGCGTAGAAATGCCGAGTACGAAGCGCTAACCACTGCACCAAACCGCGGTGCTGTTGTAGGTGAAAATGTACAATAAGGATCATATCTGCACCTGCAAAGGCTATTTCAATGTTATTACACTGATTTTGAAGTTGGTTTGAGAGCTGCAGGCGATTCATAATCCCAAAACGAAAAAAAAAAGAAAATGATTTTTTTTGAAAATTTTTGGCTGGGAATCTCGGGTCGGAGAGCTTTTAAATGTGGGAATGTCGGGTTCAAAGGGTTAATTAAACTTAAAAACATTATTAAATCTAAATTTAAAATAACTTTAAAAATAAATCCTGTCTATAAAACGTTTAAAGTCTCACATTATTTTCAATTGAAGACTCGTGTTCCCCCCGCACTATGCTCAAACATTGTGTATCAATTTTCATGTTCGTGCGATTCGAACCTGACGTACATTGGTATGTCAACTCGTCATCTGAGCACTAGGGTGAGGGAGCACTTAGGTTTCCATTTGAAGACTGAAAGCTCCGTCAAGGATCATATCATGTCATGTCATAGTTGCTCCAATATAAAATTCAGCGTTAATTCGTTTAAAATAATCAAAAAATGCAGTTATAATTTTGAAACCAAAATTCATGAAGCGTTATTGATAAAAAAACATAACCCCAAACTTAACCGAAAATTATTTGCTAATGGTTCATCATTTTTATTAAATATATTTTAGATTAGTATTTTGTGTTATTTGGTTTTGATGTATCGGTATTGTTGTTGTTGTCATTATGGCGGTCGCATTTCAAATGAATTCCTTTATGTTGAAAAAACGCGTGTAAAAAAGATGTGACAAATAATTACGTCACTCAAATCATTGACTTCGTCTTTTTAAATTACAGTACATAGTTTTTGTTTTTTCTTAAATCATTTATTTATCTGAAGAGGGCTGAGGCAAGCCGAAAACGTTTATGGTTTTTTCTTTTGTTTATTTTTGTTAAAATTTTTTTATTTTTTTTTTATTTATGATGAATACATTTATGCTGCTATATTTTGTCGTTTTATTTGATTTATATGCCAACTTACTAATGTTGTCTTATTATTATAGTCAAATAATGATATTAATAGCTCATTGTAAGCCAATTTATTGTATTAATTGCCAAATAAATTCAATGACTAATACATAATAATGGTTTTGAATCAGCTTAGAATGTCGTCATTTATAATCGTCAGATATTGATTTTGAATTGGTACTCAAAAACATAAAATAATGAGTTCTACGGTTGGTTTGAATGCGTCATTGTTACAGATATCAAGTGTTCATTTAGCTATAAACAATAACTTTGCTTTGCAAAGTTGTGCAAAAAGAGTCATTTTTATAGAGCATTAATAGAAAATAAAGCCATAAACCATAAAAGTGCATTGAAATACCCCCATTTCCATTCGCTGTATGTAAATCTTGTTTTTGTCTAAATCAAATGTATTACGTTGTGCGTACTCGCAATGGAAAAACACAGGCACGCGGTTATAGTTCAGTTTCTCTGCTGAATCAAATAGTTAATTTTTTTGTGAATATGAGGTCTAATATGCAATTATTTGTCAAAAAAAGCGTTGCATTTTAATGGCAAAACTCAGCTAGCAAAATGAATGCAAAAATGGGCAGAAAAAGGAAATTGATTACAAAGTTTAAAATATATCAATAAACGTCGTTAACAAAATAATCCCCTTCCATTCTTGGTTTAATTATTTTTTATTTCTGGAATGTAACATAGCTGGGGTAAAACTTCTTTGAATTATGATTAGCAGTTTTTGACAAGTAAAACGAAATTAATTTAAGAGCTAAACAATAAACAATAATTTGGCATTTTTATCTAGAACAATATTATCAAGGTGTCGAACCGAATCCGAACCGGATCCGTAAACCCGTATTAACCGTTATTATTCCTCGAACCGAATCAAAACTGATCGCGAAAAAAATAAAATTTACTCAGTTTAAACCAGAACTCAACCTCTAAAAATCAAATTTGCCAAACCTGATCCTGACCAAAACTTTATTTTAAATGGTTCAGGTTCAAAGCTATGATTTTTATTTTTGATTTATTCATGTGGGCCTAAATGAATAACAAATTGGTGTGTAAAGTTAGACGTCATAAACAACTTTCTATGCAATAAGTTAAAGCAAAAAATTGGTCATGTGGGGTAAATAAAAAAAAACGCAGTTTCAAAACGATATTATGCCAAACCAATAAAGTGAAAGATTTATTGAAATGGAGATGCAGCAAAAATAAGAAAACAAACTTGTAGACAAAAATCCTAACTTAAAACTGTAATGATTATGTTTTAATTTTCTTAAGTATCTTATTGGTAGTACAGACATATACAGCTTGTTTGCTGTTTCCGGCCGCATTGAAGAGGTAGCTTTAACTAATGGCTCTTAATTCATTATGGTAAATAGATGAAATTACGTATCAGGCGCATAAAATAGTAAATAATATTCTTAATACTGCTTACTCTTACCGATTGCAATGAAATAAAATGCAATGAAACGAAATTTTCAAACATAATTTTAAAACGTTTTCGGCCTATTAATGAATTTTTTACTCTTACATGCTTGCAAATAAACTAGCAAAATCAATTAGCTTAAGCTGCCATTGTCACACTAAAGTTCTTGACAAAATTGAACAGTTAATAATTTTTACTAAAAGTGAATCAAAGTAGCTTCGTTGTAATTACTTCAAAAAAGAGAGAATTTAAGAAAAAAATTTTTACGCAATGACGTGAGTATATTTTGAACCGCGACCATGTCAATCAATTTCGTCATCAACATGGCGCTCTTGAACTACTGCGCCACGGTGTCGAGTTTTTATAACAAACGTGTATGTTATTTTCATTTACATGAAAATAATAACGAAGATGCTTATATATGTATTTTATTAGCAACACGTATTATTTTCAGTTTCATGAAAATAGTAGAACAACTTTATTTTTACCAAAATTTAAATTGGTAAACATTTTTTATCATATATATAGATCAATGATTTTTGAACAAAAATTGCACACCACCAGGTGGGAAATACTTAAAGTTTTTGAAAAAAGTTCAAAGTAGGTGGAATATTTGTCATCGCTTTTTCGTTTGAAAGGACATCCACTCCGGTTTAGTCACAAACGAAATTGGGGCCGAAGGTTTGTCCTTTTACTACCCCAGACTGCTGCACTACCCGGATTAAACGCTGCAATGATGGTGTTGAGTCAGCAATGGGTTTCGCCATCCAAAACCGTCTGACCTGGCGTTGCACTCGCAATCTGGTGAAGGAGCGAGACCCCATTTTGTGCATGGACGAATGAAATTTCCCAACACCAGTTTGCAAGCGATTGAGCCTAACCCAAGCTGTTCGGTACAATATTGTAAAATTGGTGAAACTTAAATATATTACTGATTCAGAAATTATGAAGAAAAACACAAAAAGATTGACGCTAATGGATTTGCAGCTCTAAAAATTTTGAAGTACTTGATATAAAAAAGCAGAAACAAATTATTTAAACTGTCTATAGCAGCTTATAAACTTAGAAAATAAGCAAAAAAAGAGTTTTTTTGTAAAATTCGAAAAGATATAAAATTTAAAAAATTTGGATTTTATTTTGACCTATAAAAATTTGTCAAAAGACTTCTGAATAACCCAAAACTATAAACCTGTGTAAGTTTAAAGACGAACTATAGCTTTAAAAACTTTGACTTTATTGACTTTTTTGGGACCAAGTTATATATATTATATATACCATATACATGTAGCATGCAGACAAAGTTGAAAAGATATACTTAATAAAAAGATTTGCACGATTGGCACTATAGTGCTATACCTTTGTCGTATATTTGCGTGTAAGTTGTCAGTTCAAAAGGTATCTGATAAATGTATATTCAAACCAGTATTAAAAAGTTTTAAAACCTTGTCGCTAGCGTAAAATAATCAAAAAAAACTTGATATCAAAAATAAAGTTACCAAAAATTTTGGTCGCAATTTCGGGACTTCCAAAATCATTATCATACATTTATTCAACATTATACAAATATGAGAAGTTGATTGTACTCGTACAATTCACACCGAAATAGCTTGAATGCGAATAGATTTAGTTTTTAACTTTTTAAATCTATAGGCTTACCAGAAATGGTTTTTGGTGGAATATGCAAGTCACCACCGAAATACTTCTATTTTAAAATATTTGGGTGTGAGATTTACTGTTGTCCATCCAGAAACATGCCAGTTCATGTTTATAAATTGTATCATTTGACTAAAAACATAGCTTTAAAAATTGGATAGCAGTGTAGGCATCATCACCATCTCAACCTATTTAATAGCAAAAATTTTTGAGAATAATCTGATTTGTTTGGGACTAAGTATGTTTTTCGAGACATAAAATGCATCCGTAAAAATGCTTCTTGGACAAAATAAAGTTATTTTACGTCCAAATAATTTATTTCAATCTGCTAAACAGCACATTTAATCATAAAATGTTCTGTTATGGTGTAAAATCAAGTACTTCAATTCATAACCCAAAACTGAGATGATATGCATAGTTACATTTGTTACGTTTGCTCTTCGTGAAATTATGCAAAAATAAAAATCTTGAAAACTTGTTTCGCCTTTTTTCCCAAGTCCTTTGTTCTGGTATGTCTATGGCCACGATTCACGTGTCATGTCCTTGCTTCATACGCTTGCAAAAATGGACATAAAAAGTATTTTACAAAGTTAAGGATTGAACCAAGCATAAAACAAAAATCCGTATTAACTACTAAGAGTTTTGTTTGAAGCAGAACCGTACTGAACCGGAACTGCGCCTTTAAAAATATAATTTTCTGAACTTAAACCGGAATTAAACCCTAAAAATAAATTTATTGAGCCTCAACCGGAATTAAAATTTTAAAAATGAAATTTTCTGTACCTAAACTGGAACTGGATCCTACAATTAAGTTTATTGAACCTGAACAGAAATTAAGCCTTTAAAAATAAAATTTGCCGAATCTGAACCTGTTCCGGAAAGTTACTTTAAACAGTTGGTGGCTTTAATTATTATACAGTATATGTATCACTTTGCCATTTCGATCATTTAGTTATTGACTTACAAAAGAAATGTTAAAAACACATTATTTTAGTTACTCTAAATGAAAGTTGAATCAAACACCGTGTTAAATATCAATATAGTTTATACTGTTTTTGCAATTTTCTAACTTTATTCAATGTGATGGAATCATATAAGAATGAACAAAATTTAGTTTTGTATCGTCGTTGCATTTAAAATTTTGCCCATTTTAATTAATTAGTCTTTGGCTTTCAAAAAGAAAATAATTTTAACAAACCAAGCAACTATTAACCAATGATTAAAAAAACAAATCGTTTATAAATTTTAATTTATTTTCTCTCTGGCATTTTCTAACTTTGTTCAATCTGACAAATTTGAAAAATTTTTTGAAATGGTGAAGCAACAAAAATTAATAAAAAATCAACCATTGATCATAACTAACGTCATATTAAGAGTTATCCAACTTTATATTTATCAAATTAAATTGAGTTGAAATTTTGAAACTACGTCGTTGGCCTAGATTTTTGCGGGCGGCGATGTATTTTTAAATGTTTGAAACACTGTTCTTTTTAAATGTTTGAAACACTTTGAAATTTCTCTTTTAACTCACCTAACCAAAATTCACCACTTTTGTTTCCGAATTTCTCTTTTTACTTAGATTTTCTCTTTTTACTCACCTAACCAAAATTCACCACTTTTGTTTCCGAATCCTTGCTGATATTCGCTCCAATTCCGATAAAAATCCATACTTCCATCAATACGTCGTTGAATCACCTGAAAGTAGCAAATGCAAATTAATTGTCTCATACATAAATCCAGGTAGAAATAATTGAGATTGTTCATACAAGCCATTTATCTTCTGAGTTGACCTCGCAATAAACTTGAATGAGTCTGCCATTGATTTTAACTTGGTATGTTCCGTTTTCTGTTGCATTCTGGCAACTTGCTATTTGTTGTACTGTAACAAAAATATCAATCTTTTTATCATCGGACAATCATTCGGACATAGAACTGATTTATTTATTTATTTTTTAAAATTTTTACGTGAAGCAAATTTTTTAGTTAATAACCCATAATATGTCAAACTTAAATCTCAAAAACCAAAACTGTAGCACTTTTTTAGTTTAAAATTTATTACTGCATGCTACAGTACAAATGTGCTATTGGTGAAAATGAATTGAGTCTTTGTACTTTAGCACAGTAATGTGTGGTTTGCTTGGATGGTAAAAAATTAGATAATCCCTGTGTGAGCAAATTTTTGATTAGTTGAATACATTACAGGCCAAATGTAATTTTGGTCATATTCATTAAGGCATTGGCAGAATTATGAGCGATTCCCTGATCTTTTTTTGTAATAAATTTATGTTTCTTTAAAAGCTTTTGATTATACTTGTAGCTACAACTGCGCAACAGACATTTTATGTTACATCTGCGTAAAATTGCATCTGGGTAGGCAAACAGCCATCGTATGGTAAGCTATTACCGCAGCGAGGGCTGGCGGTTGAGAAAAATTAGATGAAATTTGGCCGAGAAAACCAAACGAGTAAACTATCAGGTGGTTTTAAAAGTGAAACTATTTAAAAAAGTTGGATTGTTTTAAATTTTAAAAAAGATTTACATTTAACTTGCCTAATTGTTTTGACGTGTTTCTTAACTTTTTAAAGTAATTTTTCAGAAATAGATTATAGTTGGGAAACGTGCGGCCTCCATAAAAACTAACTAAGTATTAACGAATATTTAACAATATAGATTTTCACAATTTAAAAAGTTATATAATTAAATAAAGAGCGGTATGATTGTATGTGTCAATGACTACTAGTGACAAGTGATCCAAAGTAAAGACCTTTTTTTTCAAAAACACTATTTTTAAAGGCTAAAATTAAGAAATTTATTCGCATAAGTTACATTCATAAGTATTTCAACTTGTTCGGCCCCATTTGTTACTGCCTAATATAAATGTGACCTCTAATAATAAAAAGTTTTCTATAGACGTTTGGTGGTACAAAATTTGAAGATGGCGTGAAGTAAAAGATTTTTCTTTCCAAAGCTTTTCATCTGACACTCTTCAGGGGAAATCGTCAGAGTAAAGCAGAAATGAAACCGAACTAGATTATAGAGAGAAAAGCAGCTTCTTCTTCTGCTTTCCTCTGTATAATCTAGTTCGGTTTCATTTCTGCTTTATTCTGACTATTTCTCCTGAAGAGTTTCAGATGAAAAGCTTTGGGAAGAAAAATCTTTTACTTCACGCCATCTTCAAAAAGTTTTCCTACTCTGGTGTTGACTTATAGCTAGCAAAACTTTAATAATAATAGACTAAAAAGTAATTTCAAACTAGTTAAGTTTGATTAAAATAAACCAGTTGATGTTATAATGAAAGTCGTTTGTTTTTGGGTGTCATCTTGAAAATTAATTTTTAAGTTTAAGTTTTGATATTTATTCAATCTGGCCGTAAAAATATATCTAATTAAGTGCCGTATAAGAAAATCAAATTTTTCAGACAACTTGTTTTGACAAAGGTTATTCATTTTTAATTCAAAATTCATCAATTCTTCTGATACAATCAGAGGCAATTTAAACTGCACAAATACAACAAAAGGCGTAATATATTTTTAAAGAAAAATTTCTGACACGACGTTTCGTCCGTTATGTCGGGTAGACTCCTTCAGGTAAAATCAACAGACAATGCACAACCTATTTAAAAGCCCAAAACAAAACTACTGATCACAATGTTGAGAGGTAGCCTACGGAACTAAAATTAACAAGTTGAAAACGCACATTCACTATAAAATTCATATTATGATATTTGTTTGGAAAAACATTCCAATTTTTATCATTCATCAAATTTTTTGTATTGTTGATATATAAAGTTTCTAAAAAATTTTTTTCATTAATATTAAAATTCAATATTTCAAAATTAAAAAAATCAATTCTTTAGTTCATATTTAAAAACACGTTTAACTAATGCAATTTTTTTATTCTAATCATTTTCTTTCAATTTAGTTATATTAATAGGTTTCAAATCTTGTTTATGTTCAAGTAAGCGATTATTAAAGTATCTACCTCTTTCACCATTATATTCACCGGAACAATCTTTACAAGGAATTTCATAAATTATACTACGTTTATTGATCACATCCGTAGAGTCTTTTAGCCGAGGTGAAATATTTCTAATTGTTTTATGAGGGTAACTATAAACGACAATATTGAATTTTCGTAAAATTCTAGACACCATATTAGTAAAACTCTCAAAATATATTAAATCTACATTGCTACATTTCTCTTTACCTCTTTTAATCGTTTTTATTTACTTTTTTGTGTTTATTTTTTTTAATTTTATTTAATAACCAATCTGGATAATCATTATCACTTAAAGCATTGCAAAGAGATAAAACTTCTTTGGCTTTATTTCGATAATTGAATTAGCCCGAAACAGTAGTGTTTTAACTAAACCAACTTTTTGAGAAAAATCATGATACGAATTAAAAATTCAAATATCTAGTCGTATATAAGGGCTTTTTATAGGCTTTTGTAGTTAATTGACCACTATTATGAATTATTAATACGTCCAAAAACATTCTCAACTAACTTTATGTTCAACCGTAACTTTGATATTATCCTCAATATCATTTATGAATTTAGGAAAAGATGCCACGTCAATTTTCTTTAGAACAACAAAAGTATCATTATTGTAGCGTAACCAAATACGAGGTGGGATGCAAAATTTCTCAGCAATTTATTTACAATAGACTCCATAACCAGACTTGCCACAATAACGAAAATAGGAGAACCCATCGCAAATCCAAAAATTTGACAATAAAATGTTTTGTATTTGTTAAATTTTAACTTGCCTCTGATTGCATTGATGAATTTTGAATTAAGTACTATCTCTAGTAAAGTTTTACATTAATTATTCATTCTCTTTGTACTTGTTTTAAGACTCTTTAAGATGTTCGCAATTGTGGAAAGAATTTGTTTTACTGTCACTTGTTCTGTACAGATTTCTGCAAGATCAACTTGTTCAATTGCTGAGTAATGAGGAGAAACTATGTTAGCTGAATAGCAAATGGAAAGTAAGATGTATAAAAATATTTGATACATTTTTATGTAAGCAAATAATTATTATTTTTAAATTAAAAACCTAAACAGATACTTGTTTAGTGGCAAAAAAAACAAAAAAATAATCTTTTAAAACTCGATTATGAAATTTATATTTTTTTTCTTATTTTTTAATTGTTGATTTTAAAAAAATAATTACAAGTGCGATAAATTGTTCACCTCTAAAAGTATCAAGCCTGCAATATAAATAACCCTGCCTTTTTTACAATCAGGTTTTTTTTAGAGCAATCACTTGTGTAGTGATCCTGTATAGATCACTACAAGTTCCTATATAAATAACTATTTAATGGAATGGCAACACTAGACGAGGGAACAATGAAAAAAGCAATAAGTTGTGAATAAAAAAATTATACAAATAACTGTAAATAAGTGTATTGTATTATTTTGGCTGTTGTTATACGTTCTTTTAAATTTTCGTTGAACAAGAAGAAACAATCAAAGGAAGTGTTTGATTTGTAGAATAATCATCTACACTTGTGACGTCCTTCCTACGTAAATTTATTATGTTATCAAATTTAAAGCTTTTTTATTGACAGCTTTACAACTGATATAAAAAAAATAAAAATTTAAACAGAAGCTTTTACTTTTCCGTAAATTTTAACACATAACAGTAAACAAAAGTGCTTAATTAACTCAATTTATGAACTAAAAGTTTCCAAAATAAGATCAAAGACTGTAGAATTACAAAAGAAAAAAAAGGAAAAATCGTGTTATTTTGCGCCATTATAGATCATGATAATTTAATAAGAAATAGCTAATAGAGAATGATTGCACCAGTTTACATACAGCAGATAGTTATAATGAATTCATGGTTTGTTCATCAATCAATTTTAAGGTAATATAAATTGACTGTAAAAAAATAATTCAAACAAAATGCAAAAAAGTTGCAGCATGATTAAATATAGCTGGGCAGTAGTGAGGAAATAGCTTGATTTTTACATATCATGGAATAACTAACAAAAATACAATATTAAGAATAACTAGAAATCAAATTTTTAACACAATTGTTTTTGATGAATCCGTGTCTCTGTGTTTTGCATTGAAGTAGAAGATAAGTCGACTAAGGCAGTGTAAAAAGTTTGTTGTTCGTATACGCATCAGCCTGGTATCGCACACATACGCGCGCCTCATGATCGCCTCATTAGGCAGTTGAGTCTTGGCAACTGGGCTCCAATCTGGTTTCGCAGCACCTGCACTTGCCTTATAGAAAGTGTCCTGAGTTACGCCTTGCCCATTTTCACTGGATGCCTGTGTCACACTACAACGGACTACCTACCCATAGTTTCAAGCATCCAGCCAGCTGAGCTTTGCCAACTAGAGGCACTCTCCATGACGTACCGTGGAACTCTGGATCCTGGTAACATAGTACATGGTCTTTTAATTGGGTCCTCACGTGCTTCCAATAAAAACTAAGATCTAGATGCCCGTTTGTGACAATTACTTGAAAACGTTTAAACAATCTTGACAAACTAAGCATCGGATACCCAGTCAACAAACTATAGATGAAATACCCAGTATTGTGAGAGCACATCCAGGCTTCGTACTTTCATAACCATGACCAGCAGCAGGCCTAATGAGATGAGCTTGCTCTAAACAACTTGAGTTAAAGACTGGTATTGGGCAGTCCCATTCGTCCATGCACAAAATGGGGTCTCGTTTTTTCACCGAATTGCCAGTGCGGTGTCATCAAACAAACCGCAAACCACGTTTTAACCGCATCCTCTATACACTAAATACCACATGGAATACGAGGTCTGACTGTTCTGAATAAGGAAACATGATTTTGACTCAACAACATCACTTCCAGCATTAGATCCAGATGATAAAGCAGCCTGAAGTAGTTAAGCAATAAACCTTCGGACCCAGTTTTTCTTGTGTCTCACTCTAAATAGATATTCTTATAAATGACTATGACGACATTGTTTGTATATGTACGAACTGTCATTAAAATATCTTGTCGTGTTTTTAAAAAAAACTAAAACTTAAATCGACAAAACGTGTGAAATTCTGCAATTTGAGTTTTGTTTTACTAACCTCTTGTTTTTAGCCTACTATATGAAATTGGGTTAAACTCAGTTAAAACATATTCTGTAGCGATTAAATTTATTCAAAAGCTTCGCAAACTGAAGAAAAGCAATGAAAAAAATGTAAGTTGCGAATCTCTTGATAAAGTTTTGAAATGAGCTTTACACTTTTCCTCACTCAATTAAGTTTTTAGCTTCGTTTTAGCTTTAACCTTCTATTGTCAATTTATTGTGTCCTTGGTAAACAAACTATAATCATTTTCTTCTCATTAGTCTTAGTAAGCAGTTCTAAATTTTAGTTCAAAATAAAAACAAAAAAATGCAAATAACAACATCATTGCATTTCCGAAAGTATTAATTCGAGGTAATCTTTTTGTAAGTTCTCCAATGACTAGCCCCCAACATTGTCGTGCAAGTCAGGGAAAGAAACATAAATAATGATGATCATAATGATAACTTCATCAAAAGCACTTTCGTCAAATCTAATTTACTAGTTTTAATAACGGTAAACCTTTCTGTAGTTTAACTTACTTCTTTAAAATACTACAACAAAGATAAATTTGTTTGTAGTATAGGCCTTTTGATAGTTTATACGCAAATAGGTTTATTTTGAGGGATGTATTGGGCTATGTAATTAACAAATTAGGACAGATTTCTTTTGTAAATTTAAGAATAAATAGTAGCTACCGTAGAACTAAAAGTAAAAATTATTAGTTTCAATATCAAAATTTAACTTATTTTTGGTAAATTTAAAATAAAACATCCTAGCTTTTTGTAAACTATTAAAGTAAAGTTTAAGCACAAAATTTTTTTTATGTAAATGACGTTCACCAATACTTTTCAATTAATGTCTTAAATAATGTGATCTGTGAAAAATTATATAAGATCTAAGCAAAAAACGACAAAATAGCGCATCTTCTAGTATCCAAACCTGCAATTTTCATGAATAATTTTTTGAATAATTTAACAAAAAATGGGTCATATGGTAAAAGCACTTTTTTAAACCTTTTTATTAAAAAGTTTTTAGGTTTTATATCTCTTATTTACACATATTAATTTCGTTTAATCTGTTATAATTGAAGCTTAATTTTGTTTAATGCTTTATTTTCGTAGGTTTGTTATTTCATTTCTAAGTTTGGTAGCTAGTTTATAAAAAAAGAATATCCAAAGTGAGACAAAACTACTAGCCGAAGTTGTAATAAGCAAGTAAAATTTTTAAATAAATCTCACAAATTTTAAGCAAAAGGTTTGAATATTAAGTCAAGGTTTTTGTATCTAGTCAGTCTACTTCCACGTTTCATAGACAGCAGTTGTTTCGACTCCATTCGAAAAACAAATTACCACGGCTGTCAGACGCTGCTATTTTGCCGGAGGACCACGAACTACTTTGCCAACTTGATTGCTTTTGCTCATATTGACGTGCTATTGTCCCATCATTGAAGCAATGCTATTACCTTAGTCTGTGACGTCATCCGGTTTCTCAAAGCTACGACAGACTTTCTCGCACCTGCAAAGCTAATAGAAGCTTTTAACATTCCCGAATACCAGCGCTGAAGTAAAGCTGGTAATCGGGTTACCTAGTTCAACTGGTCCTTTTGGATTCCCAAGTAAAGTTTGTGACATCTGGAGGCTCATACGGGAAAGATTAGCTTTGTTTGAGAGTACCGAAAAAAATTTCAGTTTGAAAATGGCGACTAGTTTGATTGAAGGAGAATTTGAAAAACTTAGAGTCCGCGTGAAAGGTCTAACTAAAATGTCCAAAGAGGTGAAAAATGATTTTTTGCAGAGTAAATGCAATCGACTTTGCGAGAATAACGAAAAGAGAAAGAACGACAGGTAATGCTAAAATAAAAGAGAAAGATCGGCAAGCCATGTTGGAAGCTAAGCAGAACAAATTAGAAGCTGATTAAAAGCAGCGAAAGTTAAAACTTGAAAGATTAAAATTTGAGTCTAAAGAAAAGAAAATAGAATTCGAAGAAAGAAAAATGTAGCTTGAACAGGAAAGATTGAGACTTGAACGGGAGACAGATTACTCTGGTGTAGAAGGAGGGAAAATAAATCAGGCAGGGGTCGGACGTCTTGTTTTCGAAGAAGCATGGTCCTCTGATCTTTGCCATTTTATTGATAGAAAATATAATTTAGATAACGGGGTTTTTCAAAGGGCCCTGTGGCCACGAAGTCTTTACCGGGAGGTCACGGGAAGAAATCTCATTTTGGACTTTAATTTACTGTTGGGACAAAATTGAAACAATCATAGACGGTCTCAAAGTGATGACGTTATTTTATTTTGGTTTTCACTTGACGTTTGGGACAGTATTATAACCAGGAGGCCACGGTTGTTTGAGAGTCTCTGAAAGGGGACCACGGACCATTTTGCAAAACACTGGTCTAAAATGAGCAAGGAAGTTAAACCTCTATAAGTTGCAAAAATTAATAATCAGTTGGCGATAACAAAGAAAAAACTCATTCAGGTCTCGTCTTTGTCAAAGTATATAAAAAAAACGAAACCTTATTCAGAGACTGAAAGGAAACCAACCACATGAAGCGGAAAGCAATTGTCTTACTTAGAAGGTTGGTGTAAAAAAGAAGGAGCTCAAGAAAATTTTAGTGCCGAAAGACTTGAAGAGAAAGGTGATGGAAGTCGTGCATGATACGATGCTAGTTGTTCACGTGGGAGTCAAGAAGACAAAAGATCAAACCATTTTATTGGCCAGATATTTACCAGGTTGTAGTGAGTTTCTGCAGATTGTTTGATGTGTGTCAGAAGACAGTATCAAAAGAAACTATGGGAAAAGTCTGTTGGCCAGTGGAATTAACTTTTTAACTTCAAAAAAATACTTGATGTCTCTGTATTAAATAAGAAAACGAATTTATTTACGGTTGACTTTCCGCCTCAAAATTCATCTTTCTCCCTAAGGTTAACAGATGAATAATTAGCTTTGCTTGACGCCGTTCTAGTAATGTTTTCGAGAATTGTTTAGGGGACAAAGAGGAGAGATACCGAGTGATAGGTCTTGCAGTTCTCTACAGGTTTTATTGGTTTTGAAATCACGACTATAAGGGCTCTTTTTCAAATTTTGGAAATTTTAAAGCGTGCAAAGCAAAAAAATAAATTCACGTAACTAGGAATTAAAAGTAACTCCCACATTGGTAATAGTACATAGAATCAGGACCCGGAGCTTTATGTCTATCTGGTTTTAATATAGCAAGAGAGCAAGAACTTTTTTTGTAAAAACTTAGTTGTTACAGATGGCTACTGATTTTTGTGTTGATGTCCTCTAATCAGACACCTTTTAGAAAAAAAGTGGAGTTAACTTGCAATCAACAGTCTCGTACATCCCGTTTCTAAATAGCTAAAATGCAATAGCCTCAGCTGAAATATAAGGGTGACAAGAAAAGTGGTGTGACCTATCAATAAGATTATTTCAACATATTCGATGCTTTTGATGAGAGTGTAAGAGTCGATAATGTAATCAAAACCATCGACCTTTTTATTTTTTGTCAAGTCTGATCAATAAAGCTGTAGCAGCCAAAATCGAGTCATGTTTCATTTCGAGGCTCTGCAGCAAATTTGTATAGAGATCTTCACATTCTGCATACCAACACGGTGACTAATTATTATTTTGATAATTGCGTGGAAGAGTCTTTTTGGCTGAATGGTGTTTAAAAGTCGTGGTAAGTCGTCTTAACATCAGATGAAGCTGTTTAAATTTGTTCGGTAAAGCAATGTAAATAATGTAAGTACATTTTTTGTACTATCGGAGCCAGAAAAATTATTTCTCCAACTTTACAACTCTTTTTTAAGTCAGATTTAGAAAGTAGAAAAAATCCAGCTGGTAAAGAGCGACACCTCCTTAAATTTTTTAAAAATACAGCATTAAGAATAGCTTTTAGCAATCGTAATTACTATTGCAGAGTTAGCATTTCATAATACTTGTTCTTGTCTTCAATTAAGAGTAGATTGAAATCAAATTTTTTTTTATTTTTGAACTGAACCTTTCGCCAAAGTACTTTATTTTTTGTGAATTTAAAGCATATTATAAGTATTGGCAATGATAAAAGATTAGTGACGATAGGTTTAGACAAGCGGTGGCAATTCTTAAAAAATCTCAACATTTTAAGGAGACTGAATTTAAATGAAAACTTTCTTTGTATTTGTCACTTGACTTTCAAAAGCGATAAGCAATTAAGCATGTTTGGACGCTTTTTGTAATAAAAATGTTTTCTTAATCATTAGTTAAAATTTTTAAACCGCCTTCCAAACTAAAACTTAACTCTAATTTTAAAAATAAAAGACCATAAGTTTTGGTCACTATAAAGCCAAAATTATTGTTTTTTAATTTGCACTTAAATTAAAGTTCAAGACGTGACCTGTCCAAGTACTCGCCATATTTTCGGTTGCCTATCTTTCAATTAAACAGATAATAAATAAAACTATAGCTTCCAGCAATTTAATGAAAATTGGAGTCGAAGTGGCCAAAAAAAATACGAATTAAGCACATATAAAAAAGCAGCTCCGACCTCAGCATATTTTAAAAAAACTACTTTGGTTCCGACTCCAACCAAAAATGCGACTTCGACTTTCGAATGTGACTCCACAACCCTGACTTAAACTGAAACGACTTAAGTAAAATACGTATCTTGTCTGGTCTCGGTCTCCGTACAACGAAGTCTCGACTCGTCTTGGCTTCGCTACTCCGAAGTTTCGTCTTATCTTGTCTCGGTCTCAAAGAGTCTCGAATCCACCTCTGTTAGATACCATGCAATTTTATATGCGATGTTTTCGCTTATTCTACTCCGTTGTAAAATACATTTCTATAAAAAGCGAGACAGGTGCTAAGCATCTTGGGAGAATCTCTAAAAGAAACTCGATTGTACTCTGGAATACACAATAAAAAAACAAATTTAACAAAAATATTTCTTAATTTTTACAAAATTTATTTCAATATGCTGGTAGATCCGTGTTTCTCAAACTTTAAGTCATATTTTTTCCTTTCAAGAATTAGCTACAGCCATTCTCCAAAAGTATATGGCGAAATATTTTTTAGAAAAGTTTATTTTTGTTACTAAGTAACCTTTTTTGCTTTTGTTATAAAGTAAAGCACCGTGGTCTTACAGGCAAGCTTCTGAAAATCTTGTCGGATAAGAACATGATTAGAATTATTACGAAGATTGTCTCGAGCAGAAGCTTTACTCATCGCATTTGACAGAAAGCAAAGCATGCGCAGCCATCAAAAAAATGGCTGTCCTCGGGAAATGGCATTAGCTTATCTTCTTTTTAATATCTATACGTGTCATCTGCCTTCCACAATTTTTAAGAAGTTTGCTTTGCAGCCAACCAAGCATTGTTGCACTCTTTGGGAGACTAAAAGGATTCGGAAATCAAGACATAACTACAGTTTCTGCGTATCTCCAGACTTAGAAGTTGAAATTCAAGTCTTTTTAAAAGATTGTAAGGTTATTTAAATAACTGAGAAGCGAAAACATGAGATAAAAGTTTATAACACCAATAAACTTTTCCCATTTTGTCGATTCCGACTTATATTTGAGTAAAACTAGACAGATCGCTCCATTTTCTCTCCATTTTGCAGCTTTGCGTAAACAACCAACTTCTCGAGTTACATTTCTGTGGCTACTAGTGAAGATGAGTGCTGATAAGATAAGTAAGTTTTGCAAATACTGAGTACAGTTGACCTATCTTTCTCTACTTGCCAACTGAATACTGCACGCCACTTTGGCGTCACCCAGTAAAAGTCTCATAAATAAAACACGGAGTACTGTGAGAATAAATCCAGGTTTTGTGATTTTATACCTATAAATAATACCAGTGGTTATATTTTAATTAAAAACTTAATAGTTGCGTTTACGGTTAAGCAGGAAAACTCATGCAACTGCAAGGCGCTCGATAAAGCTTAATAGGTTTAATCTAATTTGGAAAGTAAATTTGAAAAAGTTTTTGGAAATTGAAAAAGAAAATTTTTAGTAATAAAATGTTTTCAACTTGCAATCCTCAAAAAATTTCTGCATACACCACTGCTCTGTACTCTCAATTTGGTTCTACAGCAATCACTTATGACGTTTCTTTTAACAAGCTTTATAATGTTATCACACTTAGAACATTTTTACTGATAATAAAAAACTAAAAATTTAAACAAAAGCTTTAACTTTTTTGTAAATTTCAACAAGTAACCGGAAACCAAAGTGCTGGATTGACTTAGTTTATTAACTAGAAGCTTCCGAAATGAGATTAGAGGCTACGGAATAAAAAATATAAATATACAATGGCGTTCTTTTGCGTCATTATAGATAATGATGTTTTAACGTAGATAATGATAAATAGATAATAGATAATGATCTACAAGTATAGATAAAGAGATAGTTAAAATAAATCATGATTTGCTAATCGATTAATTTTAAGGCTATAAAAACATCAATCAAAAACAATGATAATTCACACAAAATGTCCAAAAGTTTCAATTTGACCATAGATGCCTGCGGATTGATGTTGAACAGTTTCAGTTATCCATGCACAAAAAGGTTTCGCTTCTCCACTCAATTGCGAATATGGCGCCAATGAACAAACAGCAGACCACATTCTACAGCGTGCCACATCAGGACACCAAATGAAACACGAGGTTTGATGGTTCTGGTCATCACTTCCAGCATCTGATCCGGGCACCATAGCAACCTGAGTGGTAAGAGGATAAGCACTAGGGCCCAACTTTGTTTAAATTTGACCCGGAGTGCATGCTCTTCTAACTGACGACGACATTTTTTATATGTACGATTTATCATTAAAATAACTTGTTGTTTTTTCAGCCAAACATAAAACTTAAATCATGTAAAATCTTGTAAAATTCTGCAATTCCAATTCTGTTTTATTACTTTTTCAAAACCTTTTTTCTTTAAGTTTACCGTATGCGTAAAACTAGGCGAAATCTGGTTAAACATTTCTTGTAACACTAAAGTTTTTCAAAACCTACGAGACGCTAAAGCAAAGCAATGGAAACAGATTGCCGATCTCTCAATCAAGTTTTAAAATAAGCTACACATTCAATTAGGTTTTTAGCTTGATTTTAGCTTTACATTTTTATTATCAAATTATTGTACTCTTGGTAAAGACACTTTGCAAACTTTCTTTTTCTCAGTAGTCTTATTAAGCAGCTTTCGATTTTAGCTTAAAATAGAAACAAAAAACATTTAAAAATGTTTTAAGTAGACCGAAATATCTCGGTATCTCTGAAAGTATTTGAGAGGATCGTTTTATGATTTTTGTGATTGTTAGCACTCCAAACATTATCCTGCAAGTCAGGGCAAGATATACAATTGATGATGATAATAATGATAAATTTATCTAAAACATTTTTAAACGACTAAATATTTGGTCTGTCTACTTCAGTAGTTTTAATAAAATGAATATTTTTCTAGATTAACTCACTTCTTTAATAAGCTACAATAAAGATAAACTTGTTTAAGCTCAAGATTGGCCTGCGTGATCCGAAATGCCACAGATGATTTTCTACAGTGCCATCTATCCTATAACTTGATAATTTTGTTTGTAGTATTTGCTTTTTGATAAATTTATTTCCAAAGCTCTGAGCTTTACCTTTTAATTTCGATATTCCTTAGAGAGTTTTTTAGACACAATTTTAACTTTTTCTAAAATCATCATCATCATTATCATCCTCATCTTTCTCATTGTTAATGCATGTGATAATTATTCAATTACATAAAATTTTAATGATATTATTCAAAAAACAAAAAAAAGATTTTTTTAAGGTGACTCTAGCATTTTTTTCAATAACTAATAAACTCATTTGAGATTTCTAGCATATTTGTTGTGCACACAATCTAGAATATAACAGTAAATATTAATACTTGTCAAATCATTCAAAAGCATTATTCATGATCTTTAAAATTTCATAAAATTTCTGGGAAAAATTAAATTATCTTCTATATCAACTATGCCAACTATCAAGTCACTTCCATTTTTACTTTTTTAGTTATAGGGGGTTTTAATTTGCGTTTTTGAACCTTAGATGACGCTATTTATGCAGTTTTTATTTTTATCATATTCAATTTTTGATGCATTTTTTATTTAAACATCATTAGAAAGATCTCGGTGAACTGCATTTGAATAGAAAATATTAGGCTTATTGCTGGTAAAATCTAGGAGTAAAAAACCAAATACTTGTTCGACTTCAATCTAAAATTTCAAAATTTATATCAAAAAAATTTTTTGCCTAAAATTTGTTTCAAATCTTTCTGGAAAACATTTTTGACTACTAGACATTAAAATCTCAGAAAAAAAATCAACCAGAGTGGATATACTCAAATTGAATGTAATTAGTTTATAAACATTTGGTGGTACAGAATTTGAAGATTGCTTGAAGTAAAAGATTTTTCTTCCCAAAGCTTTTCATCTGACACTCTTCAGGGGAAATCGTCAGAATGAAGTAGAATTGAAACCGAACTAATTTATAAAGGAAGAAAGTAGAGTTCTCATTGGCTGAAAAAGTCAACCAATGAGAGAAAAGGTTAAGAAATTTTCAAAGAGTATACGAATTCTTTTTGCTTACACAGAAGGGGATTGAGAGATTTAATGAAAGTCGCTTCAAGAGCAGAAAGGTGAAAGGAAAAGCGACCTCGAGCGAGAATAGAAAATTTTTCGTTGCTGTAATGGAGGGCACATTGGGCGTTATCAAGAAGGTGTTGACCAATGGCGGATTCGTGAAATTGTTGTGGGCGAATGTTGTTCTTGCAAGAGCGGGAAAGACTTTGGCGGTTGGCCGAAGTACGAGGATTGGTGATGGATTTAGGAACGTGTTGTTTGATTCGCTCTTCTAGCCGTTGAGACGTGCGACCAACGTACCGACTATCGCAGTGGCACAAAAACTGGTAAATAACATTGCTGTGATGATGGGAAGGTAGCACGTCTTTCTTAATCGCTGGAAGGAGCTGTCGGGTGTTGAAAATAACACGTGGTTCGACGGAGAAAAAGCAGCGTTTCACAGCAGACGTAATCTGCTTTTCAAACCTCATCGAGACGTTTCCAATCCATGGAATGTGTAGGTAGACAGGGCACTTTTTTACTGTTTGGACCGGGTTAGAATTTATTTGTTGAAGTTTTCGCTTGAAAGCCGAAGTGATTACACGTTCCGGGTAGCCATTTTCCAAAAGAATTGAACGAATTTTTTCAAGCTCTTGGTTCAGTTTGCTTTTAGAACAAATCATAAAAGCTCTGTGAACGAGAGTACCAATTAGATTGATTTTCCGTTTCTGGGGACTGAAAGAGTTCCAACGTAGATATTGGCCAGTGAAGGTAGGTTTCCTATATACTGAAGTTAGAAATTCTGAATCATGCCTTTCTACTAACACGTCAAGGAAAGGGAGAGAGTGATTAGATTCCTTTTCATAGGTGAAGCGAAGTGAGGGATGAAGAGAGTTGAGCTGGACGAAGAAATTGTTGCAGTCTTCTTCATTGTTGAATACGGCGAAAGTATCATCAACGTACCGGAAGTACACCAACGGTCTTTTAACGGTGTTGAAAAGTTTCGCTTCTTGGTAGCCAACAAAAATGTTTGCTAAAGCTGGACCAAGCGGTGAGCCCATAGCGACGCCGTCGATTTGTCGATGCATGTTGTTATTGAAGCTAAATTCCACAGAGGAGGTGGCTAGCTGCATTAATTCGACAAAGATGTTGCGTGGAAAGGATGGCGCCATTGAGTCGTCATTGTAAAGGGCATCAGCACAGATTTCTATGGTTTCAGCAAGCGGGACATTAGTGAAGAGACTGGAAATATCAAAAGAACAAAGAAACACAGAGGAAGGAGAAAAGGTAAATTTTCTGACTTCTTTTACAAAGGTGAAAGAATCAGACAAACAATTAGAGGAAAGGTTTTGGAGAACAGGTTGAAGAAGAAAAGTAAGCCATTTAGCTAGCTGATGTTGGGCCGATCCGGTCATAGACAAAATCGGACGTAAGGGTACGTCCTTTTTGTGTATTTTCGGAAGACCATACATGCGTGGTCGCTGAGAGCCAGTGGGTCGGATTGCTTCATAAACTTGCTTCGAAATTAGGTACTCTTTCCTCAGCTGAAGTAACCGTCGTTGTATCCGTGATTCAATTTTAGCAGTGTTGTCGTTGTTCGTGACTGGTCCAAGATCAAGAAATTTGGTCGTGTCATTAAGAATCGTCTTCATCTTGTCGTTGTAATCGTTTTTGTTAAGGATGACAACGCCAGCACCTTTATCAGGCTTTGTTATAAGAATTTCTTCATTCATACGAAGGGACTTGATAGCCTGAAAACACTCTTTTGTCATGAGGAAATCACCCAAGTCAATGGGGCTTCCACAATAAGCGTGAGCTAAGTCACTCAACCTAGCCTTTAAAGCAGCAAGCTGCTCTTCAGAAAAAGGTTTGTGATGGACGAGTTGAGCGTAGAGTACTTCAAAGTCAGCTAGTATTTCTTCACGTTTGACATTAGTGGGCGGTAAACAAAAAGAAAGTCCATGGGACAAAACAAACCGTTCAGTGTCTGATAGTTTGTAATCGGACAAGTTTACGATGTTGTTCTGCTTAAAACTTGTCTGGTTGCCAAATAAATTCTAACCCGGTCCAAACAGTAAAAAAGTGCCCTGTCTACCTACACATTCCATGGATTGGAAACGTCTCGATGAGGTTTGAAAAGCAGATTACGTCTGCTGTGAAACGCTGCTTTTTCTCCGTCGAACCACGTGTTATTTTCAACACCCGACAGCTCCTTCCAGCGATTAAGAAAGACGTGCTACCTTCCCATCATCACAGCAATGTTATTTACCAGTTTTTGTGCCACTGCGATAGTCGGTACGTTGGTCGCACGTCTCAACGGCTAGAAGAGCGAATCAAACAACACGTTCCTAAATCCATCACCAATCCTCGTACTTCGGCCAACCGCCAAAGTCTTTCCCGCTCTTGCAAGAACAACATTCGCCCACAACAATTTCACGAATCCGCCATTGGTCAACACCTTCTTGATAACGCCCAATGTGCCCTCCATTACAGCAACGAAAAATTTTCTATTCTCGCTCGAGGTCGCTTTTCCTTTCACCTTTCTGCTCTTGAAGCGACTTTCATTAAATCTCTCAATCCCCTTCTGTGTAAGCAAAAAGAATTCGTATACTCTTTGAAAATTTCTTAACCTTTTCTCTCATTGGTTGACTTTTTCAGCCAATGAGAACTCTACTTTCTTCCTTTATAAATTAGTTCGGTTTCAATTCTACTTCATTCTGACGATTTCCCCTGAAGAGTGTCAGATGAAAAGCTTTGGGAAGAAAAATCTTTTACTTCAAGTAATTAGTTTATGTATCGAAGAGTTATTAAATGGAGGGATGAACACAATAAGGATTTAGATAAACAACTATCTTTCAAATATTTCTCAACATTGTAATTCATTGTAGAACAATTAGAAGGAATAGTATTGGAGGAGCCGTGTCAACCTTCAAATCAAATGAGAGAAACAGAAAATTGTGCACTTAAGTTGACTATTTTTATTTGGGCACAAGCTTTCATGGGCTACTGCTCACTTCATCAGGTGCAATGGAATAAAAATACAATTAAATTTATTTCATTGCACCTGATGAAATGAGCAGTAGCCCACGAAAGCTTGTGCCCAAATAAAAAATAATTAACTTTAGTGCACAATTTTCTGTTTCTCTCATTTGATTTGAAAAGTTGACACGGCTCCTCCAATATTATTCCTTCTAATTCTTCGATGATAGAATGCACAGCACAGCAAATCAAAGACGATTCAAATGGAATATTATTGATACAACGAGAAAATTGCTAAAGTAGGATCAGATATTTTTTTCTTGTCTAAATGCAAGCAAATTATTGTTATACCTAAAGGCTTAATCATCAAGAATCCGTTAGCAAGTAGGCTACGTACAATACTTTTTACAGTCAAAGCCAAGATTTTGAGGTTAAATTAAGAAACCATCTAATTAAAGTATTATACAACAAATAAAGACATTTAGTGTCACAATTAGAATCTTTAAAAAGTAATTTTTGTGAAAGTGACCCGAATTCTAACATTGAAACTGTTGTTAAAGACGTTCACAACAAGAAGATTTCTGAACTCCTAAAAAATAAACTGGCTAAACTGCAAAGACTAAATCGCTCTTCTAATAAAAATTCTTCTCCTTCGAATAAAATTGTTAACTTATCCGATTATAAACCTAATCCATATGAACTAGCAATTCTCAAAAAAGGTTTATCTTTTTGCCCATCAAAAAAATAGACGAAATACAATTCTTTAGTGACATTAAGTCGTATTTCCGTCGTTTAAGACTTAAAGAATTTTTCTGCAACAACACTTCTCCCAACACTCCAACCAACTCTTCAAGTACGTTTAACAAAAATCAACCACAATCAAAATTGAATAACAGTAACTGGACCCCACCAAGTGGCCGTCACCAAAACCTGGATCTTTATATCGAATGCTTCAGAAAACAATCGCATGCCGAAATCATAAAATTAGATCAGAAATCATATGACAACATTAGCTGTAAAGAAAGAGCAGCTATACAAAGCCTAAAAAGAAACAAAATTATTATAATTAAACCAGCTGACAAAGGCGGAGCTACCGTGATTTTAAACAAATCAGATTATATAAAGGAAGGAAAAAATCAACTCAACCACCAACAAAACTACCAACCACTTTCTTTAGACCCGACTAAGAATTTCAAATTAGAGCTAATTAAACTTATTAAATCTTTTCCAGATCCCTATAAATCCCAACTCTTATCCTACATTCCCCCAATACCCAACCTGAAAAATTTTACCTTCTACCCAAAATCCACAAGCCTAGCAATCCTGACCGACCCATTATTTCTAACAATAACACTCTTACTGAACACTTATCACACTTCGTAGAGACCCTACTTAAACCTAAAATGAATTCAGTGGTTGACATACCGTTTGAACTTGACATATATTGGTATGTCAACCCGACATTTGAGCACTAGAGCTAAGGAGCATTTGGACTTCAACTCTCAAGTATCAAGTGCAATAAAAAATCATATAATGTGTTGTAATGTTTGCTCCTCTGTCAAATTAAATTTAAACTCCTTTAAAATAATTAAAAAATGTAAGTCGGAATTTCACACAAAAATACACGAAGCATTATTTATTAAAAAGCGTAATCCTGGTTTAAATCGACAACTTTATGCAAATGGTTCTTCATTTTTATTAAATGTTTTTTAATTTTTATTTAAAAAATTTTTTTGATTTCTTTTCTTATAAATTTTAAATTTACTTTCACTTTTAAATAATTTAATGAAACTAAAAATTGGCTTTATAATTCTATTTGCTTTAACTTATTCGTCACAATGTAAATCAGTCATGCATAAATAATTAATTTTTTTTGTTTTGACGCATTATTATTAATTTCATTTAAGTTTAATTTTTTCTTGAAAAGGGCTTAAGAAGCCGAAAACGTTTGAAAATAAAAGTTTTATGAATTTAGTTGTGCGGCTGAGTATCGCTACAATTAATCTTTTTTATCCGATATTTTTGTATCTCATTACGTCACATATGTCTCTCTGTTACGTTTAATGCCGTTGTGTAAAACTTGTTTTGATTGCATTTTTATTCCATTGCACCTGATGAAGTGAGCAGCAGCCCACGAAAGCTTGTGCCCAAAAAAAAATAATCAACCTTAGTGCACAATTTTTTGTTTCTCTCAATTGTAGAACAAGTTAGACCAGCAAGGCTAAATTCAGAAAAATTATTTTTTGTAAAGTTTAAAATCAATAAACTAACTAATTATAGCATTTAAATCTAGCAGCTAATAGTTTGGCCTACGTTCATTGTTTTTCTAAAAAACTTTATTTATTTTTATTTCATTTCCATATTTATCTTCCTGACTTGCAGGAAAGCGACAAAGTCACTAATATAGAAAATAAGAAATTACCCCGATCTGTTTCCGGAGACGCCAAGATATTACTGTCCGCTTGTAATTTAATAGATTACGAGCTTAATTTAGAACTGCTTGTCAAGACCAGCAAGCAGGGAGAAGTGCGGTTAAGTGTCTTTCCCAAGCACACAGCAGATTGGCACAAGTAGGTTTACCGGGAATGTTGATCACAATCCCGGCGCTCCAACCACTCGAGCACGCTGCCAACTAGAAACCATTTAATGAGTTAGATATTTAAGTTTTCCATCTAATGATTAAGTGATTAAGCTACATAATTAGCGTATCAGGAAAGATTTTTTGTCAATTTAAGAATAAATAGCATTTACTGTAGATGAAAAGTGAAAATGAAACACACTATATTTTCCGAGGTAAAATAAAAACTTTTTTTGTAAATTTAAAAAGGCCTTCGTAGATTTCTGAAGATTAATAAAATAAAAATTAAAGTGAACTTTAAGAAAAAAATTTTTTTGTATACTTTTATGCAATTTTCGATTAAACTTGATCAAGTATTTTTCCTTTTACTCTTAAACTTTATCAACTACAAACTTGATATTTTGCATTCAAATACAGGCGACCACTATCTTTTTATTTGTACTTTAATAAAAGAATCTGTCAAAAATAATAACAAAAGATATAAGCAAAAAAGGATAAATAGCGTCGTTTAGTGCTACAAACCTCATTTAAAAAAAACTATAAGTAAGAAACTAAAATTGAAATTGACTTTATGTATTACTTTTAAAGGTTTTTTATTTGTAAGTTTTGTAACCAGCTAAATTCGTGACAAGCAAGTAGTTAATTTTACAACATTATAGGCAATTTTTAAATATTGATATTCTTAATCAAGCTGTAAGTTTTGGATGTAAAATTAGGGTTCTTGCGTTTAGCTAGTCTAGGTTTATATTAATGGATAGGAGTTTTTTTGACGAGATTCGAAAAACAAATCACTACGGCAGTCAAACAAAGCTACTTTACCGTAGAACCACGCGCTGTTTTCCCAATCCAACAGTTCTTGCGAACTTTAGTAGAGACATGTAACTTTCCCATCATTGCAGCACTGTGATAGTTTGTATGTGGGTCGCACGTCTCAACGCTTGAAAAGCGTATTAAACAGCATATCCTCAATTCTGTCACATCTTCCCACCTCTCAAAACCACGATATCGATTCTCACATCTACAAAACTAATAAAAGCTTCCAACACTGTCTTTTTCATAAATCTGCCGTTGGCTGGAATCTTTTGGACAACACGCGGCGCTTTTTCTTGCAGCGACAATCAATTCTCGATTCACATCGAAGTTCACTTTCCGCTTTAACAGCTACCTTTATTAAATCTCTTGAACCAGGGTTTCTCAAAGGGACCATATGCCCCACAAAAGAACCTTGAGGCATTTACCGGTGTACCACAATTACAAACCATTTTTTTAGTTTTCACCAACTTTTGGGACAGAACTGAAAAAATCAAAGACAGTTTTGATGTGATGACTTTTTTTGGTCTTCACTTGACTTTTAGGACAATATTCTGAGTAGCTCTTCACGAGTATTTGAGAGTCATTGAAAAGGGACCACGAACCACTACTACAGTTTGAAAAACCCTTTTTTACATTTATTTTTTGTAAACATAAAAAATTTGTCTATGGCCTAAAACACTTAAAGTTTTTATCAATTACAGTACAACCTCGCAGTACGAGTTTAATTCATTACCAGGCTGAGCTCGTATTGCGATTTGCTCGTATTACAAAGCAATTTTTTGCATTAAAATTAATACAAAAATAAATAATCCGTTCCATCTCCAAAATGTCTGCTTTTTTGTTTATTTTTTAAATAGAAAAGGTGCAATCAGAAAAAAGTAAACCATACTGTACATGTAATATGAATAATAAAAGTGCATGCAATAAATAATCATGCTTTATTAATCTATTAAATTTTAAACGGAAACCATCTAAGCGTGTGGAAGACAGTGAAGCTGAGAATAAGTTATTGTCTTTTATGAAAAATCTCTGTCTATTGAAACGTCAGGTAGAACAATTTCCAGTGTTTTAATATTTCTATCATCATCACTTACTTTGGCATTTTTGTCCTCAAAAGCTTAATTATGTACTGTATACACTTTAGGTAGGTTTTAAGTTTGTAACAAAATTACAAACTTCGAAATTGAATTTCGAGGCCCCTGGACGTTGACAGCCTGCGATCGCTCGTACTACGAATTTTTACTCGTCGTAAGAGACAAAACTCTTTACGAATAGCCCCTCGCAAAGCGAATTTCTAGTACAACGAAACACTCGTACTGCGAGGTTCCACTGTATTCTTGACCAGTAAGAGCTTGCTACTTAATAACTTAATTCGGCTCGCTTCTTTTTCATTCTAAGGAGATCTAAAAAGCGTCAGACATAAAGTTTTGAGAATGATTTGAATTTTATTTGCTAATTTATTAAAGAAAAAGTTTTTTCTTGTGAATGTTAGCCGCGCTGTTTTATTTACTTGGTTGGCAAATATTTTTAGTAAGCCTAAATAACCTTTGGTTTAAAAGAGTAAAGGGCTTCTTTTTTTTGTTTCCACTTGATATTAACGAAAGTTTTTATTTATAAATTCCATATTTTTATTATTTTGCTTTTTATTAAATTTTTAGTAAGATTATCAGCAATTTGCTAAAATTTATAATTATTGAAACTATGCTTTTAACAGCAAAAGTGCTTTTGTAATTTTGTTGTTTAGCTATTTTTTAAAAAGCTTGATGATTTATTGCTTAGATAGATCTTGTACAAAATTTGTTTGAATCAATTTTGGTTGCAATTGTATAATTGTATACAAGTGCAATCAAATGAATTTCTTTTGCCGAATTTTTAAGGTAATATTTGCTCTTTTGTGTCTTCGAGCTTTTAAACGCTTTGCAGAGCAAGAAGAGCAATCGCTCCCATTGATTTCCCAAGTTTTAATGATTAAACTCTTATAAATTTTGTAAGCCTACATGATGACATTTACAGTCGAAATTGAACAACTTCTAAACCCAGCCAAGTCCGAGTCCACGAAAGTTTGAATTTATAAATCTTCTGTCTAAGGTGTTTTTACGCTTTGAATAGTATGCCAATTAAAGTTTAAGCGCACAAAAATAATTCCAAGTTGTTTGTTGCTTTGAGAACGAAAATTGAGTTTTTGTTCTTTGCAATGAAAACTTGAATCAAGTTCGAGTCTTTCCCAGAGATTTATAATAAAAAGTTGGATTTGAGACATTTTAAGTGAGATATCTACATTACTTTTTTTCCTATATTTGGTATCTTCCAGATAGAATCGTTAAATTTGTGGTCGAATTCGTGCTACTTCATTTGTAGGGCCCCAGATTAAAATTTTTCCTCAGAGCCTTATCTTAAATATTTACCCTTGAATATTTTAAATATTTGCCCGACCCAGACAAAAAATGCAACATCAAATAAAAACTAAAAACTAAAAAAAGCCTTTCCTTTGTATAAACTTAGATAATTTTAATTAGCAAAGGAACCTTAAAACTAGCTTCCTTTTTTTTCCTTGCACCAGGCCCCCTTTTCGTAAAGCAATCATTGCTATTTCTGAAAGGCTTACTGTTTTCTCAAAACGCAAGTAATTTCATGATGCATGTTTTCATTAATACGTTAATATTGATGGTTGGCAATGAATGATTTTTTTGAACAATTTCGGCAAAGATTTTGATTTTATCAAACAAATAAATAAATCACTTTAGAAAAAAAATATTTTAGGTTAATTTAAACCTGGTGAGGCTTTTAAAACTATATTAACGTTAGCTTTAACTATAATAGTTTTATTTTTGGAATTAAAAACATCAACTTGCATACACAAAAAAATATTTTAAAAAAATCTTGTTTAACTTGGCTTACTTAAGTTAAACCATTAATTCCGACAATTAGCAAATCGAAAAAAAATTTTGACAAAAAATTTTTCATGTTAAAGACAATTTTTGACAACCTTTATGATATAAATATGCTGTATATATACAGTATTTTTTTGATATTAAAATAAAACTTGTCAAAAGAATAAAATTAAAACTACAAAAATATTTTATTTCAAATTACAGTACAGTACACAAACAAAGAATTCATTCTTATTAATGCTATATTATTCATATATATGAAAATATATTAAGCATGTGAAAAATGTATACACTCTTCAAAAGTTAGGAAAATAATAGGTAAAAACAACTATAAGCTTTATTTGTTAAATTGTTCAAATCGAAATCTTTCTGTCGAAATCGATATTAAATTAAAATTAAAATAAAGTAAATTTTAACAAGTTTTGGACTGATTCTCTTCTGCCTAATTGAAGAATTTCAAAATAAATATTTAATAAATTGCTTCAATGATACAAGTTAAATTACAAACTTATGATGATGTCATAAAAAAAAGTAACAATCGAAATACATAATATTTCTGAATCGGGGTTTCTCAACAGCAGGGTTGTGGAGTTGGAGTCGGAGTCGGGAGTTGTTTTATTAGTCTTAAAGGATTTGAAGCTGGAGTCGTTTTTTTAGTTTTTCTGAAGTTGGAGTCGGAGTTGTTTTTTAGATGTGAAGAGTTTGAGTTGGAGTTGGAGTTGTTATTGCTTTTTACAACTCCGACTCCGCTTTAGGCTAACGTAAGCTTACAAGTCCTCTACAGCTAGTCAAATGTACTAAACCAATAAACAGGCATGCGTTTACACGCTAAATACTTTTTCAAGGACAGTGCTGTTTTTGGCCTTAAATTTGAAATGAAAAAATGAACGGTTTTTTGCTTTAAATTGATGGACCAAAGGGTAGATTTTCTTTGAAAAACGTAAACTTATCTTCTATTCAGTGTCGATTCTTCAAAATTCTACTCAAGATTAAAAAGTTATTTTTATATTAATTCGATGACAAAATAGCCTTTGAATTGATGTGTAAAACGTTTTTGCATAGATTTGATTTTTTGAAGATAAAATAGTCCATCAAGAACTTTTTTCTGGGCAAACATAATAAGCTTCAGCTTATATGGTACAAAAAACTCACCCAGTTTAAGATATACTTTTCCAGCTAAGACAGATGGTTAATTGGGTAAGTTATATATTTTTATGGCTCGACCAAAACTGTAAATCATTTTAAGTTCAAGGTAAAGGCCTATAATATACAAAAGGTCTTTATTTTCAACAAGAACATTCCATTTTTATGAGTATGTTAGATCAAAAATATTTGTGGACAAAATAAATAAAACACCGCGGCCAAAAAGTGAAGACCTTTGCTTTTATCTATTTTTGGTCTTTATTAAGTTCTTTAGTAAAGATTTTGTCCAACGTTATAATTTTCGTTTGTTAAGAGTGTCTTTTGGACCAAAAAAATTATGTTTTTTAAATTTTTCCCTTCCAGCCCAAAATTTGTCCAATGCCCCTGATTGCGGCACCTTTTGTTTTTTACTTGCCACCGCTATTGCTGAAGAGGATTGCATACTCCATTGAGTGGTGATTTTGTTAAACAATTTTTCGTTGCAGTGACAACAATAATGTTCTGAACTACAGCATTAAACTTGAACTCAAAGAACAAAATAATTTCTAAGCTACAACTAAAACCTTCAATCCTGTTAGTTGTTTAAATAATTTTTAAGAAAACTAAACCTAATAAATACTTAGGGGCTTCGGAAAGCTATTTTTTAGGGGGTAAAATTCAAAGAAAAAGGCACCTTTTATTTTAAAAAGGCATGCAATTTTTCAAAAGTTCAAGCGCACAAAAATAATAAAAAGGCATACAATTTTTTAATACTTTTTGATTGATTACACTGGTCAACAGCAAATTTGCTTCGGAAACAAATTAAGACGATCTTGGCTAATTTGGGGTTGCTGAGCACAAATATCAGCTTAAAACTTGTTGATTAGCTTTAGTCTTCAAGATATGGCACTATGCCAAAATTTGTTTTATATATGCCTGTGAGAAAAATAGTTCCGGTTTTCATATCACTTTTAGATAACGTTGTAGGCTATTGGTTATATTTCGTCTCAAGAGTTTTATCTTGTGTTGGTATTAGTGTTTGAGTTAAGCTCTTTGTTTTAAATTAATTTTTCGTTATAAATTGTAGAAATGTGTTTATTTTTTTCAGTTTTTTGCAGATGCCTCGCAAATGTCTGATGAATCGGACAACTGTTTTTACATTTGCAGTAAAATAGCTTTTGCTTCACAAAAGCGCAGCATAACAGCTCTAACCAGGAAGGCGTACCGCTTGTGTTTTGGATGCAAAATTGGTGATCAGGACAGGAGTTGGGCCCCTCACATATGCTGTAACACCTGTGCTACAAACCTTCGGCAATGGCTAAATAGGAAAAGAAAATGTATGCCCTTTTTCAGTCAATAATTTGGAAAGAACCCACTGACCACAACAGCAACTGCTTCTTTTGCTTGACCCCACCAATAGGCAAAGGCTTGTCAAGAAAGAAGAAGCAGAATATTCAATATCCTGACATTCCATCAGTAATTCGTCCAGTACCGCATGGAGAAACACTACCTGCACTTGAGGCACCTCAAAAGTTCACACTTGATTCAGATGATGAACAAAATGTAAGTTCTATGAGTAGTGATGGATTTTCCATGTCACAAAAATCATATTTTGCACAATCTATTTCCCATGAACTTCATCTCATAACTCAAAGTACACTGCATAACCTTATCCGGGATTTGGAGCTATCCAAAATTAAAGCTGAACTCTTGGCCTCTAGATTCCAGCAATGGAATGTTTTGGCAGATGATGTAAGGAAATCCAAATACCGTAATTAACAAAAAGAACTAGAACTATTCTATATCATGGTGGTGGTGGTGGTGTGTTTACCCGACTCATTCCTGGGGATGGGGGCGCGGATCAACTCCGCAGAGTCCCAGTAATCGGGCGACTCTCTACAGATGGGACCAAAGGTCCAAAATGGAGAGGGAATGGCTGAATATGGCCCGACGCATAAGGTCAAGTACAGGGCAGTCTAGCAACGGGAAAGGTCCTGTGATTCAGAACGCAGTTGCTGCATAAAGGAGTCTCGACTCGAACAACCCTGAGGAAATAAAAGCTAAGGAGAGTGCTGTGCCCGTTGCAACGTAAACGAGAGAGACCACAGTGAGCGGAGTGAGGGAGAGTAAGCTCCTCAGGAGATACTGGAGAGAATTGATATTGAAAAAAACAGATTGGACACTGCTTCTCCAACTGGTGTAGAGGGATAGTTTGTGTAAAGAAATAAGGAGTAAGAGAAACACTAATATTGTGGAGGGGTCAAGAAAGGCTCCAACTTTAGCAAAAGAATCAGCTAAGTTGTTACCAGGGAGGGAAGAGTGACCAAGCATTCATTGAAAGTGGACTACCTTATATTTAGATAGAACATTAAGGAGAGATTGTGTATCGGAGAGGGATTTGGGGGTTAATTATGATAAAGAAGCGGAAAGGGTTGATAGAACAGATAGAGAGTCAGAAAATAAGGCGATAGATTCAAAATCACATGTCTTGGAGTGATAGATAAACCACTCAAGGGCATGAAGAATGGCGTAGGTCTCGGCACTGTAGCTGGTGGCCCAGATTTCAGTCGAGGAGGAAAGGGAGGTAGCAGTGAAACACTTTGTACCCTTAATGTGGATCCCTGCACCACCCTGCCCTAGCCCGCCAGGCACCGAACTGTCAGTCCAGGAAGTGATGTCGCTGTGGGGTAAGAAGTAGAGGTGGGAGGTAGCTGTGGTATTGTGAAGGGAGGGGGTCATTACGAGAGCATGAGGAAGAGAGTTCGAGTGAAATGGTGTAAGTAGAAGAGGTAGACCAGGGAGGTTTAGCTGGGCAGAGGATTAAAGGTTCGCGAGCACGATGTAGCTTAGGGGTAAGGTTATATGATCGGGAGAAGGATCTCCATAAACCTTTCATGAGACGTTTGCGGGGATTGGAATTTGCCAGAGAAGCTAGCAGAAAGGTTGAAGGCAGTCGGAGGGTTTGTTCAAAAAAGAGAGGGATTGGTGGGTTACAGTGACGCGCAATGGAGGAAGAAGCGCTTTTACGTGAAGGAGAGCGATAGGATTGGACGATAGACAGCCTGTCATTACTCTACAGAAAGATCTATGCATCCTCTCTACAGAGGTGATATGGGCAGGAGGTAAGAAGGAAACCAGCCTGGAGAAGCATAGGAAAGAATGGGGCGAGTGAAGGCTTTGTATAGGGTACATAAAGATTCCTATGATGGGCCCCAGGAAGCAGAGGCGATAGAACGGAGAGCACGAAATCGGCTGTAAAACTTTTCTGCAAGGATAGGACATGATATTTGAAAGAAAGAGTGGGGTCAAAAGTTACACCAAGAAAGGTTGGATATGGGTTAAAATTAAGTGAGTTGTTAAGAATGTACAGAAAGGGTTTCATACAATTTTCATCGAAGGAGATCTTGTAGTATGCAGCAATGTAAACGAATTAATGGCAGCTTCCAACAGTAGTTATTATCCATCCGAATGGAGACTATTCATTGACTCATCTGAGAGCAATCTTAAAGCCGTTTTGTTGCATAATGGAAATACCTCAACATCAATTTCAGTGTCTTATGCTCTTCATATAAAAGAGACGTATAACAACATAAAGCAGCTTTTAAAATCTATAAACTATGACCAATATCAATGTCAGCTGTGTGGTGACTTGAAGGTAGTAGCTCTCATGATGGGTCTATAACTAGATTATACAAAATACAGTTGTTTTCTTTGTGAATGGAATAGCCGAGAAAAAGATCTCCACTACGTTACGAAAGAATGTCCTCTCCGCCATTGACTCCTGGGGAAAAAAAGGTTCAACACCCATCACTTGTTGAATCCAATAAGATGTTGTTGCCACCATTGCACATAAAACTGGGACTAATGAAAAACTTTGTCAAGGCCGTGGAAAAAAAACAGACGCTACAAAGTTTCCCGGATTGAGTAAAGCTAAAATAAAGGAAGGTGTTTTCATAGGTCCCCAGATAAGGCAGCTTCTCCAAGACAAAGAATTTGACCAAACACTAGTTTGCAAAGAGAAAATGACATTGGAAGCATCTAAGTTGATTGTCACAAAATTTCTAGGAAATAAAAGAGCAGACAACGACACGGAATTGGTGTCCAACCTCATAAAAGCATACAGTTGCATGGAGTGCTATATGTCACTTGAGATACATTTTTTGGACTCTAATCTGCATTTTTTTTCCACCGAACTGTGGAGCAGTGAGTGATGAGCACGGTAAATAATTTTACCAACAAATATCTGTAATCTTAAAGAGATACTAGGGAAAATGGACCTCATTAATGCTTGCAGACTTTTGCTGGATGATAACTAAGGATGCCCCACTTACTACATACAAGCGACAAGCAAAAAGGCAAAGAAAAGACATGGATTAACGTTTTATTTATAAAAAATAATAATCACTGGTATGTGTTCTGTGTTCATTGTTCTAAATCAGGGGTTCCCAAACTGGGGTAGATTATTATGTGAGAGAATATGCTTATTGAAGTTAAATTCCGTGTCCGGAAGAAATAATAGACTCAAATATCTAAAATTTTCGAATCCGGTCGATTGTTATTACGTCAAACAGGACAATTAAGAGCGAAGACTTTTTTACACATCACCGTGATTTTGGGTTTGAATGGGGAAAATTTGTGGCTGCTGAAAAGTGAAGAGTTTTCATTTTTTAAAGATCACCTTGATTTTCGGCATGAATTGGGAAAATTTGTATCTGATTCAAAGTAAAGATTTTTTTCAGAGATCACCTTGATTTTGGGAATGAATTGGGGGAAAATTAGTGGCTGATTCTAACTGAAAGTCTTTTTTTTAGAGAAATATCATAAAATTTCGGGGGTTCATGCAAACCTGCTACAGTGTCCAAAGGGTACCGATAAACTAAAAGTTTGGAAAACCCTGTTCTAAATGCACGCAACGATAACATTGATTCTAGCAAAACGTTATTGTATTGGTCAGTAAAGTGCACCATAGCTCCCACATATACATCCACATGTAAAAATATAACCTTTTGTTTCTTTTAAACTAGAGTCAATCAGCTATTTTAACGTACATTTTTGAATTCAGTGATTTTAAGTATGTAAGAATCAGCAGTTTTCATTTCCGAAGCAAACAACTGTTGAAAAAATGTTGACAAGTGTTATTAAATGAGCTTACTATGAATTACTGTAATTTTCTTAAAACATAGCAGCAATTTTACAATTATTACATTTAAGTCAATATCTTACAAAAAATTAAAGCAGGTTTGACATAAGCTTTGATCACATAAAGAAAGAAGCTTAAAGTCGTGAGCGTATGCAGATCGCATCGATAAAATTTTAGCCTAAAAATTTGCCGCCGGCCGCAATCAGTTTAGCTAACAAACAAATCAATAACCTTTTTTTCGGGAGAAGTCAAATTAAATTCTTCCAATCGGGAAACTAGAATTAGGACTCTAGATTTACTTGAAGATCAAAAAAGTTTTGCCTGTATTTTGTGAAACAGATGGGAGATTTGCCATTAAATTTTTACAAAATTTTTTTGTGGTCAGTAAATCTTGAACCCGATTTTTGGTATTTCGAAAGACATTTAGATGAAATACAGCAAAGAATTTTTTTTTGATCAAATAAATCTTGGGTCCGAATATTAGTACCCAGAATGGAAAATATTAAGAATTTACGTAAGAATCTTATTAAAACTGAAAAAAAAAACAAAAGATTCCTAACTTTGTTGCTTGTCCGCGATACGGGCTGATGTGGCTCGAGGCAAAATTATAAGCTACAATTTTACCAGTTTTGGTTTAAAACTTTTAAAATAATTAATGTTTTGATTTCGAACTCAGCATCTGATTCAAAATTTTTTCGGTGGCCGCGAGTTTAACATGCCTGCCATAAAGCAACAAAGTTGAAATGAACAATAATAAGACAGTTGACCTGACTGTCAATTGCCCCAATTAACAAATAATTTACACAAGTTTATTCTCGTTTAAAAACATCGATTAGTATCATATAAACAAATAATAAAGAAAAAACTTTAAACGTTTGATTCTTGTGTTGATTGATTATCCGATGATAGAGTTTATGGTAAAAAAAAGTTTAATCCATTGCATTCGGTTTGATCTTCATTCTAACTCTTTTTAAATTATAAAATGTACTTTTCCAGTGATACCAAACTACACCTTTGTCGCTATTTCGTCTATATTTAAAATATTTTCCGTTCAAGTTGGAATAATAACAATTTTTGTACCACCAAGCTCCGCAATATCTAACGGCGCAATTATCACTGTTCCACTTGTTGTTATCCCGATCTTTTGTTGTAAATGGTTGATTGTTGTGATATAATAAAGAATCACCTGAAATATCATGAAATTATTACAAAATTATTTTATTTTATTTCAGTACTTGGTTTGGAAAAAACCGAGAGACTACTTAAAATTAATTAATTATTTAACCAATTTACATTTATTTTTTAAAAAATGAACAACGTTTTTCTTCTTATTTCGACCTCTCTCTTTAATCAGGGGTAGCCACAGTGTATGATGTTCCTCCAAATTGTCCTGTTTTTAATGTCATTCTCCTTTGCATCAACTTTCCCATATCCTCCTTCATTACATCCAGAACTTTCTCTTCGGCCTCCCTCTTTTTCTCTTTACCGGTAACTTTATTTCCATCACCCTTGTTCCTACATACTCCTCGTTTCTTCTCATGACATATCCGTACCACCTCAGCCTGTCCTCCCTGATCTTTATTCCTAACCGTTCTACCTTAACTGTGCCCTGATGTACTCGTTTTTAATGTCATCTTTTCTTGTCACTCCCATAGGAAACCTCAACATTTTTATCTCTGCAATTTCCAACTCTTCAACTTGTTTTTTTGTAACCGCCACCATCTCAAGTCCATACACCATTGCCTGTCTCACCACTGAACTGTGCACTTTTCCTTTTACTTTAGCTTGTAACCTCCTGTCGCAGATTACTCCCGATATACTTTTCTCCATCCGTTCCATCCTGCCTGCATTCTTCTCCTTACCTCGCTCTCACGACTACCACTTTCTTGCACCGTTGATACCAAATACTTATATTCTTTTACTCGTGGCTTTTTGTGTTCTCCATCTTTACTGTTTCTTTGTCATTTCCTCCATTTAAACACAGATATTTGGTCTTTGACCTATTTGCTTTGATCCCTCTTTTTTCCAATGCATACCTCCAGCATTTTAATCTCCGTTCCACTTCTCTGATCTCTTTGCAAATTACAATATCATCAGCAAACAGCATCTTCCACGATGATTCTCTCCTTACTTCGTCCATTAGCCTATCCATAATTATTGCAAACAGGAACGGATTCAACGCTGATCCCTCGTGCAGTCCGACCTTATCTTTAAAACTTTCTGTAGCTCCTACTGCACACCTCACCACTGTTTCGCTTCCCTCGTATATATCCTGTACAAGTCGCACATACTTTTCCGCTATTCCTGATTTTCTCATACAGTACCACAACTTTTCTCTTGGAACCCTGTCGTAAGCTTTCTCTAGGTCCACAAATACACAATGAAGCTCTCTTTGACCTTTCCTGTACTTTGCCATTAACATTCTTAACGCAAGCATGGTATCGGTAGTTCCCTTTCCTGGCATAAATCTATATTGCTGTTCATTGATCTGTACACTATCTTCTAACCTGGCTTTAAGTAGTCTTTCCCATATACTCATCAGCTTTATTCATCTACAGCTTCCACAGTACTGTGCGTCCCCATTGTTTTTATAGATTGAGATAAGCACCCTCCTTCTCCATTCTTCTTGGATCCGTTTACCCACTAATTTTTTGTTGAACAGCCTGGTCAAAAAACTCTATCCCCATCTCTCCCATCCACTTTCAAACTTCTATTGGTAACTCATCTGGTCCAACCGCTTTACCTTTTTTTATCCTTCTCAGTGCATTCTTCACTTCTTCTCTACTAACACTATTTACCTCTTCGTTAACCACTTCTGCTTCCTCTGTCCTAGGCTCTCTCTCATTTTTCTTGTTCATCAGTTTCCCAAAGTACTCCTTTTATCTCTCTAACATTGCCTTCGAACTTACCATCACATTAACGTTTTCATCCTTCAAAACTCTCACGTGCTGTACTTCTTTCCCTGCTCTGTCTCTCTGCCTAGCCAATCTGTACAACTCCTTTTCACCTTCTTTTGTTTCCATTCTAGCACACAAATTTTTATAGGCACGTCTCTTCGCCATCGCAACTACTTTCTTTGCCTGATAATAGAATGAACAACACAAAACAATAAATAGCATTGCTAAACAACAAATTTTAAATGGAGATTTTAGTGGGCGTTTCTAGGAGTATTTTTGACGCTAATTACAAAAACGTTTTTAGTTTTTCTCTAGCACATTACGCTTTTGAGATATTTTTGTTTTTATAATTTTAAATTAATTTTTGTTACTGACCATTTTATCGTCCAAATACAATATAACATTAGATATCAAAATCAAAGAATAACATTTTTAGGTGATGAAACAACGAAAATAAAATTGCTGAGTGTGGTTGAAAAAATGTAAGTAGATATTTTTGCAATTTTTATTTAAGTAGAGAATATGAAAAATAGTTAAGCATGGCCCGGCGCAAATGAGAAAATAATATTACATTGCATGGCAATATGTTATATTTATTTATGTCCACAGGTGTAAAATAGGTAGGCCTACATTAATATTACTTTCAAAATTTCCAAAAATATTTATAATGCCTAGAAACTGCTTAAATTATACGGATAAGTTTTGCTTTATTTGTGGAAAGTTTACAAGCAAAGAACAACAAAGGAAAATCAGTCATGATATCAAAAAGATGTATATGATATATTTTGACTGCATTAGGTGACCAAGATAAGACCTTGGCACCTCATAAAATATGCAAGAAATGCTGTTAAGCTTGCATAAGTGGCTAAATAAACGGTCTTTTTTTACGCCATTTGCCGTTCCAATGATATGGCATGAACCCAAAGATCACTGGCAGGATTGTTATTTTAGTCTCACCAAAACAAAAGGCTTTTTATATTTAACAGAGAGACAAATTAGCATATCCCAATTTTTCGAGAAAAAATGAGTGGATTTGAGCGTCAATAAAACAAACCAAGATCGCGCTGAAAGAAAAAAGTACTGTAAACGGCTGTAAACGCGCCATTAGTCTTTTGTTTTGAGACTTGGCTTGTTAAAGTAAAAAGTTTAAAGTGGTTTGCTCTTATTTTTTCAGAAAATTTGAATTTATCAAATTCATGTGTGTAATTCTAAAAATTTAAAAATAATAATAGTAAGTTTAGCGTTTTTGCAAATGTTGACACCCCAATAAATTTAATCGCTTTAATTAGTATAATTATTTACTTTTTAAGATCTTTTGAAAAAAAGACCACCAAACCGTAAGTGCATAATAAGTACAATTGAAAACTTTAAAGTTTTTTGTTCAATAGTGTCTGACTTTGAAAATAATTTTAATTAATCTAGAGATTTTATGAGCAATGGTTGAGATGTGAGATTCACAATTTAAGTTCATATCAAGCATTAAACTTAAATATTTGACAAATATCGATTGTGTAATGGACGATTCAATAAATTTTAAGCAATTGCCAAGAAATTACTCTAAACTAGGCTCAGAAATAATATTAGTGTTTCTTTAAGCATCTTATATTTTGTTTTAGCTTATTATGAAAGTGATTTTTACGTAACAGTATGAGGATCAAAACAGCAAAATCAGCTCAAAGGTAATATGAAGAAATTACTATTGTTAAGTTGTCTTAATTTTCCCACTTTGTAAAATTGTAAAGTAAGCCCCGAACCGTTTACGTAAAGTTTTTATATTTTTCATTGTGCATAGTTAGGGCTTGTTTCCACTGATGTCCATTTAAAAGAGCTAGTTACAAAACAGCAATCCACAAAAGAGCTAGTACAGAATAGTTAGTGCCACAAAATAGCTAGTTACAAAACAGCTAGTATCAAAAAAGAGTTAGTATCGAAAATCAAAAAAGAACATGTAAGCCAAAAAAAGAGTTATTAGTAGGGCAAGTTTTTGTTGCACTAAAAAATTGAAAAAATTGCATTTATTTTTAATGAAAGTTGCAAAATGTTGCAATTATGTACAAGCATTTTAAGCACAGTGATTTACTCAAGCGATTTATCTACATGTAATGCTAAATATTTGCAAACATTATTTGGGGAGAAATGGCAATCTTTTGCCAACAGTTTGCCTGGCATACTAGAACTTCGCTCCACAGCGGATGAAGTTGCTTGGCAATTTAACAATTTGACATACAGTTCTAGACTGATGCTTCGCCGGGTCATTTCTACAATTGCTTTCAGGTCACTATTCAGTTCAAGTCGGTGAGCCAAATACAATTTTATTCTAGCTGGATCGCTGTCAAACTCAAATGTGTAACCTTTCATAGGCTTGAGCAACAGTATATTTTGTGCTCTCTGCTCTTTGTATAACATTGATAAATTTCTCTTAGGCTTCTAGGAAGGCTTTCAGCCACGAATGCTTCCTTCGCTTTCACCACTAACTGCCCTGTACCTTCAAAATCATTACCAATCTCACAAACTCGTGGAAAATTTTTGGCGTAGTATTCTGCTGCCTTCAACCAACTTCTTCATCTGGTGACTGCGGGTTGTGGGGGACTGTTGATTGTTGTAAACTTTGCTCTTTGATCTTTATTTATCACCACTGAAGCTTTTACTGCAGCAATTAGCTTGTCAACATCCTCATAGTTAGCGCGGATTTATTCAGCTGCATTATGCAAACCATGAGCCACGCAGGTAATGTTAAAGAGCCTCGGATACGTTTGTTTAACCACACGACCTGCTGCTGTCATGATCCTGCAGCATCTGTGAGCAATAAAACAAATGTCTGTTTCTGTTTGGAGGGTGCAAATTGCATCATCTACGACATGTACAACAGTTTGTTGATTTGGTGAAACATCAGGAACATTACAATGCAACAGGTATGTTGTTTCTGGCTGTTCTTCATTTCCAACTAGGTTGTTTACATATTTAGACCCTGAAATATCAGCTTCATCAATGACCACGAAAATGACCATATCTGAGAGAATATTGCAAATTCGATTAACTTTACATTTCCCCATATTATCAATTCGTTTTCGGCATGTTGACTCGGATGGAGCTTTTTTGACCAACATATTCAGGTCAGGTCAGAATTGTTAAGTTTGTACAGAGGAATATCTGCTGAAAGGAAAGCAGCTGTCACTTTTCCAACATAATCATTTCAGTCGAAACTAGCTGTTGGTATGCTAGCGGCTGCTGTCGTTGCTGCGCTGTTGACAACAGGGCTTTGTGATGCTTTGTACTCTGACAATGTTTGTCTACTAAAAATTTCCTGTCATGCGACACAATTGTAGAGCATAGTTTACAGAAAAGTTCTGCACGAGCAGTGGCCATGAATTTTGTAGGGTAGTGTACTTCGTAGACTCGTACCTTAAAAAGTGATGGTTGCGCTTTTTTTTGATTCTTGTATAAATTTTTACAAATTCTGTTGTATGATATTGATATAACACTAGCTTTTTAAAACAATATATATTATATTTAAAAATCAAAAACTTATTCTCTGTATATTACCAACAACTCACAGAACAACTTTACTTAAAGGTACCGGTATCCTAAGGTCAATTAACTGACTGCTCTATTCTGTAGACTGTCATCTTAATCATATCAAGGTTATCGTTTCTTACTTGCAAAATAACTAATGCACTTTTATAAGCACACAGTTTAACTAAATAAGTTATCTCAACAAAACTTGACCTCGAAATACTAGACATAACCTATTTCCATTTTGTGGGCTTGGCTAAAAGCCAAGTAAAGGCCCGTTTCCACTACGAGGGTGGAAAAGAGCATTCTTTGTTTGTTTTATTCATTTTTTTTGCGCTTGCTTCAATCGAAGATCAATAAAAAAAAGAATGCTCTTTTCCACGCTCGTAGTGGAAAAAGGCCTTAATACTTCGACTTCTAATTGAGTTCGGGCACTGTCGTACTTGGCTAGGATTGTAGAACTTCTAGCTTGTAAGCCAACTGTTTCGTCATAGATAACATTGAGACGCAGGTAATCTATCACATACCTTTTTGTTATGCAAATCAAACAGAATAGAACTGTACTGAAATAGTTTTATAGAATGTATTTGAAATTACTTACATTTTGCGCCATACTTAATAAAAGTTGCAGTAAAAAGTTGCATGTAAAATAGAAAAAAGTTGCAAAAAGTTGCAATATAAAATTTCTAAAAACAGCTTAAAACATTGTACTACATAAATTCTGAGCATTTAGGAAGCTGTCGGAAGCTGTAAAAAAAACTTGCAAAAGTTGCAAAAACTTGCCCTAGTTATTAGAGATAGTATAAAAAAAAAAAGTAGCCCAACCCTAACCCTATTTTTTTGGCACTAGCTCTTTTGTGGCTAGCTGTTTTGTACCTAGCTCTTTTGTGGTATAATCGTTTCCACTAGAAGCGTTGGAGGAAGTATTCTTTATTTGTTTTATTGATTTTTTTATGTCTCTTAGCGTCTAAGCGTGAAAAGAAAAAAAATCAATAGAAGAAACAAAAAATACTCCCTCCATAGCTTGTAGCGGAAACGAGCTTTTAGGCCTGGAAAATTTTTCCAATAGGTTAATGAAGTTTTTATAAATTTGTTTGGTTTGATTAGATTTTTCTATTTCTATTACGTCAAAGAGCCATTGCTATGTAAAGCTGTTTATAATTTTGTGTTACTTTTTTACGTATTACGTTTATTACTTGCTTAATTGTTTGATAAAAACTACATTCATACTAACACAAAAATTTCGTTTAATGTTGTACATTCGACTCAAAAAAGCAGCACAAGTACAACAATTGAACTTCTAACCATTTGCAATACAATCAAGCACAGAAGATTTTATGGAGTGTTTAAGACCAACATGAAATGATAAGACTTGCTTTTGCACTTATACTATATTTAATAAAATCGTTTTTAACAAGTCCTTTGCAAAACACATTGGTAACAAATTTACGTCAAAAATATATCTGCGCTATTCTAAAAAAAAATATTGTATTTTTAGCAAAATCGTGGTAATACTAAAATGCATTAAAAAATAAAAGCATTTTTTAAACCCGTTAAAGAATAAAAACTACTCAATATTTTGGATTTTAATAAAGATTATTATACAAAATTAAAAAAAAACAAACAATGATAACAAAAAAGGCAAAGTTTGTAATTAAAATATTTTTGGATGATAATTTTTCAATTTTTGCGAAATGTTTCAAACTTATTTAAAAAAAAGGATTCATTTCATAAATCCACGATTAATAAAATCTCTATTTTTTTGAACAAACAACTTGGTTAGGTAAGCGTACATTGATATCGTAAAAAATTCAATTAATTGCTTGATATTTCTTACGCAAAGCTATTAACTTTACTTATTATTTTTAAGAGAAGGTTTTTTTACAATTGTGGTTTCTTCAAGCAATTTTAAACTGAAATTTTAATCTAATAATCAAGAATTTATGCATTTTTTTTACTTCATACACTTTACTTCATAATAAAAGTTATATACATTGTATTAAAGTAAAAAAAAAGTACAAACTAAAACCGTGATAGAGAAATTCAAAAAAATTTTGATATCTTCAAAAACTTTTCAATCAAAGAGTTGTTCTTCCAAAATGCAGTCATAAAAAAGTGAATATTTAAATCGTACAGTTTATAAACAAGGCAGTTTTTGATGTTTAGAAACTTTAAATTAATAAAAATTGAATTCAATTCGTTAATATTCAAAACTGTTTTCCGATTTTAAGCAATAAAAGAATTGACACAAGTTTTTCTTTAATTTTTACAACAAAAGATAAACTAATTAATTTGTGAAAATACAACGCTTTATACTTTTTTCTTGTCAACTATGATTACCTGCTGTTCCGTTATATTTTCCTACCATCAATTTGTAGTTCGAATCAGAGTTGCCAATTTGAAATTTTCTGAAAACAAACATGCTTTTTCAGAGGCGGGCAAAACACAACTTGAAACGCAAAGCGCTTATTGAGCTGCGCATGGAAAAATAAAAACACAATTTGCGCTTCATTGCGCTGCGCATCAAAAATTAAACAAATCAATTGCGCTTCGTTGTGCTGTTCTTTATACAGTCCTATTTTGCAAAAAAGCAATATATTAATGCTTTAGTTGTTTTTTAATGTGAGCAGGGGTGCCGGAATCGGGGGGGCAGGAGGGGCAATTACCCCCTGCCTTTTAATATTCTTAAAACGCGGGGGCAGAGTGGGCAGATTGTGCTCTTTAAAATTAGTATTACAGATAAATTTTTTTTAGTTATGCTCTACAATTAACCTATATAATCTTGATCACCATTAAATCCAACAATATTTGTAGAATTACAAAGACAACTCTGACTCATAGTATTTACAGTAATAAAAGCAAGATAAAAGTTTAACGCATGCAATATAGAGTTATTGATATCGTAAACGACCTAAATTTCTGATAAAATTCTTATTCTACTTGAATCTGTAAACTGAATTATATCTCAGCCGAAAATCAGTTTTTGATTCATTAACTGATGGCAAATAGCCATATACAACAATCAGGGAAAATCAATATTTTTTAGAACACTTGGTATAAGTACCAGTTGTTAGGGATGTCTAAACTACTGGGATGGTAGTTTGGACCGATATTTGGGGGATGCCTAAACTACCGAGATGGTAGTTTGGGCATCCCAAACAACAATTATACCAAGCGTTCTGAAAAAAAGAATGAAGCATCAGAAAATTTCTAAGTGCTCACAAAGAGCAAAATTTTCAAGTAATAACAAAAAAATTTGATTTAGCAGCAAAGAAATTGTGGCTTTAATCTAATTTTAAAAAGCAACACAAGCTGTCTGACTTGGCCACTCAATACTCACTTATGGCCGACACTAAAGTTTAAAAATAAAAACACCAAGACTAAATGCGTGATATTCTTAGCCCTTTTAAAGGACTGTAGTACATATATGTGCCATGATTGTGATTATAACGTAACATTTTAAGAGTCTTGTTCGTTTTAATTTGTTTACAGAAGAATTCGCAGACCTACACACTCATATTAGGTTATTTACCAAAGAAGGTACCATGCCTCTGAAAAAAGTAACAAAGATATCAACAATTTGCGAAGTTTGAAGCAAAAAGCCGACAAGCAGATAATGCTTTTTGGAAATACATAATTTGGTTCAAATTTACTGCGGGGTAGCTTTCATTTCGGCTTTTGAAAAAAGTGTTTCAGTGGCATGAGAAGAATCCAAACATGGCTTAGAAGCAATATGAGAGATAACAGTCTCAATATTTGAATGTTTGCAAATATTCATTGAACTTGTTGGACAATATCAATTTACAAGCCGTTGCAGATGACTTTGCCAGCAAGCGAAACACTAATAAATTATTTTGGGTTACAGTTACATTAATTGTGCAGCGTTTAATAATTGACATCAAACCTCAATCTAAAGGACCATTCATGCTCATGTAATTACGTTTTTTCTTTTACCCAATTCTTAATAGCTCAAAAGTTTTTTATTGCTCTATCTGTTTTAACTTTTGGTATTCTTGATAGTGTAAATGTTTTAACCAGCTTTCTGTTGTGGGTAACCAAAGACTATTCACTCGTCTGAAGGGTATCCACTCCAGGTTAGACATAAACAGGACCGGGGCCGAGGGTTTATCCTTTTACTACCCCAAACTGCTGCATTGCGTGAATCAGATGATGGCAGTGATGTCATTAAGCCAGCATCGAGTTTCGTCATCCAAAGCCGTCAGACCACGTGCTCCATTTGGTGCCCGATGTATAGGGCACACTATTACAACATGGTCTGCGGTTTGCTCAGAGGCACCACACTCGCAATTCGGTGAAGGAGCGAGACCCCATTCGTGGATGAACGAATGGAATCGCCCAACACCAGTCCGCAGGCGGTTAAGCTTAACCCAAGCTGCTCGGGGTACGCCCATCCGAACAGACCTGGCACCGGTCCCGGCACAAAAACACGGAGCCTGGAAGCATTTTCACAATACTCCGTTTTCCATTTGTGATTTGTCCGTTCAGAAGCGCGGATGCCAAATCTGGCAAGATTGTCCAAAAGATTCAGCGCAGCTGGCACAAACGGGCGTCTGGATCTTAGTCTCACTTGGCCAGTATCTGAGGACCCATTTAAAAGACCATACAAGATATGATCGATCGGGGTCCAGAGATCCACGGTAAGCCAAGGAGAGTATCGCTCCCAGTCGGCGAAGCTCAGCTGGCTGAATGCCTGAGAGTACAGGTAGGTGGTCCGTTGGAGTGGGACAAAGGCATCCAGTAATTATGCGCAAGGCGTCATTCACGACACTATCGATGAGGCGAGTGTGAGCACTGCGACACCAGACTGGCGCACAGTACTCAGCTGTTGAGTGGACTAGAGATAGGATGGCTATGCGTAGTGTTTTAGCACCAGCACCCCATCCCGAGCCCACGAGTCGCCTCAGCAGTGTGACGCGCGAGGATATTTTTTGCGCAATACCACTAGATGGTGACGAAACGTGAGCGATCTGTCGAGTTTTACCCCAAGATAATTAGGGGTTGGACAGAATGGTAGACGTCTACCGTTGTTGTAGACCTTTAGCTCACGTTTGGCCTCTCGGTTATTTAAGTGAAAGGCTGCCGTCACCGTCTTTGTGTGACTGAGCTTCAATCTCCAAGTCAGGAGATACGCTGAAAGTGTACACATGTCTTAGCTTAAAATCTCCTCCAAGTCCTTCCAGTTTCCAGAAGAGTGCAACAACGCTAGATCATCAGCATAAGCAAACTTTCTGGAAATCAAGGAAGAAAGATCGTACGTATAGATGTTAAATAGGAGGGGAGCCAAGACCGATCCCTGAGGAACGCCGTTTTTAAGACGGCGTATCCTGCTTTGCTTGCTGTCACCGGTGGTAAGGGTAAAACTTCGATTTTGGACAAGCTCCGTAATCATTCTGACCATGTGCTTATCCGGAAGTAGTCTCAACAGCTTGCAGGTAAGGCCACGGTGCCAGACAGTGTCGTAAGCAGCTGTCAGATCGATATATACGGCATCGGCCTTCTTTTTAGCCTCGAAAGAATTCTCGATGTTCTGGGTTAGCAGAACAATTTGATCTACGGTTGACTTCCCGCGTCGAAACCCAGCCTGCTCTTTTAGGGAGCAGTGGATCGACTAATGGCTCAACGCGGGCGTAGATAAGCCTCTCAAGGATCTTTTAGGGGACACAGAGCAGAGATATCAGTCAATAACTCTTTGGGTCCACCACGGGCTTTGCTGGTTTTGGGATCGCGACCACCAGAGCTCTTCTCCAGATCTTGGAAATTTTCAGTCGGCGCGAACAGGAAGAAAGGAAGTCACGTAATCAGGACTTCAAAGCAGCTCCAGCATGGAGTATAAGCTCTGAGCAGATGGAATCAGGTCCGGGAGCTTTACCTGGTTTTAAATGTTGGAGGACAGCAGCAAGTTCTCTCTATGAAAAAGTGTCAGAGATATTTACTGCGTCTGGTGTTGTGGCCCTCCAAAGGTCAGACACTTTTTGAGAGACAAGTCGAGATGACTTGCGGTCAACAGCCTTGTATTTCTCATTTTCTATTCTTCTAAACTATTCACTGATTAGCATGTAAAAACAATTTTGTGATATTCCCAAGCAAAATGCATTTGTTCTGTATTTATATCAGCTTTTGGCTGTTGTGCATGGACGTTGCAATTGTTGAATGCTGTTTTCGAAACTAGCTTGGGTGCTTTTGAAAAAAGTTTAGTTGTGGGTAGCCTATGTTGGATAGCTTTGGGTTTAGCAACCAGTTAATAGATTTGTATTTTTTTAATGTCTAGCCGAATTGAGAAAAACTTGTGTAAAATTGGCTGTTACTGCGGCTATCGCAGTGATAAGTCATAGCAGAGTCAATTTAAAGGCTTTTGCAAGATGTAGCACACCTTAAGATTAAGATTTTGAACTCTAGGTTTATTAAAAAGAGTTGACATTGGCCAAAAAGTTGATCAAACCAAAATAACAGATTAGCAAAATAATCCGAGATACCGGTCTGTCCTCTGCAAACTGAAATTCTATCATGTCAACCAAAGTTTTAAATTGCAGCATGACTACCAAATTTGCTTTTGTTGGCAGTGCCTTTTCAACAAAAAAAGTGCCCTTTTTTTAAATTTTGCCCCCTGGCAAAAAACTCTGGCGCCCCTGAATGTGAGCGATTGAAAAACCAATTGGGCTGCACTTATAATTTGAAAAAGTACACTACTTTGAAATTGATTTAAAAATTACGTTGCTCCGCCCTTAATATATTTTAAAAATAGTTAACAAACCTATTGAATTTTTTGAACGCAAATTAAAATCATTTGAAAAGTAAAAAATATTATGACTGCATTTGCAACAGAGAATAAAATTGCTGTGTACGCTTCATATATTTCTTTGAAGCAGAAAACAAAGCAAAAGAAAGCTCATACAGTTGATAAAGAATAGTTAATGCCTGTCATTTAAGAAGTCGTCGAAATAATGATTGGAGAAAAGAAAAGCAAAAAAATGAATTTTCTTTGTTAAACAACACAGTAAAGGGACGTTTAGTAGACATGTCTAACGTTGTTTTTAAACAGATACTTAATGAGGTAAAAAATTTACCCCTGCATTCGTATCAATTGGATGAATCTACAGATGTAGGAGGTCCATCGCATTTTTTTTTATTCGCTATGTTAAGAATGCCAACGTGTCTACAAATTTGTTATTTTGCAAAGAGTTAAAACTGCGTACCACGGATGAAGATATTTTTTAAAGTCTAAATAATTTTTTTAAAGAATATTCTATTTTTTGGGATATAAACTGATGTAGCAGCAGGATGTAGGCTACTGCTGTCAAGTTTGGAGTAATCAAACGAGTACAAGACAAAGCACCAATTACAAAGCGTATCCTTATATTTTTGGACAAAGAAGCTTTTGCAGCAAAAAATTATCATCAAAGCTGCATGAAATACGGAATGCAGTTTTAAAATGTGCAAACGTATTAAAGCCAAGCCACAAAATGAGCGTCTATTTTCTCTTTGTGCGCTGAGATGATGTTGATCAAAAAGCATTGCTGTTGCCGCAGAAGTGCGATCGCTTTCATGTGGTTGTGTTCTAAAGCAAGTTTGTGATTTGCGAGAACAAATTGTCATTTTGAGACAACAGAATTTTAAATAGGCCTATTAACGAAAATGTTCAGTCAAAAAGACTTTAATGCAAAGATTGCCTATCGTGCTGATATATTTGACTCATTGAACAATTTGAATTAATCCATGAAAGGTCCTGTTTTTACAGTAATTGATTGCACTGCAAAAGTTGGTGCTTACTACAAAAAACTCATTTTGTGGGAAAACTGTGTCGCTTAAAATGAGTACGATATGTTCCCAAAACTAAAATATTACCTCTCAGACAAAGATTTAGATATTGAACAAACTATAATTAGACATTTGGAAAAAGTTGCCCAAACATTTGTGGACTACTGTGGTAAAAAATGGGAGCCTACAAATGAAAATGATTGAATAATAGAACCCATTTGGAACTACGAATCTCCCTCAATTTCTCCTTCATTTTGCAAAGGAGTTTACGGACATCACGATGGAAGCAGTAAATTGTATTTCTTTTACATCTTTCAAGGAAAAATACCCAAAGTATTCCGCAAATATCAACTCTTGGACTTCCATGTTCCAACAAAACGCTGGGCTTATTGCGCTGAGCTTTCTTACAGTAAAAAAAATTCCCACCTCTGTTTTTACTCACTTAAATCACTTTATACGTAACTCTTTTTATTTGAAAAAACTTTAAGTTATTATACTTTCGGATAAAAACAGAAAAAGCTAGTAACAAATGTTTTACTTTCAAATTTCTGATAGAAAAAAATTTTTAATATGTATAGAAAATAAATGTTTTTGGATTGCAAAAGCAACTTAATTTAATCAATAAATATTATTTTATCTTAAAATCATATTTAATGATATCGGCTGAATTAGTTATCAATATTAATTTTCTTCTAATAAAACAGTTCAAACCGAATATTATGTAACTTGTCACGACAAGCTGTTTGCATTTAAAAACTTTAATCTGGTTTTTATCGGTTTGTGGATATATAAAACTATAACCTTAAGTTGCTCAAATAAGTCAAAAACCTGAAATTAAGAAATATCAAAACAGCAGCAAAAAAAATAAATATACTTGTATAAAGCATAAGCAGTGCTGCCATTCCAATATTCCAAGTCCACACGAAGTTGGTAAAACTTTGAACGAGTAATGTTGTGTAAAATATCCAAGCCTAAAATACAATAATTACAAACAAAAATTTTCGCTTTAACAACTTTGAATTTATGAAGGTGGTAGCAAAATTGCATGAAATGAACAAAGTCCGGTTAGGGATACAAAATTTAAATAAGAAAAACAATAACGTCATCTTAAATTTTTTTATCCGACACTCATTAGGACAGAGTTTTCCAAACTTCTGAGCCACGGACCCCTATTTGCAAATCTATTGTTTTACGATCCAAACAAACCAAAATAAGGTGTTCTCTAAGAAAAAAGGTCTTCACTTCAAATCAGACCATTTTAATAAACTCTGCGTCAGGAGATATGAGGAAATTAAAAAAAGAAAACTTTTGGTTATTTTAAAAAACACGTTACAATACGTAATCCCTGAAATATTTTTAAATTGTAAAAAAATTTTTTTATGGCTTAGATTATTTGTTGCAGACGGATTCTAAGGCAGACAAACATAAAGCTGCAGGACCGAAATAAAACTGTAAGTTTCTTGACAATATAAAGTGGAAACACAAAGTTATCTAAAATATGTTTACCGATTGCAGAGTCACTAAAGATATTTTGCGTTAAAAATTTGCAAAGACAAGTTGAGGTATGGCCAATATTGTTTAGACGCATTTTGGAAGATTCTGCCCTGCAATTGTTACAACGTGCAACCAATATGCCAACTATGACAAAGGCACAAAAAATTATAAATTTTGAGATGATTTTATGGCTTGCCATATTCAAATAACTTCCATTTTCAGCATAACCAACAAAATAAATGCAGAATAATATTTTATATATTTTGACAGTAAATTTAGAAGTGTCATGTAAATGCTTGCTTTTATATGGATGGGCATACGGTTTAAATGAGGTGTAAGACACAATTTAGAAAAAGGTTTGTTTATTCCATTTCAAGCTGCTACAATGTTCAGTTTCTGACACTATTGGTTTTGAACCAGCATAGAATGTCATTATTTAAACCGTCAGATCTCGAGTTGAAATTAATACTTAAATACAGTACATAAAACATTATTTTCTGCCGTTAGATTGTTATATTCTGCCGTTGGATTGTTGTATTGTATATTTTAATCAGATTTAAAAGGGTCCACTTGCGTATAAACAATAAATTTGCTTGGAACACTTTGTACAGAGAGAGTTGTTTTAAAAAAGCTTTAATAAAAATTAAAGCCATAATCATAAAAGTACATTGGAATACCCTGAGCTGCATTTGCTGTATAACGAGTCGTGTATGTATCTGAATTAAATATATTACATTGTGCGTACTTTCCACGGAGAAGTATAGATAATCAATTATATATTTCAGAATCAACTGCAGTAATTAATTTTCTTCTAAATTTATGATCTGATATGCAGCTATTTTCCCAAACGTGTTGCACCTCAGTGACAGAACTCAGCTAGCTAATTGCATGCAAGAATGGCAAAACAATAGAAATTTTATTTGAAGTTGAAAATTTATAAATAAAATGTCGTTAACAAAATAATTCTCTTCCATTCTTGGTTAATAAGTTTTTATTTTTTGTAATGCAATGTAGCTAGGGTAAAAATTACTTCAAATAATGATTAGCAGTTTTTAAACAAGTAAAAATAATTTATTTAAACATTTGAACAATAACAATAATATGACGTTTTCACCAATATATTATACATATGTAGTAATTTTTCTTTTGATATTGATATTTATTTACTTTGGTATATTTGCTGACTGACAAAGAAAAGATAGTAAAGAACTCTTTTTTTTAAGTACTCTGAATTGAAAATTAAATCGAACAACGTCTAACAATAACACAGTTTATATTTGTGACTTGATACAGGAATAAGCAAACTTTGTTTTTATATCGTCATAGCATTTATCATTTTACCCAGTTTGTTCAATTAATCTTTGGCTTTCAAAGAATAAAAATTTTAACAAACTAAACAAACCATAAACAATTGTTGAACAGAGCAAGTGTTTTAATAAAACTTAATTTATTTAATATTTGCCATTTTCTAACTTTATTTAATGTGAAAAATTTGAAACGTTTTTTGCAATAATGACGCATCAGAAATCAACGAAACAATCAACCATTGCTCATAGTTAAGGTCATACCAAGAGTTATCCAACTTTATACTTCACCAATTAAAAACTGGGTTGGAAATTTTAAGATTTCGTTGTTGGCTTAGATTTTTGTGGCCAGCAGTATTTTTAAGTATTTGAAACACAGTTGAACAACTTTTTTTTCTCTCACCTAACCAAAATTCACCAGTTTTGTTTCCGAATCCATGTTGATAGTCGCTCCAATTCCGATAGAAATCCACACTTCCATCAATACGTCGTTGGATAACCTGAAAGTTACAAATGAAAAGGATTGTTAGGTTTATGGCAAGCAAGAAATTTATTATAAGTAGAAAGATGAGTAGGGAATGACTCCTAACTCTGCCAATGCTTTAATAAAAGTAACCAAAATCACTTATGGTCTGTAATATAGGTATTCAACTGATCGAGAAAATGCCCACAAGAGTAATTTAACTTTTTATCATCAAGGCAAGTGACAAATTATTAATTTGACCTCTTACTTTGACCTTCAGGTAATTTGACCTCTTACCATGAGGCAAATGTAAAAGTACAATGAGTTTTGTACTTTTATACAATTACAGGCTAAAAGTGATTTTGTCATATTCATTAAAGCAATGGTAGGGTTAGGAATGATTCTCTACTCATTTTTCTATAGGAAATTAAAAGATTTCTATAATACGCGTATTTACATAGTTGCAAATGAGCAATAATTGAGTTTGTTCATACCAGCCATTTATCTTTTGAGTTAACTTCACAATAAACTTGAATGAGTCTGCGATTGATTCGGACTTGGTATGTTCCGTTTTCTGTTGCATTCTGGCAACTTGCTATGGGTTGTACTATAACAAAAATATAAACTTTTGTTGTCAGAAATTTTTTGAATATGCAACTGAATTATTTAGTAATTTTTAAGTTTATAAATATTTACTAGTGCACATTTTTTACTTAATAACCTATAATATCTTAAATCATATTTTAATCACATAAACAAGGAGGAAATGGTTTACTTTTTTTATTACAAAAATTTCTTGATTAAGAATGTTTATCATTATACTCGTTGTTGAGGACGTCCGCGACAAGTTTGTGGTCTCGTTTGCGCAAAATTGCATTGAGATAATCTAGCCGTCTCGCGATAAGTTACAGCGGTAGCGATAGCTAGTGGTTGAAAAGAATTATGTTAAATTGGGCCGAGAAAACTCAAATAAGTGTTGAAAACAGAAGCAAAGTAACCAAAGGATCTGAAATCTATCCATTTTACAAAATATGATTGCTTTAATTTTAAAAATACCTCTGATTCTCTAAACATGCCTTATTGCTTTGTCATATTTTTTAATTTCTTTAAAGTAATACTGTACTTAGTGAAAGTTAATAAAAATAACAAGTAACTATAGCCAGTTAGGTAAAAAAAAAATTAGTTAGTTGACTTGTAGTAAAGGTTGTTATTTTTTTGGTGTCATCTTGACCTTCATTTTTATAATTCGATTTTAGATACATATTCAACACACACAAAAAAAAACTTTGAGAATAGCTAAGTACAATTATTCAATGCAATTAAAAAAACACAAACTTTTAAACAACTTTTTAAACAACTTGTTTTCAACCTGAACCATTCGTTTCTTTTTCATTTTTTTCAAAATTCCCGAGCATGTTCTCAACTGTGGATTGAATTTGTTTTACAGTCAATTGTTGTCGACAGTTTTGTGCAAGATCGTCTTGTTCAGCTGTTGAGTGTTGAGCATAAACTATGTTAGCAGAGTAATAAGTAGAAAATAAGATGTACAGAAAAATTTGATGCATTTTTATGTAAGAAAATATTTCTTTTTTATACTTAAATTGATTGTTAGTTTCAAAATATAATTCAATATCTTGTGCGATAAATTTTTTCACCTATAAAAATAATATTTCTACAGTACAATTTTAGATAGCAGAATATTAATACAACTACTGTTTTCCAAAAGATTGTCTCCTGTTCTTTGCCATAAATTAAAAAAATAAGTAGAATAAGGTTGTATAAAAGGACTTGTTCCTATTTCCAAACGCTGTCATGAAAATAATTTGTCGCTTTCAAAAAAAGAAAATTAGTAAATAAAATAGATAAGTTGATTCAAATTCTACAATTTGTAGTTAGTTTTACTCTTTTTGCAAATCATATTTTTCTTTTAGTCCACAATATAGCTAAAGCTAGTCTAAATTCTGTTATATTATACATATAATGTATGTGTTACTTTTTTAAAAGCTACGAACAATAAAGCAAAGAAATGAAAAATACAGATTGCCAATCTCTTACTCAAAGTTCTAAAGTAAGTTCTGCTTTTTTTTCTATTCAATTAAGTTTTAAGCATCTTTTTGGCTATACCTTTCAATGGTTATTTTATTGTGTCCGAGTGAAAAACTTTTTAGGGTCTGTCGTGTGTTTGGCAGTGTTAGAAAGCAACTCTAAACTTCAGTACTAAATAAAAACTGAACAAAAAGTTTTTTCAACCGGTCAGCAATATCTAACCACGTCCGAAAACATTTTCAGGTGACTAATTGTTTTTCTAAGGTTAGCGCCAACAATACCTAAATAATCATGATCATCCTTGTAAATTTATATGAAACAGTTTAAAACTCTTGGATTTTTTGTTAGTCTATTTTAACAGTTTTAATTACAGTAAATATTTCAAGAGCTTAATTCATCTCTTTAACAAGCTACTGTAAACAAGCTACTATACAATAAAGATGCCTTCTGATAAGTTTCTACGTAAGGCTCCGAGCTTTATTTTTAACTTCAGTTATTTTTCTCGGTGTTTTTCGGACACGCTTTTAATCTTTTAAGTCGTAGTCATCATGATCATCATCAATAAATGGAAAAAGACGCAAGAAATATTCATTTAAATAAATCTTTAATGCTTTTCTTTAAAAATCAAGAAAAGGAGTTTTTCAAGATGATTTCAGCATTTTTCCATACTTTGATAAATTTATTGTTATTTTCCACTATTTGTTATTATTTTAGGTTCACAAAATATATTAAAACTTACAACTATATTATATTAAATTATAAAAACACTACCCTACAGTCTGTTTTGCCTTGTCGGTTCATCAAGAAAATCTACAATTAAATTTAAGAAAGGTTAATTTAAGAAAGGTTAAAAATTAAGAAATGAAAAAGATATATCATAATAAAATGAAATAAAAATAAAATAGAATGGCTGAGATAGAATAGAAATAGCTGAACAGAACCTGCACTTTCAGTAGATACTTATATTTCTCAATCTATTTTTTGCGCACATTTAAAATATGCTTATTGCAGAGATAGTTTTTTTTTAAGTTCTTAATTTTATCTCTTATTTGCTTACATTTAATTAAGAACGTACAGTCTTGGAAAGCAAATGGAACAGCGTGTCACAAGTGAAAATAAAGTGAAAGAAGACAGAGTATTGAATTGCAAAATAAATTTTACTGGCAAAAATTTATTCCGAATGTACGTTTGTTAGATTAGTTTTGCCCATAAACCTATTTTTTCTGGCGTCAACTTTTTTGTATTCATTTTTGGAACTTTAGTCATTTTTTATAATAATATGTATAACAAGCGTTGAAGAGAAAACAACTTGAAACTTGAAAGTAAAGGCGATTGAACTGGGGAGGAGGAGCAGGTAAGCAATTTTTTCTGCTTTGCAGTATTTCTAAAACACGAGTACTGTCGGCAGCGTGGTCGAGTGGTTAAAGCACCGGACTGATGATCAACATGGTCTCGGTTCAAAACCCACTTGCGCCATTCTGTTGTGTCCTTGGGAAAGACACTTCACGGCACTTTCCCCTGCTTGGTGGTCTTGACAAGCAGTTCTAAATTACAGTCATATCTCTACTAAATTACTAGCGGACAGCAATATCTTGGCATCTCCGGAAGCAGGTCGGGGTAATTGCTTACCCTATGTATAGCGCCTCCGTCGCTTTCCTGCGAGTCAGGAGGATAAATATAGAGATAAAATAAAATAAAATAAAATACTGTCCGTTAAAATTCATAAAACAAAAATATTAGCCCTGTCTCTACAATTTTATTATCTTGGCCAAAATCAAATCTAACAAAATTATGTAAAATATTGATTTAGACAAAAAGTTACTAAACTTTTTTCGAATAGATCCACAAAGTAAACAATAATTTCGTAAGGTGGCAAAATTTAGCAAAAAAGCACATTTTTGTTGAAAAAGCAGTCTCAACAAACAAAACTTTTAGATTATTGAAGAAAATTTTTACTCAAAACTCAATAAAGGCCAAAGAAATATCTTCTTTTGAGTTTTAAAAACTTTGTTTAAAAATAGTAAAAACAAAAAAAGAGTTTACATCAGAAGCCTTTGATCTTTTTGAGGCAAAAGCCAAAAGTATTTGCAAACGAATAAAACCTTGCGGGTAAATTTTACGAGTGGAGATCTTAATTTGTTTTTTGCTAAGTTTTTAGTAAACATTTTCCCCAATACGCAAAAATTGGCGTTTAATAAAAGTGCTTTCTTCACCAAAAAGTGACTTTTTAATAATTGGTTCTCCTTCTATACCCAAAAATTTTTTAACGTATCAAATATCTAGTTGCGGAGGAGTGAATTTTTTGGCTTAAAAAAATGTTTACAAAACTTGCCTTGGGGTACCAAACTTGCCCCCAGGGTACAAAATTTGGTTAAAAGTTTTCGTGAGTTGCCTCCTAAACAACAGTGACTACTTTAAGCAAAAAAATATAGGAGGGTCATATCTTGATAAAAAACCCGTATCTTCATAACCACTAGGGCTACAAAGTTTATTTTGATGTCAAAAGATGAAGAAGGCCCACTTTTTTATAAACATTAAACAACTTTTTCTTCTATTTCCACTAGAAAGTAGATGAAAATAAAAAATATACATGCTGGTGTCACGACAATACAGATATTTTTAAAAATTATAAGTTAATAGAAAACACTTAAATATTTAATTGATTCATCATAAAAGCTTAACATATACAATCAGTAGTTTTCTAAATAAATACCTTCAGGTTAATTTAAGCTACAGAGTCGAAAACACTTTTGACATAGGTTACTCTTGGCTTATTGGCTTCTGTAGCAATGCCTGTAAACCAAAATTATAATCTGGATTCCAAAATAGCATCAACAAATGATAAAGAAGGTGCCTCGTTTAAAACAAATATTTAATTCACAGTTTAAACAATTAACTAATAGAACGATTTAATCTACAAAAAAGTTAAAAAGTACGATCAATTTTAAAGTATTCATATTTTACAAAGTTTTTTATACAAGAAAAAAGTTAGGCTACAGCATCAAGTCCTGAGGTTAAATTCAACACCATAAATTTGTTTAAGTTTTCATGATGAATCAAGATAATATCTAAATGTTTTCTATTAATTTATCATTTTTTAAAAACTTTTGTGTTGTTATGACCCCAGCATTTATATTTTATATTTTCAGCTAATTTCTAGTGGAAGTAGAAAAAAAAGTTGTTTAGTGTTTATCAGAAAGTAAACTTTCTTGATCTTTTGAAACCAAAATATACTTTGTAGCTCTAGTAGTTTTGAAGATATGGTATTTTGTCTAGATTTGAAACCCTGTGACCTTTCGCTAGAAGTAAACTTCTTGGTTTTGGGGGCAACTCACTAAAGCAACTTTTAGCAAAAATTTTGTATCAAAACAAGTTTTTTAGACTGTTTTTTTTTAATTTAAAAAAAAGTTATCCCACCCTGCGATGAATCTAGAAGCTTTTTCAGATGGGTGACTAAGTTTTCAGCTGACCCGCTGACTAAGTTTTGAGCTGATCCCGCCGAGCAGTTTTTAACAAAAAACACATTTTTCATGAAAAGCTTTCAGTTTTAAATTACGCATTTCTAACAAAATTAATTAGATTTTCCCACCTTAAAATTATAATTACTCTCAAATTGATTCTATATACTGTATTATTTACCCAATTGACAATCCTATGCAGGACTTGCAAGGGCTCTGTAAAGACAGCCTGTACTGGACTCGTACCTTTTTGGCGGCGCACACTGCAATGGCGGCCACGTATGGACTTACCACACGGGTTTCATGTGGCATTCAGCTTTAAATCTTAATCTGAAAGAGAAAGATGCTAATAAGTTTATTTTATCAAGTGTTTCAAAAATGGAACAATGGCGTCACAACTTTATTGGTAATTTCGAAAGGACTAGTTGAAATATGTAAACCTTTGCTGAAGTAAAACTGTGTTAATTTTTACTTACGTCGGCTCTAAAAATAGTTTACCATGAGACTGAAGTTCTTAAACCACTTAGTTCTGGCTAAGTACAAATGATTAGCCCAAAATCTTCTTTCTATAGGTAAAAAAAATTATGGTTTTTGAATATAAAAAATATACTTTTAAAATTAAAAAACTTGATTACTATACTTGTAAAACTTGGCTATCAAGCTTCACCAAACTTCAAGTCAACTCACAGTGCCAACAACTGCAAATAATTATCAAACAATTTCGTACTTTTTGACTACAAGAATAAATTGCACTTGATGGCTTATATTAAACTTAATAGTTCGTCCTCTATACAGGTTAAAACAATTCTAATCACTATAAAACTAATTTTTAAGGCTTTAATACTGACCCTTAAACAAATTACCAGGATCACACAGGCTACAGTAATACAAACAATTCCAAAACTTATTTTGATAGAATATGTGATAAAATTTTCGACCCTACTTCTACTGTATAAATTAGTCAACTTTCCGAGACAAAAATCGAAGCAAATACATCGGATCTGATTTCTTAGAATACTTATATAACGTTTATAATTAGAAAAAGCAGTTTATGATGTCACAATGCAACCAGGAGACGTGGTAGTAAACAAATTACAAAACCAAAAATATTAAGTCATCTGTGAGTTAAAACGTTAAAACGATTTTTATAATACACTTACAAAAACTATTTGCAAACAAAATAAATTAAGTCAGGGGAATACACCGATTACACAATCACTAATTAATAATGAAAAAGATTGCATCGTAATTGAAAGCTTAAAACTACTGTAATAGTATCATCATAAAGTTAGATTAAAAAATAAAACTATTAATAAAGTGTGAAAAATTGGCATAAATATTAGTTGCTTAAATCACATGAAACAGGTTAGGCTGTATGAAATTGGTGGCTGGCTAATGTCTTAGTTTTTATTTTGAAGGAAAATCTTTTTTTGTTTTTTCTCTAAAATTGTTGAGCTGCAAAGAAATCTAAAATTTAATTTTCTACAACAATCTGGTTGTTTTGATCGTGTCAAAAACAAAAACAACGGGCAAGTTTTAAAAGTTTTTTTTCTGATCTTCGCATTGTTTGCTCTGACTTTAGAATTTTATTAAAAAATAATTTAACCCTATTTCTAATGACGTTTTTGATTGTTTCCGATGACAAAAAGTATCATCAACGTATCTAAAAAAAAGAAGAAAATTTTTTTTAATTAGATGACACTTTTGCCATTTTCAAATAATTTAACCCTATTTCCGATAACGTTTCCGACAATTTCAGATGACAAAAAAGTGTCATCAATATTATTTCCGATGACGAAAATGTGCCATCAACATTTCTAAAGTAAAGAAGATTGTTTTGTATTTCAGACCACTCTTTTGCTATTTCATTAAGAAAACATAATGCAATTAATTTCTTGAATCTAATTTTCTACACTCAAATCTGGTTTTACTTATGAAAAAGAAAATAACGATTTCCTGTTGTTTCTTGATGTGTCGGTCGAAAAATTAAACAAAAAGTTTTTTACTTCAGTTTATAGAAATTCACATTTATCGGGCAGTCTACATGCTGCGATTTGTTTGTACCAAAAACGAGAAAATCTAATCTCATTGTCACTCTATATCATTGAAAACTTAAAATTTGCTGTCGTAAAAAGTTCTCGAGTGAACTTAGTAAAATCAAAATATTTTGCAACAAAATAGATACTTAAAAAAAGTTCTAATTTTTGAAATTAAAAGAAAATTTCAAATGTTCAAGCATCAAAACGATTAGGCCTAAAAAAGTGTCCGGTATACCAAAAATCACCTTGTGTCCTTTAAATACGAGAAACATACAGATCAGCTGTCACTAATAACGTTGGATCTGTCTCAACTAAATTAATTTTCTTTTCTAAAAAGATGTTGTCTTTTATTCTAAAGGATGTTTTGCCTCCTTATGAGCGAAGCAATGTTGTATATAAGTACTCGTTCCATTGTGATAGTTTGCGCGTAGGTCGAACATCCTAACAACTGGAAGAAAAAATTTGATAACATGTTTTACAATCAATTACAGATTAAGTTAAGCCTTAAATAATCTCCTCAGACGCCAATGCTACTTCACTCAAAATGCACCTATTTCGTAATCGGCTATTGGTCAGCATTTGTTAAATAACAAGATTTGCACAAAAAAAATCAGTACTAATCGGTTCTCGGTTTTAGCTACAGAAAAATCAACTTTTCATCTGGCAGCACTTGAAGTTACTTTCCTAGAATCTTTTGAACCTTCTCTCTGTCGCCAGAAAGAATTTGTTTATGGACTGAAACTTTCTCGCTTACGGCGCAAGTGAGCGCGCAAACAATCGAGTGCTTTTTTTATCTAAACCATATCTCTTTAAAGGAGGGCATTATTGCCTCCCACTGGGTAACGTTTGCTATCAAGGGACAACGGTAACAATTTTTAAAATTGGTGGGCGATTATATTTTTAGGAGCCAATTTTTAAGTTATCAATAATGTCAAGAACTGATTTATCAATTAGAATAACACATTTTATATTAAACCAAGATTTTAAAATGCATATTTTTTTATGCTGCTTCCAGCTTTTTTATTTTGATTGCCATCGAATTTTGCACATATTGTTGCCTAAAATACGGCAGTATGTTATTAGGCAGATGGTCGGTAGCGTGGTTAAGTGGTTAAAACGCCGGCATTGTGATTGGCATGGTCTGGTTTGAAACCTACTCGCGCCGTTCTGTTGTGTCCTTGGGAAAGAAACTTTAAAACACTTTTCCCTGCTTGGTGGTCTTGGCAAGCAGTTGTAAATTTCTGTCATATCTCTATCAAATTTCAAGCGGACAGCAATATCTTGGTATCTCCGAAAGCAGATCGGGGAAATTGCTTACCCTATGTTTTAGGGCCTCCATCGCTTTCCTGCGAATCAGGGGAATAAATACAAAGATAAAATAAAAATAAATAAATTTAAACATTAGATTGACATTTCCTAACGTTAACATTAACTAGTTATTCTTGATAATTTTGATTGAGACATCATATGATGCATCCAGATAAAAAAAAGTTTTAACGTACAGCAGAGAGTAATTTTGAACAAATTACAATTTACTTTCTTAATTTATAATAATGGTACAAGAAAGTAATGAAAACTTCTTAAATTGTAATTTTATTATTTTACTTGTAATTTCTTTTAACTTTTGTAATGTTTAAAATTTCTTTTAAAATAAGTTATGGTTTCTATTGCAAAAAAGCAAAAATTAAGTGCCGTTCTTGTTTAGGGAAGTACATCAAGTTCGGTTTTGTGCAGTGTCTATAAAATATTCTACTACCCATATGCTTTTTGTGTCACAAAGTTCTAACGAATGAGACAATCAAACCGTATAGATTGAATAACTACTTTTAAGCAAAATTCATTTTGGCAAAGTAAACAAACCAAGTGAGTTCTTTCAAGCTTTAAAGGATAGTCATGCTCGAAGTATCTAAGCAACGTTTTTACGAAAAAAGCTGACAAAAATGTCAAAGGATTGATAGCTTCTTATAAGGTCTCTATGTTAATTGCAAAAAAAGCTTGCCTTTTATTGTTGGAAAAAGTTTGATAGTACCAGTTGTTAAAAAAAATTACTTCTTCTGTGATGGAGAAAGATGCATAACTGATATCTTATGTCCGTTATGTATTTGATCAAAAAATTATGGAGAAGCTTTTATTTTGCAAGTGTTTTGACATAGACACAAAACGTCAAACAATATTTTAAACTTTGTCATCCTACTTATAGAACAAATCTATCCCTTACGAATATAGTAGCATGCTCTATCGGTCATGCCTTAGCGATGGTAGGAAGGTGTGTTGGGTTTTCATCCCAACTTCACCAAAAAATTCCCCATCTGTTTACTGTGCATTGTGTGATACACCGTCAGCATTTGGTCGCAAAATGTCTTAATCCGCGTCAGCAAGAATTTTTGGGTGTTGCTATCAAAGCAATTAACAAAATAAAAGCTAACGCCAAAAATAACCAATTGTTTTGACAGCTATAAAAAGAAAACAAGAAAAAATGTGACCGTATCCTACTCCATAGAAAAGTACGTTGGTTGTTAAAAAGTGAATCTCCTTCAAATTACTACAAACTTCGTGAAAGTGTACTGAAGTTTCTTGGTAAAGAATTTGATTTAAATGAAGATGTAATTACCTGCCATCAAGATATAAGTTATTTAAATGATTTTTTATGAGAAAATTAAGAGCGCAATTAACAAACTCCGTGGTAAAAATGTTCTGTTATTTGAATTCTAAACCATTATGTGGGCCCTTAATAACAATCTGAAGTTTTACCAGCAAACCCTGAACAGAAGAAATTTCCTTTACTTTACTGGATTATCAAAAATATCGAATGGTGTCACTGATAATTATTTGCTCATTTACAGTGACCTCCGAAAAGCTATTTGAGACGATATACACGTTTGATTTAAAGATCTACTTATCTTGAAGTTTTTAATAGCTGATAGAACCATTTATTGCTACCAACATCTCGGTCAATAAATGCGACTGCCATGCAAAAACTGCTAATCAATATACAAAGTGACAAAGAAGCCCTGCAATTTTACCGCACATGGATGGGCAGATTTCTTGATCAAGTGCCCTTATTGATTTTCTGAAATATGGGCAAAAGTAAAATTGAATTATTGACTTTTCCATCAACATATATTTTTTAATAGGGGATTAGTGAAGTATTTTACATGAGAAATAAACACCGCGACGGACTTGGCATCAACAATACTCAGGGACACGCAATTAGACTTAAGCTGAATAGTTTGCAGCCACCTTTTACTGGTTTTGCAAAAAAGTACCAAGCACAAGGGTCACATTAGCTTGCAAATACTGCTATATTTCAATAAATTGTAAAAAAGTAGAAGATTTGGACTCATACTTTCAAACAAAAGTCGGTTTGGTTAAAAAGGATGAAGACCACTGAACTAAACCAATCAGAGATGCCGTTACTTCTGATGTTCTCTAATTTTACAGTACATAAATTAAGTTTCTATATAAAGAAAAAGTTACTCCAACCTCAGTAAACAACTTTCTTTGTTTTTTCCACCATCTTTTTTTCTATTTTGCTGGCATTATTTAAGGCAAACATAAAGATTAGATTTTGCTTCCTAAAATAACTTTCAAGAGTTGCTTTCAAAAGTAAAAGAATTAGACTAGTGATTCATTGATCCCAGTAATCCATAGTTTAACAAGTTTTTAATTTCATTATCAGTTTTTACATAAGGCCTATCATTTGTTATTATTTTAAACGTCGCGCAGCGGGGAAAATAGTTGAATAACAAAGCATTGCATCTTAGCTCGATTCTCGTATGAGACATCTTTTTCTTAGTTTATTAGAAGTGTAACCATTTCGTCCTTATTTTTAAGAAACGGGCTTAGTTTAGAAATAAGTGCTTATTTGTGCTTATTTTTTAGTAATTTTGTTGTAGTTTTCCGAAAAATTTCTAGAAAACATGCTTATTACAAAATTTGGCTTTATGTCCGAAGAAAAGAGGTCTTTTTTTGGTTGAAGATCAAGTGATTTTATGAGGTTTTTATAAGGTTCCTTTGTTGAAGATCAAGTAAAGGACATTTTTTGTCTTTAATTCAGTGTTTCTCAATCTTTGGGTGGCAATCCAAAAGTGGGTCGTCGATAGCTGTAGTTGTGCAAAAATTGAATCACTACTTTTTAGGAACAAAAATCAAGAAATTTGATACAGATTAAAACCAAAGATCTTATTTTAAAGGCAAAAAATTTAATAGTTTTAGATTTTTTTATTTTGTTTTTCGTGTTTATTTTTTGATCAGTTTGGATGGTAACCCTGTTTAGAAACTATTATAAAATAGCAGAATTTTAAAATACTTTTAAGCGTATTAAAAAAAGACATGGCCAAGTTTGCTTCGTTTCAAACATCTTTTTTTCTAGCGCGTCTACTATAAAATAAGATTTTTAAAAATACTGTTGAGCACCAAAAGAAAAGATTACCAAATTAGATCTAAGACTAAAAGATTTATTGGTTAGAGAACTTAAAGCTAAATTAGGGTTAAGTAAGCTTAATTTGAATTGATTTAAAGTGTAGCATTAGCGAATATTGATTTGCATTTAAGTTTTGAATAAATTTTAACAAATTCAAATGATTAATTTACACTAAAGCCTTAATAAATTTTTTCGACGTTCACTTTCAGTTTGATAACTGGCCTTAAGCCAATCCAAATTAATTTCGGCTATTTTTAGTTCCAGCCCTTACCTATTCTAGTAAATTCTAGATGAGCTCCCCACAACCGCTTTGTCGCGACAAACTGGTGTGCCACGAGAAGATACTAGGTGGTGCGAGACAACTTTATTTTCATTATTTAAGATTTCTAAAATAAAAAAACTTTTTTTGAAAAGTTGAGATTTACAAGTACCAGACACTTTCATAGTTTAAAAGTTTTAGCTGTAGCTAATATGGTGCGCTTGCAATCAGTTAAGTATTTTGTGGGGGCATTGTGCCATACTCCTCCCGTTGGAGATCAATAACACGAGAAAACAGAAACAGGTTTCAAGTGAAGATCTTTTTTTTAAGATCACTATGTTTTAGCACAAAAAATTAACAAAACTGAGATAGATTCCAAGTCAAAACTTTATTTATCTTTTTTTGTATGAGATCACTATGCTTTAGAACAAAAGATTGACAAAGCTGAGACAAATTCCAAGTAAAGACCTTTTTTTCTTTTAGTTTCTATTTCAAACTTTTCCCCTAGATATATTTTATTGTGGTTGTATGCTTCCCGTCTTTCCTTTAAAAAATTCTCAGTGCCCAACTGATGTCAATTCCACATTGGAAAACTTGGCAAACTGAATTTGGCGCTGGCTAGTGATATTTTTGGGGTAAATCTTGTTCATAAAAGTGATTTCAGTTATCAGCGTGAATTGCAGTCAGTTGGTTTTGAAGGAATGACTCAATTAAGAGCCCCGGAAGCGGAAGTAGGGATTATGGACTCGATTAAAAGTGATGACCTTTTTTTAGTCTTTAGTAAATTTTTTTGCTGAAAACAGTTGCAATAGGAAATGTAAATTTTGTAAAAGGAGTCTTTTTAAAAAAGAAAAGTGCCATTTTTTTTGCTCTCCCTGACAAAATGGCTTTCCAGCTCCCCTAAACGTAATGGATAAACTCTTAAAAAGAGCAATGCAATCAGCAAAGGTACACTTAGTACAAGTGCTGTAGCAAAAAAATGATGATGCACCCAACCGATATAGTCATGATTCAAAACCAAACTCGCGTCACCTTTTGTTTCTATGCATAAAAAACTTTATGACACTTTTATCTGCTTGGCCATCTTAGCAAGCAGCTCCAAAATTTAATGATTTATTATTGAAAAAAACTGAACGCAGTATCTTTGTATAAATATAATTGATTGATGGTTGCCATAAATACAACATTTTCGACGTTGTACTGCAATCAGGTAATTTTTTTTTTTTTTTTCAGAACTAAAACATCAATGAACGCAATATAGTAAGAGACGTTTAAATTTGTGTCAAACTTAGCATCATTAACAGTTAAACTAAATTTACATTGCTGTTTTAAAAGTTTACTATTGGGACATTGTTATTTGAGATCATAATAACCGAGATAATTTTAATGCTTAAACTGAAAACTTTTTACCACGCTTTATTCTTATCTTCCTTTTCGTGCAAAAACCTGCCAATTTCTGTGCTATCAACTTTTGTTAAATTTTTTTATTTATCTTTTTTTCAACCCTACTTCTGAAAATTTGCGTCAGTTTGGTAAGGTATCACAAACTCACTCTTATACGTATTAATAAACAGGAAAAATTGTGCGTTCATATTTATATTTAGTGATCCTTGGTCTTATTTAACACAATGCGTTCTTTCGAGTTAAACATGTATTTGACTGAAGTACAAAACCGATTTTGTAATGATAAAAACTAAATTGATTTTTTTTTCGATTAAAACGATATATAATATTTCATTTGGTGTACGTTATAGCATTATTTTTGTTTTCTTACCGCAAAATGTTGTTGTTTTCTGTGTCTAAATAACTCAGTGAATTGTCTCTTAACTCAAATCTAGCTTTGTAAAAGAGTTGTTGATTTCTTAAACAATTAAATTGAAAGAAAACTGATTTAATAATTTCAACATAAAATATATTGACAAAATCACTAAAAAGTTAGTGACTAATTTACCATGAAACAGATTGGCAACAGTCCTTCTTCAGTTTTTAAACAGTTGGACTAATCGCATACTTTTTAATTTATTTTGGTCGACCAAATATCAATGATGTATGATTTTTAGTTTCACAAAATTTGAATTCAGGAATTAAAAAACGTTTTTATACTTAGCCTACTCTGCGAAAGCTTTCAGCAGAGGTAGGTTGTTTTACATTGATTAAAACCGATTATGGAATTTTAATACAATTGAATAAGCATCATAATGAAAATGAAATCAATGAATTTTTGCTCCAGAAGAATAAGAAATTATTTTCGACTAATCCTCAATACATTCTTCCCGGCAAACCTCGAAAAAAAACTTTGCTTCAACAAAAATTTGGTTCTTTCTGTTATCAAACTGTTGGATCCTTCTATCAATAAATGATCATTAAAAATTTCTGTGTAAATTTTGTATAAAATTGTGCTGACATTATATACATGACTACAAATACAATACGCAATGTGATTTAATTTGCTTAGTGGTGGTTCTGTTTTCACTTAACCTGGGCTTTGTTATTATTTTTGTTTCGTTGGAATTCATATTACAGTGTAAAAACTAAAAAAACAAAATAAAATGCAAAAATCAAATACACAAACACAGACATAAACAGCAAGAATTGCAATACTTTTATTAGTTGTTAAGAAAACTATAAAAAACAAATTTTATCATCTATTCGTGATAGATTTTATCATTCATTTCAGGGATATTTTATTTAAGAATCCTTTCGTGTTTCTGTTGCCTGTGTGGTTGCATTCAAGTCATTTAAACGTCAGTTTTGACGCCTTGCCAATTAATTCTATGGTAAGATAAAATTGTTTTAACCTGTGTCAATAAGTATCAATAAATTTTAAAAAACATCAACCAATTTTAGTTATATTCTTTTTAATTTCAAATTGAATATTAAGCATACAATAAATTACAGTAATTTTTATAAAACAAAAACAGCAATTTCACAACAATTCCTTTAAGCTCAATATTTTGCAAAAAATAAGAATAAGTTTGTCATAAGCACGATCCCATGAAGCAAGAATTTCAAATTCGTAAGCGTATACGGATCGCATCGATAAAATTTTAGCCCAAAAATTCGTCGCGGGCTGCAGTCCGTTTAGCGAACAAGCAAAATTTGTTTCGGGGACGGGCGGGCTGTCATAGAGGGCCCTCGTCCCCAAATTTGTTTCGGGGACGAGGGGGCTGTTTACTTGGGAATCCAAAAGAACCATTTAAACTTGGTAAAACCCAAATGCGAGCGCTGAAGTAAAGCTGTGTCTATTTTTTTTTTATTTATTCCGGCTCAAGAAATAGTTTGCCCCGAGACTGAAATTTTAATACAGTTAGTTTCGGCTAAATTCAAATTGATTCCTTAGAACACTTTATCGGTATCGCTTTGCAGTGGCAGAGCGTGGAAGAGAATTTCCGTCGATTGTGAGTTGTGAACTTTGTAATACATTTATTTTAGTAAGAGACGGTGGTCTCTGTTTGTCGGTGGAGAATAGTCTTCAACGAATCAATCCGAACTTGGTTCAAGCCAACTGTATAAAAGCTTCAGGCTCATAGCAAATTAGTTCTTGAGCTGAAAAAAAATAAAAATGGACACAGCTTTGATTCAGCACAGATATTCGGGTTACCTTATTCTACTGGTCATATAGGATTCCAAAACAAAGTCTGTGACTCAGATTATTAGCAAATATTCTGGAATAAAGTGAATTTCTTTGAATAGCGATTAAATTAAGATCACGGTTTACAAGAACCAATTAGAAGTAAGACAAAAAATCTAACGCTAAATAAACTAGAAAGTTACAAAACGTTAATGAGCGCTTGAGATAAAGAGACAAAAAAGAAAAATGATATTGCGCAAACAATAGAAAACTTCAGTGTTGACCACGCGGTCAGAATTAAAACAATTGAACAAATAATTAGAACACTAAAAAAATGACTTGCAAATAAATCAAATAGCGTAAATTAAGTGGAAGTTTATTGACTATGCAACCACTATTAATAAGAAAAAAATTACGACATACTAAAATTAAAACTACCGAAAAAAATTAACTATAGATTTATGCGGTTAAGAATATACATGTTTCCTCGCAACTTTGCGGTTCACCTATCGCGGATTCACTATATCACGGCATCCGCCATCCACTTATTTTTTTTATCATTAATTTACTAAAGGAGCAGTTAAAGAAATGGAACAACGACATGATTCAGTCTGTTCACTTCTGTAACTTGATCGACAAAGCAATGGGTCCCTATAAGCTGCTTTTTGATCGAAAAAAAAGCAGTAAAAACAAGTTTCCATCACAATGTTCTTTATGCCTTGCAGAAAACAGCCAGCTCCTCTTGCTACCACGCGAAAATTCACTTATCGCGGCAGGTCTCGAATGCATCTACCACGATAACCGAGGAAACACTATATTGCAAATAAAGTGTGACAGTGGTCAAATTGAATTGTTCCGATCTGGAAACTAGAATTCGTACCCTATATTTACTTGAAGATCAAAAAAAATTTCACTTTATTTCGTGAAACATTTGGGGAAATATGCGGCTCAATTTATGCGATTATTTTTTTCGTTAAGTGAATCTTAAGGCCGAATTTTAGTATCTCAAAAACAGGCCTTCGCATAAATTGACCTTCAAATTGCGGCAGTTGTTTGATAAAATACAATAAAAATCTTTCTTTCGGTTTTTAACTAAATCTTGGGTCCGAACTTTAGTACCCAGAACGGAAAATTTTAAGAATTTTCATAAGAATCTTATTGAGGAACGAAATAACAGATCCATAACTTTGTTTGCTTGTTTGCGATATGTGCTGATGTGGCTCGAGGCAAAGTTATAGGCTACAATTGTACTGGTTTTGGTTAAAAATGTTTTACATTAATTAGTCTTTCGATTTCGAATTTAGCATCAGATTCAAGAATTCTTTCACGGGCCGCGAGTTTGACATGCCTGCCGCAAAGCAACATAGTTGAGATGAATAATCATAAGACAGTTAACTTGACAGCCAATCGTCACATTTAACCAACAATTAAGACAAGTTTATACTTGTTTAAAAATATTCATTAGTATCATATAAACAAATAATAAAGAAAAACTTTTAAAAAACTTTAAACCAGGGTCTCCCAACCTTTTTACGATCTCGTACCAGTTGGACACCCGCATCGTTAACGCGTACTATTTCTCGCCGAAAAAAAATAATTTGATCGAATTTTAGTTGATTTAGAAGAAGAATATACACGGTGGTGGACATTCAAAGTTAAAGGCCCGAGGCAAGAATTTTCAAAACTGGATGTTCTCTAAAAAATATGGCTTTGATCTCATATTTCTCTTTTTTCTCCAAAAATCATAGTGATCTCTAAAAAAAAAAAAAAGTCTTCACTTCGATTTGATCTCTCTTTTCGCTATTTTTCTCCCAAAATCATAGTGATCTCTAAAAAAAAAAGTCTTCACACTTCGTATCGATCTCCTATTTCTCACTTTTTGTCCAAACTTCATAATGACCTCTAAAAAAGCATATACAACAACATGAGACTATATGAGCTATTGTTGAAGGGAGCCCGAGGCAACTGCCTCATTCGCCTCACCCAATATCCACCATTGAATATACATTATAATAACAATAAAAGATTACAACTAAATTTAATGAAATTTTACAAGTTACTTACGTACCACTTGGAAGACCTTCACGTACCACTAGTGTTACGCGTACCACAGGTTGGGAACCCCTGCTTTAAACGTTTGATTCTTGTGTTGATTGTATATCCGATTACAAAGGTTATGATAAAAAAAAGTTTAATTTATTGCATTCGGTCTGATCTTCATTTGAACTTTTTTCAAAGAGTAAAACCCCTTCCAGCACTTCCAAACTACACCTTGTTTGTTAATTTGTCCTTCTCTGAAATATTTTCCATTCAAGTTGGAATGATAACAACCTTCGTACCACCAAGCTCCTAAATACCTAACCGCACAATTAGTATTACTCAACACATCTTTATCGCAATCCTTTGTTGTAAATTGTTGATTGTTGTGTTTCTTCAAAGAATCACCTAAAATATAACATTTATTTCAGTACCTGGCTTGGGGAAAAACGAAAGAGTAATTAAGTTTAATCACAATCTATCAATCAATCAACACATTTATATTTTTGAAAAAATGAACAAACAAAAACAAAGAATAATTCATATTTAATGATACATTTATCTTACTAAATTACACAACAGAGAGAATGCGACTTGACCTTACTTTTCGAATTAGCATCGAACCAAGGCCCAAAATTGCGCATGATCAATTACTTTTGAAATAATGTAATCGATTTCTAATTTCTTTCAATCGTAAGTCGTCAATAAAAATTCTTTTAGGCTCTTTTTTTCTGAGACTCTTAAGAACCCGTGGCCTCCTGCTTAGAATATTGTTTCAAAGTTTAAGTGAAAACAAAAACAGGTTTTCACTTTGAAATTATCTATGATTTTGTCAATTTCGTCCCAAAAATAAATTGAAGTCCAAAAAACGAAACTTCTCGTGGCACCTGGTAAAAACTCGGGCCTTCGGGCCCTTTTAAGAACTCCAGTTGTAAATCTTGCCTGCTTGTAACTTAATGTATCTTTCTCCCCGCAAAAGCTTTGTAACAAGAAATGTATAGAAATTTGTTTGCTTACAAGAAGATCTAGTAATTTGTTTCGATACCTAGATTGTTAACACTAGATTTACCAAATGTTTTAAGAATTTGTATGTTAGTTTCATTTTTAATCATTCGGCCCTCATGCATCGCAACTTTTCCTAAAATTTAGTTGCTTTTATGTTTAATTTCTTGTATATTTAAAAAGTTTTTTTAAAGCGGATTTGTGGTCGAGAGGAAAACATGACCCTGCTTTTTACCAAAGTGCGTCTTCGATACTGTCAACAATTCTAGATTCTAGATTTTTTATGTAGTTTTGATAATTTGATATGAGTTATACATGGGGTTTTTTAACTAGTGACGCGAGTAAATGACTGCAAAGTTGTTTCGACCTCGCTAGGTCTCATCAGATGGGTTGTTGGGCACTAATTTAGTAGCCAGCTAGTATTTTTCAGCAGCCTTGCTTTCACAGAAGTGCGAATTTTAAGTGGCATCGCCATTATATACTAAATGAAAGTTAAGTTCCTTGTTATCAGTTACAAAACTTAACAAACGGCAAATTTTTCTTGTAATCCAACGTGGCAATATGTTTGTAGAAACGATAGAATTACTGGGTTGAAAAAAAGCGGTTGCTCATCTATTGTCTTAACAAGTTATTTAGTAAAAAGATAAGAATATTTTTACAAACCGTGTACCAATAAAGACAATGTTTTATTGGTTTTCAGGAGTTCCACGATATGCAGTTAATGCAATTATAACCCCCTTATGATACGTGAAAATAACTGATTTACAAATCTATTTTGAGAACACTTACGAAATATTGAAATGAAGAAACTGCATAGATGAGGAGAAGATAATTTTGTTCTGAACTTTCAAGAACTGAAAGTTTTTTTCGATCTTTAGTACCCACGCGATGTTTATGGAAAAAATCAATAGGTCTTTTATTTGCAAAATTGAAGATTAAGCATCCCTATTTTTTACACTGCAATGTCTCAAAATTGTTTTTTCAAGATACTAAAGTTTTTGAGGTTTGATGGCAAACCCACTTGAGTAAGAACAGGGCTTAATACCAACAGATTTGTATCATTAAGCCAAAACAATAAGTGTTCAACTTTTCACTGAAAATTGGCGACCAACTGATGCCGCTAAAACCTAAAAGCTGTTTTGTTACTTTTATGCCCAATAAGCCAGACAATTATAGAATCAAGTTTTAGGTTTGGGTTTTTGCCGATGTACAAAAAATATGTCGTAAATATTACTCTGTATCTTGGTGCAAAAAAAATAGAGAAATGTCGACACTTATCTTTGGCACAATCAGTAGTCATGTCCCTCGTACAATGTGTCAGAAACAAAAGTTACAACATAACCTGTGACAACTTGTTTTAGTTCTCTGACTATGTCAAAAAAACTTTTCAGCAAAAAACATCAATTGTGGGAACGATAAGAAATAACAAACAAGAATTGTCCAAAGATATAACCCAGTCTTTAAAAGAGGGTAAATGTAGTTTTTATGAAATCAAGATTCTTAAATATTGATTGTGAAATATCAGCAAAAACCTAAAAAGAGTGTATGTCGGATATCTCTCTGCATTGTTTGGCCAATGTTGATTAGAGCACTAAAAAAAGGAAACAAAAACTATATTTCGTTTCACAATAAAAATAAAACTAGCGGTAATTGTTTTGACCAAATAAGTCGTTCATACGACGAAACCGACATGTCGAAAGTGGCCATTGGCTGTCTGAACAAATATGCTTGACATTACAGCAACTAATAGTTGGATGCTTTACAAGAAATTTGCAAATAAATAGATAACGAGAAGAAGCTTTTTAGAGGAATTGATTGATGCTCTCAGAAACGAAGCAACATAGAATATTCCAGGTACATCTATTGTAGCGTGCCATCAGCTACAAACAAGAAAACGTAAAAATTGCAAAGAATCTGATGGTTGTGCGAATGCTACAGCTTCTCTCTATATACTGCACGTTACAAGACACGATGTTGTGGAAACTGAGCATTAGTTGATTGCATAGTGGTGCACCTGAAGTGGAAGAAGTATCAGATGTTTCAATTGTGATTGCAACTGTACTTACTTGACTGTAATGTGCACAACTTGCTATCATTGCTGTAATATAGTTTTGGTTATAACTTAAAAAGAATTTTTGGTTTGTTTTTGTATTTATTTTATTGCTTCAAATTATTCAACCATATTTTGGTTTAATAAATGAAGCAGATATTTAAGAGGCAGCAGTATTACGTCCATATAAGTAAAATCAGTTCGTTACACGCCAATGTTTAAGTAATTGTATTATTTATTATTTTAAATCATAATTTTAAAAGTGTGAGAATATAAATTGAAAAATTAAACTGTAATCAGCAAAAAATTTTCTGCATTTTTTACACAGATCTACAAAAGTGTCGAAATCGCATCACGGTAAAAAATAGCAAGATAAAAAGCTTGTAAAGGTAATGTTAAGGTAAAAAATTTAACTTGTTCCGCGGAGGCTTCTCCAGAAAATTCCAACCCAGTTTCGTGTTTTAATTTTAGAAATTTAAAATTGATAATAAAAAGGTGTAGCTGGTAAGTAATATTATTTCGTAAAATTGATAATAATTAGAAAATTATATCCGACAATAAATTTAGTCGTTTTAGCTTGAAGAGCTATTAGCTTTTCGTGATGTATTACAAAAAAAAGAGCTCCATATATTTATTGTAAGTACCTGTCTATATGAGGATAGTAAAGTTTAAAAATTCTTTGTTAATAGTGTTTGACGTTGGAAATGATTTTAATTGATGTAAAGATTTTCTGAACAATGATTGAGACTGTAAATTATAATCACTTGAAAATAGCATGGAGCACAGAAAACTTTTATGGAGTGTCAAAGACCAATATAAAATGACGGGGCTTCTATTAGCACTTAGTTTACATTCAATAAAATCGTCCTTAAAAAGTTCTTCACGAAATACACTGGCAACTAATTTACATCAAAAATACGTATATCTGCGTCATTTAAAAGAAAATATAGTATTTTCGGCAAAATCTTAGTAATTTTATGATTAAAAACAAATAAAAGCATTTCTTAAGCCTGTTGAAATTTAAAACTGCTCAATATTTTGAATCGTAGTATAAATTATGATATAAATTTTGAAAAACTAAATGATGATCACACAAAAGTAAATGTTTGTTAATAAAAGATTTTTCGACGATGTAATATTTTAATTTGTTGCAAACTATTTTTAATTTTTTTAAGAAAAGGACTTATTTTATTAATTTGCTTTTTTTATAAACTCCACATGACTTTTCAAAACAATAACTTTTTTAGGTAAGCTTATTTTTAAACCGTTAAAATTCAATTAATCGCTTAATACTTCTTTTGTAAAGCTATTTGTTTTGCTTATTATCTCTTACAAAGGTTTTTTCAGAGTTGTGTTTTTTTCAAGCAATTTTATGTTTTAAATTAGATCAAGTTATAGAAAATCTAAGAATTTTTGTTTTACTTGACAAACAATAGGAGTTATAAACATCGTATAAAAGTAGAAAAACAATTCAAAACTGTGAGACAGAAATTCAGAAAAAAACTGTTATTTTCGACAAAACTTTTATCCAAAAAATGTTTTTCCAAATAAATTCACAGAAAAGTAAATATTTAAAATGTACAGCTTATAAAACACTGCTTGAAACTTAAACTGGTAAAACTTGCATTTAATTTTTGATATTCAAAACTATTTTCCGATTTTAAGAAATGAAAAAATTGGCTTAAGTTAATTTTTTTCAATTTTTACTTTAATGAAAGTGAAACTCAATAATTTGTAAAAATAACAATGCTTTATACTTTATCTTGGCAGCTTCGATTACCTGCTGTACCAATGTAATCTCCCACAATCAACTTGTATTTCGAATCAGAATTGCCGATTTGAAACTTCCTAAAACCATACATAATTTTACCGACTTAAATCTTTTTATACGTTACTCTAACTTTTTTGAAAATAACTTTAAGTTACTATACCTTCAGATAAAGTAGAAAGAAAGTTTATAACAACAGTTTTGATTCTTTACTTTTAATAGAAGTAAGGTTTCAAGAAAATGTTTTAAAAACAAACGTTTTAGATTGCAAATAGTAAATTTAAGTTAATCAAGAAACTATTGGTTTACCTTAAAATCATATTGAATAAAATAGTCTTTATCATTATTAAATTTCTTCTTATAGTGTAGTTTAAACCAAATATAATTTAATTTTTTACTACAAGCTGGCTGGATGTAAAAATTTAATACAGGGATGTCAAACTGGCGGCCCGCGGCCCAAATCCAGTTTGCCATGCTCTATTTTGTGGCCGGCGTCTTTTTAATCTTATTGTGAAGACCGATTTTTTAGAAACCACTGTAAACAATAAATAAAAATATTGATCGTGTAATTGTTTAAAAAATAGTCTGACCCACGTAAACTATAAGTGCGCAAATATAGCCCAAAGCACCAAATGAGTTTGACACTCCTGTTTTAATAAGTTTTGTATCGGTTCGTAGATACACTAAACTATAAACCAAAGTTGCTCAATTAAGTAAAAAGCCGGCAATTAAGACACTTGAAACAACTACATAACGAAGTTGAACATACTTGTATAATGCATAAGCAGTGTTGCCATTCCAATCTTCCAAGTCTACACGTAGTTGATATGGCGTCAAACGAGTAATGTTGTGTAAAATATCCAAGCCTAAAATAGAGTGATTGCAAACAAAAACTTAATTTTAAGCAATGTTGTATTTGTAAAAGTGGTAGCAATAATTGGCCAATGCGAATGAAGTCCGTTTAGTAGTACAAACTTTAAATATGGAGAACAATAAGTTCATTCCAAACCTTTTCGTTCGACACTTGTCAAAAGATACGTGGAAATAAAGAAAAATCCATTTTGATTATGCCGAACGATGAAGAAAGAAAAAAACCAGTTTTTTTAAAAAAAGGCCTGTCGGCATGTGATTACAGCAGAATTGTTAGGTTACAAAAAAGATGTTTTTAATTTGAACTTGGATTGTTTTTAATTTGACTTGGAATTTGACTTGGATCTTGAAATTGACTTGGATTTTTAATTTGATTATTTAATTTGAAACAGAAAGCTGCAGGGCTAAGCAAAAGAACGATAAATTACTTGCCAATGTCGGTCGCAATTGGTAAACATCTTTTAAAATTTATGTATAATGTCGGGCACATAAACTTTTAAAAAATGTTTACCGACTGCGGATTCACGTGACTGGGGTTGAAGATTTGCAAGGAAACGTTGAGTTATCGTGAATATTTATTGACACGTGTTGGAAAATTCTACCCTGTAATTGTTGCAAGGTGCCACCGAAATACCGGCTATCACCGTTGCATGAAAAATTATAAATTTTGGGATGAATTTATTGCTTTCCATATTCAAATAATTTCCATTTTTAGTATAACAAAGCTCATACAATACATACAGTACAATTTTATGGTAAATTTAAAAGACTCATGAAATTACTTGCTTTTTATGAATGGGCATTCGGTTTAAATGAGGTACAAATCACTTTATTTTTTATTTTAAGTTTAGAAAAGGAAATTTTTGTTTATTTCTATTTTAAGCTGCTAAAATGGCCAATTTAGTAAATAAAAAGCCAAATTATTATGGTCTTTATATTATTATACTCAAATAATTATATTAGTAGCTCTTTTTGGCCAATTTAGTTTATTATTAGCAAAATTAATTCAAAAACCAGTGCAAAATACTGTATTGGTTTTGAATCAGCATGAAAGGTCGTAAATAAAAACCGTCAGATATCGAGTTCAACTTGGTACTCAAAATACATAAAACAATGAGTTCTGCGGTTGGTATAAATGTGTCATTGCTGTAAACAAATATAAATGAGAAAAGGGTAAAAACCGCAAAGTACAAAGCAGATTTATCGTTTATGAGCATTTGCGTATAAATGATAATAAAGTTGTATAAAGAGAATTGTTTTAAAATAGCTTTAATAGAAATAAAGCCATAAACCATAAAAGTACATTGGAATGTCCCGAGCTCTACTTGCTGTATATCGAGTAGTGTATGTGCCTGAATCAATGTATTACGTTGTGCATATTTTCAATAGAGAAGCACATGTACGCAATTATATTTCAGTCTCTCTGCTAAATTAAATAGTTAATTTTTTCGTAAATCTGGGGTCTAATATGCAGCTGTTTACCAAGAAATATGTACCACTGTAATGGAACAAAATATCACCATTATTTAACAATCGAATTTATTCAAACATAATTCGTAAAAAATTTTAATGATTTCTTTATTCGTACATGCTTGCAAAGAAACTTGCAAAATCAAACTAGTTTAAGCTGTTATTGTCACACTAAATATCTCACAAAATTGAACAGTCAATAATTTGTCCTAAAAATGAACCAAACCAGCTTTGTCATAATTACTTCAAAAAAGAGAGAATTTAAGAAAAAATTTTTACGCAATGACGTGATTAAGTTTAGAACCGCGACCATGTCGATCACATTCGCCATTAATATGGCGCTCTTAAATTACTGCGCCACGGTATCGAGTTTTCAATACAAACGTGCGTTCAGAGACATACCGTATATTATTTTCACTGACATAAAAATAATCACAAAAATGCTTGTATGCTTTATAACAAACATACATTATTTTCACTAACATGAAAATAATAGAATTGGGAAAGCCGTGTCAACTTTTCAAATAAAATGAGAAAAACAGAACATTGTGCACTGAAGTTGACTATTTTTATTATTGAGCACAAGCTTTCGTGGGCTACTGCCCACTTCGTCAGGTGCACATTTGCTGTTGTAGTGCTGCCTTTGTCATATATCTGCGTGTTAGTTGCCAGTCCAAAAGGTATCTAATAAATGTATGTCCACACCAATATAAAAAAATCTTAAGACTTTGTCACAACAGTAAAATAGCCAAAAAAATTTGACATCAAAAATTTGCACCTGACGAAGTGGGCAGTAGCCCACGAAAGCTTGTGCTCAATAATAAAAATAGTCAACTTCAGTGCACAATGTTCTGTTTTTCTCATGAAAATAATAGGATATGAAAAAAATAGAAGATAATAGAACAACTTTATTTTTACCGAAATTTAAATTGGTAAACATTTTTATCATACAGATCAATGATTTTGGAACAAAAATTGCGCAGCCGGGTGGGAAATGCTAAAAGTTCTTAGAAGAAGTTCGAAGTTGGTGGAATATTTGTCGTTGTGGTTGTCGCTTGGAAAGGCGTCCGCTCCGGGTCATAATTGGGGCCGAGGGTTTATCTTTTTACTTCCACAGGCCACACTGCCCCGATAAGACGCTGGCAGTGATTGTGTTGAGTTTTCATCTGGTTTGGTTATCCAAAACTATTAAACCTCTTGTTCCGGGTGGTGCCCGATGTATGGGGCACGCTATTAGGCGTGGTCCTCGGTTTGTTCAGGGGCGCCGCACTCGCACTTCGGTGAAGGAGCGAGACCCTATTTGTGCATGGACGAATGGAATCGACTAACGCCAGTTCCGAGGTGATAGAGTCTAATCCAAGCTGCTTGGTGGAATATTGTAAAATAGGTAAAACATACATATATTGCTGATTCAGAAATTAGAAAGTAAAACGCGAAAAGATTTTATTTTTATTTTATTTTTTTTTTATCTCTATATTTATCCTCCTGACTCGCAGGAAAGCGACGGAGGCGCTATACATAGGGGAAGCAATTACCCCAACCTGCTTCCGGAGATGCCAAGATATTGCTGTCCGCTAGTAATTTAGTAGAGATATTACTAGTAATTACAATTTAGTAGAGATCAACGCTAATGGATTCGTAATTCAAAAGTTTTAAAATACCTGATATAGAAAAGCAGAAACATACCGTTTGAACTGTTCATAGTTGCATAAGCATTTACAAAGTAAGTACAAAACGATTTTTTTATGTAAATTTCAGTATATAAATTTTGACAAATTTTGGCTTTATTTTGACCTGTAAAACCTTGGCAAAAGACTCCTAAATAACCAAAACTATAAAGTTGTGTAAGTTCAATGACGTAATAAATCCTATAAAATTTGACTTTATTGACTTTAGTGGGCCCAAGATTTTACGTTATAGCATGCAGACAAAGTAGAAAAAAAATACTTAATAAAAAATTTTTACGTTTGCTGTTGTAGTGCTGCCTTTGTCATATATCTGCGTGTTAGTTGCCAGTCCAAAAGGTATCTAATAAATGTATGTCCACACCAATATAAAAAAATCTTAAGACTTTGTCACAACAGTAAAATAGCCAAAAAAATTTGACATCAAAAATAAAATTACAAAAATTTTGCTCGCTTTTCGGGGCTTGGAAAATCATTATTATACTGTACTTTTATTCAACATCGTAGAAATATACAAAGTCCATTTTACAACTCATATCTAAATAACTTGCACGTAAATGGATTTAGGGTTTAACTTTTTAAACCTCTAAACTTACCGGCAATGGCTCGTGTGGAATTTACTGGAAATAGAATAGAATAGAAATAATTCCACTTTAAAATTTTTGAGTATGCAATTTTAAAACATTTACCATGGTCGTCCCAGAAAAATGCCAGTTGACACTTATGAATTACATTATTTGATTACAAACATACCTTACAAACTCGTATGAGGGTATCGTCGCCATTTCAACCTATTCAGTGGCAAAAAATTTTGTTGTTGCGTTGCAAAACAAAGATAAACGACTTTCAAGACAATAAGTTAAATCAAAAGATAGATCATGTAGGCTCAATAAAGAAAGCGCAATTTCAAAAAGATATTGTGCTAAACCAGTCAAGTGAAAAATTTAGAGAAATGGAGTCGCACCAGAGATAACGAAACAAACTTATAAACAAAAATTATCTTTTAAAACTGTGATGATCAGTTTTAATTTTTTTTAATATCTTAGTACAGGGATGCACAACTATTTTGCTGTTTCCAGCCGCATGAAAAGTTAGTTTTAACTAATGACCACTAATGAGTTATAGTAAACAGATAAAATTATGAATTAGGCACATCAGATTATAAGTTTCATTGCTAATACCATTTACTCTATCAATTGTAATAGAACAAAATATCACCATTTTTTAACAATCGAATTTATTCAAACATAATTCGTAAAACATTATAGGCCTATTGATGATTTCTTTATTCTTAAATGCTTGCAAATAAACTTACAAAATCAATTAGCCTAAACTGCTATTATCACACCAAAGTTGTTGACAAAATCGAACAGTCAATAATATTAAAAGTGAACCAAACTAGCTTTGTTATAATTGCTTCGAAAAAAAGAGAATCTAAGTATAATTTGTAACGTAATAACGCGATTAGATTTTCAACCGCGACCACATCAATCACGTTCTCCATTATTACGGTGCACTTGAATTACTCGGCCATGATCCCAACTTTTTACGACATGCATTTAGAGACACGTACGTATTACTTTCACTTACATAAAAACAATAGAACTACTTAATTTTTACCAAAATTTCATTTGATAAGCAGTTTTATCATTTAAATCAAAAATTTTTAAACTAGAAATTGTCAACCACGAGCTTGGGGGTGCTAAAAGCTTTTAAAAGAGGCTTGAAATTCGAATATTGTAAAATATGTAAAACTTTGCGGATTCAAAAATTATAAATAAAAGCAAAAAAATATTGATGCTGATGGGTTTGCAGTCTCAAAAGTTTTAGAATACCTGCTATAAAATGCAGAAACAAATTATTTAAACTGTTAACAGCTGCTTAAAATATTACAAAACTATGCAAAAAAGATTTTTTATATGTAAAATTCAATATGACATAAATTTTGACAAATTGTGACTTTAATATGACTTAAAAAGCTTTCTCAAAACACTCCTGAAAACCCGAAACCATAAAGTTGTGCAAGGTTTATGACGTAATAAAGCCCTAAAAAGATTTACCTTTATTGACTTTGGGGGCCCAAGTTATAACGTTATAGTATGCAGACAAAGTAAAAAAGAAATACTTAATAAAAATATTGCACGGTTGTTAGTGCTATGCTTTTTTCATATACTTGTATTTGCTTGTAAGTTTCTGTCGTTGTCGTGGTCGCCGTCCTCCTTTGTAAGTGCATCCACTCCCGGTCAGACACAAACAGGGCTGGGGCCGAGGATTTATCCTTTTCCTTCCCCAGACTGCTGTACTGCCCGGACCAGATGCTGGCAGTGCTGTTGTTAAGCCAGCATCAAGTTTGGTCATCTAAACCGTCAAACCTTGTGACCCATGTGATGTTTGATGTATGGGGCACGCTATTAGGACGAGGTCTGCGGTTTGTTCAGCGGCGCCGCACTCGCAATTCGGTGAAAAAGCGAGACTCCATTTGTGAATGGACAAATAAAATCGCCCAACACCAGTCCGCAGGCGATTGAGCTTGACCCAAGCTGTTCGGGAAAAGCTCATTAAATAGACCTGGTACCGGTCCTGGGTATAAAAACACGGAGCCTGGATGTATTCTTGCAGTACTCTGTGTTCTATTTATAGTTTGTCCACTCAGAAGCGTGTATGTCAAGTCCGGCAAAATTGTTTAAAAGATTCCACACGTCCTGGCCAAAACGAGCGTCTAGATCTTAGCCTCTCTTGACAAGCATCTAAGCACCCACTTAAAAAACCATACAAGATCTGATCAAGGTCCAGAAATCTACAGTAAGCCAAGAAGAGTGTTGCTTGCAGTTGGCGAATCTCGGCTGGCTAAATGCCTGGAAGTATGGGTAAGTGGTCCGTTGGAGTGGGATACAGGCATCCAGTAACTATGCGCAAGGCGTCTTTCAGACATTGTCTATGTGGCGAGAGTGAGCGCTGCGACATCAGACTGGTGCACAGTACTCAGCTGTTGAGTAGACCATAGATAGGGCATCTGTGCACTATGTTTTGGCACCAGCACCACATCCTACGCCTGCAAGTCGCTTCAGCAGTGCGATGCGCGTGGATAATTTTTTTCACAATGCTACTAGATATTGACGAAATGTGAGCGATCTGTCCAGTTTTACCCCAGGATAAGTAGGGGTTGGATAGAACGGTAAAATTCTATCGTTCTTTTAGATTTTTAGCTCACGTTTGGCCTCTCGGTTATTTAAGTGAAGTCTGCCGTCATCATTGACTAGTGTGACTGAGCTTCAACCTCGAAGTCTGGAGATACGCTGAAAGTGTAGTTATGTCTTGGCTTCAAGTCCTCTGCAAATCCTTCCATTTTCCATAAGAGCATTATAATGCAAAATCATCAGCATAAGTAAACTTTCTGGATATCATGGAAGGCAGATTGTACGTATAGATGTTGAATAAGAGGATAGCCAAGACTGACACCTGCTGAACGCCGTTTTTCAAACGGCGTAACCTGCTTTGTTCGCTATCACCGGTAGTAAAGGTAAAACTTCGGTTTCAAACAAGCTCCATGATCATTTTGATCATGTGCTTATCTGGAAGAAGCCTAAGCAGCTTGCAGGTAAAGCCACGGTGCCATGCAGACAGTGTCATAAGCAGCTGTCAGATTGACAAATACGACACCAGCCCTCTTTTTAACCTCAAAAGTATCCTCAATGTTTTGGGTCAGCAGAACGATTTGATCCACGGTTGACTTCCCGCGTCGATACCAGCCTGCTGTTTAGGAAGTAGTGGATCAATAATTGCCTTGACGCGGGCGTAAATAAGCCTCTCGAGGATCTTGTAGGGAACGCAGAGCAGAGATTTTGGTGGATAACTGTTTGGGTTCTCCACGGGCTTCACTGGCTTTGGGGTGGTGACTATAAGCCCTCTTCTCCAGATCTTGAAAATTTTTATTCGGCACAAGCAGGAAGAAAAGAAGTCACGTAACCAAGACTTTAAAGCAGCTCCAGCATGGGTTATAAGCTCTGGACAGCTGGAATTAGGGTTTGGAGCTTTAATTGGTTTTAATGTAAGTTGCCAATTCAAAAATTATCCAATAAATGTTTATCCACACCAGTATAAAAAAGTTTTAAAATTTTGTCGCTAGCGTAAAATAGCCAAAAAAACTAAAGATCAAAAATAAAATTATAAAAAATTTTTGCTTGCAGTTTTGGGCCTTGCAAAATCATTGTCATACATTCATTCAACATAATGGAAATACACGAAGTTGCTTTTACCACTCACTCTTAATAGGTTGCCCGTAAATAGATTTAGTGTTTAACATTTTAAAACTTGTAGGCCTAATAGAAATACCTCCACTTTAAAATTTTTGGGTATGCAACTTTAAAACATTTATGGTCCTCCCAGAAACATACCAGTTGACGCTTATGGGGTATAATTTGACTACACACATAACCTTACAAATTGGATAGCTTATGGAGGCATTGTCGCCATTTTTACCTATTCAAGAGCACAAAACTTAAGAACTATTTTATTAGTCTGGCACTGAGAATATTTTCAAGGCATAAAATGCACCTCTAAAATTGCCTCTGGTCAAAATAATCTTATTTTACGTCTCTTTTATGTGCAGCAGATTCAATCATAAATGTCTTGTATGGGGTAAAATTAAATATTTTAATGCTTAATCAAAAGTTTATACGTAAAATCTGCACAGTTACATCTGTTACGTTTTGGGTCTCAAAAAATTGTGCAAAACCATGATTCGAGAAAAATTGTTCCACTTTTTTCCCAAATCCTTTGTTCTGGTATGTCTATGGGCGCAACTACAAGCCAGGTCCTTGTTTCATACGCTTACCAAAATGGACATAAAACATAATTTATAAAATTAAAAATTGAGCCTAGAATGAACTTAAAATTCATATAAACTACTAGAGGGTTTTTTGGAACCTGAACTGGAGCTAAACCAAAACTGCAACTTAAAAATATTTTTATGAACCGGAACAGGAACTGAATCGCTAAAAAAAAATTTACTGAGCGTGAAACAGAATTAAACTTTTAAAAATAAAATTTGCCAAATCAGAATCTGTACCGAAACGTTAGTTTAAACGGTTTGACTTCCAGATAATTATACATATATCGCTTTGCAATTTCGATCATTTAGTTATTGACTTAAAAAAAAATGTTTAAAACCACATTATTTTAGTTTCTCTAAATGGACGTTAAATTGAACAACGTGTAAAATATTAATATAGTTTATACATGTGATTTTCTAACTTTATTCAATGTGATGGAATTATACAAGGTTGAACACAATTTGTTTTTATATCGTCATTTCATTTTTCATTTTGACCATTTTATTCAATTAATCTTCGGCTTTCAAAGAAAAAAATTTTCAAAAAACTAAACAAACAATAAACCAATGTTGAGCAGAACAAATGCTTTATAAATCTTAATTTATCTTATATCAGTCATTATCTAACTTTATACAATATGACAAATTTAAATGGTTTTTCTGCAATGATGAAGCAACAGAAATCAATCATTGGTCGTAGTTTACGCCATATTAAAAGTTATCCAACTAGTCCTTCAACAAGTAATTATTTAAAAAATTAAATTGAGTTGGAAATTTTAAGATTACGTCGTTGACCCTCACTTTTTGCGGGCCACGATCTATTTTTAGATATTTAAAACGTTTTTGAACAGCAATTTTTTTTCACTCACCCAACCAAAATTCACCGTCTTTGTTTCCGAATCCTTGCTGATATTCGCTCCAATTCCGATAAAAATCCACACCTCCATCAATACGTCGTTGAATCACCTGAAAATATCAAATTAAAAAGAAATCTTTAATGCATAGCTGCAAGTGGCAATAATTGAGATTGTTCATACAAGCCATTTATCTTTAGAATTAACTTCACAATAAACTTGAATGAGTCTATTATTGATTTTGACTTGGTATGTTCCGTTTTCTGTTGCATTCTGGCAACTTTCTATTCCTTGTCCTGTAATAAAAATATCAATATATTTATCATCGGACAATCAGTTGGATATGGAACTAAATTATTCAGTTATTTTTTTTGGATTTTTACTGAATGCAAATCTTCTATTTAATTAGCCATAATACCTTGACCTTTTAATCTCCAAAACCAAGCTTAAAATATTTTTTTATTTCAAATTTAGTTTTATTTGAAAGACCATCATTACAGTTATTCTTTAAGCCGTGCGCAAAAATGTTGTGCTCTCATATGTGCAACATTGCACTTGAGTAACAGCCACCCTGTCGTAAGTTAATACTGCAGCGATAGCAGGTGGTTTGCAGAGTTATGTAAAATTTGGCCGAAAAAAACAAATAAGTAAACTATAGGGTGGTTTTGAAATTTTATGCATTTTAGAAAATATGATTGTTTTTTTTTGAAAAATCTCAAAACTGTAACATGCCTTAAGCGTTTTGACAAAATTCTTAAATTTTAAAAGTATAGTCTAACAGCTTGTGAAATTTCAATTAAAGTAACAGGTGCTACTCTAACGTGCAATCTCACCTCGTGCAAGCTCATCTGGTGCAATTTGGTCTAACGTGTGGTCTCACCTCATCGCACCATTGCAGTAAAATTACATGTTAGAGTAGCACCGACTTACATTAGTTAAGTTTGATAAAGTGTTTCTGGGTCGAAACCCCGAAAGTCGAAATCCCGAATGTTCACAATTCCAAATAACAGAATTCCAAACGTTCAAAATCCCCAAAATCAAAATTTTGAGTTTAAGTGACATATATGCATTAGTATAGTATATTATGTGTACATGTGTGTAAAGTCCCAAAATATTGTTTTCACACAATCCTCATTGAACCAATCAGTTGGATTTATTTAAAATAGAAAAATGGGAAAAACTTTAATTCAATTTTTATATGTAGATCTGCTAAGGCGTTATTTATGTTTGCTTTTGATTTGTGCTGATAAACAAGCTTTAAACTCGAGTCAACTTGTTTAACCCTTTGAGGGACATTGGTACATACGTGTATCTTAAAGCTATTTTGGCATAGCTACTTTTGTATTCTGATTTTCGGGATTGTGAACGTTTGGGATTTTGATTTTCGGCATTTCGACATTCGAGATTATGTCATTTGGAATTTTAAAGGGGACCGTGAAAAAATATATCAATTGACGTTATAATGGAAGTTGTTTGTTTTTGGGTGTCTTCCTAAGCAATATTTTTTAAGTTTGAGTTTAAATATTTATTTAATCTGGCTTTGAAAATAGATCAATGTAATTGTAAACACAGTTTTTAAAAAAATCGTTTTTTTCAAAAAACTTGATTTTGACCATTCATTTTCTCTGAATATATTTTAAGATTCTTGAGCACGCTCATAACAGTATGCAAAATTCTTTTTGCAGTCAATTCTTCAGTATAGTTTTGTGTACAATCAACTTCTCCAGTTTTTACACCGTGAGCAGAAACTATGTTAGCTGAATAATACATGGAGCCTAAGAAATATAAAAGTATCCGAAGCATTTTTACGTAAACAAATATTTCTTTTATATTCAATATCAAAATCAAAAACCTAAAAAGGAGACTTGTTTAGAAGCAAAAGAAACAAAATAAAATTTGATTTTTTAAAGCTCGTTTATTGAAGTTTGAATTTTTCTTCATGTTTGCTGATTGTTGGTTGTAAAAAAATAATTTAATTACTTGTGAGATAAATTTTTTCACTTATAAAAATACTGGACCTGCAACTTTAGTCGGCTGTGCTCTTAGTACAATTGATATAAAGCAATCACTTATGATATCTATTATACGAAGCTTTATTATGTTGTCTCATTTAAAACATTTTTTACTGACAACTACACAACTGATATTTAAAAAGTTATAAATTGAAGGAGAAACTTTATAGTACTTTCCAGTAAATTTCAGCAAAAAATAACTGTCAATCGAAGTGCATGATTGACTAAGTTTATTAACTAAAACTTCCGAAACAGGTGAAAAGATATAGAATAAAAACAAAACAAACAATTTCGTTATTTTGCATCATTATAGGTCAGGGGTTCCCAAACTGGGGGACATGTACCTCTAGGGGTACATTTAGGTTTCTCAAGGGGTACATTATTATGTGACAGAATGTCCTTATTTAAGTTAAATTCCGTGTCCGGAAGAATTAATAGACTCAAATGTCTAGAATTTTCGAATCCGGTCGATTGTAATTACGTCAAACAGGACAATTAAGAGGGAAGACTTTTTTTACAGATCACCGTGATTTTGGGTTTGAATGGGGAAATTTTCTGGTTGCTGTAAAGTAAAAACTTTTCTTTTTTTTTAGAGATGATCTTGATTTTCGGCATAAATTGGGAAAATTTGTATCTGATTTAGAGTGAAGACCTTTTTTTTTAGAGATCACCTTGATTTTGGGCATGAATATGGGGAAAATTAGTGGCTGATTCTAACTGAAAGCCTTTTTTTTTAGAGAAACGTCACAAAATTTCGGGGGTACATGCAAACCTGCTACAGAGTCCAAAGGGCCTGATGAACTAAAAGTTTGGAAAACTCTGTTATAGGTAATGATAATTTAATATAGATAAAGATGAATAGATAATAGATATTGAGTGCATTAAAATAGATACAACAGATACTAAATAATTATAATGAAATCACAGTTTATTAAGCTCACAATTGATTCGCGATAATTTTAACTTTACAAAGCTATAATCAATTTTCTGTTTTCCAATAATCATAATTTTTATTATGACGTAATATTTTCATGGCCAAGTAATAATCGCATAGTCGGTAAAACTCCCACTTATTTTACTTTATTGCTGTTCTCGTCCCGATTTTCTGATTGCTGTTCTCTGTAAACGCTTACGATGACCGAGTGTGAACTATATTCTAATCGTTACCGGTAAATTTCAGTATGCTCTATCGTAACGCAGCGCCATGCGATTTTATATAAGCGGTTGCTTGGTTTGCGTTTTATTCCAGTCGTTCCACTCATTCGAGTTCTAGTATATTGTAGATTCGAGTTATTCCAGTGAGTTGATTGACCAGTGTTGGAATTGCTTTGTGCCGTGTTTTTGAAGATTAATTCTATAGAGCTAGGATTGTTTTGTGTATAGGACAAATTTAAGTTTTAACTGTTGGATCGTTTTAAGTTTGACAAAGCGTGGGAGAAAAGTTTTCATGAATTGCTTGTTCTGTGAATTTTGTAAATACATTCTTTATAGTTAGAGACAGTGGTCTCTGTCTATTTAGGGAAAGAAGTTTTCAAACGAATCAATTGGAACTTAGTCGAAACTAACATTATAAATAGCTTTAGTCTCGCGACAAACTATTTCTCTAGCCGGAATAAATAAAAATAGACACAGCTTTACTTCAGCGCAGGTATTTGGGTTACCTTGTTCAACTGTTCTTTTTGAATTCCTAAGTAAAGTCTGTGACAGTTAATTGATCAATTTTAAGGCCATAAAAAACGTCAATCAAAAAAAGCAGCTCACTCAAAATGTGTAGAAATTCAGCAGATCAAAGATACCTTTGGATCAATGAGAAGATAGCTTAATTGCAACATATCATGAAAAACAAAAAATAATATTGCGAATAACTGGAAATTGAATTTTCAACACGAATATTTTTGCTAAAACTAGATCTCTTTGCTTTGCATTAGTATAGAAAATAAGTCAACCGAGGTAGTGTAGAGGGCTTGTTGTTCGAATGTGCACCAGTCTGGTGACGCAGCGCTAACACTGCCCTCATAGACATTGTCCTGAATAAAGCCTTGCCCGTTGTCTCTAGATGCTTGCGTCCCACTTCAACGGACCACCTCCCCATACTTTCATACATCCAACCAACTGAGTTCTGCTGAATAGGAGCGAAACTTTTCTTAACTAACCATATATCTCTGGACCATGGCCATATATTGCATGGCCTTTTATGTGGGTCCTCAGATTCCCGTCAAGAGAAACTAAGACCTATACGCCCGTTTGTGCCAGCTGCTTGAAAACTATTAAACCATGACGACGAACTAGGCTCCGCGCCGCACAGTGAACTAATCACAGATGGAAAACCGAGTGCCCTGGCAGCACATCCAGGCTCCGTGCTTTCATACTCATGACCAGTACCAGGCTTGTTGAACTGGGCTTGTCCCAAACAGGTTTGGTTTAGTTTAATCGCCTGGTAACTTGTGTTTGCCATTTTTGATTCCCATACAGAAAAAAAATCTTACTCCGTCATCAAATTGCGTGAGCTGTGCCATTAAACAAACGGCAGACCACGTTCTAGCAACGTGTCATAGACATATAGGAGACCACTTGGAGCACGAAATCTGACGATTCTGGATGACAAACTCGATGCTGGCTCAACACCGTCACTTTCAGCATTTGATCCGCGCACCACAGTAGCATGGGGCAGTAAAAGGATAAATCTTTGGCCAATTTTGTTGGTTGTTGACGGGAGTGCATGCTCTTCTAACCGACGGCAACATTGTTTGTATGTGCAAGAGCTTTCATTAAAATAACTTGTTGTTTTTTCAAATAAATATAAGATATAAATCGACAAATCGTGTAAAATTCTACAATTTGGGTTTTATTTTAATACTTTTTCAAAAACTCTTTTTCTTTTATCCTTCCATATAAAACTAGGCTAAATACAATTAAAATATATTCTTTTCAAAAGGTACGGAACATTGGAGCAAAGCGATGAAATAGATGTATAATAGATTGCTCTTCTTTCAGTAAAATTTCAAATTAAGCTTTACACTTTTTCTCACTCAATATTAAAATTCAATATTTTAAAAATTAAAAAAATCAATTCTTTAGTTTATATTTAAAAACACGTTTAACTAATGCAATTTTTTTATTCAAATCATCTTCTTTCAATTTAGCTATATTAATAAGTTTCAAATCGCGTTTATGTTCAGGTAAGCGATTATTGAAGTATCTACCTCTTTCACCAATATATAAACCGGAACAATCTTTACAAGGAATTTAATAAATTATACTAAGTTTATTGATCACATCCAGAGTCTTTTAGCCGAGGTGAAATATTTCTAATTGTCTTATGAGAGTAACTATAAACGACAATATTGAATTTTCGTAAAATTCTAGACACCATATCAGTAAAACTCTCAAAATCTGTTAAATCCACATTGCTACATTTCTCTTTACCTCTTTTGATCGTTTTTAATTACTTTTTCATGCTTATTTTTTTTTAATTTTATTTAATAACCAGTCTGGATAATCATTATCACTTAAAGCATTGCAAAGAGATAAAACTTCTTTGGCTTTATTTCGATAATTGAATTAACCCGAAACAATAGTGTTTTAACCAAACTAACTTTTTGAGAAAAATCATGATACAAATTAAAAATTCAAATATCTAGTCGTATATAAGGGCTTTTTATAGGCTTTTGTAGTTAATTGACCACTATTACGAATTTTTTATACGTCCAAAAACATTTTCGTTAGTATTTTCAATAGCATATTCAACTTTATTTTCAACTTTATGTTCAACCGTAACTTTGATATTATCCTCAATATCATTTATGAATTTAGAAAAAGATGCCACGTCAATTTTCTTTAGAACAACAAAAGTATCATCATTGTAGCGTAACCAAATACGAGGTGGGATGCAAAATTTCTCAGCAATTTATTTACAATAGACTCCATAACCAGACTTTCCAAATTAACGAAAATAGGAGAACCCATCGCAAATCCAAAAATTTGATAATAAAATGTTTTGTATTTGTTAATTTTAACTTGCCTCTGATTGCACTGATGAATTTTGAATTAAGTACTATCTCTAGTAAAAGTTTTTACATTAATTATTCATTCTCTTTGTACTTGTTTTAAGATTCTTGAAGATGTTCACAATTGTGGAAAGAATTTGTTTTACTGTCACTTGTTCTGTACAGGCTTCTGCAAGATCAACTTGTTCATTTGCTGAGTAATGAGGAGAAACTATGTTAGCTGAATAGCAAATGGAAATTAAGATGTATAAAAATATTTGATGCATTTTTATGTAAGCAAATAATTATTATTTTTAAATCAAAACCTAAACAGATACTTGTTTAGTTGCAAAAAAAACAAAAAAATAATCTTTTGAAACTCGATTATGAAATTTATATCTTTTTCTTATTTTTTAATTGTTGATTTTAAAAAAATAATTACAAGTGCGATAAATTGTTCACCTCTAAAAGTATCAAGCCTGCAATATAAATAACCCTGCCTTTTTTACAATCAGGTTTCTTTTAGAGCAATCACTTGTGTAGTGATCCTGTATAGATCACTACAAGTTCCTATATAAATAACTACTTAATGGAATGGCAACACTAGACGAGGAAACAATGAAAAATGCAATAAGTTGTAAATAAAAATATTATATAAATAACTGTAAATAAGTGTATTGTATTATTTTGGCTGTTATTATACGTTCTTTTAAATGTTCGTTGAACAAGAAGAAACAATCAAAGGAAGTGTTTGATTATTTGTAGGACAATCATCTACACTTGTGACGTCTCTTCCTACGTAAACTTATTATGTTATCAAATTTAAAGCTTTTTTATTGACAGCTTTACAACTGATGAAAAAAAAATAAAAATTCAAACAGAAGCTTTTACTTTTCCGTAAATTTTAACACATAACCGTAAACAAAAGTGCTTAATTAACTTAATTTATGAACTAAAAGTTTTTAAAATAAGATCAAAGACTATAGAATAACAAAAGAAAAAAAAGGAAAAATCGTGTTATTTTGCGCCATTGTAGATAATTATAATTTAATAAGAAATAGCTAATAGAGAATGATTGCACCAGTTTACATACAGCAGATAGTTATAATAAAGTCATGGTTTGTTCATCAATCAATTTTATGGTAATATAAATTGACTGTAAAAAAATAATTCAAACAAAATGCAAAAAAGTTGCAGCATGATTAAATATAGCTGGGCAGTAGTGAGGAAATAGCTTGATTTTTACATATCATGAAATAACTAACAAAAATACAATATTAAGAATAACTAGAAATCAAATTTTTAACACAATTGTTTTTGATGAATCCGTGTCTCTGTGTTTTGCATTGAAGTAGAAGATAAGTCGACTAAGGCAGTGTAAAAAGTTTGTTATTCGTATACGCATCAGCCTGGTATCGCATCACATACGCGCGCCTCATAATCGCCTCATTAGGCAGTTGAGTCTTGGCAACTGGGTTCCAATGTGGTTTCGCAGCACCTGCACTTGCCTTATAGAAAGTGTCCTGAGTTATGCCTTGCCCATTTTCACTGGATGCCTGTGTCACACTACAACGGACTACCTACCCATAGTTTCAAGCATCCAGCCAGCTGAGCTTTGCCAAATAGAGGCACTTTCCATGACATACCGTGGAACTCTGGATCCTGGTAATATAGTACATGGTCTTTTAATTGGGTCTTCACGTGCTTCCAATAAAAACTAAGATCTAGACGCCGTTTGTGACAAATACTTAAAAACTTTTAAACAATCTCGACAAACTAAGCATCGGATGCCCAGTCAACAAACTATAGATGAAATACCGTGTATTGTGAGAGCACATCCAGGCTTAGTACTTTCATAACCATGACCAGCAGCAGGCCTAATGAGATGAGCTTGCTCTAAACAACTTGAGTTAAAGACTGGTATTGGGCAGTCCCATTCGTCCATGCACAAAATGGGGTCTCGCTCCTTCACCGAATTGCCAGTGCGGCGTCATCGAACAAACCGCAAACCACGTTGTAACAGCATCCTCTATACACTAAATACCACATGGAGCACGAGGTCTGACTGTTCTGAATAAGGAAAGATGATGTTGACTCAACAACATCACTTCCAGCATTAGATCCAGATAATACAGGAGCCTGAGGTAGTTAAAGAATAAACCTTCGGACCCAGTTTTGCTTGTGTCTCACTCTAAATAGATATTCTTATAAATGACTATGACGACATTGTTCGTATATGTACGAACTGTCATTAAAATAACTTGTCGTGTTTTCAAAAAAAACTAAAACTTAAATCGACAAAACGTGTGAAATTCTGCAATTTGAGTTTTGTTTTACTAACCTCTTGTTTTTAGCCTACTATATAAAATTGGGTTAAACTCAGTTAAAACATATTCTGTAGCAATTAAATTTATTCAAAAGCTTCGCAAACTGAAGAAAAGCAATAAAAAAAATGTAAGTTGCGAATCTCTTGATAAAGTTTTGAAATGAGCTTTACATTTTTCCTCACTCAATTAAGTTTTTAGCTTCGTTTTAGCTTTAGCCTTCTATTGTCAATTTATTGTGTCCTTGGTACACAAACTTTAAGCATTTTCTTCTTCTCATTAGTTTTAGAAAGCAGTTCTAAATTTTAGTTCAAAATAAAAACCAAAAATTGCAAATAACACCATCATTGCATTTCCGAAAGTATTAATTCGAGATAATCCTTTTATAAGTTCTCTAATGACTAGCCCCCAACATTGTCGTGCAAGTCAGGGAAAGAAACATAAATAATGATGATCATAATGATAACTTCATCAAAAACATTTTCGAAATACTACTTGTTTCGTCAATCTAATTTACTAGTTTTAATAACAGTAAACCTTTTTGTAGTTTAACTTACTTCTTTAAAATACTAAAACAAAGATACTCGTAAATTTGTTTGTAGTATAGGCCTTTGATAGCTTATACGCAAAGAAGTTTATTTGGAGGGATGTATTGGGATATATAATGAATAAATTAGGACAGATTTCTTTTGTAAATTTAAGAATAAGTAGTAGCTACCGTAGAAATAAAAGTAAAAAGTATTAGTTTCAATATCAAAATTTAACTTAGTTTTGGTAAATTCAAAAAACATTCTAGCTTTTTATAAACTATTAAAGTAAAGTTTAAGCACAAATTTTTTTATGTAAATGACGTTCACCGATACTTTTCAATTAATGTCTTAAAAAATGTGATCTGTGAAAAATTGTATAAGATCTAAGCAAAAAACGACAGAATAGCGTCATCTTCTAGTGTCCAAACCTGCAATTTTCATGAATAATTTTTTGAATAATTTAACAAAAAATGGGTCATATGGTAAAAGCACTTTTTTAAACCTTTTTATTAAAAAATTTTTAGGTTTATATCTCTTATTTACACATATTAATTTTGTTTGATCTGTGATATTTGAAGCTTAATTTTGTTTAATGCTTTATTTTCGTAGGTTTCTTATTTCATTTCTAGGTTTGGTAGCTAGTTTATAAAAAAAAAGAATATCCAAAGCGAGACAAAACTACTGGCCGAAGTTGTGATAAGCAAGTAAAATTTTTAAATAAATCTCACAAATTTTAAGCAAAAGGTTTGAATATTAAATCAAGGTTTTTGTATCTAGCCAGTCTACTTCCACGTTTCATAGATAACAGTTGTTTCGACTTCATTCGAAAAACAAATCACCACGGGTGTCAGACGCTGCTATTTTGCCGGAGGACCACGAGCTACTTTGCCAACTTGATTGCTCTTGCTAGCTCTCACAATGACGTGCTATTGTCCCATCATTGCAGCAATGCTATTACCTTAGTCTGTGACGTCATCCGGTTTCTCAAAGCTACAACAGATTTTCTCGCACCTGCAAAGCTAATAGAAGCTTTTAACATTCCCGAATACCAGCGCTGAAGTAAAGCTGGTAATCGGGTACCTAGTTCAACTGGTCCTTTTGGATTCCCAAGTAAAGTTTGTGACAACTGGAGGCTCATCCAGGAAAGATTAGCTTTGTTTGAGAGTACCAAAAAAAATTTCAGTTTGAAAATGGCGACTAGTTTGATTGAAGGAGAATTTGAAAAATTTAGAGTCCGCGTGAAAGGTCTAACTAAAATGTCGGAAGAAGTGAAAAATGATTTCTTGCAGAGTAAATGCAATCGACTTTGCGAGAATAACGAAAAGAGAAAGAACAACATGTAATGCTAAAATAAAAGAAAAAGATTGGCAAGCTATGTTGAAAGAAATTTTTAGTAATAAAATGTTTTCAACTTGCAATCCTTAACAAATTTCTGCATACACCACTGCTCTGTACTCTCAATTTGGTTCTATAGCAATCACTTATGACGTTTCTTATAACAAGCTTTATAATGTTATCACACTTAGAACATTTTTACTGATAATAAAAAACTAAAAATTTAAACAAAAGCTTTAGCTTTTTTGTAAATTTCAACAAGTAACCGCAAACCGAAGTGCTGGATTCACTCAGTTTAGTAACTAAAAGCTTTCAAAATGAGATGAGAGGCTATAGAATAAAAAATATAAAGATACAATGGCGTTCTTTTGCGTCATTATAGATAATGATGTTTTAATGTAAATAATGATAAATAGATAGCTCAAGTAGGTAGTTAAAATAAATCATGGTTTGCTAATCGATCAATTATAAGGCTATAAAAAACATCAATCAAAAACAATAACAATTCACACAAAATGTCTAAAAATTTCAATTTGACCATAGATGCCTACGGATTGATGTTGAGCAGTTTCAGTTATCCATGCACAAAAAGGTTTCGCTTCTCCACCCGATTGCGAATATGGCGCCAATGAACAAACAGCAGATTCTACAGCGTGCCACATTAGGACACCAAATGAAACAAGAGGTTTGACGGTTCTGGTCATCACTTCCAGCATCTGATCCGGGCACCATAGCAGCCTGAGTGGTAAGAGGATAAGCACTAGGGCCCACCTCTGTTTAAATTTGACCCGGAGTGCATGCTCTTCTTATCGACGACGGCAATCTTTTTATATGTACGATTTATCATTAAAATTACCTGTTGTTTTTTAGCCAAACATAAAATTTAAATCATGTAAAATTTTGTGAAATTCTGCAATTTCAATTCTGTTTTATTACTTTTTCAAAACCTCTTTTTCTTTAAGTTTACCGTATGCGTAAAACTTGGCCAAATCTGGTTAAACATATCCTGTAACACTTACGTTTTTCAAAACCTACAAGACACTAAAGCAAAGCGATGAAAACAAGTTGCCGATCTCTCAATCAAGTTTTAAAATAAGCTACACATTCAATTAGGTTTTTAGCTTGATTTTAGCTTTACATTTTTATTATCAAATTATTGTACTCTTAGTAAAGACACTTTGCAAACTTTATTTTTTTCAGTAGTCTTATTAAGCAGCTTTCGATTTTATCTTAAAATAGAAACAAAAAACAATTAAAAATGTTTCAAGTAGACCGAAATATCTCGGCATCTCTGAAAGTATTTGAGAGGATTGTTTTATAATTTTTGTGATGGTTAGCACTCCAAACATTATCCTGCAAGTTAGGGCAAGATATACAATTGATGTCGATAATAATGATAAATTTATCTGAAACATTTTTAAACTACTAAATATTTGGTCTGTCTACTTCAGTAGTTTTAATAAAATGAATATTTTTCTAGATTAACTCACTTCTTTAATAAGCTACAATAAAGATAAACTTATTCAAGCTCAAGATCGGCGTGCGTGATCCGAAATGCCACAGATGGTTCTCTACAGTGCTGTCTATCCTATAACTTGATAATTTTGTTTGAAGCATTTGCTTTTTGATAAGTTTATTGCCAAAGCTCTGAGCTTTATCTTTTAATTTCGATATTCCTTAGAGAGTTTTTTTGACACACTTTTAACTTTTTCTAAAATCATCATCATCATTATCATCCTCATCTTTCTCATTGTTAATACATGTGAGAATTATTCAATTACATAAAATTTTAATAATATTATTCAAAAAACAAAAAAAGATTTTTTTAAGGTGACTCGTTTTTACCAATACCTAGTAACAGTCTAGAATATAACAATAAGTACATGTCAAATCGTTCAAAAGCATTATTCATGGTCTTTAAATTTTCATAAAATTTCTGGGAAAAATTAAATTAACCTCTAAATTAACTATGCCAACTATCAAGTCACTTCCATTTTTACTTTTTTAGTTTTAGGGGGTTTTAATTTGCGTTTTCGGACCTTAGATGACGCTATTTATGCAGTTTTTGTTTTTATCGTATTCAATTTTTGATACATTTTTTATTCAAACATCATTAGAAAGATCTCGGTGAACTGCATTTGAATAGAAAATATTAAGCTTATTGTTGGTAAAATCTAGGAGTAAAAAATCAAATACTTGTTCGACTTCAATCTAAAATTTCAAAATTTATATCACAAAAATTTTTTTTGTTTAAAATTTGTTTCAAATCTTTCTGGAAAACATTGTTGACTACTAGACATTAAAATCTCAGAAAAAAAATCAATCAGAGTGGATATGCGCAAATTTAATGTAACTAGTTTATTTATAGTTATGTATATGAATTATTAAATGGAGGGATGACCACGAAAGGATATAGATAAACAACTATCTTTCAAATATTTCTCAACATTGTAATTCATTGAAGAACAAGTTAGACCAGCAAGGCTAAATTCAGAAAAATTATTTTTTGTAAAGTTTAAAATCAATAAACTAACTAATTATAGCATTTAAATCTAGCTAAGAATAGTTTGGTCTACGTTCATTGTTTTTCTAAAAAACTTTAATTATTATTATTTCATCTCAATATTTATCCTCCTGACTTGCAGAAAAGCGACGGAGGCACTAATTTAGAAGGTAAGAAATCACCCCGATCTGTTTCCGGAGACGCCAAGATATTACTGTCCGCTTGTAATTTAATAGATTACGAGCTTAATTTAGAACTATTTGCCAAGACCAGCAAGCAGGGAGAAGTGCGGTTAAGTGTCTTTCCCAAGGACACAGCAGATTGGCACAAGTAGGTTTACCGGGACAATGTTGATCACAATCCCGGCGCTCCAATTACTCGAGCACGCTGCCAACTAGAAACCATTTAATGAGTTAGATATTTAAGTTTTCCATCCAATGATTAAGTGATGTGTTAAACAACATAATTAGCGTATCAGGACAGATTTTTTGTCAATTTAAGAATAAATAGCATTTACTGTAGATGAAAAGTGAAAATGAAACACATTATATTTTCCGAGGTAAAATTAAAACTTTTTTGTAAATTTAAAAAAAACAGTGTAGATTTCTGAAGGTTATTAAAATGAAGATTAAAGTAAAGTTTAAGCAAAAAAAATTTTTTTATATACGTTTATGCCATTTTCGATTAAACTTGATCAAGTATTTTTCCTTTTACTCCTAAACTTTATCAACTACAAACTTGATATTTTGCATTCAAATACAGCTCACCACTATCTTTTTATTTGTGCTTTAATAAAAGAATCTGTCAAAAATAATAACAAAAGATATAAGCAAAAAAGGATAAATAGCGTCATTTAGTGCTACAAACGCCATTTTAAAAAAAACTGTAAGTAAGAAACTAAAAATGGAATTGACTTTATCTATTACTTTCAAAGGTTTTTCATTTCTAAGTTTGGTAACTAGTTTATGAAAAGAAGAGTAACCAAAACCAGACAAAACTACCAGCAGAATTCGTGACAACCGAGTAGTTAATTTTAACACAATATATAAGCAATTAGGGTTCTTGAGTTTAGCTAGTCTAGGTTTACATTAATGGATAGAAGTTTTTTTGACGAGATTCGAAAAACAAATCATCACGGCAGTCAAACAAAGCTATTTTACTGTAGAATTATGCGTTGTTTTCCCAATCCGACAGCTCTTGCCAACTTTAGTAGAGACATGTAACTTTCCCATCATTGCAGCACTGCCATAGTCTGTATGTGGGTCGCACGTCCCAACGCTTGAAAAGCGTATTAAACAGCAGATCCACAATTCTGTCACTTCTTCCCGCCTCTCAAAACCACGACATTGATTCTCACATCTACAAAGCTAATAAAAGCTTCCAACATTGTCTTTTCACAAATCTGCCATTGGCCGAAATCTTTCGGACAACACGCGGCGCTTTTTCTTGCAGCGACAATCGATTCTCAATTCACATCGAAGTTCACTTTCCGCTTTAACAGCTACTTTTATTAAATCTCTTGAACCAGGGTTTTTCAAAGGGACCATACGGCCCCCCAAAAGAACTACGAGGCATTTACTGGTGGACCACAACTAGAAGTCATTTTTTAGTCTTCACCAACTTTTGGGACAGAACTGAAAAAATCAAAGACAGTTTTGATATGATGACTTTTTTTTGGTCTTCACTTGACTTTTGGAACAATATTCTGAGTAGTTTTTCATGGGTATTTGAGAGTCATTGAAAAGGGACCACGAATCAGTACAGTTTGAGAAACCCTTTTCTTACATTTATTTTTTGTAAACATAAAAAATTTGTCTATGGCCTAAAACACTTTAAGTTTTTAATCAATTATTTTTGATCAATATGAGCTTGTTGCCTTATTACTTAATTCGGCTCGCTTCTTTTTCATTCTAAGGAAGTCTAAAAAGCGTCAAACATAAAGTTTTGCGAATGATTCGAATTTTATTTGCTAATTTATTAAAGAAAAAGTTTTTTCTTGCGAATGTTAGCCGCGCTGTTTTGATTTACTTGGCTCGCAAATATTTTTAGTAAGCCTAAATAACTTCGTGTTAATGATAGCTGAAAAAAGACTATGTAAATTTTTGAGGGAGCTCAATTTATCATCTAAAACTAGATTATATTGCTTTTAATATGATCGAAAAATTTTTTCTATGTGTCGCTTAAGACTGATGTCTGAAGCAACCTAGCATACAAATCATTTTTCAATACGTTTACAAAAAAATTTATTCTGGAAAAAATACACAAAAATAAAAATATTTTTTAAAAAGTTGCATGAAAATTTTTTAGATGATTTACCATCTAGAAAATGAACCGTTTAAAATTTGGGAAATCCAAGCAGCAATACGTTTGTCCGTTACTTTTTATGTCATTTTTGGTTGCTTTTGTAATAGTTCAACGCTAAAATATTGATTTAAAGCAACTTTATTGCAAATAGTGCTTTTGTTTTTAAAAAAGTATTTTCCCTAATCTATTTTTATCTAAAATTCATAAAAATCTCTACTTAAAGAGCATCAATAAAAAAAGCGCGCTTTTGCGTAAGCGATCCAAAATTTGTACTAAGCCTACGGAGCTGTCTTGCCAATAAGAAGAGAAGTTTTGAAAAATCCGGATGTTTTTAACTACTAACTTCAATTAATCTGTGGTTTCAGCTTATGGCAACCAGAGAAAAAGGGTTATAAAGAATCGATTTCCAGAAAATGCTTACCAATTAATTGACGAACTGTTTGGTTCTTGACCTTTCTGGTGACAGAGTTTGTTTCTCCCACCCATGAATATGCAACATTCTCTTTACAAGACTCGGATGTTATTTTCGGATCTTAAATTAACTATTTTATTGTTATACAGTATTATTACTACCTTTATTGTATACACTTTTTATTCTTTTCAGATTTGTATTAATTATTTCCTTTTTTTCTTTCCTTTTTTTCAAAATTAACTTAGGTATTTATTCTAAAGGTGCGGCGACAGCGTACAATTGACCTTGTACGTGTAATAACCGATTTCGTTTAGCCGCTGTTTCCTATTTCGCAATCATTTTGTCAATAACAACTTCGATACGTAATACCTTGAATGCAAATAAAATTGAATTGAAAGTTAACTTTACGTTATTATTTTATCAAAATATAGGTGTATCTTTATTTTGGTTTTTAAATGACAATGTTAATGTTGTTTTTGTTTTTTTTTTAGTTTTTAAAATGGTTTTGAAAACACAGGGTTTGTCAAATTTTATTTTGGTTTTTAATGACTTTGAAAAATAGGGTAAATTTTTAAAAGTCATTCATAACAAAAACACTTTAGTAGACCGAAAATTCAAACCTTTTAACAGACAAAATAAAGGTACACCTTTATAGCTATGATAGCTGACGTGCCCAGCGCCTTTAAAAACTTCGGTAACGCTCTGGCATAAGAATTTATAAAATATGCTTAAATAGCACTTACAAAATAATTTAAAATTAGTCTAATCATGGTCTTGCAACTAAAAAAGTATTGTTAATCAAATTATATCAGCGTCAACTCTCTATTCGGCTGGCTTACAGGACAGCGAAACTTTATAAATAAAGGACACTTACGTGTTTACCCAGACTTGCTTACGAAAATATTAAAGATTCTGCTGTCCGGTTAAAATTTTTTGTTTTGTTTTAATTGTTTACACCGTGATCTGACAGCAATTTAGAGATATTAGCTAAAATTGTCTAACAGAGGCAAGTATCTTTCTCAAGGATGCAACCGTCAAAACAGCGTTCCCTATATTTCGGCCACGTTATCCATCAATTAATAGTGAAACCAAATAATACTGACACTAAACTTTATTCAATTCATTATGTATGGACTACACAGAAAAATACAAAAATTTTTATTGATTTAGAATTTGTTTATTGCTTTTAAATTAATTTTTTTGTATTAAAAATATGCGCAATTTTTTCTAACGAATCGAAGTACAGCATCATTAAACTTAATTGGACGAGATTGGAATTAAAAATGTGGCCTTGTTCATTTGCAAAAATACGAAAATCCTAAAAGAATTCTTTTTAATAAAATTGTTGAACGTTCAAATACTACAAAAAAAGAATTGGTAAATTTTGAAAATCCTTAATCTGGTAACGTCTATGTCTTTTGCGTTATTCTTACTAAATTAAAAAAGTTACGACGCTCACGACTTGTCACAGCAACGAGTTGCAATCCACCTTTCATTAAATTTAGCTATCTTGTAGAAAGGATAAAGTTGACCATGGTCAAAACTCCTTGAAGATTTCGACGTTCGACGTAAAGCTTGGACTTAATAGGGATTTTCCAAATACAACTATCAATTTAAATAGTGTTATATTTGGATGATATTTTTGGTATTAAAATAAATATTAATTCTGCACATGATTTCTGTTTACAACTTCAAAGAATTTTTTTTAACTTTAAGTGATAAACTGTGAACAATCTGCACAAACCAAAAAATCTTTGTTACTTGCTTTGTACTCTTTACAATATCAAAAAATATATTTAAAAAACTGCATGGGATCCGCACAAGACTTGTCCGTTATCTTACTTGCATTGCTCACTTAAAAACCGCATAACGCCTGCATAGCAAACTGCGCAAAACCCGCACAGTTTTTACACGTGATTTGTACCTGCAAACTTTGATGAAATGTTTTAAACTTTATGTAATAAACTGTAAAAGCCTTGCACAGTTCGGGCTTGGGCTTTGCACTTGCATTTTTTTAAGAAACCTTATTCAGACGATGCGACCAACTGAACGAGACCGGCACAGGACCGGTACAGGTTTTCTATTTTAATTGCCCACTTGAATCCGGCATAACGCCTGCATAGCAAACGGCACAGAACCTGCACAGTCCTGCACACAATTTCTACATAAAAATTTATCTAAAAATTTTATCATTTGTTATTTACTTAACTGCACAGGGCCGGCACGGTTTCTGTACATGTTTGCTATTGATGATAGCCCACTTAAAAACTGCACTTTACCCTCTTAAAAACAGCACAGAAACTGTACCGGTCCCTCATGATTTTGGCTTGCGCGCACGAGTCCGCATTATCCACATTTTACCTTACAAATACACTCTAAAATATGCGGCTCCAGCAACTCCAAATAGTTTTAAGCAGGGTTTTGGAGTTGGAGTCCCCCAAACTGCATGTTCTGTAGCGGAATGGGCGTAGTTCTTCGTAAAATTTTAAAGAGTCTGATTCGGATTCGAAAACCTTTTTCCGACTTTACAAACTATATGTTACACTTATAATTAGGGGAAATTAAGCAGATAAAGAGCGACACCCCCAAAGTATTTTCAAAAATGTATTATCAAAAATAGCTTTTAGCAATCGTAATTACTATTGCAGAGTTAGCATTTCATGATGCTTTTTCTTGTCTGTAATCAAGAGTTGATTAAAATTGATTTTTTTTTATTTTTACTTTGGTTACACTCAATCGTTAACTTAGATATTTTTTTCTATTGAGTTAAAGCATATTAAAAACATTGGAAATGATAAAAGATTACAGGCGCTAATTTAGACAAGTTTTCTTAATTCTTAAACAATCCCGACATTTTAGGAAGGGCTAAATTTAAACAAAGACTTTCTTTTTATTTTTCACTTGACTTTTAAAAGCGATAAGCAATTACGCATATTTTCACACATTTTTTTTAATTAAATCTTTTTTAATGTTCAATTAAATTTTTCAAAACAACATCTAAAAAACACCTTTACAAAAGCGACTCTTGTTTCAGCTTATTTAAAAAAACTATTATGGTTCCGACTCCAACCAAAAGCATACTTCAGACTCTTACTTCTAAACAATGGCTTAAACAAAACCAACTTATGCAAAATCTTGTGTCTCGTCTCGGTCTCAGTACTCCAAAGTCTTGTCTCGGTTTCGCTATCCCAAAGTCTCGTCTCATCTAGGTCTTGAAGTCTAGAGTTCATCTCTGTCAAATATATTACGTTGTGCGTACTTTCAATGGAGAAGAACAGATAGACACTTATATTTTAGTCTCTTTGATAAATTGATTAGTTGACTTTCTGTCATATTTGTGGCTCTAATATGCAGTTGCTTGCCAAACAAAATCTTGCAACTCAGAGGCAAGGCTCAGCAAGCTAATTCTGTTCAAGAAAGGGCAAAGAAATAGAAATTTAACAAATTTCTTTTCCTGACTTTTGTAATTTAATTTGCTACTCTCAGTTTTTATTGAGCTCTTTACTATCAATTTTACCCCTTCTGCTGAATATGCGAAAGTAGACTTTTTTATTTTCAATCGATGGTAGCAAAACTTTGTAAGAATTGTTAAAAAAACATACCGTTTTAAATTGTTAAATAGCTCATGCACTTGATTTGATATACATTCCTTTATCCTCTAGGACCTTCACAAGACGATCATCCATCGACGCGGTCAAATTTGAAATAATTGGTGGGTTGATGCCTTTGCAACTATTCAGTACTGCATTCCAAAATTCTTGCTTAATTGCGTACTGCTTGCCACCACGATATATTTTGGATTTGACAATGCTCCAAAGATTTTCTATGCAGTTAATGTTCTGGGAGCATGGAGGTTATTTCATTAATCAGTCTACAGAGAAGCTTTTTTCACTCAGATAATCCTTGGTGAATTTCGCAGCATGGGATGGTGCATTGTCATGCATAAAAATGCATTTCTGCTTAAAAGATATCGTTTGAGATTTGTACCAGAGGACGAAATTCTGATCCAGAAACTGTGTGTATGCTTGGGAGGTCAACTTTACTCCACCAAGGTTTCTCCAACGATGGCAGCCCAGAACAATATTCCTTCGCCTCTTTGCTGACGGCGATATCTCAATGGAGCTCTCTGGCCTTCTACAAACCATCCTCTGAACCAACCACCAGGTCCATCTAACGTGGCCCTATATTTATCTGTAAATAGGAACTTTGAAAACTCCAATTTTAGGTACTTTTTTGCCCAAGAAACTCTGTTGCACATATGTTTCTCAGATAAAGGAGGTCTTGCTTTGACTTTCACAACTTTCCCCATGGTTCTCAAAATTCTGCAGCGGGTGTCACGAGATACGTCCTCTACACCAGTCTCTTCAAAGATGGCCTTGCTGCTGTTAACGGGCATTTTTTTCGCTGCTTTTGCTATTTTTCTTAGTTCTCTTTTGCTGAAAGCACATTTACCTTTATTACAGCGCGTTTTTCTGGTAAAATTAATGTTTTGAATTGCATTTTTAATCGTTCTCGCATCCTTCTTCAAATGTTTTGCTATTTCAAGAGCATTTTTACCATTTCCTAGCAGCTTGGTAATATTTTGCTTTTCTTGATCATCAAGAGATGGCCTTCTACCCACACTCTTAAAATTTAATTTAAAATATTCTATTTATATGTCAAAAAAAGTCACCTGCCTAATATCGTCTGACACTGCAAATATACGAAATCGGTTAAAACACAAATTAACTATTTCTAAACATTGTTCTTTTATCTTAAACAATACGTAGTATGAAGAGTTAATAATAACATATGGAGCAAAAATTTTTACATAACTTAGGACTATATTTTAAAAATTAAAAAATACACAGTTACATAATATCGTCTGACACAGTGTATTTTTGAATTTTCAACTTTTAGATAAAATTTTAATTTTAAGTTGCTGTTTAAAAGATGAAGAAAGATAAAAAAAATTAAAAGCCATTAATTTAAACAATATTTTGAAGGTAAATCGAAAAACCCACTCTGTCAAGTACTGTATTTTGAGCACTTTTTAAATATTGAAACTGTCACGAAGTTGGCATTAAGAACATTTTAGTATTAATGTAAGCCATGAACATGACTTTAATAAAACTCAAAATGTTAAAAGTTTGATTTGAGATAAACAAATACTCATTAGTAGAATTCTTTTCAACTTTGATGCCAATTTACGTCGAGAGCTTTTACAAATTCATATCATTTAAACTTGGTAGATTATTTTCAACCAATTTAATTTAAAGATAAAATATATATATACAAACCTTTTAGATAAAGTTAAAAGTTAGAAAAAAACTTAAATTAACTCATTTAACTCAAGTAAAAACATCAGCAAGTTCTGTGTTGTTATTATTATTTCATTCGCCGCAGATTTTTCAAACTTGCAAATTTCAATTTTCGGTTTTAATAAACCGCTATAAATCATAGTATCACCACATAATTGTATATATCTTTTCAGCTTGGAAAACGATAGATCCTTTTGGACTTATTTTTTTGAGAGAACCGGGTGATTCTTTTTGAGTTGCTTTATCATGACTACTAGTCAATGTTTCTTGCCCAGAGGCGTTTAATTCTTCCAACAAAGTCCCAAAAAAAAAACAAAATTAATAAAACATTAAAAGCAGAACTTAAAAATTATGATCAAAAGATTTTAAAAACTCTAAAATTTAAAGAAAATTTGGGTCATAATGTAGCAGTTAAAACGCATTTCCCCCATTTGTAAAAAAACGATTTCTTTAACATTTAAGTTTTGAATAAGAAAGATAATTTGTTATAAATATTTTTATTGTAAAATATGTTGAAAAAATTTTTCTAACATGATTATTTGACTCAAACTTAAGCCGTAAAATTGCATTCATTTAATTACATGTTGAATAAATATTTTTAATCACTATTTATCATTTTCGTTTATAAAAAATATTAAAAAAACATCTGTTTTTCTAATTTACGTATGTGCATTATAAACGCATTTACTAGATTTTATTTACGTAGCTCTACTGCTATTTTTATAAACTAACTTTTTATTATACAATTTTATTTAAAAACTTGTTTTATACAAATATAGTTGTATAAAATTATTTGCAGCGTGGCAGCAAAAAGATGTTATCTGTCAAAGAATAAGCCAAATTAATTGAGTGATTTTCAACTTCGTCACATTTTAAAACGAACTGATTGAACGCGATCCTGCTTGTAATCAAGAATTAATTTTGCTAAAAATAAATGCCAAACTACGTCATTATCTAAATGGCAAACACAAAATCAATTAGCTAAATGGCTAACGTTAGATAAGATTTATTTATTTACACATTTATTTAAACATCGATTAACCCTTAGATGTCAAATGTTAACTTGAAACAACAAACTGAACTTAGAATTTTTTTTCACGCTTTCTTCTAAATCCGTGCGAAAGATCGGTGTTAACCCAAAACTACATTTCTACTTATTATGTTTTTTGAAATAGATTCAGCATATTTTTAGTTTTTAATCACGTTTTATCAAGTTTTTTTGTTCGGTAGTCATAAGTATGCGGTTTTAGACTAGAATTTGATTTTCACAAGCAAAATTTGAAAGCTCGGTGGAAAGTACAAATCCAATTTTTTTTCATGTGTAGAAAGAGTAATTGCTTTTTCAAATTTCACACTAGTTGAACGTTATTTAGGTGAAATAAACCTTCATTTCGGAACAAAAATTTGTGTTTTTGTGACAAATGTTGCTTTGAGTTAACAAACCTAAAAAAATTGTTATGAATTTTAATATCCAATTTTTCTTACATTTTGTGCTTCATAGTGTGATTACAGTTTCGCGTAAATAAGCAAAAAAATTTTTTTATCAAAAGAAAAAATTGGTCCTTTAAGGGTTAAAAAAGTAACTTACTCTACTATGTGGCCCAGATGGTAGGTGCTTTCTCGCCGCCTGGGTCGTGAGTAAGTCTGTTCATTGGTGTTTAAATGACAGACCGAAACGGAACCTACCAAACCGAAAGGGTATCCACCCATTCCGATGTTTAGTGTGGGTCTGCTAGTCGGCAAACGTCCTTTTCAGGACGGGGCAATGTCAGGATAAAACTGGCCTTTTTAGAGCACATTGCCAACAAGTTCCGAAGACCCACTATTCTTCAGTTGAACATCGAAGGCCTCACTGCAAGCAAGATGAACGTTTTTCATCACCTCGCTATGCAGTCTGAGGCACTCGTCATCCTACTGCAAGAGACCCACTGCACTAATGCAGAGAAGTTGGTATACCAAACTACCAACTAGCTGGGTCTTCTTTAAGCAGGAAGCATGGCCTTGCCACGTTTGTCCACGAGCGACTGAGATACACGCTTTTGGACCAATCTCCACCGACATCGGAGATCGAGTGGTTGTGTGTGGACATTGATGGCTATAAAATAGTCAACTTCTACAAACCACCGCCAACGCGATTGCGAACCCTGTATCTCCCAGTGTTTCCAAACCCCTGTCTTTACGCTGGCGATTTTAACTGTCGTCATGCTGACTGGGGTTACGATGACAACATTCCGGACAGTGAGTGCTTGGCTGGCTAAGCAAGTATTAATTGTCTTGCCCTCCTATATAATGCCAAGGACGCTCCCAGTTATTATTTCGGCTGCTGGAACACTGGCACCAATCTAGATCTAGCTTTCGCTAGCGTAGATCCAAACAGTTGCTTACCGGATAGACGTGTCCTTGACAAGTTCCCCAGGTCACAACATCGACCTTCGCTTATTACACCACCAAGGTTTGCTATGTCAGTGCCAAGCATGCCTGTTAAGCGATGGAATTTTTGCAAGGTCAAATGGAGTTACTACATTGCTTTGACAAATAAATGCGCAAAGACTTTGTTACCGCATGATTCACTTGATGTGGATGCGGCTTACCAGGACTTCTGCAACACCATTAAGAAAGCAGCCAAAAAGACTATCCCACGCGGGTATTGAAATAACTATATTCCGTGTTGGGATGCAAAGTGTGAACCCCTCTATAAAACTTTTCTGCAGTCTCCTCAGGGAGACGACTCAAGTTTGGCTGCTACAGCTCTGCTTGCTAAGTTTGACAGAAAGCGGAGAGATCGATGGTCCGAAGCAGTTCGAAGCATTGACTTCTCACACTCTAGTCGAAAAGCATGGAGTATTTTGAACAATCTTACTGGTAGGTCACGACACTCTCCTCGTCACTGTCCCGTTTCAGCCAATGCTATTGCATCTCAGCTGGTTAGAAATGGGAAATACGAGGTTGTTGACCGCAAGTCATCTCAACTTGTCTTTCAAGAAGTGTCTGACATTTGGAGGGCCACAACACCAGATGCATTAAATATCTCTGACAATTTTTCACAGAGAGAATTTGCTGCTGCCCTCCAACATTTAAAACCAGGTAAAACTCCGGGACCTGATTCCATCTGCTCCGAGCTTATACTCCATGCTGGAGCTGCTTTGAGGAAAGCCCGTGGGTGACACAAAGAGTTATCAACCGATATCTCTGCTCTGTGTTCCCTACAAGATCCTCGAGAGACTTATCTACGCCTGCGTTGAACCATTAATCGATCCACTGCTCCCTAAAGAGCAGGCTGGATTCCGACGAGGGAAGTCAACCGTAGATCAAGTTGTTCTGTTAACCCAGAACATCGAGGATTCTTTTGAGGCTAAAAAGAAGGTCGGTGCCGTATTTATCAATCTGACAGCTGCTTATGACACTGTCTGGCACCGTGGCCTTACCTGCAAGCTGCTGAGACTACTTCCGGATAAGCACATGGTCAGAATGATCATGGAGCTTGTCCGAAATCGAAGTTTCACCCTTACCACAGTTGATAGCAAGCAAAGCAGGCTACGCCGTTATAAAAACGGCGTTCCTCAGGGATAGGTCTTGGCTTCCCTCACATTTAACATCTATACGTACGATCTTCCTTCTATGATTTCCAGAAAGTTTTCATATGCTAATGATTTAGCATTGTTGCATTCTTCTGGAAACTGGAAGGACTTGGAGGGGACTTTAAGCCAAGACATGTCTACACTTTCAGCATATCTTTAGACTTGGAGGTTGAAGCTCAGTCACACTAAAACGGTGACGGCAGCCTTTCACTTAAATAACCGAGAGACCAAACGTGAGCTAAAAGTTTACAACAACGGTAGACTTTTACCGTTCTGTCCAATCCCTACTTATCTTGGGATAAAACTGGACAGATCGCTCACGTTTCGTCACCATTTAGTGGCATTGCGCAAAAAACTATCCTCGCGCGTCACACTGCTAAGGCGACTCGTGGGCTCGGGATGGGGTGCTGGTGCTAAAACACTACGCATAGCCACCTTATCTCTAGTCTACGCAACAGCTGAGTACTGTGCGCCAGTCTGGTGTTGCAGTGCTCACACTCGCCTCATCGACAGTGTCTTGAACGACGCCTTGCGCATGGTTACTGGATGCCTGCGTCCCACTCCAACGGACCACCTACCTGTACTCTCAGGCATCCAGGCAGCTGAGCTTCGCCGAATGGGAGCGACACTCTCGTTGGCTCACCGTGGATCTCTGGACCCCGATCGATCATATCTTGTTTGGTCCTTTAAGTGGGTCCTCAGATACTCGCCAAGTGAGACTAAGATCCAGACGCCCGTTTGTACCAGCTTTTGGACAACCTTGCCAGACTTGGTATCCGCTTTTCTGAATGGACAAATCACAAATGGAAAACGCAGTACTGTGAAAATGCTTCCAGGCTCCGTGCTTTTGTGCCCTGGACCGGCGTCAGGTCTGTTGGGATGGGCTTACCCCGAGCAGCTTCGGTTAAGCTCAACCGCCTGCGGACTGGTGTTGTGCGATTCCATTCGTCCATGCACAAATGGGGTCTCGCTCCTTCACCGAATTGCGAGTGTGGCACCCCTGAGCAAACTGCAGACCATGTACTAACAGCGTGCCCTATACATCGGGCAACACATGGAGCACGAGGTCTGACGGTTTTGGATGACGAAACTCGATGCTGGCTTAATGACATCACTGCCAGCATCTGATTCAGGCAGTGCAGCAGTCTGGGGTAGTAAAAGGATAAACCCTCGGCCCAGTCCTGTTTGCGTCTGACCTGGAGTGGATACCCCTCAAACGACGACGACGACGACGACTGTACTATGTTTTTTGCAAATCACGGGTGAGTTGTTAAAACCATTAGGTCATAACATGTAATTTAAATGACTTGAAATTTTGTTTAATAATACCCAAATTGTGTATGAATATAATCACTGCTTAAAGTAAATCGTGATCTCATAGTTATGTTTGTCACTTAGGCAATGACGTCGATTGACATTTATTTTTAGAAAGTTCATTCTTGATTACAAGCAGGATTACGTTCAATCAGTTCGTTTTAAAATGTGACGAAGTGAAAAATTACTCATTTGTTTTGATAGATTCTTTGACAGGTAACACGTTTTTTGCTGTTAAACTGCAAGTCATTTTTATACACTTTAGAACTTTATTTTCACAAAACACGTTTTTAAATAAAAAAGTGTAGTAAAAAGAAAGTTTTATAAAAATAGCAATAGAGATACATGAGTAAAATCTAGTAAATGCTTTTCTACTTCATATATGTTATCAAACAGTTGTATTTATTCAATAAGCTTTACAAATCAAAATGATAAAAAGTGTTTCAAAATATTTGTGCAATATGTAACGAAATGAATTAAATTTTAGGGCTTTCCGTTAATGCCGGGTGCCCTCATATGAGGAAAGCATCACATTTGTTGCGTAACTGTCAGGCATTGCGACTTTTTACACTTTAACATTTTTTGAGCCAATAACTAAAGTTTGTTCTTCATATCTGTTACAAAATATTTCCAATTTTTCAACTGTAAAGCAACTAAATAATTTATTAAATACAGCCCGACTGAGAGCATATTCAGGTGATATTTAAAAAGTTTTGTTATTGTGAGTTTTAATTTCTGATTAACTCATATAGTCATTCTATTGTATAATTATAGAATATTTTTACTCATTTGTCATAAACATTTGCAAATAAGCTATTTACTAGCTGAATAAAAACAACTACGTAAATAGCTGTTGTCCTCATATGAGGACACCCGGCAGATACGCCTATAAAAATATGTATTTTTATTCTTTCCCTGGAAACGACACTTTAATTATTGTAATAAATTACTTTTGCTATGTTTTTTCTCTTACGCCTTTTAGCACATTTTATATTAATTTAACAAAATTTGGTTCATTGATACTAGGTTCCGGCGCTAACGGATCAGCTTGAGTAAAATATTCATGTTATAAATTTTATAAATTAAAGGCTTCAAACAAATAATTAAAAAATTATTAATTTTTTTTGTCTTCAGCCAAATTTTTGGTCATCGTTTTTTGCAATCAATCATTTTTAGGTGCGAAAATCAAAAAATTCGATACAGATTCAAAGTGAAGATTTTTTTTAGAAATTACGTGATTAGTGCGGCCCGCAAAGAAATTCAATTTTTGAATGCATTCCTCGAGGTAAAAAGTTTGCCCATTCCTGGTCTTGAGCAACAAAAAATGCGTAAAAATAACATTAACATAAATTGAAAGTAATTTTATTTCATCGTACTCGTAAAATTACTTTTTTATTTTTAAAACAGATAAAGTAGATAAAAATGCTTTTAGCCAGAAAATAAAGTGCTAAATTTGAAAACCGATTAGTTATACTCTAAACTTTTTATCCGTGGTCTGTTTCACTAAATTTTAAGTAAATGCTTAAAAGATATTTAAATATTAGTGATAAATTTTAATTTCATTTTGCTAAGATGTTGCATCATTCTGATTGTATTTTTACGTCAGTCGTTTTTGCGAACTCGACTGTGAATGTGTGAATCACTGTTCTAGTTATCAATCAGGAAAAAATAAATTACGTTCACTAAAGTTGACAGAGTTTTTACTATTCGCATTTTAAGTTGACAGAGTTTATTATTCGTGAACTACTGCTTACTTCGTCAGGTGCAAGGAAATAAAGATAAAAATGCAACGCAAATTAAAATTCGCACATATTATAAATTTTGTTTTGAATTGAATTTTTATATTTATTTCGTTGCACCTGACGAAGTGAGCAGTACTTTACAAAAGCTTGTGCGATTGATAAAAACGCAGTCCAGTCTTGTAAACGGGCCCAATTTTTATGACGGAACCCGACCCGAGCCCGAAAAAGCAAGCCCAAACCCAGCCCGAACGCGAACATAACCATAAAATTTATTTCAAGTTCGAATCGGGCCCGATTATTTTAAATCTGAAGGTTTGATTTGGCGAATATGTTAGCAACAAGGCAGCCTAGGTTTTCATTTTCCTAGTGTTTGTAAAACTAAGCCTGAAGAGCATGATTTTACAAACACTCAAAAAAGGAAAGAAAATTACATAATTGAATTTAATCGTTGTTTATTGAAGAATAAATTATTTCAATAGCTTCAACACTAGAAGGAGACAACAAAGCTTGTCTATAAAGAAGAGATATCGTGATTCCACACGAAGAAAAGTCTCTTTCCGACTGAGCGCTTGTACATTGAGTTGCAAGCAACTTTCTTGCAACTTTGAAAAAATCGGAATCGCCTTTGATGTGATCGCCAATACGTTAAAGGGTTTGAATCACTTGCCGTGTCGATGCAATCTTTGTAGGCTTGAAGTTCCTATTAAAAATATGTGGAAATAAAATGTACTGCTGTCAATCAATCAATCAATAGATTGTAATTTAGCCTTATGCTTTATGCAATATTAAACGTGAATTATTCACTAAGAAAGCCACAAATAAAGCAAATTACTTTATTACATACATGAACACTTATCAGTGTAGCGAAATGGAAAAAATGATAAAACACACCTGGTGCAGAATTTGTTCATTGTTACAGCTGTTGTTTGCAGAATGGTCGGAATTAACTCTGCTCGGTGCAACATCTCGAAATTTGTTCAACGCAGTGGTTCTCAAACTTTTTTTAAAAAATTACGGAACGGTCCCCTAGCAATTTTTTAAATGGCTTACGGTACCCTTGAAAAATCAACACTAATAAACACAAAACAACACGTAGGTTCTTTCTTTTATGGTATTAATGTGACGGGTGAACTTGCTTCTGTGCTATCAGTTCGGCTATGTTTGGTTCCTTTTTGGACAACGCAACCCTCATATCGTGAATCGCATCCAACCGGTTCCAAGCTTTTGGCTTGATGGCAAGTAGTGCCGAAAATGCAGATTCGCACTCATATGTCGTTGGGAATGGAATTAGTACTTTTAAGGCTATCTTCGAAATGTCAGGGTAGGTTTGTGCCATTTCAATCCAAAAGTCACCGCAAGACTTTTCACTAAATAAGCGTCTTGCATTTCCATCATTCACCAAATCAATAAAATATTCTTGAAGTAAATTATCTTGTGAAGGCAGATCTCCAACACTCGTTCCAAAAGGGTTGTTTACAAAACGAAAATACTTTATTGAAAGTCTTCCAAGTCAGGGAAATAGTGCCGAATTTCTTCACCAAGAATGGAAATGTGGCGTCTCACGACCTCGAGAACACCTTCGTTGACGTCAAGTTCATTTTTATCAAGAAAAGCATTGAGATGCGGAAATGGAGCAAAGTTTTTGTTTTGCAATTTGGAATGCTACAAGGTCAGCTTCATGTTGAATCCCGACAACTTTTCCTGAAAATAAATCAAATTAGTCTCTTTTCCTTGTAGCGCCAGATTGACAAAATTAACCGATTTGAAAATGTCAACCAAAAATGACAAACACATCAAAAAACAATCATCAGAAAATTTCTGGTGCAATTCTGGTTTTGGACCTTGCAAAAAATCTTTCATATCTTGCTCCAAAATGAAAACTAGTTTGAACACTTTACTCTTCGACAGCCATCTCAAATGAGAGTGCAATAAGAGAGTTACTAATTCGGAATCACTTTCCTTTTACAATTCTGCGAATAGACGAGAATTGAGTGCATTTGCTTTGATGAAATTCGCTGCTTTAACCACATCGTGAAGGACATTTTTCAGCTGATCAGGCAAAGTTTTTGCCATGAGTGCTTGGCGATGAATAGTGCAATGCGTACCAGCAATATCAGGAGATTTTTCCATAACCAAAGTCTGAAAACTGAAACGGCAGCCAAGCATAGCTGGAGCACCATCTGTGCAAACGCTGATAACATGTTACTATTTCAGGTTGTGTTCGTAGAAAAACTTTTTCACGAAATTAGAAATTTCTTTAGCAGCTGTTGTTGTGATCCGGGGACTGCAAACAAAAATTCATTCTACAAATGCCTTTCGTGTATGTAGCGTACATAAACACATAGTTCATCTAAATTTGCAACATCCGTTGTTTCATCAAGCTGACTTGCAAAAAGCCAAACATTGACTTGTGTATCTTTGACATACCTGTGACAAAATGTTTTCCAACAGCTCAGATATTCTCCTACTCACAGTGTCGTTTGACAGAGACACTTGCTTCAGCTTTTGAACTGCAGATTCTCCGAAAACGTTTGATACAATAACTTGGCAACAAGGCAAAATCAGCTCTCCGATGGTGTGGGGCTTCTTAGCGATTGCTATTTTTCTTTCGACTTCGTAGGAGGCTTTTATCTCTGCAGTATTTTCCTTCCAGTGCTATCAAATCTTCACCTAACTAAACTATCAGCTCGACGTTTAAAAAAATCTGCATCTTTGTTTTGAAAATCTGGATGATGTGTTACCAAATGTCTTTTCAGCTTGCTAGGTTTTGGAGCAGAACTTGCTAAAACTTTACAGCACAGCAGGCACGCGGCTTTTCGTCTCCTCCTCCAGAATTTATTACAGCGAAACCAAATTGAACATAGAAATCTTTGTATCTTAATTATTTTTTTTGAGGCTGAGCCATTTTCACTTTTTGTACTCAAATTTAATAGCAAAGTTAAAAAATTCTAAACAAAAAATATTAAATCGGGATGCATGCTTTAAGGAAAAACAAGACGCCTCTGACCCTTCTGACGCATTTTTTTTTTTAATTTTAACTCGGACTAGAACTTCTGCAGTCTCAAATAGGCTTGCTGGTACTTTTGAAACTTTGATTATGACCTGTGACTTATTCAAATATCTTTTATCCTTGAATCCCGAATTTTTTTAACTCTGGCTCCAATTTCTGAATTTCTTAATCTGCAAGCGTGACTGTTTGGTTCCGCAATAGAATTAGGCTACCATAGCTCCCATACGTTTGGGTTTATCATTTACTAATTTATAGATTCTGCAAACTTATTCAAGAAAAATGAACAGTTTATTATACTGAAATCTCACATTACAGTAACTTTGTCTGAAACCAATACTGCTGCCGCCACCCACCAGGTTTTTACTTTTAAGCCATCTGCAAAACAAACTTTATTCTTTTTGCTAAACATTCTCCTTCACTCGCAGACTTCACGCTAAAAGAGCCATCGCATTAATGTGACGTCATATAGCTTCTTGTGTTATCATAGATGTGTATGAAGTCTGTAAGGTTTCATAAAAAGTTGTGGTTATTAAGTTTGGTTTGGAAAAATAAGTTGCCTGAAAATTTTATTTTACACAAAATCTTTTTCTTCAGGAGCCTTACGTTAATTTTTTTGGAAGGTGCTTCGCAGTCCCAGAAAATTGTCTCGCGGACCCCAAAAGGACTGCAGACTCCAGTTTGAGAACCACTGGTTTAACGGATCTTGCGAAACTTCTGATCTAACTCTTTTTTGGGGTGGAGCAAAATCTTGACTATCCTGAACATCAGCAGCGACTTGCTCCATGTGCTTCAAGATCCAGTTGTTTATATATGAAAGTAATCTTGTCCTAAACACCAGTTCTTTGTCTGTACTGACGGGCAGAAATTCAAAACGTCTAAAATGAGGATCGAGAAACGTTCCTAGCCTGTGATGAGCTTTTAATGACGTTTCAACAATTGATTTGTTTATAACCATTAGAAATTCTTTTTTTAACGTTGCAATAACAGGATTATCTGTGGGACATCTTTTAGCCAGTGCAGCCGCTTTGTAATATGTAAGAACCGCAAAGTTAATTGTTGGTTTCAGATTGAATTGCAAGACTTCAAATAACTTACTAAATGGTTGCATAGATTATAGAATTTCTGAATTTAAGTTTCGATTTACCGATGCTATAAGCAAGGCACTGTCTCTGTGCGGTTCAGAAAGAATCCTTATTAATGTTTCGTAACTCACTCTTTCAATAAGATCTGTTCATCTTCTGGTTGAGGATCCCTTTTTTATAGACGCAGGCAGTTGTTCTTGTAGTCCCGCGGCTTGATTGCAGTACCTTGCTAGAGCTGATGCATTGTTATCGTAGTCGAGCAATTCTTGTTTTAAAATGCATGCTCGACTCCACATGAATGTAAAGCAAGTATAAACCTATGCACCATGCAATCAAGTCGCGCCGAATTGTTCAAAATGCCAATTCGAAATCTGCGACTACATTCGCTGCATGATCTGTGGTTGCAGTTATTTTGAAAACATCGATACCATATTCACATGAAATATTTTGGATAGTTTTTGCAACATTCTCTGCAGTATGACGTTCGGTTCCAAAATGACGGTTGGGTAAACACTGGTGCTAAATTTGAAACAATTGGTTAATCCAAAAAGCATTCACATTTAAATAAGAGTTATTGTAGTTAGATGTCCATAAATCTAAAGTTATAGCCACAAATTCCGCTTCCAGTGGCTCAACAAGAGTAAGCTTCAAAGATTTTTTATTTTCGGCAGCTTTTTCTCTGAAAAATGAAGAAATAGTGTTTCTACTGTACAATAAATCTTTCACCTCAAACACTTCATACTTTCCAGCAACATTTACAAATGTTTGTATGAGAGTGTTAAAGCCATCATTTTCCAATGAGTTGAAGCTATGATATCCGCAAACGCAAAGTTGCAATTCTGCGTTTTTGATTACTAGTTTTTCTGATTCACTTAGCTTCAGTGTTTATTAAAATGGAAAGTAAGCTGTTGTTGCTTGTATTTGCTTTGACGTGGCTTACAATTTTCAGCATGTCGCTTAATGTGCGAGAATCCCGTTGTTCTCGAATCGTATTTCAAAACTGATTTGCAAATGTAGTAAACTACAATTCCATCCAAGGAGCTTAATGTGGTAGCATTCTTTGTTTCAATATCGTTGGACTGAGAACACCAAGCGGCAATTTTCATATTTTCCCAAAACTCAGAACGACCCTGAGCTGGTAAGAATTGAAATCTTTCTGGATGATTTTGCATTTCTCTGGTCAAATTGTTGTAAATTTTTACTGGATAATATTAATTGTTTAACATATCTAATCTAAGGTAACTACAAAATGTTGATCAGCAAACATATATAAGGCTACACCACTACAATATACTTATGTCTGGCATATGAAACTATACTGGATTACGTCTCAATTCGCAGACAGAATGTTTAATTTTAGTCTACTTTACTATGGGGTTTTGCTAATAAAATATGTATATAATGAAATTACTTATTTTGATGAAAATTATGACGAAGCAATTAAGTTACAATATTTTAACAACTTAAATTTCAATCTCTCTTTGTCAGAGAAGCAAATACGAATATAAGCCAACAAAATATTTTAATATATCTTAAATACCGCTTTAACAAATCCCGCATATGCAACAAATTATTGTTGGGATTTATTATATGCAATAATAGATATGCAATTAATGAGATCAAGTAAGAGCAACGTAAAACTATTAAGTTTAGTCTGATCTGGTGCTTCCGATATAGATTGCAAATTGACTTACTACTTTTATATTCTCTCTTTCAATACGCTTCATCATAAAAATTTGTACTCTGCCAGAAAAAAACAAAACCTTCAATTGTTGTATATAGCCTGATCCAGACAGTTTGGAAATATATTTTTACTTCACCAAAGACATCTGTGGTCGAAAATTATAAATTTAACCATCATAGCTTTTTTTTCTCTCCCGCAGTCCCACTAATGAGTTGTTAATCTAAAACCTTAGAAATAGGTTCGTCTGAACAAAATTAAAATTTTGCTGTGGTAAGCCATAAACAGACCGAAAAACAAAATCGGAGTTTTGTTGGTTCAAAAAGTTGCGATGTAAACAAGTCTTTGTTTCAAGGGTTTTTAAATAAAGTCTTGCCTTTTTAAAAATGACGTCACTAGCGTCTTGCTGGTTTAGACCAGCAACATAATAAGTAACACTAACCACTAATCAACAAGTAGTAAATAGTAAATAGTAAATACACAAGCAGTAATTTTACAACTACTGTATTACTTTTAACTGAATATTTTTCACAACACATACATAAGCTATGATCTCGTGAAGTTACAAAGTTAAAATGAACAATCATAAAACAGTTAACTTGTAGTCAATCGCCACATTTAACCAACAATTGAGACAAGTTCATTCTTGTTCAAAACATCGATAAGAATAAAATAAACAAAAATTAATAAAAACTTTTTAAAAAATTTTAATGTTTGATCTATATTGATTGTATATTTAATAAGAAAGTGTATAGTAAAAAAAAGTTTAATTGATTTTATTCGGTCTGATCTTCATTTCAACTCTTTTCAAGCAGTAAAAACTATTCTTCCAATCATACCAAACTACACAGTTGCTGCTGATTTGTCCAGTTTTGCAATATTTTTTATTCAAGTTGGAACGATAACAACTTTTGCACCACCAAGCTCCGGAATGCGGACCAGCGCTTTCTCTATCGTTTATGCCTGTTGTAAATTGTTGAAGTTTTTTTATGTCTTTTTGAGCTTTTTTTAATGTTGTAAATTGTTGATCATTTGTTGTAAATTGTTGATCTTTCGCTGTAAATTTTTGATCCTTTGCAGTAAATTGTTGATCATTTGTTGTTAATTGTTGATCCTTTGTTGTTAATCGTTAATCCTTTATGATTAATTGTTGATCATTTGTTGTGAATTGTTGATCCTTTATAGTAAATTGTTGATTGTTATGGAAAGGCAAAGAATCACCTGAAACAGCGCAAAATTGTTACAAAATATAATATTTGATTTTATGACCTGGCTTGGAAAAAAACAAAAAAGTATTTGAATTTAATCAATCAATCAATACAATTTATTTGTATAAAAATGAACAACACAACGCAATAAATAATATATATGTAATGACACATTTATTTTGCTAAATTACACTACAAGGAGACTGCGATTTGACCTTTACTTTTCAAATCACGATTCACCTCAAGCGCATAATTGCGCATGATCAATTGCTTTTGAAGTGATGTAATCGCTTTCTAATTTCTTTCAGTTGTAAATCGTCAATAAAAACTCTTTTTGTTTTGTTTTATATTGCTTTGAAAATGTTTTTTGAATTTCGAAGAAAATGTTGTTCTAAATCTTAACTCCTTGGCATTTTATGCATTTTTGTTCTCTCAACGTTTGATAACAAGGAATAAATAGAGTTTTGCTCACCAAAAGACCTAGTCTTTTGTTTTAAGACCTGGCTTGGTGAAGTAAAAAATTTAAAGTGTTCTGCTGATGCTTTTTCAGAAAATTTCATATTTGTAATTCTAATTACCAACTTATATTTGTAATTCTAAAGGTTAAAAAATAATAATAATAAGTTGTAGCTTTTTTGAAAATATTAGCACCGCAATGAATTTAAACGCTTTAATTAAGAGAATTATTAACTTTTTAAGATTTTTTGAAAAACAGAACCCAAAGCAATAAGTCCATAATAAGTACCATAATAAAATTTTAAAAGCTTTTTTTTTGTTAAATAGTGTCTGACTTTGGAAATAGTTTTAATTAATTTAGACATTTTATAAGCAATCGTTGAGAGCTGGAATTCAAATTTTACGTAAATTCGTATCAAGGGTTAAACCTAAATATTTAAAAAATTTAGTTTGTCGAATAGACAAATCAATCAATTTAAATCAATCGCCAAGAGATTATTCTGAACTAGGCTCAGAAATAATATTAGTGTTTGGTTGAGCATCTTATATTTCGTTTTGGCTTTTTATGAACGTGATTTTTTTACCGCAAGTTAGGACCAAAACAGCAAAATCAGCTCAAACATAATATGATGAATTACTTTTGTTAAGTTTTCTTAATTTTTACGCTTTGTGAAATTATAAAATAAGTACCAAAAACGTTGACGTAAAATTTTTATTTTTTTCTTTGTTTACAGTTAGGGCTCGTTTCCAAGGAGCGTTGGAGGGAGTATTCTTTGCTTGTTTTATTGATTTTTTTGTTTCTCTTAGAGAATATACGTGGAAAGAAGGAAAAAAAATCAATGAAACAAACAAAGAATATTCCTTTCAACGCTTGTAGCAGAAACAAGATTTTACGTTTGGAAAATTTTTTTATGGATTAATAAAATTTGCATGAATTTGTTTGGTTTGATTAGATTTTGTTGTTTTTAATTAAGTCAAAGAAAAATTATTACCTAAAACTGTTCTTGCTTCTATGTTACTTTCTTACGCATTGTGTTTATTATTAGTTTGATTGTTTAATAGAAATTACTAAGACAAAAAGTGCGTTTAATGTTGTGCACTAGACTTAAAAAAGCAACATAAATATGACACTTGAGATTATAACCATTTGCAATACAATCAAACACAAAAAATTTTATAGAGTGTCTAAGGCCAATACGAAATGACAAGACTTGCTTTTGCACTTAGATTACATTTAATAAAACCGTCCTTAACAACGCGAGAAAGTTACGTTAAAAAAAATATCTGCGTCATTCAAAAAAAATATTGTATTTTCAGTAAAACCTTGATAATTTTGTAATTTATTAAAAAATAAAAACAGTTCTTTGAACCTGTTAAAATTTAAAAACTACTCAATATTTTAAATCTTAATATAAATTACGATATAAAATTTGAGAAACCAACTAATGATAACATGAAAAGACAAAGTTTGTAATTAAAATATTTTATGATGATATTCTTTCAATTTGTTGTGAAATGTTTTGAACTTATTTTAAAAAAAGGACTCATTTTATAAATTTACTTTTAATAAAATCCATATAATTTTTCAAATCAATAACTAATTTAAGTAAGCTTACATTGAAGTAGTTAAAAATTCAATTAGTCGCATAACATTTCTTATGTAAAGCTATTTGCTTTACTCTAGAAGATTCTTTTAGAGTTGTAATCCCTTCAAGCAATTTCAAACTAAAAATTAGATCAAGTAATGAGAATCTAAACATTTTTGTTTTAATTGACACCCAATAGAAGTTGTAAGCAATGTATTAAAGTAAAAAAAACAACGTAAAACCGTGACGCAGAAATTCAAAAAAACTCCGATATTTTCAAAAACTGTTCTTCCAAATGAAGTCACAGAAAAGTAAATATTTAAAATGTACAGTACAGTTTATAAAACAAGGCAGTTTTTAATGTTTAGATAATTGTATTGGTAAAAATTGAATTCAATTTGCTGATATTTAAAACTGATTCTCGATTTAAGAAATGGAAAAATTGAACCAAGTTTTTTCTATTTTTTACTACAACAAAAGAGAAACTAGTTAATTTGTGAAAATAACAACAACAACAACAAGAACCACAACAGTAGGGTATCAGACAATGCTTTATATGTTTTTCACGCCAACTTCCATTAGCTGCTGTTCCACTAAAGTTTCCTACCATCAACTTGTACTTCGAATCAGCGTTGCCAATTTGAAAATTTCTAAAACCAACATGTTTTAACTCAGAGGCGGGTAAAGCACAACTTCAAGCGAGAAGCGCTTGATTTCGCTGCGCATCAAAGATTAAAGAAATCAATTACGCTCTTTTGCCCTCTATATAGTCCTATTTTGTAAAAATGCAATCTAATATGGTTGTTTTTCAATGTAGACGATTTGAAAATCGGTAGGGCTGCGCTTATGATTTGAAAAAGTATTTTGCGTTTGAATTGATTTAAAAATCATGTTGCACTACGCTTAATATAGTTTTAAATATTCTACATTGGGCTTTACATGAATTTCAAAATCACATTGCGCTTGTTGTGCTGCGCTTAGCTGGATTTCAAAAACACATTGCGCTTATTGCGTTAAGCTTTAAATGATCTAAAAAACGCAGTGCGCAAGTTACACTGCGCTTTCTAAAAGTAAGAAAAAACCCCCACTACTGTTTTTACTCATTATATCACTTTATACGTAACTCCACTTACTTGAAAAAAACTTTGAGTTAATGTAGGGGAGATGTGGTACCAATCGGACAGTGACGTATTTCCGCCATCACGTGGTTTATTTATTCAACTATTGCTGCTATGGAACTTTGAGTTAATTGAGTTATTTGAGTTATAAAACTTTGAGTTAATTACTTCCGGATTCGGATAAAAATAGAAAAAAGTTGGAGACAAAAGTTAATTTAAAATTTCTAATAGAAGCAAGATTTTTAATATCCATAAAAAAAAGTTTTTCGATTGTAAATGCAACTTGATTTAATTAATAAATTTTGGTTAATCTTAAAATCATATTTAATGAAATCGTCTTAATTAGTTATCAACATTAACTTTCTTTTTATTGTACAGTTCAAACCGAATATTATTCCACTTGCTATTACATGCTGGTTGCATGTAAAAACTTTAATCAGTTCTGTATCGGTTTATAGATATACAAAACTATAAACTAAAGTTGCTGAAACAAGTTAAAAACCTGCAATTAAAGAAACATCGAAGCAACAACAAAAATAAAGTTTTTTTTTTTTTTAAATAAAGTTAAAATAAAGTTAAGTTAAATTTTTTTTTTAAATAAAGTTAAAATAAAGTTAAAATAAAGTTAAAATTACTTGTATAAAGCATAAGAAGTGTTTCCATTCCAATCTTCCAAGTCTACACGTAGTTGGTATGACTTTGAACAAGTAATATAATGTAAAATATCCAAACCTAAAATAAGATAATTACAAACAAAAATTTTTCTTTAAACAACTTTGCATTTATGAAGGTGGTTGCGAGACGTGCATAAAATGAATGAAATCCGGTACAAAAAGTTTGAATAAGGAAAACAATGAATTTATCCCAAACTTTTTTGCCCGACACTGAAAAATCCATTTTCATTATGGTGAACGGCAGGAAAGAAAACAGTTAGATTGTATTAAAAAAGACGTAACAATACGTGATCACCGAAACAGTTTTTAGGTTGTCAAAAAAAACTTTTTGCTGGTATAAATTTGCCTTGGATTGTTTATAGTATACAGCTATTAAGGTAGACAAATAGAAAACTGCACGGCCCAACACAAGAACTGTAAATTATTTGCCAGTATAATGTCGGGTACGTAAAGTTGCCTAAAAAGGTGTTGACCGATTGCAGAGTCACTAAACATAATTGGCATAAAAGATTGGAAGAGACAAGTTGATATATGACCAATATTGTTTAGACAAATGTTGGAAAATTTTACCTTGTAATTGTTGGCATGTGCGATCAACATACCGACTATTACAATGGCATAAAAAATTATACATTATAAGATCAAATTATTGCTTGCCGTATTCAAATAACTTCCAATTTCAGCATAACAAACACAATTCAGGCAAAATAGCACTTTATATATTTTGATAGTAAATCTAAAAAACTCATGTAAATCCTTGATTTTGTATGGATGGGCATCCGGTTTAAATGAGGTACAAAACACGATTTAAAAAAAAGATTCGTTTTATCATTTCAAGCTGCTGCAAAGGCCAATTTTGTTTTTGACAATAGGTCTTGAACCATTATAGAATATTTTTATTTTAAACCGTCAAATCCGAGTTTGACTCGTTACTTAAACACATAAAAGAATAATTTTTGCCGTTGGTTTAAATGCGGCATTTTTGTATTTCCATAAATACAGATCTAAAAGGGTCCATTGGCTTCTAAGCAATAAATTTGCGTTGCTTTGTACAGAGAGAGTTATTTTAAAAACGCTTTAATAAAAAGTAAATCCATAAAGAAAAAAGTACATTGGAATGCCTTGAGTTCCATTTGTTGTATGTCGAGTTGTGTAGCGTCTGAATCAAATATATTACGTTACGCCTACTTTCAATAGAAAACATTGATAGTCAATTATATATTTCAGTATCAACTAGTTAATTTTTTTCTAAACTTGGAGTCTAATATGCAGCTGTTTGCAAAGAAAAGTGTTGCACCTCAGTGACAAAACTCAGCCAGCTGATTCTATGCAAGAATGAGCAAAGCAATGGTAATTTAATACAAAGTTGACAATGTATGAATAAAATGTCGTTAACAAAATAAGCTCATTCCATTCTTGGATTAATAATTGTTTAGTTTTTGTAGTGCAACATAGCTGAGGTAAAACTTTTTAAATTATAATTAGCAGTTTTCGGAATAGTAAAACAAATTTAATTTAAATATTAAACAATAAACAATAATTTAGCATTTTTATAATCATCTTATCATTTATGTAATACTTTATCGTTTTGATCATTTAGTCGTCATTGACTTACAAAGAAAAAAGTTTGAAGAACAACATTATTTTAGTCACTCTAAATCAGGGGTGTCGAACCCGCGGCCTGCGAAGGAATTTTCAAGCAAATGCTCGGTCATCTTGAATTATCGCAGTGCCTCTAAACTTTTTCAACCTGGGTTGTACGAAAGATTTCCAAGTTTGCCGCAAAGGCTTTTGAAAAATAGCGATGCCCAACTTGCAGATAGTAGTCATTTAATTGAAAAAATAAACCCCTTTAGCAGAGTAAAAACTTTTTTTTTTAGAGAACACATGATTTTGGAAACGAAAATCGCAACTCAGAGGCTGATTCTGAGTGAAGACCTTTTTTTTAGAGAACACCTGTTTTGGAGACGGAAATTTTTAACTAACTCGCATAAGAACATGATTTTGATTACTGCAGCGACTGTGGCCCAAGATAAACGTACACACAAATATTTGGCCCGCGACGAGAAAAAGGTTGGGCACACCTGCTGTAAACGAAAGATAAATCAAACAACCTATAAAAAGTTAATATAGTTTATGTGTGTGATTTGTTCTAACTTTATCCAATGTTAATGAATTATACAAAAATGAGCAACCTTTGCTTTTTATCATCATTGCATTTGTTATTTTGCCCAGTTTACTTGATTAGTCTTTGGCTTTTAAAAAAAAAATCAATAAACTAAACAAACTATAAATGAATATTGAACAGAACAAGTATTTAATAAATCATAATTTATTTTATATCTATCATTTTCTAGCTTTATTCAATGTAACAATTTTAAAAATTTTCTGCAATGCTGAAGCATTAGAATTCATCGAAACAATCAACCATTAATCATAGTTGATGTCATATTAAAAGTTATTCAACTTTATACTTCATCAACTGAAATTCAGTTAGAAATTTTAAGATTAAGTTGTTGGCCCACACTTTTTGCGGCCGGCAGTATATTTTTAGATATTTAAAACGCTGTTAAACAGCAATTTTTTTTCACTTACCTAACCAAAATTCACCATTTATATTTCCGAATCCTTGCTGATATTCGCTCCATTTCCGAGAAAAATCTACACTTCCATTTATTCGTCGCTGAATCACCTGAAAGTAACAAATTAGAAAAAAAATTTTATGCATAATTGCAAGTAAGCAACAATTGAGGTTGTTCATACAAGCCACTTATCGCTTGATTTGACTTCACAATAAACATGAACGAGTCTATCATTGATTTGGACTTGGTATGTTCCGTCTTCTGATGCATCATGACAACTTGCTATGGGCTGCACTGCAAAAGAAATATCAATTTTCATTGTCAAACATTTTTTTGGGTATGCAACTGAATTATTTAATAATTTTTAAAAGCTTATAGATATTTACTAAAGCAAATCTTTTATTAATAACTCATAATATCTTAAACTTTTTAATCTCAAAAGCAAGAATTGAAATAGGGTACGTTATTTTTAAAAAAATTCTTGATTAAAAAAGCTTATCATTATACTAGTTTTTTAGGCGATCTGCGGCAAGCTTGTTACCTCGTTTGGGCAAAATTCCATCGGGGTAACCTAGCTGTCTTGTCGTAGGTTATTGCTGCTGTGATATCTGTTGTTTGACAAAAACTTGATAAAATTCGGCCAAACAATTCAAATAAGTTTTGAAGACAGAATCAAACTAATCGGGGGGGTTTGAAAAGTCTATACATTTTGCAAAATATGATGACTTCAACTTGAAAAAAAACTTTTTTGCCTTATCATAATTTTTAATTTTTTTAAAGTATTAGTTTGTTAAAGTTAGTAAAAATATCAAGTAACCATAGCCAGAAAGTTTTTAAAAAATAAGTTTGCTGACTTTATAATGAAAGTTGTTGGTTTTTGGGTTTCGTCTTGACCAGGGATGCGCACTCGTCAAAATTTTGCAGCGAGTTCGAGTGCCGAGTTTGAGCCCAAGCCCGCATGCTTGTATTAAACTAAGAATTATTCTTTTGAATTTTATGGAAAAACCCAGCCAAGAGCTTACATAAGTTCTTAAAAAATCTGATTAGTAATATCAATTTTTGCACAAGTATTAAAGATTGAGGGCGCTAAATGCGGAGAGGTATGGGGAATTTTCTCTGCTTTTTTGACTTGTTTAAATTTCCCCCCTTGCTTTTAAAAAGAGAAATTACAGATGCACAGATACAAAAGTATTGGGTTAAATTTTCCCCAACAATTATAAAAACTTGACCAAAATATCATATTGATTGATGTTGAAAGCTATTTAGTTATGGTCTGCATAGGCGTACCTGCCAAAAAAAATTGAGGGTCAATAAAGTTTTGCGCAAATTTGTAACGTTTGCCCGAAGTACGATTTTTCAGAACTTTATGGATGAGAGAAAAAAGTTTGTCTAAAAATTAGGATAAAAACAAAAAAAGAAACGTCTTAACTTAAAATCTGTGTCTGATTTCTCGATTTTTGTTCCAAAACATAGTGATCTCTAAAAAAAAAAAAAGGATTGCACCTTGAATCTTGCCCCAATATTTTTTCTCATAACTTTTTGACGAGTCCGATTTCGAGTACCAAAGTGACAGGTCCCAAGTCCCGAGCCCAAGTCCGAGCCCGTATCCTTGGTCTTGACCATCATTTTTTTAATTCAATTTTAGATATCTATTCAACTCAGCTTTGAGAATACTTAAGTTAAATTATTCAATGCAATTAAAAAGACACAGACTGTTAAACAACTTTTCAAACAACTTGTTTTTAACCTGGACGATTTATTTTTTTCCCAAGATTCCTGAGCATGTTTTCGACTGTGGATTGCATTTGTTTTACAGTCAATTGTTGTCGAAAGTTTTATGCAAAATTGACTTGTTCAGCTGTTGAGTCTTGAGCATGAACGACGTTAGAAGAATAATAAGTGGAAAATAAGATGTACAGAAATATTTGATGCATTTTTATATAAGCAAACATACCCTTTTTTACATTAATATTCATGGTTAGTTTCAAAATATAGTTCAATATCTGGTACAATAAATTCTTCACTTATAAAAACATTGGATCTATAATTTTAGATAGCAAAAGATAAACTTAGTTACTGTTTGCTAAAGATTAGATTACGGTTGTGTAAAAGGGCTTGTTGTTCGCGTATCCAAGCCCTGTCACAAAAATAATTTGTCGCTTTAAAAAAATAAAATAAATAAATAAAACTTATAAGTGGTATAAAATTTTAAAACTTGTAGTTAATTTTACTAACTTAACAAATTCTATTTTTCTATTAGCCTACCATATAGCTAAAACTAGGCTAAATTCTGTTAAGTTATATAATGTGTTGATTACTTTTTCAAAAGCTGCAAGCACTGAAGCTAAGAAATAAAAAGTAAAGGTTACTAATACCTTACTCAAAGTTCCCAAGTAAGTTCTGCTCTTTTTTAATTCAATTACGTTTTTAGCAGTTTTTTGGTTATATCTTTCTATCGTTATCTCATTGCGACCTTGGGAAGAACACTTTAGGGGACTTTTTTCTGCTTAGCAAGAATCTTTGAACTTCACTACTAATTAAGAACTAAACAAAAAATTTTTTTCAACGAGACAGCAATATCAAGGCATGTCCAAAAACATATCGAGGTAATTGATTGTTTTTCTAAAGTTAGCACCAACGACATCGTCCCGCAAACCAAGATGATAAATATAAATAATTATGATCATCACGATAAATTTATCTAAAACAGTTTTAAACTCTTGCATGTTTCGTTAGTCTACTGGTTTTAATGAAAGAAAATATTTCAACAGCTTAATTCACCTCTTTAACAAGCTACTGTACGATTTCCCTGAAAAGTTTGTAGAATCTGCCTTCTGATAAGTTTCTACGCAAGGCTCCGAGCTTTATTTATTACTTAAGTTATTTTTCTCTATTTTTCGGACACGCTTTTAATTTTTTAAATCATAGTCGTCATCATCATCATCATCATCATCATTATCAATAAATAGAAAAAGACGCAAGAAATATTCAATTACATAAATCTTGCATGCTTTTGTCTAATAATCAAGAAAAAAATTTTTTGAAGACGATTTCAGCATTCTTTCCTAACGTTAATAAATTTATTGGAATTTTTCACTATTTTTCGTTATTTTTAGGTTTACAGAACATTTTCATATTTAAAACTATAAAATCATAAATTATAAAAATACACCCTTACAGTCTGTTTTGCCTTGTCGGTTAATCAAGAAAATCTATAATTAGATTAAAAAGATTAAATTAAAAATAAAAAAATGAAAAAAGTATAACAATAAAGTGAAATATAAATAAAATTTTGCATAGCTGAATAGAACCTGCACTACTAGTAGATACTTTTATTTCTCAATCTCTTTCTTTTGCGCACAATTTAGGATGTGCTAATTGCTAAGACAATTTTTTTGAAAGAGTCCTTAGTTTTATCTCTCATTTACTTACAATTAATTAAGGACGTACAGTCTTGGGGAAAACGGGGCAGCACCTTGCAAGTGAAAACAAAGTGAAAGAAGAATAGAGCAATGAACTGCAAAATAAATTTTCCTTTAAAAAGTTATTTCGTATGTACGTTTGTTTAATTACTTTTTCCCATGACCCTAGTTTTTTCTACAAGCTAGATGCAATGCTTTACTTCAGATTTAAAAAGAAAACAAAAATGAAATTCTATGGTGCTCTTTTCTCTTTTGATAAAAATTTTTGATAAATTGATTAAGATTGTAGATATGTTTCCCTTGTAATTCTTAATCTACTATAAAGCAGAAAAATAAGTTAGTAACTCTACCAGACATTTGCTGTTTGTGATAAATCACTATAAATCAGTATGTTGATTTAGTAATAAAAATTGTCTGTGTCAACGAAGATTAAAAATAGTGATTGGTTTTTATAAGGTTACCAAACTAAAAAAAATTTTAGTATCTTTTGGAATTACCACCTCAAGATTGGTACAAAAAATTTTTGATATGATTTAAAAAACTTATTACTTTTTTTATCAATAAGTTATAATGTTTTGACCATAGCACTTTGTAAAACAGGCCTTGACAACGGAAAGCGCTACTCTCTGAATGAAGGCTGACTGAACGAAACTAACTGTGTTAAAAATAGTGCAGTCTCGCGGCAAACTATTTTTTGAGACGGAATGAATAAAAAATAGACAGAGCTTTAGTTCAGCGCAGGTGTTTGGGTTATCTTGCTCAACTGCTCCTCTTGGATTCTCAAGTAAAGTTTGTGACAATAATATTCAACAGAAAAGTTATTACTATACCGGATGATATTATTGTGCAATAGATAGCAGACTGTTTCTTTTTTGTTTTGTTTGTAATTGTTCCAAAGTATGCCGACAATTTTTGATTGAATGCTTTTCAAAAGTAACTGACCAATTGGCAAATTAGCAGGATTTCAAAGAACAACATGCTCATATAGTGGCCGACTTTTTTTTTAATTTAGGTTAAATTAGTACTCCTAAAAGCTGTAGAGAATCTTAATTAAACGTTTTTAAAACTTAAATAAATAGCTTTTAATAAAAAAAAACACACACGGTAATGCGTTTGCATAAGATATAATAAGTTGTTCAGTGCTAAGCCAAAACTTTCAACATTTTTGTATGATCGCTGTGATGTGTTTATTATTACAATCTTTATAGTTGTTGCAACATTTAAAAGTTACCGTAAAATGCAAACTAACTCATTTTATTATTCAACATTATTAGTTCAGTGTCTTTTATTCAAAAGAATTTGTGCTATTTTATACATCTTTTACTGTATATTACTTCTCTTCTTTTTCCTTATCGCAAGTGACGTTCAATCAGCCTTCAGTTAGAGAAAAGCGCTCACCGTTGGTGGCCTGTTATTCAAAGCGCCATGGTTTTGACTAAAAAAAGATAATGCGACTTGAAAGCAAGGGCTGTGAAACGGGGCTAGAGGCAGGAAAGCAATTTTTTTCTGCTTTGTAGTATTTCTAAAACACGATTAGTGTCCTTTAAAATTCACAAAACAGAAGTATTTTGTTGGACCTGTCTCCACAATTTTATCATCTCGGCCGAAATTAAATCCAACAAAGTTTTGTCAAATACTGATATAGAAAAAAGATCATTAAACGTTTTCCAAAAAGAGCCACAAAGCAAATAGTAATTTAGCTAGGTGGCAAAATTTAGAAAAAAAGGCACATTTTTGATGAAAAAGCAGTCTCAACAAAAATATTTTAGTTTATTGGAGAAAATTTTTACTCAAAAGTCAGTGAAAACTAAAAACAATCTTTATTTAGGTTTTAAAAACTTTGTTTATAGAAAAGTAAACAAAAAAATAGCTTGTATCTAAGCGTTCAATCTTTTTAAGGCAAAAGGCCAAAAGTACTTGCAAGCAAATAAAACACCGCGGCCAAATTTTACAAGAGATATCTTTTGCTTTTCGCTCAGTTTTAATAAAGATATTCTTTAATAGGCTAAAATCTGCGTTTAATAAAAGTGCCTTTTTCACCAAAAAGTGACCAAAACCAAAAGATGCATTATTTACGTATAAAAATTATTATTTATATGATTCTGACTATAGTGCTTTTTTTAGCTAAATATTGGCGGTTCTATGTTTAAAAGTATCACCATAAACAAGAGCGTAGCCAGAGGGAGCAAAAGAGGCAATTGCCCCCTACCGAAAGGTCTGAAAAACAACAATTTTTTCCTAAAAAATACAAAATTTTCTTACCAGCGGCGAGGGCTTCGCCCCGCACCCCTATTTTTGAGTGTTAATACGTGTAATTTAGACAAATTAGGACAAAAAAGAACGATTTTGAAACGTGTTTTTTGACTATGCTGAAAAGTTTGATATTTTTAAATTTTTGCTCCTCCAGAAATTTTGGTCTGGCTACGCCCATGACCATAACAGTACGTTTTTCACAATACGGTACTGCAATTATCGGCAAACAAAGCTTCTTCCATGGTTAAAAAAACAAGGTAAATTGCTGGTTTTGCCAAATTATGAAAAGACATATATTTTTACCATTTAAAAAACTAAATGTTATTCATTCAGAAAAAAAAATAGCAAAAGTTACAAAGAGCGATATGTTACAGTAAAGAATCAGCATTCAATTCTTTTTAAAATCAATCACAGTCAGTATTTTAAGAAAGTCCGAAATAATGCAAGCGAGAATCATTAACTTCGACAAATTTATTTGTGATGGCTTTTAAATCCATTTAATCTATTAGCTTTGGGTGAATTGAAGCAAACTTTGCATTGTTTAAATGATCTGATCCTGAGGTGGAGCGCAAATAGTTTTTCACTCTTTGCATGGTGATGAAACTGCGCTCTGGCGTTGCAGATGTTAATGGGACACAGCAATAATATTGGAAGGCGAGGTGTATTGTGGGACAGAGTTTTTTAGTGCTTGCATTATGGTTCATCACATCGCAAATGGTATCCAAACTGATTACTTTTTTTATTGGTACGGCCGAATTTGCATTAAAAACCTTCAGAGCAGAAGGCAAGTCTTTTAGTTCTTCAACCAGTGCTTGACAATCAATAAAATCCGATAATTTCAATTCCAAGCGTTGGCGCAATATGTCATCTGCTCCATCAATAAGAAGCTTTTCAAGAATTCCAATTTTGTTCAGATCACTTTGGTCAAATCGTTTATCCATACTTGACAAAACTTGGTAAAGTATGACGTAATATTCTTTTCGCAAACCCCTTTCGTCATAATCTAGTAGATTCGAACAAGCGTAGTATTCTCCAACATAATCTGCCGCTTGTGAAAGAACCCTACGTTAACGTTTGAATGGAATCTCATCTTCGCTGGGCAGCTTAAAATGTTTGGTTTTATCCATGAGAAGCTTGAATTCTTCTTCACATTGCATTTCCTTGATTCGATGTTTTGTTTTTTCAAAAGCATATATAACGTGGTTGGCAGCAAACTTTACTGTTTGCAATTATTTAGAAAGTTTTTCCTACACAGCAAACAAATGAAAAGTGCATACAAGTGAAAGCAATGTTGGAACAACGAAAGCATTCGAATCAGGCCTCTTGCATCTGCTTTCACTTCCCATGAAAGACTTGAATCACCTTTGATGACTTCGAGTGTTTCAATCAGCGGCTGTTGCTTGTTGATAACTACTTTCGCAGCATCAGCGCGAGCAGTCCATCGAGTTTGGGATAAACTTTTGATACGAACAGTTGCTGTTTTGTGAGATAAGCTGTTACATCTTCTTTTCCGTCAACAAAAGGGTTCACCTCTTGCATTTCTTCAAACAATTTCACTCGCTTTGGATAAACACCTAAAAATGTGTACAATTTTTTCAAAGTGCACATTGCTAGCTGCAACAATTCTGAACTTGATATGGTGTCTTTTACAACCAACTCGGTACAATGGGCCAGGCAATGAATATACCAAATTTGTTGCCCATAACAGTTTTTCAATTTCTCTGCTAATGAATTCATTGCTGAAGCGCCATCAAAGCTTATCGCTGTGAACTTGTCATTATTGACTCCACACCTGATGAAGACGTCGGTTATGTAAGAGAGCAGCGCATCAGCAGTCAATCCTTCCTTGCATGGTATGATACCAATAAATTCTTCTTTGACTTCGTAAGTTTCCGAAGCGGTTTGAAAAGATATAGATATTTTTTCAATTTTGAATACATCAGCACTTTCGTCAGCAATTACAACAAAAAATTGCTCATCATTAATTGAGCAAAGAATTTGTCGTCGCACTGTAAGTACCAACATTTTTTCCATTTCAGCAACAATATCATTAGACATATATTTTTTTTCTTCCATTACCAACTTGAGACCTGGCACATGCTCAACTTTGTCTTTGTTAAATTGATAGAAATTAGATTCAAAAGAATCTCTACGTCGGATTGCTAACCCTTGTCTTAGTAGAGTTTTAAGGTCGAAAAACTTGCTTCCATTGCAGCTCTACAAAATTGCTGCAGTTTCATGTTTTTACAATAAATAAAGAAACAATCGACCCATCTTTCCCTTCCAATATAAGTTTTTTTCATCCATTTTTTGTGAAGTTCAGAAGAATCGTGTTTTTTTAGTTTTTCCATTCCCTTTTTTCAGTTGCTAAAACCAAGTGTTTCATTTGCAAATGGGCTTCGTTTCTTCTCTGATTCTGTAGCTAAGTCGGCACAAACTTTGAAAAAAGCTTTTTTGATTTCCCGATTCTATGCCAACCATTGGCAATTATCAAACCACTCTTTTTGAAAAAGTCTTTCCTCTTTGTTCCAAACATTTTTTCGATCAGTTTCGGAGACGTTTTTAGCATCAAAAACACAACATAGTTTAGGATCAAAATCATTCACATTAAAACCACTTGTACTTCTAGATATAGACACCGACGCATCACATGTTGATTTTGCAAAATCCAAGCCCATGTTATTTTCAGAATTTGCAATACCGTCACCGGTATTTAAATTGTCGTTGGTGTCAACATCTTTAGCGTTTGGAGACCTCACGGAAACGTTACTTGCGGCATTACCACCATGCACGCCTCTCCCACAGCTACTGATAGCAAAAAAGGTATCGGTGATTTTTGTTTTTCCCGCTGATAATCCTGCTTTTGTCAATTCTTTCTGAACGTTATTAGTCCGACGTTCTTTGCGAGGTATTTAAAACGTCAACAAACTTTTGCGCAATTAAAAGAATGTGTAAGTTATCTTGTTAACCAAATATCTTGAAAATTAATTATTAGTGTTTTAACATCCAATACAAAAACTGTAATTAGGTCAACTGATATAATGCTTGAGTTTAGTTTATCCTGCTTTTGTTTAGGAGTCAGTTTCTTCCAACAGCTATGCTTCCCCGCTGACTTCTTTTGAAGCTGCAATGCAATTTTTCTTTGGTACCGTTACTGCTCAGGAATCTTTCATTTATGGTTTTATTAGCGACGTAGTTGCTATATTCGTCCTCCTCCTTCATGCTTTCGAGTGCGTTGATTGCGTGTTGGTTGACGTTGTTCGAGCGACGATTGACGTTGATGATGAAGCCAGCATAAATGGGCGTCCCGTGACCAATTTCCAGGGGGTAAGGTAAAATTTCTGGGAGGGGCAGAATTATGCAAAAATGCAGTTTATGTAGCGAAATTAAAGTATTTCTTAATAAAAAGTCAATTTCCAGGGAGCATATGCCCGCTTTGCCCCCCAGCGGACGCCCATGCCAGCATAGGTAATTAACTAAGAACTATTTTTAATTCAAGAAATAGAAACGCTTAAAAAACAAATCATTAATAAAAATTTTAACTATTTCAAATAAAATTATGCGCATATCAAATGGAGCATTGGGCAACACGCACGGGGCTCATGCCGCTCAAATAAAATGGATTCATATAGACTTGAACAAAGGAGAACAAAGTTACATTGGCATTTTGTTGGCAGAGTTGACAAATAGTTGGCAGTTTTTCCGACTTTTTAATGTCATCCAAAAATTGTTCGAATTGTTTTTTCAACTATCAGACCATAGAGACTAACATTTTTTTTTTTTTTAAACGTTGAGGCATAACAAAAACATATAGGCTATCCCTCATCAGAAAATGTCCTATTATTTAACAATCAAAGCAATTGAAATTTCATCAAGCAAAGAACTGTAACAGAAGTACATCACTTATTGTCGCTGTTTTGTAAAAAACTTGCATCAATATTTAACACAAACAACTGGTACAGTAATGTCTTTGAATAAAAAATTTTGGCCAACTTCTTACAAGCGTATCACCAACTTAGTCACAGGGGAGACAGCCAATGTTGCTTTCCACGTTGGCCCAACACATTACCAGCAGCTGTGAACACGAATTTTACTAGCAAAGAAACAGTGACAAAAAAGCTTTTTTGAGCGTAAATTTAATTTTTTTTCCACTTTAGTTCTTAACGCAACAAATAGAACAAATCAGAACTCAAAAATAAATCATCGCCAGAAAGTTGGGATTTCTGGAAAAATGTTGGCAATTTTTCCAACTTTCTCCCAACCCAGCCGCGTTAAAGCCAACGTTGGCCCGATGATGAATGTTTACTGGGCAGCTTTAATCAAACTGCCTTAATATGCTAACCACAAGTTTTTCTTAAATTAATGCCGTCCCTGAAGTTCACCACAATTTAAAATTTTAGCTTTAAGTTTCATCTAATCGGTCAGCTTTCACGAGCTAGCTAAAAAACGTACAGTGTAGTATAGCCTACTGAAAGTTGCTACAAACTTTTTACTGTGCTAACTGCTGTCGTGCACAATCGGGTCATTTGTTAGGTCTATTGTTCATAAACAATTAAATTATTTGTTAGGTCTATTGTTCATAAACAATTAAATTTGTTCTGCATTGGATAGCCCAGGATAGGCCAGCTTTGAGATTTCATGCTTAAGTAACTGCGGACAATGGTTACAATGAAAGTGAAACTACTAATATCTTCGGTATACTGTGATACAGGTATACAGAGATATATACACATTTACAGGTTACAAAGCAGGCGTTTTGCTTTGTTACTATCGTACTGGAATGCAAAGGGCGGTACTGCCCTTCCTTCCCCCTTTCCAGCACCACTGATTTCGCGAATTATTTCCAATTGGAAGATTTTTAATTTTATTTCCGACGAAAATTTTAAATTGGCTTTTTTTCATCAATAGCAATTTTTGGGCTACTTTAGAGTAGCCTACAGCTTTGGCGATTTTAGATGAAATGCACAACATAAAAAACATATTTTTAAAATAATTTTAGATTGATACGCTTCAATAAAATATTATTGTCAAATTTGAAGTGAAGATCTTTTTTTTCTTTTTTTTTTGGAGGTCTTTACTTTTTCCGGACGGAAACCAAGAACTCAGATGCAGATTTAAAATGAAGACCTTTTTTGGGATACATCCTAAATTTTAAAAAAATATTTTTTTCATATCCGTGAATTACTAGAAGATCAATAATTTTTCGGCTGAAACGCCTACGCTTACAGCGGTCAAAATTTTTTAGAAAATGTTTTTAATTAAAAATATTTGGCAACCCTGCACACAATGTCAAAAAAAATTCTTGCTTGAAAATATTTTGTCTGTACTTTAACGCAATCAACATACTTTTTGTTTCAAATTAGTGCGCAGCAGCTTTTGCCGTCTTCTTCTGCTACAAAAATAGCGATAATGAATAAGTTCCAAAATAGCTTTACCCAAAAGTCGGGGTCTCGTTTACTATTCGCCATGACTAACTTTGCAGGCTTTGGGAATTTTTCAAAATTTAAAAGGTAATCAAATGAACTTGGCTAATGGAAAACGAGAAGCAAAATTTCTACTATATATTAATGCAAATTTAATTTTGTTGATTACTACAATAATTACTTGTAAAGAATTACAATAATTACATTGCATGTGATATTGATTTTATTTTTTAAAAACATTTAATTTTTATGTAAAACTTATCTAATTTTTTTGACTTTAAGGTTAGTGAATGTTCTACCAGTAGTTATTATAAAACTCTATTTTAAAAAAAGACATTTTAGCAGATAATCTTTTAAATTTTTTTTAATAATTATTATTTATTCATAGGTTTTTGCAGTTTTAATGCTGTTTAATATATTGATTTATTAGATTTATTAATTTAACTCCATTTAAGTTATTTATATATAGTTTATTTACAACTTTTATGTAAATGGCTGTCAAAAAACATCGATGTTCTATAGCAAAAAGAAAAGTTGAATATCATAGCAGCAGTAGTGATGAAGAAATTTCTCAAAATTTAAATCATGCTGCCGCATCAAAAAATGAATGTGACAAAGAAAGTGATAGTGGCCTTGATAAAGAAGAATATGAAGACAGTGAAAATGAAGAATTAAAAGACAATAAAGATGGTTGGGCTGATGCAATGAGTAAAGTTCTAACAAAAACTGGTCCTAAAAACATTCGAACAATGATTCTTCCAAAAGAAAAGTTTCCAGAAGATAAAAGTGTTTCAACAAGTTCTAAAGCAGAAAGAAAGAAAAAAGTCAGTTTTTAAATTAATTATAAACGTTTATGCCAGGGGTTTCCAATATGTTCTTAGCATGATCCCATCCAGAACTTTTAACTGTTCAATGCAACCCAAATGTGTGTGTTTTTTATCTACAATGTTGGGCTTTCAATCTGTGAACGACTTAGGAAAATATAATATTAAAAAAATAAGTCACTTTTATAATTGCATTATCTCATCTAGAAACTACTAACCTCTTGAACATAAGATATTAATAAACCAAATGCTAGAGTACAATCACCCTAAGATATGTTATAATTAACTACTACATCTACCATTGACCAACTTAATCAGAGTAAAATACTTTACATAATTTTTACAATGGAAATCCTGATTAAATTTTCATAATGCAGTTGCTCATAAGAAACTACATTGGTTGCTAATACATTAACCTTGACTATTGGACGCCTGTTGCTAACAGTGCGATAGGCCTATGACAGCAGAGATTGTGTACAAAGTCAAAAGACATAGAAATACATATATTCACTTCTGCATAAGTTACATACAAAAATCACATACTTGTATAAAGATCTTTATATTTGAATATTTAAAATTACAAAATACCACTCCAATATCGTTCTAAAGTTCTAACTTATATGCGATATTGGTTAAATCTCTACACAGTATACATTATAAAAGGATAGATCTATTTATACTTATATACTTATACATTATGAAAGTATTGTGTGCAGCTTCTAAAAATAAACTAAAATAATAACTAATCTGACGACTAAAATTATAAATGTATAAGATAATGCAGAAACAAAAACCACCACTTATATATATCATAAAAACTGACCACACTAACAAAACAAACCTGTTAAGTGCGAATCCAAAGCCTAGAACTCAATTGATAGTGATCAGTAAGGCTACATTGCAACAGCATCAGCCAAATAACTAACATGTATATGTGAGTAGAACTGAAGACTAATAAAACACATCAAGCCTTATCCCACAGGTTCTGGTTTAGTTAGATAACAGGTAATGATACAAAATAAATAGGCCTACCTTGGCAATAATAGAGTTTGTGTAATCATACACTTTCGTTTTAATTGTGTATTTTTTCCTCAGTGACAGTACTAGTAACTGCAACTTCTATATAAACTATTGAATTTTACATGTTGTCTTTTACTTCCGGTTTGGATGTTTCATACATTTTCTGATGATACTCAACTAACCTATGACCTATTTATAACCCCATGTAATGAACATACCGACCCCTGGTTTATGCTATACAGGTGTAATTATTATATTTTTTAATGACTTAGTTTCATCTGAGGAAAGGTGTGCAACCTTTAACTCTGCCAGGCCAAATTTGTCAAAGCCTGACTTGCATTACTCATCAATTTTCCGCTTGTTAGTATCAAAAGGATTTAGTTTTATTGCAAAACATAAAAAAAGTTTTTTGCATTTGAGGTTTGAAGTTCGTCTATTCTTTCAATCATTCTATTTGGATTCAAAAAAATACAGCTGTAAATCCACAAAATTATTCAACTGTAATTTGAGTGGTAAAAGTCATCACTCCTTTTTAAAACTACAGCTTTCTATTGGCCACATAATTTTGCTTTGCAAACCACATGCTGCTCATCCATGTATTATACAATTTATCACTCTTGTCATTATTCTCATGAATTTAAAAAGTACTTTCTTGCAGCTTCAATTAAAGAAAGAATGGGAAGATATGGGTCACATGAAACCGAATATTCTCGAAAAAGATTATGAACGAGCACTTCAAAAGACTGCCACAAGGTTAGTCTTTTTAATAATAATTTAAAAATATGATTATTTTGCATCTTTTTTATGTAAAAAGTGTACTCTAATTTGTGTATTCAGTTACCATTAAAGTCATTGCCTTATATGCTTAATTTAATTGAAAAGTGTCGAATCACGAAAAATTGTTAATAGTTTAAATAGCTTTGTTAAAATTGAATTATATTTATCAAGTAATATATCATTAAAAAGAGCGCAAAAAATTATATTAAATCTAATATTAATTAATTTTTTTTTTTGAAAAATAAAATTCAATTTTAACTATATAAGTTATTTTGAAAAAATCTAATGAAATAAAAAAGTCTTAACTTTTAGCTGCATACTTTTTTTCTTTTTGCTCGCCACTGTATATTAAAATTGTCCTTTCGACCGCCAAAGGACTTTTTTGCCTGCTTGACCTTTTTGGTGACAAAGTTTATTGTTTCTCCCACCCGTAATTATGCAACATTCTTTTTATATGACTTTTAGGTGTACAATTTATTGCTAATTATTTTTACTTTTTGCTCTCAGAAACAAAATGTAAACACTTTTTTTTAAACTTATTTTTGTCATTTCTTTTTTTAATTAACTTAGCTACTTTGTTTTTAAGGTACAGCGACCGGACACAATTGACGTTGTGCGCGTTATAACGTACTAAATATTGTTTAGCCGCTGTTTCTTATTTCGCCATCATTTTGTCAATAACAACTTAGAAAACGTAATAAAACTTGATTTCAAATACAATTGAAGGAATGAATGAATGAAACTTGAAATAGCTTGGCTAGCGCTCGATTTTCATTAAAAATTGCGCAAGCCTCATGACCTGAAGAATATTGATGTCTTTTGATTTTGTTTTGTTCAAGTTTACTTCAAATGCTGATGTTTCAAAAAAAAAAGCAAATATTATTTGCACTGAGCGTTAAAAGTATGATGCCCACAGTTTCTATTTTATTGCTTGTTTGACCTTCAATTAATTCAAAATTACTCATGGTGCAAACGAAATACCGTATTACCGCACAACGTAGTTGTGCATGGCGCTGTGCCTTTAGACAAAGTTGTCGGTTGCCGAGAAAAAATGGAAAGCCACAAAGAAGTTTAAGAAATTAAAACAAGCATCCGAGCCTTTGTATTTGCAGAGGAGTGATCCAGTTGTTTAACGCTGTCAAGAAGCATCAAAACGAAATGGGCGAAAAGCTGAAGGAAGCAAAGACCGAACAAAAGAAAGAAAAGTTGTACAAGAATCTCGATCGCGGCAAATTCCTCCGGATGCTCAGGGGCGAGGAGAAATCGGACTTACCTGAAGAAGAAACCAAGGTGTTTGTGATTTGTTTATTCTAATTGGTTTTTCTTGCAGCTTTATTAAAGTTTCGAACTCGATCTTAATGTGTCGAAATCTAGGTTGGAAACGACGAACTAGGGTTGCCAGAAATTTTTGAAGTTTCAAACTCACTGTTAGTGTTAAGGTTTTTCTTTTTTTTCTGTGTGGCGTATTTACGTTGCACGTAAGTTAAAATTAACGTTTTTTTAGCCGAGTACGTACTACGTACTTTGACAAGAGAGTCTTGTGTTTAAAAACGTTAAATCAAATCAGAAAATTCACCACCGATGTTTGCATTTCTTATTTTTAAACGAGACCTTTAGCAAATATAAATTAAAAACCAAAAAAGACGATATGTAAAAATACATTTTCGGTATTAAAAGATCAATAAATTACTATGGTCAAATTACAAATCTGTATTTATGAATTATTCTACTTATAAACTTGTAAGCATCTTTATCTTTTTAAATTCTTTTTCTCCCTGACTTGTAAAAAACGCCGAAGATGAAGAGCTTCAAGACGATTAAGTACTTTATTACGAGAGCACAATAAAATAAAGAGTTTAGGAATAAAAACAAGTTTGCTTGAAATTTAATGTAATTCGCCATCGCCTATAAAAGACTGCTCATAATCATAATGTGCTCGATTTTCTGTTAGACTGCTCATAAACAATTTTCGTTGTGACCATGCGTGGTCTTAATAGAAAAATTGTGTTGATCCAGAAAAAAATCAGAGTTGTAACAAGTCTATTAGTTGAAGAACTCGAGTAAAACCAAATCCAACAACTTTCGAAATGCATCCTTGAATTTTCTATTACGGGTAATTTTAGAAATAAAAACTTTCTTTGTTTTCACTTTTTATCATTGCAAATTTATATACTCTAGCTTGTATTACATATTCAAATTGGTGCTTCTATGAAAAAAAAAGCTATGTATTTGGTAGTACATAAAGTTTTAAAAGTTGGCAATCTCTGTTATAGACTTTACGTGCTCATTTTAAGTTGCCATAAAAAGTTTTTGTCGTATCGGACCCGTCTAATTTTCAATGAAACCAGTTTAAGTGCTTCGCGAACTGTAAAAAGAGTGAATATCTTTCATTGAGGTATGATTGATGCATTTGACGTCAGTCATCGTTTATGCTCGAGTCTGTCTATTGTTGGTTATGACGTCAGCTAAATGGATTTTTTTGCATTCAGAGTATCGATGATGAGCAACCTGCTTGGAAAGCTTTGCGCGATGATTACATGGTCGGCAAAGACATGGGTGATTGGGACAAAGATACATCGGATCAGGAAAACAAAAAATTGCCCAAGAAAAAACGAAAAGTTTGCTGAACTAAAGGAACGTCACTCAAGGGCGGATCTTTTGAGCGGCTGTTAGCATCGTAACGAGAGCAAGCTGATAAGCGCTCCCGTGCATCTTTATCCTTGCCGTATCATCTGCGTAAACCATGCTCGACGGTGTTTAGTGAGAATTTGTTTTCGATGACCGTTTAAAAAAATCGGCTTTTTTCCTTGTTTTCCGACATTGCAATTTTGCCGATTCAGCGTTTTTTGGCTTGTTTTCTCGTGAAGGTGAGAGCTAGGTTCGTATTTAGACTAACCCAAAAAATGCTGAATCAGCAAAATTGCTATATCCGGAAACAGGACAGTAAAAAGCGATAAAAAAATCAAGCCCCTTGTACTTTTAGCTAGCTCACTTTTATTTCTACAAAAAAAACATTTTACACACGAATAAGATTAAATTTTCAAGCTTAAGTGCAATCATGCTCCGTCTGCACATAAATTGGTTTCTGCATTAATTGTTATAGAAATATAACCTTGCTACAGAAATCATTGATAGTACGCTCAACAGTTAAGAACAAAAACAGCTTACGTTTAAGATGATAAAAAGTTATTGCAGATAATTTAGCACAAAGCAACAGAGCAACGCAATATTTGAAAGGTTTTAAGATTACAATTCCTCGTAGAGCTCTTCCCCTGCAGAAAAAAATAAAACCACAGTTATCAAGTTTTTTAATAATATTGCATTTGCTATATATTTAAGAGCTTATATAAAACTAACGTTTTAACTTGCTCGCATTGATCAAAATGTTTGTTCAACTGTAAATTTTTATCTAAATCTGCGGAAAACCATTGTAGGCGCAGCAGGCGGTACTATAAGATTCTTGAGCAAACTTTTCATACGCAAACGTACCATCCTCAGCAGTGTCGTCATAAATTGCTTCCCCATTTTGGGATGGCGCCGTCGGAGCTCTTTCAGGAAGACTTGGTGGGGGGCCGGTAGGTCTACACACAAACAAAATTGCTTTAAAATTCTTCGTACCGTGCCAACTATTTTTTAATAATGGTTCTTGCATTTAACTCTAACGTAGAATCGTTTAATTGTAGAAAATTTGAATACTTGTTTTTCAAAAGAAAAAAAACTTCCGGTCATGAGTCTATTATTAGCCAAAAAATTTTTAAAGGTTGGAATCTTTTTTCAATGGCCTGGTTTCTATTATCAAAGAATCTAAAGCTTAAAAAAAGTAAAGAAAAAGGGGATTAATATTTCTGCGGGTTTTCATTTCCGTAGACTGCATGATTGAATTGCAGTTTTTAAAACAGTTGTGAATTAAGAAGTTCAAAGTAGACGTAGACTTCTGTCCGTTTAGATGTAGATCTCTTGAATCCAACTGTAGTAGACCGGTGCTACTATACCTCACACCCCACTCGGTAGGTGAGTTTACCGCGTGATTTAAGAGATGGATGATTTGGTGGTAGACCGCACGCTATAGTAGCACCAAAGTTTTTTGTCCAAAATTGGCCAAGATCCAAATTAAATAATCCGCAGCTTTTTAAAAATTATATAAAATTACTTGTACTTTCAGTGTTATCTGTGTTAGGCAAAATTCCGCATGAATCGAGGTCTACCGCATTAAAACCACTGCCTTTTGGCTAAATAGCCTAAATATTTATAAATCCATCTACATTCTGTGATTTTTTAAACGATTTTCGTAGGCTACCGATAAAAATAAAAGTAAAAAAATTAGTTTGTTTGCTTTTCCCATGTAATTAAGATCATTTTTAATACAAAAAAGCAATCACCAACACGAACTAATCCTTTCACTTTATCTTCTATGTTTGTCTTCCTAACTTGCGAGACGATATAGACAAAACAAGCGCTTGCTTACGGTTTCGGAGATGCCAAAATATTGCGGTCATGTTAAATTTTTTAATTTTTTAGTTTTATAAATATATGACTGAAATTCGGAACTGCTTGCTAAGACCACTAAGCCTAGGAAAGTGCCGTAAAATGTCTTTCCCAAGGACGCCAAAAAATGCCCCGAATAGGTTTTGAAGCCAGGCCTTTTTGATCACAATCACGGCGATCTTAACCACTCCTTCAATACTTTGACCATAAATTAAAAATAATTCAACAGTAGTGTCAGAAATTTTTAAAAAATTAATAGAAAACTTGCGCAGCATATATAAACTACAGGATCTGTTTTTTTGTTAGAGATTGGGTAATGGGTAACAGTAAAACTTGACAATAACAGCATTTTATTTGTCTTAATTGCATTCACTCAACACATTGCTTTTTTTAAATTATCTGGGCTCCGCAAAATATATATTTATTAGTCTGGTATATACATTTTTGAGATTTGGAACCTGAAGCATAAAATCAAACTACTTACAGAGGGCCAGCCCGTCTTTCGTACAACTCAAAGCTGAGATTCTCTGCTTCCACGTAGCCATCTGTAAAACCAGCCAAAATTATTCCTTTGTCAAATAGGCTCCCTACTTGCTTTGGAAAGAATTTCGTAGAGTGTTATTTTCCTGGCTCCTTATGCCTAGAAAATGTTCTGTAGACTACTAACCTTACACAATTTTTTTCTGATAAATCGTAATATTTCCGGCAAAATTATAAAACTAATAATTTTAAATGGAAATAGATATACAGCGGATACTTTTACAGAACCTGCCTTTGTTTACAAATATTGTAGGCGTACGAAAAAAAAAGCATACTGATATTGTGAAACATATTTCATAGTCAATTTCAAATTTGACCATTAATGTTATTCTTTATCAATGCAAGATTACCTTATCTATTGTTTGTTATTTTGTTTTTTGACAATGCTGTATGCCAATTTTTTATTATACAGTAGAACCTATATGCGAAGTAGGGTAGAGTGAAAAAAAATTTTTCTAAACTTTAAGTTGTAATAGTGATATTATGATACTATGTTGTATGATATTGAGTGTGCTCAAAGGTTTTTCCTTTTAATCAATTTTTTGAGGTGCCTCCAGGTGATCAAAGTTTATAAAAAGGTGATATTTTATGTGATTTTTCTTCAAATTTAGTGCATGGCTTTCTTGGGTTGCATTGTAGGGTATTCTAATAGTGATATTGATGTAGGCAAAACATTCATAATACTGTACGCAAAATTTCACCATTATGAATCATATCTTGAGGTGCCGTCAGTGCATATCACGCGGTTGCAACAACTCGCAAAGCCGCGTCGCGCTTCACTAGCTCTCAGTTACTTGTGAGTCATTGTGAAGGTACAGTGCATTGTGCTGCTCAGTGTGCACTAGTCCAGTCTATCAATTTATTACCTTTGTAAAACAATGTATAGAGATGCGTAACTTATATTTTTTCATTTTTCAGCTTTATAAACCGTTAAATTTATTCTAAATCACAATTTTTCTTAGGCAAAAGCAAATATTAGGCCTATAATTAATTAAAATGTCTACTAAACGCAATCTTCTTAACTGTCCAATATTTAAGAACTCACGTGATCTAAGTAAAACAGTATTGCCAACATACTCATATGTAACGAAGTGTTATTTGCATGAAAGACAACTTATCAAGCTGACAACTAATAAAGATCCTTCAGTGAGTGAAATTTCTGAACCAATTGTGATGAAAATAAAAGATTTATAGATTAAAGCATCAATGCCGTGTGTTTCCGATAACAGAATCAGAAGAATAATATCTGATTACCATAGGAAATATAGAAACATATTGAAATCAATGAAAGGAAAGAAGGATAATGCCAAGTTCAAGGACAAATGTAGCGAGTTCAAAAGCCACAGATAAAACCTGATTTGATATTTCTAGTTGTAAGTGCCGATCTTTTTCAGTGTGTTCTTGTGCTAGAGATAGAAAAATCCCAGAAAGAGAACAAGCGTTTTTGAAAGATTAAAGAACTTCAAGAGAATTGGCAATTGGAGGAGTTGATGCAGCTGTTTCGAAAAAAATAGCCATTCTGGAAGAAAGAAAAAGCAGATTTCAACTGTTTCGGATAAAACAGCAAAAATCTCAAAGTGATGAGTTTCTTGATCCTGAAACGAATATGATCTCTACTTTAGAATCTTCAACAGATCATGAATCTGATACTGCTGAGGGCCCAGATTATTTAGAAACACCATCATCATAAACGAAAAGAAAGCTAAATTTTAGAATTTCTCCAGCAAAACGAATAAACCTTGCTAGTTTCGCTTCTGCTTGTGACCGAATTGGCGTGTCTGATCGTGCTGCAGCGATCATTGTCAGCTCCGTATTGCATGACAATGAGGGATGTTTTGAAACAAATCCTTCATTAGTACTTAATCAATCTAAAGTTAGAAGAAGTCGCCAAAAACATCGTCGCTTTCTTCAAGAAAAAAGCAGATGATGACAAAGGTATTATTGCTCTGTACTTTGATGGTAGGAAGGATTAGACAATGAAAAAAGAAATTGTACTGGTTTCTGGAAATTCAAAAGAAATTGTACTGGAAGAGCACATATCACTTGTTGAAGATCCCGGATCTAAATATTTTGGTCACTTTGCATTGAAAAACGTCTCTGCGAATGCAATAGCTGATGGCATATTTGACTTCCTCTCTGCAAATCATAAAGAGAAGAATAATATTATTGCCATTGGGTGTGATGGCACAGCTGTTAACACAGGAGCAAAAGGAGGTGCCATAAGAATGATAGGGCTCAAGTTAAACAAACCTGTTCACTGGTTTATATGTCAGTTGCACGCCAATGAGTTATCTCTTCGTCATCTTTTTCAAATTTTGGATGGAAAAGGTACAGGTCCTAAAGGCTACAGTGGTAATATAGGTAAAATGCTTGATGGAAGTGAAAAGCTGGATGTCGTCAACTTCAAACCAGTTCTTTTTGATCTGCTCGATATGACTCAAATCGATCTAAGCACTGACCAACAATATCTGTATGATATTCAACAGTCTGTATCAGCAGGAAAATTAAGTGAAGGTCCGGCTAGTAAAAATCCTGGAAAAATGGCCCACTCTCGATGGTTAACTACTGCAAACCGCATATTGAGATTATATGTATCAACAGTTGAACCTTCTCAAACCGTAAAAATTATTTTTGAGTACATAACGAAGGTGTATGCTCCTGTTTGGTTTGCAATAAAAAAAATTCATCTTCTCAAAATGGGATTCTTCATCTATTTAACGCAATAGAACTAACGCAGATGTTGATTTCTGAAATCAGAAACATTGTTTATCATGTCATCCAACGTAATGCCTTTTTCGCTCATCCGGAAAACTTGTTACTTTGTATGATTAATGATGAGTCAAGTAACATTAGACAACTTGGTTGGAGGCGAATCAAGAAAGCGAAAGAGCAATCTAAAGGGAAAACTATCAGGACATTTTAAATTCTTGATCTCAACTTTGAAGCTGAGATGTATTTTGATATGATAAATTGGCAAAAGGTAAATCTAACTGAATCGCCATTTGCACGTAGTATATTTGATGATAAAATTAATCACTTGATTAGCTCTAAAGAGAAGAGGAATTTTTCGCATCTACCATGCCACACGCAAGCTGTGGAAAGATTTGTAAAATTAATTACCGAAGTTTCTTCTTTGGTTTGTGGACAAAATTCTAGAGATGGTTTTATTCGTTCAAAAATCGAATCACGTCAGAAAATGCCAAGTTTTGAAACAAACGAAAGTTTAGTTTCATTGCTGATGATTTGAATGGAAGGGAGGATAGGTTGGGCGTGGTAGGTTCTAGATTAACTCAGAATTTAAGTATTGAAATCAGAATTAAACTGAGAGCTGTACATTTTATAAAATCTTTTATCAATGACTGTGTTTCAGGTTATCTTTAAAAATTTATATAGATTATATAAGTAAAATATAGATTTCTCAAAAAAAATATTCATTTTGCATCATTTATAAATATTTTTATCATAACGGCGCTACCTCTAAATGTTCAACTATCCAAAAATGTTTTAATATGTGTTTCCTACAAGTCACCTTAATTAAAATATCACTATTACAAACCAAGAAATTACAATAAATTTGTAGAAAAAAATTTTGAGAAAAGGTATATTTCATATATTTTTACAAAATAAAATATTATGGCGGCACCTGAAGATATCACTTATATGAGCTTGGATTTTAGCATAAGTGTTTTCTAACAACGCATCATCACCATAATTTCACTAATACAGAGCAGTCTGAAAAAAAAATTTAAAAACGGCCGTTTTCGCTCCACCCTAATGCGAAGCCCCAAATTATTTTAGTCCAACAAAAAGTTGACAAAACTTTGACGACGCAGACTTTATTTTGCCCAGCGAGTACCCAGCTTTATTCTTGGAGATACCAATCATATTCTCCCGTCTGGTACACCCAATTGTTTAGTGTAATAGCAGGGCTGCTATTTAAAGCAGCTTGTCAAGCGCGCCAGCTAGAGGTAAGTTGCTAGGTTTTAAAAGACAACGCAGCATAACAGTAATAGTATTGGAACTATTTTTTTTCAATTTCTAATAAGTTACAAAGTTAAAATAAATTCAAAAATAAAATTATTTATTTCAGTTTTAAGGCGCGTTTACATTACTTTTTTCTTTCAGTGCGATCTTGGATTACATTACTTTTTTGATCAATAAAACAAACCAAAATTGCGCTGAAAGAAAAAAGTACTGTAAACGGCTGTAAACGCGCCTTTAGAAAAAACATTTATTTATATTAACAGCCGCTTGGGATGGACGCAATTATTGAGTAAAATTAAACCTCGTAACTTTTTCCGAGGAACATTAACTTTTCTTAACTCCTTTTCATAAAGCACCGAGACAAAAAAAAATTGTTCAATTGTAGTTAAGACCTTTCTTTTTTTATCTTCACATGTATGGAATAAAGTTTTCGCAGCCTCAGTTTTGTGTTTTTTTCATTTATGCACGAAGTATTAATTCGAAAACTCAAGCAGGCTATTTTAAGCAAACAGAATTCACAAAGAACTAAATCGCAATAGGCTTAAGCATACATACATAGTATGCAAAAGAGAAGAAGTAATTATTGACATTAATAACAAAAGAACGTTGTTTTCATTCTTACCCAACAAAATTGTTACGTCACAACGCAAAGAGTATTGTGAAAGTGGATACGAATATTTTAAAAAACAATTAAAAAGCTTGTAGTAAATGCGCATCATACATTTTAAAAACAATTGGATAGTTTAGACAGCTAATTCTAAAGAGATTAAGAATTTAACTAATTTTTATAAATCTCAGTTAAAATTATAACTAGGCCTATACTTACATGTTCCATTTTCAGTTCTGACGAGCCACTTTCCTTTTGGGTTGTTGCTTCTTCTTATGACTTCTACTTTCTCGTTTACTGATAAATGCAGCTTATTGAAGCCTTTTACTTCAGTTCTTGCATAGGCAATGCATTCTGCTGGGATTTCTCCCTCCAGAGGAAGCTGCATAAAACGAATTGTAAACCTATTTTTTTAACAATCTATCGTGTTCTATTCAAAAAAAATCTGAACTATTAGCTAAAAGTCTTTTTTCCTCAAGTTTATCTGAGGACGTAATGTAGTCTAACTGCAAACTGTTTTCGCTTTTAAATATGTCGCAATAAGGACGTGTTAACAAATTATTTGTGTGTAATAATAAGCATAAACTCAGAACCGTGAATATGTACGAGCAGGAGTCTGGCAATGTCTTCGATCCCGGATAATTAAAAAGTTGGTTTAGACTAAAATTGGACAGGGAAAAAACATGCAGAAAGCGTAATTTCAAAAAGTGTAGCAAAAAATTCCGCTTTCGATTGGCTTTTTCTACAACTGCTTTCAATCTAAAACAAGTTAAACAGTCAAAATATATCAAATTAATTTTTTTCCGCCAAGTACAACAATTTTGCACCTTGGCCAGTTTTTTTCGCTTTCTGCTGTACGCCGTATTTTTCCACCTCTGCTTTCAATCTGAACCGACTTTATAGCAATCGCGAATTTAAATAAAGCACCTTGCTTTCTTTCCTGCCGATTTAAGTTGGCACCAATAAGAGAAACAAAATTTTTAACTGTAAATCAATGTCAAAAATTACAAACAGACGGAGTGTTTCCAGATTATTTCAATAATCAATTAATTTCTCAGGGTCCTTTATTCTAGTCCGTTTGTATGTTTAAGAAAAATACTTTTTGTCTGGCATTATTAGTGAACTTTTGTTCTTCTAGCATTGCTAATTGACCAGCTACCACTACTAACTTTACCTCTGTTGTTGCCTTCAAGTTAGGCCTTGGAGGAAGTTAGATGTTATTTATTTTATCTTTATATTTATCCTCCTAACTCGCAGTCAATCGATGGAGGCGTTAACACGTAGGGTACACAATTACCCCGACCTACTTCAGGAATTCTCAAGATATTGCTGTCCGCTAGTAATTTAATAAGGTTATGTTTGAAGTTTAGAACTGCTTGCCAAGACCACCAAGCAGGAGAAAGTGCCGTGAACTGTCTTTCCCAAGGACACAACAGAACGGCGCGAGTGGGTTTTGAACCGAGACCACGTTGATCATAAGCACGACTTGAGTAGGACTTGAGGACTTGACTGGACTTGACCACGCTGCCGACATTGAATATTGGACCACACCAATCATTACCGCTTTTTCTGCTCCGTCTTGTACAAAAGAATTTACTAGTGTTTATAATTCTAAACAGTCTCCCGTCCCGCTGTCCTTAAAAAATTGAAATCTTAAAGAAAAAAAAACGAAATAACTTACTGAAAATTTCTTTCTCATTGTTTTTTCCTTCTTTAATTCTTTTTTAGATTTTTCTTCGTCCTTGGCGCTGCTAGCTCTAAAAATTACCAAAGAACATTTTCAAAAAGTTCTCTTTAAAAAGCGAATAATAATCCAAGCTTACGTATTCAAACCTTTGAATTCTCTGTAATGATCTAAGTCTTCGTACATTTCCTCTCCCTTTTTTGAAAGAATAAGATTTTTAAGTTCAAATTTGATTTAAAATAAATTTAAGCAAAATAGGAAGTTGTAATACAAGCTCAGCAAAAGAGTTAATTTTTATCTACCTACGTACATACACAGTGATGGCTTTAAATAGGGTGTAAACGAAGCGCCCGCAACGGCCCCCCTAAAATACATCATAAAGTTGACCCTCTACAACCTTTTTTAGAGATCACAATGTTTTGGAACACTCAACGATGACCTTCCCTAAACTAAATACCTTTTTTTAGAGATTACTTCGTTTTTTGTACCTTAAAAAAGGGCTCCCCCTATGGCAATATATTTTTTTTAGAGATTGCTTTGCCTTGGAATATATAGTGGCCCCGTCTTACTTTTTTTGCTCCATCCCTTCCTCAAGTTACATCACTGTATATATATATATACAGTACATACATTACTGCAGACAGTACTGTTTCGACCTTTTTGGGTATTGTTAGTGCAGTGAAGTTATGTTGAGAGAGAGAGAGAGAGAGAGAGAGAACAAGGGTCACCAATTTGAACCTTGTGGCTAATCTTCTACTTGTGGTTTTTAAGCCACAATAGAGTCAAAGCCCAGTGATGCCAAGAGAGCTTAAATCATATGAAATGATGAGCCTTGCATAGCGCGGTAGCATCACTGTCTTCCCAGCCTGTCTATATGCTTCCTACCCTGTCTACATACATATATATATACGTATATACATACAACTTTACACCTAACATACTGTAAATACAAGTAGAATGCAATATTTGTAAGATTGAAGCTAAGATTAATGCAAAACCAAAACACAATTTTTTCTCGTTCTTTTTGCAAAATTATAAGAATGAGAAAATTTTTTTTTTAAAGCATGGGATAAAAAATAGGTTTTTTTCTAATATAAATCTATTGAAAAAAATGGTAAAAAGGTGACAATATGACAGGAAATATTACTGGGCCGATAAACTCTTGATTTATGGTCTAAAAAAAGGTCTTAAAGGTCTTCCTCAAAAAATCTCGCTTTTCTTTGAACAACTTTTGCAAATTTATAATTTGATTTTATATTTTATAGCTTACTCGTTTCTTTTTATTCTTTCACTTTCCCATTTTCTGCCTACTTAGAATTTTGTGACATTGCTAGGGTTAATAAAGTCAATTCAATAAGCTCGTGCAAAATGTCATGTTTCATAAACAAATAATTTCACACAAAAAATGCAGAAATGTTATTATAGCACTTACTTGTGGGATTTCTCCTGGAGGAATGTCTGTAAAGGTTTGCTGTTTTAGTTATGATATTTATTAAGAAGCAAGTAGCAGTGGCTTTAACCTTATTGGCTACACTGTTAACATTAAGCATAAACTTTGTGTTGAAGTAGGCCTAATAAATACAAAATTAAGCTTTATTTAAATGCAAAAAGCAGGCATTATTGCATATAGCTCAAGGCTTGACACTAATGTGTATTTTTGCTCCTACAGTGAAATCAAGACTGAAAAAGTTTTTATTGTCTTTCGATGGTAAAAACAAGAGCTTTTTTTCAAAATAACTGTGATTAATGCCTTCTCACCAAAAAGGTACCCTAAAACTTAAAATTTTTGACAACTTTTTATCAAATATCGATTTATTTCAACTTTAGGCTATTGCCAAATTTTTTAATTTCTACCCTGAAGTCAGAAAATTCTTTTTGCTTTAACAGCCCTTGTGCAGGGGCTTTCTTCGATTGATTCTTGTACTGAACAAATCTTGCATAAGCCCCTTAAACTTTTTCGAATTGCAATCTTGATTCACAAAACTTTAAATCGAAAAAGTTTGTTGATGTGGAACTGGATTTGTGCCAATTTATCACATAGACTACGGACATTAAAAACAACAATTTTTTCACAAAATTCTGATAGACCTACAAAAAGTTTTTAGAATTCATAAAGTTTTCAGTATCTCAATTAGTCTTAAATTGCAAAAAATAGTTTAGGTCGAAGAAATAGGTCAAATTAACAAGTTGTTTAAACCACTCGCAACAAACAAAACTATTTACCATCAGGAGTTCGGTCATAAACAGCTGCCAGTTCATCTTCTTCATCCCAAGTGGGTCTAAAATTTACCATTATATCATCAGCATCATCATCATCTATTTATTCTCCTAACTCAACATCATCATCATCATTTATTTATTTTCCAAACTTGCAATTTATCATAATATTGTCAGCATTATCTATTAACAGCGTCAGTTTTAGGTCTCCGATGAATACAACTATTCCGATTTGATTTTTGAGATACCAAAATATGACTGTCCAGTTGAATATCTTTTATTAGTTAATTTTTTAGATTTGATATGATGATGTGGGTGTAATTATTTTAAACATTGCCTTTGTTGGTGAATATTAATGTTTAGTCGAAAACTAAAGAATAAAAAAAGCTTCAAAAAAAATTAACGATGGTTAATGCTGTTGCCTCGAACCCAAGATAAAGTCGCTTTTAAAATCTATCTTCTGCTTCAACTCAGTTTGTATTGGACATGTGTATCAAATATCATCTTATAAAGTAAAGTCAACAGCAACATATTCAGAAAATTGCGGCATCTTATGTCTATCGCAAAATATTTCATTCAAAAATTATGAATTTGAAAGCAATTTAATGAACTATACATTCTTCTTTTGCATGTGCTTTATGCATTGCTTTTGACACAACGTTATTCACACTCACATTTCTTCGAAGCTTTCAGGCATTGCCGAAGGAGAACTTGTGGCCGGAGGAGGCAGAAATGCAGGGTTATCGGTGTCGTCATAAATGTCGTTATCTATGACATATTTCATACAACATTATATTCGTATGCAAATGAAGGCATTTGTAAAACCTTTAGATGGAACCAAATATCAAGGCAGCGATTCTTTTAACTCTTCTATTTATTTACAGTTTTGTTGAAGCAATTAAATATGCAGCGGTCATTATGTTTAAACGATAAATAATTAGAAGTTAGAAAACAGCTTATACCAAAAAGATTGAATTTATATTGAAATAAATTTAATTATTTTGCAACAAACAGTCGGCCCGCAACATATTTTTAAAAAACTAATAAATTTTTTAAATTTCAAAAAATTGAAAAAATCAATTGCTTTTTATGTGATCTTGGGTTAGCAATGCCTTTATATAAATAGTAGTAAATTAAAATTAATCAATAAAACTTGATAATGTTTTTAGTATAAGGGTTTAAAGACGCAATTAATGGCCTTTAAAATAGGCAACGATGACGTTTCTATCAAGCACTTTAAATAATTTCTCCAAAACTCGATTTAAAATCGTAAAAACATAATAATAATAATAAAAGCGGCATAAAAAACAGCAAAGCCTAGGTGTAAAACAAAATTACTTTAAATTAGTAAATATGTTAGGCCTTTAAATCAAGTAGAAAATGGCAAAAATAATTTCATATCATATATCAAAAAATAACCTTCTTACAGTATATTGCTTTTGTCTTTACTTCGAGTTAAAATATTAACTTACGAAAATGGTAAAACCAATATTTTTTGCACAACATATTAAATTTAAACAAGTAATCTTGTATTATCACAAAAATTACTTTGAGGGGTTGTTGTAGGGGTTGCGCTGGGTACGACAGCGGGAAGATTTCTTGGTTTCGCCGGCGATGGAGGGGGTGGAAAATTGTTGCTCACTGAACAATGATTCTTAATTAAATAGTTCAAAAATTTTCAATACTTATATAATCTTTTTATTGCCAGTCTAGACAGGGTCTTCAAGTGTAGACAGCGTCTTCATTGTCAGACTCGTAATCGAAAAGACCCACATAGATGTTTCCTGTTTAATTTTAATTTTTCTGGAAGAAACCACTCAGTGGCGCTACTAAATAAGCGGTCCACTCGTTATTGCATTTTTGCCTCGCATAGAAATCAGGGGTAAGTCAAACACACAACCTTGAAAAACCTCAATCAATGTACAAAGTTGACGCCATTCTTGATAAATTCTGGCCAACACTTTTAAACCACAAAACAGGTTTTATTTTACGAATTGCATGACATCGGGCAGCAAGGTAAACAAATAAGAATGTTAATTGTTTAAATTTAAGGTGGTCTAATCTGAGCATGTCAAACTCGCGGCCCACAAAGAAATTTTTTAATCAGACGCTCAATTCAAAATATTGATTAATTTTAAAAAAATTGGACCAGAAGAAAATTCATTTAGGAAAACGATGTGGGATTTTCTTGCAAAAGCCGATAACCTTTTTTCGGTCTTTAATTAAATGTTCAGTCCTAAATTTTAATTTCCGGAAAGGTAAATTTACGTTTAAAATCAAAGTGCGAACTGAAAAAAGGTCTTCGCTTCAATGTAATTGATAACTATTAAACGAAGACCGTTTTTTTAGTCTGCACTTTAATTTTAAGCCTAAATTTTTAAAGGCTTCCTTCCTAGGAACTACGGTTCGGGACAGAACATTTAATTAAAGACTAAAAACGAAACAAAAAAATGATGGTTGTTTTGTTTGCTAAACAGATTGCGGTTCGGGAAAATTTCTAAGGTTAATATTTCAACGATGCGGCTCGTGTCGGCTTAAGAGTTTAACAAGCCTGGTTGAAATCACTGCGTGACATCATAATAAAGAATAATAAAGAAATACTTTAGCTTTGAATCGATTTAATTTGTTTTGTTTTATTTTAAAATCTAAATGCATTAGCTGGATTAGATACTGTCTGTATATGAAACATTGTTAAGCCTGCACCAGCTAAGAAACAAGAGCGAAAACATAAAGCAATCTCTCAGCCATTTCTTAAACGTTGTTTGCTCCTTCGCTTAAGAAGCCGCAAAAATTTTTATCTGAAGGAAAAACATTAAAAAGCTTATGTCAAACACATAGTAAAATATAGGCCGGGGCGGGAGACCTTCGGCAATAGGCCACATTGGGCCCCTGTACAACATTTATTGTGGTACGTATATTTAATGAACAACCGCATGTAAATTAAGAAAATGGTCTTCTTAGGGTTTTATGGGTTATACCCATTGAAGTGTTGACTCTTTTTGTTATCACCCTTACCTTTTAGAAAAGTCCCATTCCTGACAGGTTTCCATCATAAAATATTTAATATTTATTACTTCTCAACAATGTCTTAAATCAATTTTGGTCCATAAATACGTGGATATTAGCTTTAACTTAGCTCAGTGATGGCTTTAGTACAGAGCTAAAGAAACGGCTGCAATATCCCCTCTAAAATACGACGTAAAAGAGATCCCTTTAAAAATATTTTTTCCCATATTCATAGCAGCACCACCACCGCTTAAAAAAAGCATGAAAAAGAGTAAAGATTTATTTTGTTTTCTTAATTTTTTCCCTTTGCAAAAATAATTCCTTGAAGTGGCCCCTTTTCTTTCTTGCACCAGCCCCTTCCCTCCTTTTACAAAGCCATAACTGCCAATGTTTGATATACCTTACAAGTGCGATGATTTAGTAGGCTTAAAATTAGGTTTTGTTTTATAAAGTCAAAGTACTTCGCAAAAGATTTCGAAACAATACTTGAATAATAAAACGTCTTTTTAAAAGAAAAATCTAACGTTGTTTTCCCGTAGTTTTTTATCAGAACGCGGAATTTCAATGTTTGAACTTTCAATTTGCTATTGAAAAATATTCAAAATACTTTATGGAATTGTAAAATATTCTAGAAAATGACAAATAACCGACACGTTTCTTGCTCTATGCTCTATTCGTTTAGCGCTGAAGCGCAGAAAAAAGTAAAAAATCAATATTAACAAATAAAGAATGCTTCATTCCACGCACGTAATGGAAACGGGTTTTTAGAATCTGATGAAAGCACAAGCACGTTATGTCTAACGCAAGATGATTTTCAGGTGCTGAACAAACCCACTCAGATGTGATTTGACCACATCGCTTTGTTTTTGTAAAAACACCTTGACACATAAACCACCTCATTACATAAATATCTGGTGCAATTGTTACGTTGTACGCGTAATGTTTGCCACGTAGGTAATTGCTAGCGAGTTTCGAGCCAGCGCGCCTTTTGTATTAGCGCTGAATAATCAGCTGAATAATCTGTTTCATTCAATGAAACAGGCTGTTGTGGTTTTAACTTGTAAAGTGTAGTGTTAAATAAATATAATATACTTGCTCTAACCGTGTGTTATTGAGCACTGTACCGGCAAGGTGAAACATTACTGGATTATATATACGTATATATATATATATATTAATTAGCATCACTGGATTATATATATATATACGAGTATACTCGTATATATAATTAACTTACAGACCACAAAATTTTTTAATTTAACATTAATTTTATTTGCCCCAACAGACTGTTTCGCCTGCCTGGGCTCGTCAGGGGGCGGTTAAAAATCTGAAAAACAAAATAAATAAATAAATAAAAAAAATACAGTTTAAACGAAGCGCTTGAATTCCGGCGAAAAAGCGTAAAACAACAACAAGAAAAAACAAGAGAAAAACTACGGTTGTAAGGTTAATCGATAAATGAATTTTATTGCCAAAGAAAAAGTGTTTTTTACGTAGCTTGCTCTATTGTTTGAAAATAATGGATAAATATAAAAAGTTTGCATTAAAAATGCGTTAAAATTAAATTAAATAGTCTACACATTGGAAATACGGTAAAAAGATGCTAAAGAAATGCCTTTAAAATGACAATTATTAGGAAATGAATTAAAAATTAAAACAGTAAATTTTTTTACAGGGTATAATTTAAGAATATTTTTAGTTCGATAAGTATGTAGTGTAGAGATGGATTGATTTATTTGCTGATCAAGTAAGTGGACAAAGGTGCGATGTAAAAATAAGTGTTTCATCAGTTTTTAGGGAGGCTTTATAAACTACTGAGTTTCTGCAACATTTTCCGTTAAGTGGACAGTTTTTATCTGATCTGCACTTAACGGAAAATGTTGCAGAAACTCAGTAGTTTATAAAGGCTGCCTAAAAACTGATGAAACTGACAAGTTTTATTACGGCAGCTGCGAAACATCATTTAAACTCCGATACAATAACCATAACCAATCTTTTAAAGACAGTAGAAAAATTAACTCCACTGAACTATCTAAAGCCGTTTGGAAATTAAAACAATCAGGACTATCGCCAGAAATAAGATGGAAAATTGTGCAACACGCAACTCCATACCAATGTGGTTCAAAAACATGCAACTTATGCTTATCAGAAAAATTACAAATATTCCAGACTGACCCAAATAAATTACTAAATAAACGCTCGGAGTTGGTCTCAAAATGTCGACATCGAAGTAAATTTAAATTACAAAGTTTTAATTACGCTGGCAGTTAATAAATATATTTACAAACTCGGTTTACCTTATTTTTACATCGCACCTTTGTCCACTTACTTGATCAGCAAATAAATCAATCCATCTCTACACTACATACTTATCGAACTAAAAATATTCTTAAATTATACCCTGTAAAAAAATTTACTGTTTTAATTTTTAATTCATTTCCTAATAATTGTCATTTTAAAGGCATTTCTTTAGCATCTTTTTACCGTATTTCCAATGTGTAGACTATTTAATTTAATTTTAACGCATTTTTAATGCAAACTTTTTATATTTATCCATTATTTTCAAACAATAGAGCAAGCTACGTAAAAAACACTTTTTCTTTGGCAATAAAATTCATTTATCGATTAACCTTACAACCGTAGTTTTTCTCTTGTTTTTTCTTGTTGTTGTTTTACGCTTTTTCGCCGGAATTCAAGCGCTTCGTTTAAACTGTATTTTTTTTATTTATTTATTTATTTTGTTTTTCAGATTTTTAACCGCCCCCTGACGAGCCCAGGCAGGCGAAACAGTCTGTTGGGGCAAATAAAATTAATGTTAAATTAAAAAATTTTGTGGTCTGTAAGTTAATTATCTAACCGCTCTGACTCGACGTCATTGAACACTTTCCTGATGAGCACCGACCAAAAAAAAAAAATTTTGAAAAATTTCTATATATATATATACATATAATCCATAGCCTGCATCATCTCAATATGAAATAAAATGTCGTGACCATCGACTAAATTGAGAAAAAAGCAGACTGAAAGGTGATATAGTGCTTTAATTTAATAAATATAAAATAGTGTAAGCTTAAACTTTTTTCTCGTGCATGGTGCACTCATCAAAGCACGTTAACCTACATTTCTTAAAGCTATGCGGGTATAGTTATATAAAAAACAAATTTGTATTTAAATACCAGGTTTTGAAGACGGAAGCGGGGGTGCCAGGGATTGCCCACCGGGGGCGGTCGATCCTTTTCCAGCATCTGTAAAATTAAAAAATAGTTTCAAGTTTAAATAAAGTTAAAAACGTGTAAATTTTTGAAAGTAGTAAATAAAGTTAAACAAAGTTGATTGGAATTTGAATTTTATTGATGAGTTATAAAGAAATCTCGCGGCTTCTCTAACGTGCGATCTTACGCAATAAATGATCTCAGAAAAGCAGATGCGTTAGATTGCACATTCGCTAGATGAGATTGCACGTTAGTGCAGCACCAAAATTTTTTGCTATAAAATAAAAAGAAAATTTTAGTAAAGTGCCAACAGCACTGACAATAGGAATCGGCGGCATTGCCCTTAATTGAGCAGAACATCAAATTAAAAACAGTACAATCCATTATTAAAAGTCAACTTATGCCGGAAGCTTTTGCTGTATGAACTTCTTTGTTCTGGTGCACCAGCTGCAGCATTAGTAAATTGTTCCATCATGGGAGAGTTACCTCAATAGTCTTAAAGCTTTTGATGATGCGCTCTTAGAAAAAATTCGAATAATAGATTTCAAACCCTAATGACAGCACTCTGAATACTTTTATAACAACCTCAAGTTGAAGTTTGTTATCAATCTTCTTGGCTCATGCAGTGAAACTTAAAAATATTAGTTACTTTGACTGGGGAGCTTTGCATTTGGCGGTCTTCTTGGTTTTTGCGGGGGAGGTCGTTGATAAACGTCGTCAGGCAATGGTCGCTTTTTGCGTGGACTTGGAACGCTTTGATTGGTGGGAGAAGGTTTGGTCGGTTTTTTTTCTAATGAATAAAGAAAATTAACGCGAAAATCTATTAAACAGAATAAAGTAATAGAGTGACAACACGTTTAGAAAATTTCCAATCAATTCTTGGGGATTTCCCATCGCTTTACTGCAGCGTATTTCAACAGTTGTGCGTTTTGTGCATAACCAAATTAAATAAAACATTAAAATCATCGTTTATACAAAATAGTAATAAAACTTAACTTAAATTTAATTCTTACAAAGATTCTTCTTCGTATTTTATTAATCTTGGTTTTCAACAAGGATTCACACCGCACAGGTTTGAGGTTATCTTAAATTAGGGAAAATGTGTTCAACCAATTAAACTAAAACAACACCTGTTTGATGTGAGCAATCGTTCATTTCATTAAAACTTAGGCCAAGGATAAAATTAACGGAACTAAATTGATAGTTTAAACTAAACTTTTTTGTCTTTGCTTTTTAGTGAAGTAACACAGTTGATATATAAAATTAAACCTTTAAATTTTTATCAAACTATGCTAGCTTGAATTTTTAGGCTTAACCTTGGTTCTACATAATTTTGGTTTATTTAATGCAATTTGATTTCATAATTAAACAAATTTTTAAGAAAAATTATAATTAATCACAGTTTCGCCAAGACGAATCACTTCCTTCAAGACTAGAAGGCGTTAAAACCGCTGTTATTTGCATTGCATCTGTCAGACTGTTATAACAGTGGTTCCTAACGTGGGGCGTGCGTCCCATCGGTGGGGCCTGGCAAAATTTTGGTGGGGCATTGAGGTTCAAAACATTACGAACCAATTTTGCTGAAAAAACTAGAAGGGGCTGCTTAAATCTTTCGGGTAAAAATGAAGAAATCAGAAACAGTTTCAAAGTGATGACTCTTTTTTTTAGTATTCACTAGTCTTTTGGGGGTGTTAAAGACAGTTTCAAACTGATGACTTTTTGTTTGTCTTCACTAGTTTTTTGGGAAAAGTGTATTGCCTCCCAAATATTTTTTGCTGTTACAACTACGTATCACCAAATGGAGGACATCAGAATTTTAGAAGTGATTAGGTAGGGCATGGCTGAAAAAAGATTAAGAAGCACAGGTTTAAAGGTTTGTCTGGACCATATTTTTGTATTTCGCTGAAGAAGTCCACGTGAATATCATTTGTTGATCGCAACCCCAAATTCGGGTTACAATTGAATTCGGATGAGCTGCTAACTAAAATAGGGTTGCCATACCGTTCAAAATTTTATGTTAAATTTTGTGTCCGGAAGGAATTTTTAAAAAACCTCAAATGTCCGGAATTTTAGTATTAACTAAAAACAATGTGCAATTATTTAAGAAAACACATTGAATGTGGGACAAAAATTGCAAATTCCAATCCCGATTTAAAGTGAAGACTTTTTTTTAGAGAATACCATGATTTTGGGACAAAAATAGGAAAATCCGAGATCGATTCGAAGTGAAGACCTTCTTTTTTTGATCTTCGTCCTAGATTCGTAAACAAATCTGTTTTGTCCGCCCCTTCAAAAATTTTTTCGTTGGGTTGTCTATTTCTGTCCGGAATTCCGCCTATTCAGATATGGCAACCCTAAAGTAGAACGATTTAAAAAAAAACTTTTTTTAACCAAGTGCAGCGTTTTATTGTTGTGCACTTTGAACTGGGCAAATAAATTTATTTAAACTACTTATTCTGTGTGCATGATTTATTTTATGCCTCATGATTTATTTTATGCCTAAGACCAATAAACTAACCAAAGATTAAACTCATGATTTGCTTTTGTTTTTACTAAAGATAATTTTTTGTTTTGCTAAAGAATCTAAAGCTAGCAAAAGCTTTAGTAAAGCACACTCTCTTTAAAATCGATGACAAAAAAAAAAAAAAATTATCCACCCTTATGCTTAACACTTTTTATAAGTAGGTTTTTTCTCTGTTTTAAAAGTAATAAGCTGATTTCTTTAATTTAATGCTATGAATTTGCGTTAATATGTGTTCACAGGGAAAAAAAAGAAGCAGTGGCATAACCAAAGAGAATTTTTGCCTGCAATCGAAACCTCTCGTAGAGTGATCCATAATGTTTTTCGAAAGAATTGTAAGTTGCAACAAACGAATAACTGAAATACACAAGACACGTTTTAATTTCACGACAAAAAATTGTTAATGGAGATTTAATTCTTTAATTAAGAATTACGAGCATTTTATCGTAAGTAGAGAAACATGAAACCCTTGAATAGTAGTTGTATTTATTTTCTTCAAAAGTACAGGCCTTATTTGTGCTTCCTGGTTTAGTTTAAGATATAAACTGAATAAGCCTACGTATCTACTGCATACCAAATGCAAAACATATAATTTTCAATTGTAAGCAAAATGTTTTTATTTTTGCTTTTTAATTTAAGTAGGTACTAAACTATATGCTTTTTTCAAAACAGAAAACTGGTCACAATAAGTTAGAGTTTAAAGGCCAAGAAAACCTGAGAAGCAGGAAATCATAATGTAGAAGTTAAAAACGTCACTTCCTTAACGTTTCAAACACCTGTTGTTTGAGGTTTGCTTCGATACAGAAAGGAGGAGTGCTTCGATCTGCTAATACTTGATTCTTCATCTAAAACTGAACTTTAATTAATTTAAATTTTGATTATTGTTAAAAAATATACAACCAGTGTTAAAAAACCTGGAATTTCTTTTTTTTTTTTTTAAAAAGTCGCGTCTACACGAAAAGTAATTTAAGTAAGTTCCATTTGTTGCGCTCAACTATTTCTTATATGTGGTTAAGCCTTATTATACAGATAAAAATATAAAAAGAAAAAACGTTTAATCACAGCTATTCAATCTTTCAGTATATTTCTATATGCGGATTCACATGGCTTGGAAAGTTAAGACGAACAGCCGCTGATTGTAAAAAAATTATCAGAACAGGAATTGCCTGTTTCGTAGAAGCATGCTCGCTTGGAAAGAAAATTAAAAAGAAAATCATTCTTTGTGCTAATCAAGAACAATTGTCGCGAAGAAACATTAAATCCTATAACATTGTCATACAACAAGAATCAAAAACACTTTTAAGAAATTAAAATGACAGGCAGCGTTGTCGACAGCGTGGTCGAGTGGTTAGAGCACAGTGGTTGTGATCGACACAGTCTTGGTTCAAAACCGAATCGCGCCATTTTGTTATGTCTTTGGGAAAGTCACTTTACGGCACTTTCCCCTGCTTGACAGTCTTGTGGCGAGCAGTTTAAAATTTCAGTCATATTTCTACTAAATTTTAACTGGACAACATATCTTGGCATCTCCGAAAGCAGGTTGGGATAATTGCTTGCCCTGTGTATAGCGCCTCCGTCGCTTTCCAGTGAGTCAGAAGGATAAATACAGAGCTGAATAAAGTTAAAAGCTTATTAAAAATTGCGACAGTGAAAAAAGCTTTTAAAAGATTGACACAATTAAAATCTGCTTGAAATTAAAAATGACATCGATCTGAAATTTTTAAAACTTACTTTTTGCATCGGCATTATTTTGTTCGCCCTCGTTGCTTTGCTTATTTATTTCCACTTTCCACTTGGGAGTGATGGGTTGAGTAGCATTTGAAGGGGGTTTGTCACTAGACTTCTTATCTTTTTTAAAAGAGGACTTTTTCCAGGGAGGAGTATTTTCTTCTTCCTTTTTAACGTCCGCAACTGACTGTTGATTCTGCTGTTTTATCCAGGAGGGCTTTGAGGCTACACTAGAAGCTGTTTTGTCATGGTCTTGTTCATCAATTTTATTTGCAAGCTGACGTGCTGGCATACTGGGTCTTTTATGAAGAAATCCACCATCTTGATTTGGCTTATTCAAGTTAAAAGATGTTGATTTTTTTACGTCATTTTTTTTCTGGGACCAAGGCGCGTTGGGTGGGCTGCTGTTTTGCTCATTTAACCCAGTTTTTGCACTTGCATTAATTGATTTCTTGGGAGTGTTTTCCAATTCCTTTTCCCAAGGTTTTTGAGATTCTTGTTTAACTTCCCAAGGTTTTTTGGAACTTGAATTTCGGGACGAATCATTCGAGGTTTCTTGGGGTTTTGGCGGCCAATTTGAGGAGTTGTGAAGAAACGTTTTCTTCCCCGCGACTTGGTCATTTGCCTTGAAATTTTTGGAAGAATTTGCCTCCCATTTCGCAGCCTAAAAATTATCTTGATTCATTTTAAAAGTTTTATAAATGTAAATAAAACAAGAAAAAAACGAAAAATTAATATCACAAACGCTATTAGTTAAAGAATAGTAACAACAAGAAAATATATATAAAAAAGCACAAAACGTGTATGACGCCAATGAAATGAAAATAATCAAGCAGTTGTCTTTTGCAAGAATGGAATGAAGCAATTAAACACAATCGTATTGAAATAAATCAATATCTAACGCAGCTGATCAAAATAAAAAATACGCGACTTCAAATTTGAGACAAAAAAATGCCCTTTAGCTTTATCATTTTATTGTTAAAAACTTTAAATATCATAACTTTACATTACATTGATTGTTTTTTTTTTTTATTACAAATGCAATTGTGATTTAAATCAGTTTATTTTTTTTCAATTATTACCAATTTTGTCGAAAAGAAAACGCAACTTTTTTTTGGATTTTGGATTGGATTATTTTTGTGTTACAGTAATAAAAAAATTTGCAAAAAGGTGTCATAATTGTCCTAATAAAAAGTAAATATTATTAATTTTATTTTAAAAAAACCTGATTTTCAAGTATAATTACTCAATTTTTGACTTACAAACATAACAAAGCTTTCAATCTTTAAAAAATAAAATCTCCTTATTTGAAGCTTTAGTGTTTGAGGCTCGAGTTTAATGCACGGCTTCAACCTCGTTATTCTTAAAGTCACACTTTTTCCGTCAAAATTTTGCAAATCATTTTCAAAAGTTTAGATGATCAAAACTGATTTTTCAAAATAAACCCTAAGCCAATTCTATGTATATAGTTTAGAAAAAACAAATAACAATCTTTCCCATGACGTTTTAGAAAATGACGTCAGATAACAAAGCTGCGTCAAAACGATGCGCGAATTCTCAAAATCTTAAGCGCTTTTAGAAAAATACATCATTCTAATATAAAGTATTGCACAACCAAAAAAGTACAATTGCTGTTTTTAACGATTTTATTTAGTCATTTAAAAAAGGTTTAAATTTCAATCATTTTTTTCTCTTTAAATCCTACATCCAGGGCCGGCATAACCTTAGCTGAAGTTTCCCGAAAAAAACTTGAATTGGGGCCCCAGAAAAGTAGATAAAGACCAAAAAATTCTAACCCTAAAGTCTCAAAACCAGAATATTTATATATATTTTTCCAATAAAAGCAGACCTTAATCAAGTCTTCACCTATTTTTTGAGACAAGTCTCAGGTTTTAAAAAGCAAACTTTACTAAAATTCCAAGTGCAACTGAAACGAAGGCCTTCATTTTTTAGAAAAGTACAGTCAGGCTAAAACACCTTTTTTCCTCTTCCCCCGCTTTTATTATAAAGATTGGTTTAGTTGAGAGGGGCTTTTCTTGGGGCCTTCCAACTGGGCTATTAAAGAGAGGTTACGCCGGCCCTGCCTGCATTTATTAAACTAACCACAGATTGAGTTCCTTGAGGTTTGGGGTTTGTACGAGAAGACTGTCCATACATTGTTCGAAGTTGCGACACTCGAGACTGTAAAGAAACCTTTATAACTTAATTATTTATTATTTATTTCAAAGCCTATTTAAAAAAAACTTGAATTAAACGTTAAATTAGTAGGTTTAAAACAGCAAAACATTAGCTTTTCTCTCCCTCGGCAATCAAGGTTTTTTATTTTTCTTCACTTTGCGTATTGAATTCAGCCTGAGCATAAAAGATCGCTAAGCGTTTGGAATTTGATCAAAATGAAGGACCAGTAGCTCAAAACATTTTTGGTGGCGATGAGATAGCTGTGTTTAAATTATTGCTGTCTTTTTCGATGTTAAAGGAGAAAAATGATGTAAAGATAAAAATAATAAAAAATGAAATCAGATCTTTCCAAGGTTAAAGGTGAAAAATAATATAAAATATCGCTAGCATTACTGTTCACCAATAATTTGCAAAAATTCCAGGGCATACAAAAGACACTTTCGTCGCCCAAAGTTCGTGTCTATTATCACTATTTTTTGGGGTTAAGCATTTAAGAAAGATGGGTCCGGTCCCAAAGCGTGGTTTTGAGACCCACGGTAATAAGCTAAACTGAAGTTTTGAAAATCAATTTTTGTCGCGCCCTGAGAATTCCAATAAAATCTGCTCTTTGCTGACATTGGGTTTTAGGTCTTTTTTTAAGTATGCCAACGTAAAAATCTATGCATTTTTTACCTTTTTCTTTTATTAAAGTTTAAAATAATTTTTTTGAAATAAATTTAGGTTTAGTATGAAGAATATTGCCTATTTCTGTCAAACTTTCGAAATTTTTAAATTAGTTTTAAAACTTTAAAAGAAGCATAATATTTTTTTCAAAACACTCAAAAAATTTTTATAGCCTAAATTAAAATTAGCTTGAGTTAGTTGGAAAAAACATTTTATGTATTTTGGCACAAAATAAATTGAAATCTTGGCAGTTTTACATTAATTAAAAAACAAAAAAAGCAAATAATCCAACTGCACATGTAAACATCTACATAATTCACCCTAAAACCTATTTTGAGAAGCAAATTAATGTTAATAAACTATCACTTCCTAACTGATGGCTTAAAAGAAAATTCAGCAAACTTAAAGCGAGGCTAACCTTCTCATTTAATGAGGAAGCAGACCGCACTACCACAAATCCATTATGCTCTACTTGCTAAAAAAGGATGACTAATATGTTCTGACTATTATTTGTTGCAAAATGCGAAGCGGCTCTCTCCACGTCACGAGTTGCAAAGTGCTTTTGTTGATGACATCGGTTTCTTTTTGGCTGAGTCGAAACCGCAACTTCATTTAAAACCTGATATCAAAAGCTAAGAATTGAAAAAGTTAGGAAAATAAACCTAGATCTTTTTAAATGAAGCTTTTTTCAATTTAACTTTCTGACAGGTGATTGTTCGCTTGTGTACCGGGCCCTCGAGACAACAATTGAAATTTGGAAACGGTCAAAAACAGATTTGACACCACATTAAATATTGATGCAAAACTGTTTCACTTTCGTTTGATTCTCTCAAACCCGTCGTATAATAAAGCTTCGCATTGAAATCTTCAAAATTTTTCTTTATTTCGCTTTTGTCAAAATTTCTTTTTTGGAAAACTCGAAAATACACAACCTGCAAAATAGAAAAAAAGCTTTTCTCCAACCTCATTGCTGATGCAGTGGAAATAAAAAAGAATAGTTGAGCTGCTCAAACAATGATCGAAATGAAAGAATAAAAAGGGAAAGTGCCGTGTCAAACGTTAAAATCATTCAGAATAGAACAAAGAAAACGCACTAAAGTTCACCGAGTTTTTTTAATCTTACCACCTTTCGTAAACTACTGCTTACTTCGTGAGATGCAAGGGAATATCTTTATTTAATATCTTTACTCCGCTGCATCTGACAAAGTAAGCAGTACTTCACAAAAGTTAGTGAGATTAAAAAACTCAGTAAACTTCAGAGAATTTTTTGTCATTTTCTGACAAATAAATTGTAGTAGTCACTAAAGAAGCAAAGAAAAAATCAACAATTGTCAATGACAAAATCGGCCCCAAAATTTGGGGAGCCAAATTTTTAACTTCAAAAGAGTAACAGTAGGTTATTTGTAATTGAGATATTTTTTCACGCAGCAGAATACAATTAAACGTACGTAAGGAAACAAATTAATTAGAGGTTTAGAACTTAATCCCCAACTTTTAAAATAAAATTTCTTTGTTGGCCTACATACAATTTCTTTTTAATTTTAATATTGCATGGTGGATGGAATATGAGAGATGAGGCATGGATACAGAAAACTTATTGTCATCATTTTCATTTACCTCTCTCAAGTGTGTTAATCTGCATTTTTTATGTAAACCTACCAAAAGTATTTAACCGCGATAACGTAGTTCATTTTACTATAAATATAATAAACTTTTTCTCATTTTTCTTTAAATTAATATTTTGAAATAAAAGATTAAAAATTAACCATTACAAAATATGAAGTAGTACGCTTTCTAGGTTTTGTGGAAAATAAAACAGTATAATAAATAACTCTAAAAAAAACATTTTAGAGAGAAAAAATTTTACTCTTTATTATGTGTACATTTATTCTCCTGACTCGAAAATGTAAGACACGTCATAGGCTACTTATGAAAACCGTAAAGCCATTAACCGAACATATTTCAAAAGATGCCAAGGTATTGCAGCCTGTACTTCTTTTTTTATAAGATATAGCTGAAATTTAGAGCTGCTGGCTACAATCGGCGACCAGAAGAAAAGGCCTTAAAGTGTTTTTTTATCATGGGCGTAACAGATTGACAAAAAAATGTTTGAAACCGCGTTTGCGTCGATGGCGCCACAGTGCTTCTACTTACTTGGCCACGCTTCCAACTCGATAAAAGCTAAGCACACCAACACAAACATGATAAAAGAAACATGCGTGTTGATAATTTCAAAGGCACTATAGTTGTAAAAATAAGTGCAAAAGTCCAGAATTTAAAATTCCAAAGGGGCAGCAACACCTTTGTTCCCACTTGCTACGCTTATGTGTCGCTAAGACTCCTTGACCAATTGTCCAAGCAGACGGAAGTCATAAACAATAAAATATTTGTTGACATAAATGACGCTAGAACAATAAAAAAATCGTAGTGCCAAAAACACAAAAAGAATGTGATAAGCACAACTTACGTATAAAGGCTTGTTTCCACTACAACCATTGGCAGGATAATTCTTTGTTAGTTTATTGATTTTTTTATTTTTTCCAACGATCAATAAACAAACATAGAATAATCCCGCCGACGCTCATGTTGAAAACAGGCCTTAATTACGAATCGGTAGTTTAAAAAAATATTTAATCGAAAAATAAACTGATTCGTACAATGACCGCAGTTTAAAGAATTCAATTTTTACTAACAACAAGAAAAAGAACAACATTATTCCTTTGCTTATCATGTGATTTACGGACAAAGTAACCAGTGTCATTTTACCGATTTTTAAATAATTTCTTAGTGCTATGACGTCAAAATTTATGAACAGGATTAGTCAAGACGTTATTACTGTAATCAGGATGTTGATTGCTTTTAGAGAAGTGCGTTGGTACTCAGTGTCAATGTGTAATACCCTCACAACGATTACGTGGGGATAACGCGACAAAGCTCCTTAACAAATTCTATAGCCGTTGTAATATATTACATAACAAACAAAAACGGTATAAAAGTCGTTGCGACATTTGTGTTCATAGAAAGGCGATTTTTTGAACCTAGTGTACAGATTATTAAAAAACTGTTTGGGCGTCAGATAACTTTCTTTTGCCCAAAATATATTTTTACTGGTCCAATTTATCCTTCCACTATAATCAGTGCCCAAAAATTTTATTTTTTTAAATTTATTGCAAATATATCAGCTTGGGAGCAATTGCCCTCTGTTTCCCCGTTTCGCATGGCTATGTTTATCTAGAAAACTTGGTTTGGAAAAGAGCAGGTGCTGAATATTTTTCGCTTTAATTTCTATTTGCTTTATAACTTTGTCTTGTATTAGATAGTGTCATTCAACTAATATCAACCATATACATTGATTTGATTAATCAACTAAACGGTCATCATAATTATTTTTTAAATGCATCCTAAAAGTAGGCCTAATACTTGCTTATTTTTTTAAATCTTTACGAGTTAATAGTGTCCGAGCGTTACATTGACTTGCGTGCTTTAAGGTTTTTGCTAACAGTTTAAAAATTCAGAAAGAAAATAACTTAATTGGACAGCAATAACTAAGTTTTTCTGAGCAACTTATGATTAACATTGCTGAGCAGTCTTCGCTGACAGTGAAGAAGATAGTTCATGTGCTAAAAATTGATTGTGTAGGTAGAACTAAGCAGTAGGCCTACAATTATTGATATTTAACTCGCAAGTTGAAAAATTTATTGTAAAAATTGCTAAAAACTGTCAGCGTTGGCTGAGTATGCCAAGTTTTTGTGTAGGTGATACAAAATAAAACTCTGTTAAAAAAAATATTTAAGTCATACAATTAGCACTTTCAGTCTATCACAGTTAAAAATTAAACCGATAGATAACAGCTGCAGCCATGGCTAGAATTTGACAGATTTATCAATTAAGTAAGGAGAAAGACACTGAATGTATTTGTTTCCTTTTAGTGTTTGCTATAATACACCCTTTCAAAATTTCATATGCCATTGCTAAAAGATAAATTTGCATTTTTTACTATTTTTAATTTCGATAGCTTAAGCAACTTTTTCTAATTTTTGCTGTTTTTTTAAGATAACGACCAATAAAAAAACTCTATAAAAAATAAAATAAAATTCAGCTAGGTATTTCAGGTTTAATTTTTGCGTTCACACACGATTTTACACAGTAGTTTCAAAAAACCCGACTACTTTATTTATATTATGCAATAAAAAATTTATCAATGATTTATTTAAACCTTTGAAGGTAAAGGCACCATTACTGGATAAGGTAAAAAATATAAAATAAGTTAAAACGGTTAATAAAAGAAGAGATTATTATGATATGGGGAGACCTTTCCCCAAAAGATTTTTTGATCATGTTCCCACCCTCCTCTATAAGCTTTCCATAAAGTTTTTTTATTATAACAAAGTAAAAGCACCTTACACTGTTAGTAAAAAATTCGTAGCAACAAAGCGCAGAAAAATACGGTAGAGTTAAACCAGGGATGTCCAACCTGCGGCCCACTGCTTACTAAAATTTTCTAATTATATTTTCATAATTGGTTCGAATTCGATGTCACTGCTGTTATAGCAACTTATTGGGAAACAAAGTGACTAAGTCATTTGATTGCTGCGTCAAGTGACGTCCAATAAGCTGACTTATAAAAACTTTTTGTAAGCAGAGTTTAGCATAAAGACGCTTGCACCAACAAACATTTTGAGTGTTCACACTTTTTGCGATTAGATTACGGTTGAATGTATTATTTCCCAACATTTGTTTTAAACTCTAGTGATAGTTGTTAATGACTTTTGTAGTAGTAAAAATATTTACTTTGAACCAATGCGAAGTGGTTTGGAATGAGATTACTCTACTAGCAACGATGCTGCTTGTGGTAAAAAAGAGAATCGTGTAGATTTATTAATAGGGTGGAAAGAGGATCAAACATTTCTAGAGATTCTAGGTCCAACCTAGGAATTTAACATATGGTCAGGGTCCAGAGTTGCACCGTGATCCAAGGAGATTGTCGCTCTTAGTAGGCCAAGCCCAGCTGACTGGATGCTTAGAAGTATTGGTAGGTTGTCGATTGGAGTGGGACGCAGGCATCCAGTGACAATGCGTAAAGCATCATACAGGATACAGTCTATAAAGCAAGTGTGAGCGCTACAACACCAGACTGGAGCGTAGTACTCAGCTGCTAAGTAAACCAGAGGTAGGGCAGCTGTGCGCAGTGTTTTGTCACCAACACCCATTTTGAGCCTGCAAGTTGCTTCAGCCGTGTAACACGCTAATATAGTTTTTTGTTCAATCCCACGAAAAGGTGCCGGAATGTCAGCAATCTGTCCACATTATAAGTGAGGTTGAACAAAATTGTAAAAGTCTAAAACTGTTGTAGACTTTTAGGTCACGTTTGGCCTATTTTTATTTAAATAAAAGGCTGCCGTCACAGTCTTAGTGTGACTAAGCTCCTGAAATGCCTTTCCGTTTCCAGAGGAGTGCAGCAATGGCAGATCGTCTACGTAGATAAACTTTCAGGAAATTGTGGAGGGCAGATGTAGACGAGATTGAAAAGGAGGGGAGCCCAGACCAATTTCTGAGAAACGCCATTTTTTAGACGGGGACTCTTTCTTCGCTTGTTGTCACTGGTAGTAAGAGTGAAGCTTCGGTTTTGGACAAGCTTCATGATCATTCTAACCATGAGTTTATCTGGCAGAAGTCTCAGTCAGCAGGCCAAGATGCCATACAGAGTCATATGCAGCCGTCAGATCAACAAATCGACAAAAAAACTCGATGTTTTCTGTCAACAGAACAACTTGATCCGTTGTTGACTTTCCGCGTCGAAACTAAGCTTGCTTTTTAGGAATCAATGGATCAATAATTGGTTTTGATAATTGGCGTAGATAAGCCTCTTGAAGATCTTGTAAGAGACACAGAGCAAAAATATTAGTCGATAATTTTTTGGGTCCCCTACTGGCTTCATCAATTTTGTGATTGCGACCACAAGCGCTCTTCAGATCTTGGGAATTTTGAGTCAGCACAAGCAGCACGAAAGAAACTCAGGTAACCAGGATTTCAAAGCAGCTGCAGCGTGGACATTTTTAACATGAATTTTGTAGTGATTGAAATAGTTTCACATTTCACTGCAATTCCTACTTAGTTAATTAATTTTAAATTTATGCTTTAGTACACGTCATTTTGTCATGGCATCTAGTACAAAAAAGATGAAATTTCATAGAAATTTAATTTTGCGGCCCACTGAATGTACTTAAGTTTATAATTTGGCCCATTATGAAAAAAGGTTGGACAACCTGGGTTAATATAAGATTAAAAACTGGACTCAGAGGTGAATTTTTATACATAATGACAGTGTGCAGGATTACGGACAGAAAAAGTTCTATTTTAAGCTTGCTTGACGCTCAAATCCAAAAAAATTAATACGAGATAAATCTTAACCGAGATGGGTGAATTAATTTGATGTTTTTTTCTCAATCTATCAATACGGTTTTGATCACATTTTAAAAATCTATTGCCATAAGAGAAAGCAAGATTGGTTGGATTAGAGAATGCTCTTGCAATAATAAAATATAATACTTTTCCAAATTATTTACTCTAATTAAAGGATGACTTCACTTTGCCTGGTTCGTCTATACGGGGTGTCCCAGAAGTCGAGCGCCTTGCAAATTTTTTTAATTACATATAAATAACAATTTTATTAATAATAATCATAACAGATGCTCAAATTGTTTACTTTCTGCATTGATACATGCATCAGTTCTTTTTATAAAGCTGTCTTTTACTCTGTTGAGGGTTTCAGTACTGATTCTTTGACATTCAGATGTTATCGCATCTTGGAAACGTTTAATTATGCGGATGACAGTAGTATGGCTCAAAAGCTTTTTTCGCTCAAGATGAGTACGGTTAAATTCTTCAGCTACGGAGCGGTATGTTGCTTCATCTTTTGCAAACATAAAAAACAATTTAACTCTTAGTTTTTCACTCATATCTGGAACATAAAAAATAAATCATTAAATTTACATGGTGCACGACTTCTCGGACACCCTGTATGTAGTTTACGTCATTTGCCGGTAATAAAAGATCTTTTTACATCTGTACAGTTGCGCCCTATTAATGTAAGGAAGCTGTTCAGTTAATCATTCAAGGATTTTATTATTATTTTTAATTATTTTTGTTTTTTGTTCCTTTACTATACTTCAGATAATCGCCAGTGAGCCGTTTTTTGGCAAAACAGATTGTTGTGATTTTTTTCATTTTTTAATATTTATAAGTAGTGTTTTACCTAAATAAATAAATGTAGCTCTAATTTTGATCATTCAGCACTGCAATAGCTAAATGAAAGCACAATACATATGCATAAATATATATATATATTATAGATTCTGTTGTTAAGATTATTAATTTTATGCATGGTAGGTTTTTGAATTCCCAATCATTTTAAGCATTTTGCAGTAGTGTTCAAAATTAAAATCAGTTTGCTTTTTTGTCCGCGGGGCGAAGAAATGACTATTATGAGTAACAGTTAGCAATTTTTTTATTTTGCACAATTTTTCACCGACGTTTAGATGTTACTTAAAAAACAACTTTCACTTAAGTAAATAATGAGGAGCAATCTTTATTGAACACTTTTATTCTGTAGGCACCTCAAGCGTTTCAAAAAAACAATTTTTTAAAAGAAAAGGAACAAGATCAAAGATCTATGCCTTCAAAAATAGGCTATCTCAATATAAATAAAGTAAGAAGCACTTTTTTCTTTTGTATTACTGTTTGGCAAAAACTCGCGATATAAAAAAATGCGGTCGACTGCTTTATCTCGCAACTGATTCAAATTAATTTCAGAAGAACAAGAAAATGAAAGTTTATTTTTAAGCATTCGAATCTCGGTCAGGGTAACATCCGGGTCCTTCAGTAGAGACAACATCCGGGTCCTTCACTAGAGACAAATAGCCACGAAAAGTTTATCGTTTAAGAATATCAGGTAAAACTGCCGAATTTTCAACCCACAAAAAGCAAGCTACCTTGTTTTATCGAATGCAGGGGCGGCAAACTACCGTCCGCAAAGGCTTCAAACAAAAAATTTAAAAAATTATTAATTTCTTTTTTGTCTTCAACTAAATTCTTTGTCGTTGCTTATAACTATCATTGATTTTTAGGTATAATGGAATGGAATTTAAAGCGGTCCAATGTCCAATGGAATTTAAAGCGACGTGTAGCAAAAATAGCCAAATTGATTTAAAAAGTTTTTAAAATTTTCACACAATATACTTTTCTATGCCAGTTAATTTATACATTATAGGTGGGGAATCTGCGACCTCCCGGAGTTTTTGTGCGGCCTCCATGGCAATAAAATCATGTAAAAATGAGTGCTGCTAATAAAAAATTTTTTTTAAAGAACACTACAATTTAGAGATGAAGCTCAAGGAAATCCAGATAATTCAAAGTGAAAATCTTTTTTTTAGAGATCACTTCAATTTAGAAACGGAAATCAACAATTCCGAGTCAGATTCAAAGTAATGACTTTTTTTAAGGATTATTTTTTTAGGCGTTGCAAATCAAAAAACCAAGTCGGATTCATAGTGATTGCGCAATTTGCTTAGATATTTCAACTTATCGGGCACCTTTCTTCAAAATTTTAAAATATGGTCTCCAATAGCAAAAAAGGTTTCCCGCTTTTGCACTATACCGTAACCATCTTAATGTAACAGAATTACACGAAAATTGCTTTTTTGATCATGGTATTGTTGAGTTTCGTTTACCAAAAGACAGAAACAAAAATACACACTGGCTGATCATTTGTGTTTTATTGTTAAAACATTCTTGGAATTTTTCACTGATACTTGCAATCACACGTGTAATGTCTGCAGGTCTACATACCTTCAGTTAAAACTTTTTTTGCCAATGCTAAAGTATTTGACGCGTTTTAATATGACATGCTGCAAAAGTAGTTGTTACTGTTTTGGGTTTAAACAAAGAACACTTTCTGTTTTGAAGTAATCTAAAATTAAATTTCCTTTTAATTTAAAGCACAATGATTCGAACTGCGACCAATTTGCAACGGTATAATAACTCTATTTAGTGCACAATAGTTTGTCATTTATCTGAACTCCTTTCGCCCTTATTAACTTTCCTTCTAATTTAAGGCACAATGACTTGACACATATCCGTTTTTTTGTCCTTATGAATTTCTCATCCTTTAACTATTTTTTATTTATTTCAAATTTAATTAACAAAAAATCCTCAAAATATAAATAACGTTCGTCAGAGGAAAAACACTCATTTATTCTTCATCTAAGTGGTAAAAGTAATTTTGGCCGAAGTGCAGCTAATTGTTTTTGAACTTCGGAATCGCGATCGTCTACTTAAATTATTTGGCTCTTTACATTCCTAAACTTTTATGAGTATCTTTGATTTGTTTTTTTTGTATGAATTTTCGTAGTAACTGTTTTCAGTAATTTATTCGTATATATATTATCTATAGGATTACAAGTACAAAATAGGAGTATTTGTCAATCAAGTTTTTACGTGGAGAGAGAGAGATTCGCGATAAACAATCTAAATCCAAAACAGTTACTTTATGATTTATCTTTTTAGCAAGTTATGCAAATGCAAAGGAAGCAAAGACATAGTTTTGAAATGAAATAACAACTCAAGTTTCGAAACTAAGAACTTTAAAGCAATGTAAAATTAAAAACTTACCATAGTTCAGTACAGTTGTTACGGCTGGAAATGCTGCGAAACTAATCGTTTCCTTTTTCTTTGAAAAGCAAAATTTTTTATTCTCAATTTGATAAAAAACTAAAAGAGAAAATTTATAAATCTTATACGTCTGAAAAAACATTTAAACGTACGAAATGGAATAAGTTAATCTGTATAAATACATAAAAACTCTTATTAAACCCAAAAAATACTGGTCGCTGGGTATGATTTGAAAAGGTGCTTTAAAAAAAATGTTATCAGCCAAAGAAAAAAAAATAAACGTTGCAGAAGTTACCCACAAAACCTTGTAAATTTGAAGCAACTCTCACAATAATAATCATAATTACATTTTTTGCATAGTTGCATGACTATGTTCTATTAAATGGTCTATTAAAGTTTGTGACGTCAGAATCAACCTTTTCCGGGTTCCGGATGCGCCGCTTTGATTTCTCACATTTTGGGTTTTAATCGTTGTCCGATCGTTGCTTTACAAAATTTAGCTTGACCTCATTTTGTTAATTTGAGTTTTCCGACTTCCACTTTTGCATTTTGCTTCGGACTCTTACTAACTGTGCTTTTATAGTTTATAGTTATCTTGCTTCATTGTTGCAAACACTTACCGCTGTTTTTAGAATTATTCTAAATACAACGAATTTATGTTTAATTGCATGGGTTTGATTACGATGACGATAGTTCTTTGTATTTGGTGACTTGCTTTTGTCTTGTTTTGGTTTTCCGAACATCACGATTCAGCTTTAATTTCTTATTTCATTTTGGTTTTTAAGTTTTTATTAGAATAGCACTGAAATTTAGAAATCTTGTCAAAGCCGCCAAGCAGAAGAAAATGCCGTAGAGTGCCTTTCCCGAGGACACAACAGATTGGAGCAAAAAGGTTTTGAATAGAGATTGTGTCGATTACAATCACAACGCTTGTAACCACTCGAGTACGCTGCTGACTTTTTGCTCTTGAACGTTCTTGAACAACCAGAACGCCACGACAAATAAGCTAATTCTAGCATTGTGACTCGGCCATTAGAAATCACTTGTTAGTTGTTACACAATCAAAAATGTGCATCTCACTACAAGAATAACCAATTTTTTATCCTTTCTAAAGCACGATCCGACTCCATTTATCAGTCTTAGAATCAATTTTTATCTCTCTTCATAAACTTAATTTATGTAGACAGAAAGAGTTTGTTTACAAATTTTCTGTTTAGTTTCAAAATTTTCAGACAGAAGTTTCGTAACTTTGATTTTTTTTCGCCAAAAAAATTTTACGCTGACGAAATGTGGTTTCACTTTATTAAATATTTTCAATTATTATATAACTGTTATTAACCTTAATTTTTAGGCAATCAGAATCAGTCTTAGACACTTTCAAAAACTACATTCAGTTCTTCAGTTCATTCTAGCGAAATCTTTTAAAGAGAGCGAAACGAAACGTTCGAGTTTTTCAAAACAGACTTTTTTAAGGCCATTTATTTAACAAAAATGTTTTAAATGAAACACTTGGTTTAATGGAAATTTAACAAAGCGCAGTAAATATCCTTGCTTGAAAATAATGAAAACCAACCAACAACAATATTTAATATTTTCAAAAGTCGTTAGAGCTATCACTTGTCTGTCAATAGCTTTAAATACAAATCTTGCGTTGCTTTTGTGCAATCATGTCATGTTGGCTCTACAGAAAGAGGGCCCAGTGCAAGAAAAGTAAGGGAGGGCCACTATTTAGTGTTCTACGGCAAAGTAATCTCTAAAAAAAAGGTCTTGTATAGAGGGAGCCTTTTTTTAGTGTATCAAAACAAAGTGATCTCTAATAATAGATCTTCATTTTACAGGGGGCCACTGTTAAATGTTCCAAAACAGTGTGATCTCTAAAAAAAGTTATTGTTTTATTTGGAGGGGCCATTTTTTAATGTATCAAAGCAAAGTGATCTCCAATAAAAATTCTTTATTTTAGACATGCCACGCTCCTGGTGTTACTATGAAGAAATAGAGCAATATCTTACGTAGGGGGGCCATTTTTTACATATATTAGGAGGGCAGTGCGGCCGCTCCGTTTGCACCCTATTAAAACCATCATTGAATCATGTCCATAAATTGCAGAATAACCGGCTTATATGAATTAGTATTTAACTGTTTGGGGCCTTTGAATGATTTCTTTGTAAATCTTTAAATAAATGCTTCGAATTTAATCATGTGTTTTTTTAATTAACTTTTGTCAGTCAGTGTTTTTTTTATTCTCGATCATTATTAAACAGTTTAACACAAAAATTATAAACATTAAAAAGATCAAGAAAAGGAAGAAGCAGCACAACGTCAGACGTTAAAACATGCATATGACAAACAAAGTAAAAGTACAAGATAGTATAAAGCATGGCTGCAACACCTTAATCATATAAAGACATAAGTGAAAAAAAAAATAAATAAATAAATAAATAAATACGTAAAAATAATATTATGAAACAAACTGAACAATTAAATAACCAGTGCATGACTAGGCTGCGTAATGATGATGGGTGGCACAGCTAGCCAAGATTGGAATTTATCTCAACTGAGCAAGGTGAGTAAAGAAAAACCACCCAAAAAAGAAACCTCACCAGGTCCGGAAACCTTTTCTAAATGCAACTGGTGACTATAATAGAATAGTAAATAATGTAATACTTCGTACCAATACTGATGCTTTATTGACTTATTTTCACACAATTAATTCATGAAAAATTCAATATTTACATTCTTTGATTTGATTTATTTTGAGTGACATCATAATAGATAAAAGTCATTTACAACTCCTTTATCTCCAATATTTTTTTTCCATATAGCTGCTTTATCGATTGATCTTTGCAGTATTATAAGATACTTTTTGTAAAATTGTCTAATTAAAAAAAAATTGACTACTTTATCACACTCAACTAATTGATGGCGAAAAACCTTTTAGAGTTTTCTAGCTTAAATCGTCAACTAATAAAAGCATCGTTGCTAACTGAACTAGCATTGGCAAAAAAAGTAATCGATTCCAACGCCGATTGAGCACAAGGAAGTCAAATGTCTTTTGTTTATCTAAAAAAATCAATGTAAGAATTTTTGTTTGCACCATAAATCTCATCAATCCCTAGTTTCCGCGTGGAATACATTAGACCAGTTATTTTTATTGAAGCAATTGATTGAAAAGAGCCAAAGTCTTAGAAGTTAAGCTAAAGCGTTTTAGAAAAATCAAGACCAATTTTTCTTCAGCTCAAAAGACCTGTTTTTGTCAAAGTAGTTTATACTTCACAACAAACAAACTAATAATAATTACCTTCAATAAAAAAGAGTAATTAAAAAAGTAATTAAAAAAATACTTTAGCTTTTAAAGAAGGTATATTGTACACGATTACAGCAGCGAATGAGAGGTTTCACCAGGTGTTTGCGAAAGTTTTTTTTAATAAACTGATGCTTTTACAAAAAGTTATAATTTTTTAAATCTCGGGATAATATTACTGACAAATCACTGGGTGATCTCAGTTATATTCCAATAAAGTCACACAGTTTTGTACTCAGATAAGGCAACTGACAAAGTTTCACCTTCTGTTCAGTGGCTTCGGACAAGCATGAAATTTCAGTTAAAAACAAACAACATTCAATAGGGTTACTTAAAAAACGGTGGTATTTTGTTGGTAAATTTTCTACTAAGGAATAACCTCAAAATTGTTTAGTTTATTTAAAGCTTCCCGAATAGGTAACATCTTTCGAACTTCTCCTTTTACAAACACTCGTTGCTCATTCTCGAAACAAATTTATAAAAAAAGTGATTTCTAAAAAAATGAATACGTCAAACCATTATTCCTACTCTGCTCTACGGCGGGCTTAACAAAAACGCTTTTAATTACCTTTTTTTTAGATAAACTTTTGAAATTTCTTGACTTTTCCTGTCTGAATTGCTGAATAAGATAAGATAGATGGGCTTGAGAAAAAGTTAACGGGTAAAACAGCAAATTTGTTTATTTTTGCTTGCTATCGTAGCAAAGGGTGGAATTTTAATTTCACGCTTTTATTAAGTGACATCTAATTTATTGCTTTTGCGTAAGGAAGCAAATTACGGCGATTGCCAAACATTGACATGCTTGAGGTGATGAAAAACATATTTCATTTAAAATCGCTTTTTCTTTTCTGAGCTTTTGGCAATTACTTGGAAATAGCTTACACACTGACTTTCTTTTGTATAAAACAATTGTTGTTTGACTCATTAAAACAAAGGTTGCTTCAATATCAATCGAGCGGACAAAATTCAATCTTTACGATAAGTATTTTTCATTGAACATTCGAAAAAAATTAAACAAACTACTGCACATCTTAGGCCTCATGCACACGCCTTCAGATAATTGAACAATATCTGACTTTCTATAATTGCCTTTTACTTCGCAATTGAAGTAAGAGGCCGTTTCTATGTTATACAGTGAATGATATAGAATAATTTTTTTTAATTTCTCATGTACATACTTTGAAGTGTTTGTGCAAAAGTTGAAATGTGTAATAAAGAAAGGGAATGGTAAAATTTGCAAAAATAGCATAATATAATATATATGGTTGGCTTCTTGTTATATCATTAATCTTCCTTGGGCATAATAGCTTTGTAACAAAGCCTTAGTTTGTATATTCATCTTCATTATCATCATCAACATATCTTCTTACCCTGCTGACTTACAGCACTAGGTTGAAGGCGTTAAACGTAATGCCTTCGTTAAGCAATTACCCCAAGCTACTTTCTAATTATGCAAGATATTTTGTTTGCTTAAATCTTTATTATTTTTTTGTTTTTTGCGCAATGCCACTAAATGGTGACGAAACGTGAGCGATCTGTCCAGTTTTACCACAAGATAAGTAAGGGTTGGACAGAACGGTAAAAGTCTACCATTGTTGTAGACCTTTAGCTCACGTTTGGCCTCTCGGTTATTTAAGTGTAATCGCTTTGTAACACTGCCGAGTTGTAAGCCAAGACATGTCTGCACTTTCAGCGTATCTCCAGACTTAGAGGTTGAAGCTCAGTCACACTAAGACGGTGACGGCAGCCTTTCACTTAAATAACCGAGAGGCCAAACGTGAGCTAAAGGTCTACTACAACAATGGTAGACTTTTACCATTCTGTCCAACCCCTACTTATCTTGGGGTAAAACTGGACAGATCGCTCACGTTTCGTCACCATTTAGTGGCATTCCGCAAAAAACTATCCTCGTGCGTCACACTGTTGAGGCGACTCGTGGGCTCGGGATGGAGTGCTGGTGCTAAAACACTACGCATAGCCACCTTGTAACTAGTCTACTCAACAGCTGAGTACAGTGCGCCAATCTGGTGTCGCAGTGCTCACACTCGCCTCATCGACAGTGTCTTGAATGACGCCTTGCGCATAGTCACTGGATGCCTGCGTCACACTCCAACGGACCACCTACCTGTACTCTCAGGCATCCAGCCAGCTGAGCTTCGCCGAATGGGAGCGACACTCTTCTTGGCTCATCGTGGATCTCTGGACCCCGATCATATTTTGTATGGTCTTTTAAGTGGGTCCTCAGATACTGGCCAAGTGAGACTAAGATTCAGACGCCCGTTTGTGCCAGCTGCGCGAAATCTTTTGGACAACCTTGCCAAACTTGGCATCCGCGCTTTTGAATGGAAAAATCACAAATGGAAAACGCAGTACTGTGAAAATGCTTCCAGGCTCCGTGCTTTTGTGCTCGATACCGGTGCCAGGCCTGTTGGGATGGGCTTACCCCGAGTAGCTTGGGTTAAGCTTAACCGCCTGCGGACTAGTGTTGGGCGATTCCATTCGTCCATGCACAAATGGGGTCTCGCTCCTTCACCGAATTGCGAGTGTGGCACCTCTGAGCAAACCGCAGACCATGTACTAACAGCGTGCCTTATACATCGGGCACCACATGGAGCACGAGGTCTGACGGTTTTCGATGACGAAACTTGATGCTGGCTTAATAACATCACTGCCAGCATCTGATTCAGGCAGTGCAGCAGTCTAGAGTAGTAAAAGGATAAACCCTCGGCCCCACTCCTGCTTGTGTCTTACCTGGAGTGGATGCCCTTCAAACGATGACGACGACGACTGCCGAGCATAGAATACAAAAATGTAGAAATGCGTGTTTTTCAAAGACACTGTAGCGAAGTTAGCTAACACAAAGAAATAGCGCTGATGTAATTTAACTCCTCTTAACAACTGTATTGTAGGCGCTGTATACAGTGGCAATTCTAGAAGTCAGAAAGTAAGGGGGCCACGTTGGGGCCAAGGTATATTAAGAAGGGGGCGAGTGACAAAAGCATATGAGAGGAAAAATTGCAAGCTTAAAGGGCCTTTGCCACCGGCTCTAGAAAATAGGCTGTAGGGGTGACCAAACCTATACCATGTTCGAGCCGCATATCGTAAATCCAAACTTTTAAAGAGCCGCAACATAAAAATCTAAAAACATAAATTTATTTACTCATTTACTAATAAAAAAAAAAGTTCTTCACTTAAAATCATCCTCAGATTTACCAGTTTTCGTTCCAAATTTATAGTGCTTACTAAAAAAAAAAAGTCTTCAACTCTAATCGATCTCGTATTTACCTATTCTTGTCCCAAATTCATGATGTTCTCCACAAAATATAACGGGCGTCGCATCAAATCATTCTCAGATCAAAATATCCTCAAATCTCAGATTTAAAACAGTCAAATGCAGCCTTATAAGATAATAATAATGACAAGAATTGCACTATTGTCTAACACATCATAGCTAAACAAGCTCGTTTAAACTGGGGGCCAACCGGGGAGGCCAAACAAAAATCTGAGGGACTATGGCCGACCCCCCTAGAATCGCCCCTGGCTGTATAATTTCTCTAAAATTTTATATAGCGAAGTTAGCTAACATAAACATAACGCTGCTGTAGCTTGACCTTTCTTAACAACTGTATTTCAAGTTATAGCATTTTTAATATGTGCGAGGTAAATTCCCGTCATTGACTCAGATAGACTATTACGTCATAGTAGCTACAATAGCCACAACACAAAAAACAATGAGACTAGGAGTTGAACCCATAGACCGCGTTGATCGCGTTTACCATCAACAGGGCGTGCCTGCCTACAAGAAAACAATCCGTGTAAAATTTTTGTGCTTTTTTGTTCTTTTTTTCCTTTTTCTTTTTTTAAAACAAATTTATATTGTTATAAAATAACCTTGCTTCCTGCGATACAACTTCTAAATTCATTACTATTTTTGTAAGCTAATATAAAACAAATTCATATTGTTATGAAACAACTTTGCTTCCTGTAATACAACTTGTATATATGTTTCATTACTGTTTTCCAAGCTAATATAAACACAAATTCATATAATTATGAAACATTCTTGCTTTCTGTGATACAATTTCTATATGTGTGTTTTGGATTTAGATTGTTTATCGCGAATCTCTCTTTCCACGTAAAAACTTGATTGACAAATACTCCTATTTTGTACTTGTAATCCTATAGATAATATATATACGAATAAATTACTGAAAACAGTTATGCAAAAAAAAAAAATTAAAGGTACTCACAAACATAGCCGTACCAGCCCAAAAAATTTTGGGGGGCAATGAAGTTTTGCCCAAATTTTGTGACGTTTGCCCGAATTATGATTTTATGGTACATTTCGGATACGACCAAAAAATTGTCTGAGATTCTCAGACGAAAAACCAATTTTGTCCTAAAATCATGGTGATCTCTAAAAAAAAAAAAAAGGTCTTCACTTAAATTCACTCTCCTAATTTTCCATTTTCGTCCCAAAATTAAGGTTTCGTATCGCTGCCCGAAAAATTATGGTTTTGCCCAAATATTTTCTTCTCACTGCCCGAAAAACCTTAATTTTGCCCGAATCTTAGAAACTCCGAGGGCCAATTGCCCACCCTGCACCCCCGGCAGGTACGGCTATGCTCACAAAAGTTTAGGAATGTGGAGAGCCAAATAATTTAAGTAGACGATCGCGATTCCGAAGTTCAAAAACAATTAGCTGCACTTCGGCCAAAATTACCTTTACCACTTAGATGAAGAATGAATGATTTTTTCTCTGGCGAGCGTTATTTATATTTTGAGGATTTTTTGTTAATTAAAATTGAAATAAATAAAAAAAAGTTAAAGGATGAGAAATTCATAAGGAAAATAGGACAGATGTGTCAATTCATTGTGCCTTAAGTTAAAAGGAAATTAATAAGGGCGAAAGGAGTTCAGATAAATGACAAACTATTGTTTACTAAATAAAGTTATTATACCGTTGCGAATCGGTCACAGTTCAAGTCGTTGTGCTTTAAATTAGAAGGAAAGTTAATAAGGGCGGAAGGAGTTCAGATAAATGACAAACTATTGTGTATTAAATAAAGTTATTATACCGTTGCGAATGATCGCAGTCGCAAGTCCAATTATTTAGAAATTTAATTTTAGATTACTTCAAAATAGAAAGTGTTCTTTGTTTAAACCCAAAACAATATGTTTCATTAACATTTTTACAAGTTGTGTTGCTTCTTCCTTTTTCTAATTCGAAGCCTTAATTATTGCAGTTTATAATTAGTTTTACTTTTACTATGTGGAGGAGCAGAAATAAAAAGAAAACTGAAATGAACTGAAGACTTGTTAGCTTTTAGCATTTAAACCTTAGTTCAGCATTTCTTAATCGGGTCAATAAATTTTTTATTAAGATACACCAACAAAGAGTGGTGAATGACAGTTGAACAGGCAAAAACAGAGTTAGCATTTGAACTGAACAAAAACTAAGCAAGGATAACGATTTAAAGTGAGAAGACACCAAAACTTGCGAGCTGTAAACTATTTGTTTTCAAACTGTTTTTAGTAACAACGTCAAGTGAAAATCCAAAAAAGAAAAGGTCGTATCTATTGCTCAAAAATCAAGTGAAGACCTATTTTTGGATCGAATTGCGTTGTGGGTGAATGAAATACCGAACCCATTTGTAGGGATATAAAAAACCAAAAATTTAATGAAGCATGCTTCAATATGAATGTCGACAGTGTAGCTGAGTAAATAGAAGCTTCGTTATGATAAAAAGCGCAAAATAGACTCATCAGCATGATCGACAGAGATGATATTATAATCGAGTTAATAGCCCAATAAAATGACTCAACTACGGATACAAAAAAAGACTTTCTTGCCTACCGGTCAGCCGCTGCTTTTTCGTTATCCAGAGTTGCAAGTGCATTCATTCGACTTTGGATGCTTTTTTGGTTAACATGACTGTGTGAGACTTCTTCCTCTGCATTGCTCGGAAAAAAGAACAAAGCCAGGAATAAACGATTTGTAGAGCAAGATCTATGGTTTGCTCTGGCAGCTAGGGGCCGCTAAAATAAATTGCAACACAAATCATATCACAGTGTTGCTTCGTAGATGTCAAAACAAAGTTTATTTAATAGAGTAAATTGTTTTAAATCACTTTTTTTTGTTTTATGCGCCTTAACAACAGGGTTGCCAGATTGACCTTTTTACGGCCAAAAATGAAAAATTTGGCCTTTTTAGAATACCTTTGGCAGCAAATATTTTGTTTGGCCTTTTGGCCTTGTCTAAGTTAACATTAGTGTAGATCAGAGATAAGGAACATGCGTTCCACGTTAGTTGATTATAACTTAGTATGAATTAGTTAATAGTTAAAACTAAGCATGACTCATTTATTTTAGAATTAGTTACAGTTTATAAGTAAATTTAACCGTGAAAGGTAAAATTATTACATTATGTCTCCTAAATGGAAACCAACTTGTGATACCAGACATAAATACGTACAATTTAGAATGGGAACTGAAATTTTGTTGGCTGAAAAGGCACCCAATAATTTGAATGAAAGATATTGCAAGCTTTGTCATTGCACTTTGACACCCAAGCTTAGTCATGAAAGAACAGAAAAGCACAAAAAACACGTACCAAAACAAGGTCAGCAGGTTATAAATTATACCAGTCCACTAAGACCATTGCATAAAGTAGATAGTGGTGTTAAAAAAGCGGAAATTCATTCAGCTGTTCCAATAGCTTGGCATTCCTTTGTACAATCAATTGATTATCTTGGAGAAATAATTTCACACCATGGCAGTGGAAGTGTTTGGGAAAATATAAAATTTTATCCAACTAAATGCATTGGACTGATTAGAAATGTTTTAAGCACAGCATTAAAAGAAAACATGGAAAAAGATATCAAAGATAAAGGTTAGCTCTTATAGTAGATGAACCTACAGACATTTCAGTGCAAAAGTACTTATTTGTTTTAGTGCGTTACTTCAGCAACAAAAAGTTGGGCATACTACTGAACTCCTGGTATTGGTTCCTTTACTCGAAACTAATGCCGAAGCAATTTTTCAGGCAATTTATCAAAAGCTAACGGAAAGTCGACTGAATGTGCAAAATTACTTAGGCTTTGCTTGCAATGGGGCTTCTGTTATGGTGGGGTCCCACCAGTGGCGTACGCAGAAATTTGTAAAAGGGGAGGGTTTTGAAGCCGAAAAAGCGATTGCTCTAAGTGGCCCTGGTAATGAGCAAAAACTTCAAAAATTAGGCCTACATTCAAAAACAAAGTGTTATGCTTTTAAGAACATCTTGCAGTAGCATGAATTTCTTTTTACCAAACCGTAAAACTAACTATTGAAAAGGTATGTGCGAGTACGCAAATTTAATTCAATTGTGACAAGAAACTTTCCAAATTAAAAGCAAAATAAGCAACTCGTATAAATGATGAGAACAAAAGGTGAAAAATCAAAGGAAAAAATAACTTTACTTAACAAATATTTAAAGCTTTTTTACAGGGTTATATTCAAACGCCTGTTTTTTTCACTTAATCTGTTAATTACGTCGTCAGGGCAAGGCGTGTGGTTCCTATAAATCTTTAGCAATGCAAGTCCATTCATTCGAGTGGTGCCAGTTGTGTTTCGTAAGTACGTTTTTAGTCTGCGCAATGTGGATAATGATCGTTCGCTGGTGCATGTTGTCACTGGAAGACTTAACAAAATGGTCATTAATGTAAATATGTTTGGAAAAGCATCAAAACTGCGTTTTTTTATGCTGCTCAACGCATCAGTTCGTCTTTCTGCTGCGTTTAACCGAGAAAGTTTCCTGTACCATAATATCAGTTCAGGCACTAGTTCTTCCGAGGATTTCGTTAAATCATTTTCGTAAAATCTTCCCAAAACTTGAATACTTTAATTTGTTGAGGAGTTGGTCCAATGGTTGAATCAGCAGGAATTAAACACTGAAATCCACTAATAATCGATTTGTGGGCAGTAAATCTTGCTTCGAGAGTGACAATAAAGTTATCAAGAAATGGAATAAAAATTCCTACTCTAAAATATTCTTCATCTGTTTCAGCAGCAATGTTGCATCGATTGGTCTGTCTTGAAGTAAGGCGTGGTGTTTTTAAAATAAAATTTTGGGTTTTGGCTTTTTCTTGCGCAGAAATATAGTGCTGGTGAAATTCATCTTCAGCTTTTTCTCTAAGACACTTAAATTCATTTGCAATATCATGTGCAATGTTGACGGCCTCAAGAAGGCTTATCGACTTTTTTGCATAACCTTGCACAAAACAACATTGTATCCAAAAATCTTTTTTAAAACTAAGACAGCAATGCAAAAGTCACTGTGCCTAATTGTCGATAGCAACTGCAGAGCTCGGAATAAAGTTTCTCTGTCTGGCCATGGTGAAATTTTTGTCAGAGTTTCTACAACGGCAAATTGTAAATTTGAAAAGACACTGACACTCTCGTTTCGATCGACCCATCTGGTGGCACAAATTTGAACAAGCTTTTGAGCTTTTGTTGTTGACGAAATCGTGTTGATAGATTTGCGTAAAATGTTTTGACGTTTTGGAGCATTGAAAAAATTGTAAACTGAAGCTATTGTTCCCATGCAGTTGCAAACCGGCGAGAGATCTCATGAATTAGAGACAGCCAAATTTAGACTATGGGCTGCACAGTGAACGTAAAGAGCTGTAGGAATAATTTCCCTGATATAGGCTTGGGTACCATTCAATCTTCCACTCATAGCTGTGGCCCCATCGTATCCTTGACCGCGCATTTTTAAAACATTGCAAATACTTATAATTTCGTTTTGCATTCTTGGGCTGCTATACTGAGAGTTGCGTCCGGCAGAAAGAAAATCATTCTTGAAAACTTGATTATGTTTTATTCTGTATCGAAGTAAAGCACGCAAATTTCCGTCATTATTATTATCTTCTAGATTTTTTTGTGATTCGAAAGTGAGTGGACCACTATCCCGATGTCCTCTTGAAGGAACACCACAGAGTATAACTGTTTCTATAATTAGTGTGATTTTTCTTCGGTTTTCTGAAATTGTTTGCTTCTATTGCTGATTAAGTTGAATTTTGATGCTATCTTGTTTTTCTGATAAGATTGACATAAGGGTCTCTGCTGCCACCACACTGTCGCGGTGATATTTTGTGCTCTCGTGGTCTGCAAAGCGTTCAAGCGCATTTTTACATTTTTTGAAACTTTATCGCGCACAAAGGTCCTAGAGGTTGGTTTCCAACTCCACTGCCTGCTTTACTTCCGAAAAAAACGCAGTATTTGCAAAAGCCTCCATTTTCTAAAATATGAGTAAGCTAACCACTTGAAGTGAATAAACCAGCGGTGCTGAAACCGTAAATTCCGGTGATTGGTTGCGGTAATTGGAAAATTAAAAGATTGATCCGAAATCCATATGTTTTTTAGCATTCGAAGTCTAAGTTTTTCCTATACAAAGTGAAATGTCATTTGACGGTTGTAAAACTAAATCTTTTGTCGCTTTGTCTGCGTCTGGAGTCTCACCTGGTTCTTCTGTTTTTGCTACATGCCAAATCATCAACGGGAATACTTTTTTTAACATTTTCACAGTCGTTATTACGAATTTTTTTAAAATTAAAGTCTAACAAAGTTTTTCTCCTTTTTTCTTGCGGAAACATGACTAAATGATTAAATAAATTCTTTCAAGATTAAAAAATTATGCAACCTGAAATCTCTTTTAAATTAATTCTTGTTAGAGTAATTGTATATCATCAATACGAATGGCAGGATCAATAAATTTGTAGCAGTGCAAAAAGTATTAACTGATAATTTTGAAAGCAATAATGTTAATTGTTAACTAGCTATCAAAGAATTAGAGCAATAACAATAACGCCATGCCTCATCCTTTGCAAAACGACATAAGCGTAAAATTTTGGATTATTTTCCATTTATTTTAAAATGCCATTTTCAGCATTTAATAACAAAGTTAGAATTTAGGAAATCAAATAAATACAAACTTAATTTTGGAAAAGACGTAATTACAAAAATTTTATGGCAAATTTTTACCATTTCGAATTACTTGATTTTAACAAGTTTAACATTTTCGGCTCATTCTTGTAAAACTGCCTAAAATTTTTAATTAGTTTTACATTTCAAACAAACAATAACAAAAAAATAAAAATGCTTTAAATATCAAAAGTTTTCTCGAGTTAAGCTCACTGTTACAATTGAAATAATTCAAATCAAAACGAACTCAATTTTAATAATGATTACGATCACAAAGCAGATACCAGGTAGGCTACTACCAAACTATAAAGACAACTCATATTTTGCTGCATATTCATTTCCATTTGAATAAGATTCCCTTGACGATCATACTTTCGCGAAACATACTTTTACAGCTGGGATTTCAATAAATTAAATGGTAATTAATTGCATGATAGTTTGATTTAGAAATATTAAGCTCTAACTGCCTTATCTAACAAACTGTATTGCAACTGCTATAAACGCTATCTAGCTGGTAGCTGCACATTAAAATAATTTCAATAAAAATGGTTTTTATAAAATTTGCTTATTTAGTTACGGTGTACAATTATTACTTTATAAAGTTTTATGAACCTTTGCTCATAGAAAAAAAACTTTTTACAATGGTGACGGTGACTTGATTAGTTAAACTATTTTATATTATATTTTACAATTCACGTTTAAATTCTTTTTATCAAGTTTATCAGAGTTCAATCAAACAATCTTTCAAATCCTCCTTAAGTGCTTAAAACTTGTTTTATTTTTCATATCAACGTACAGCTGAGTAAGCAGGCTTGTATCTTACGAGGAAGCATTGCAATAAAACGATAGACATCAAAAGCAAAGCATAAAATGTTTAACTTTCAATATTTTACAATTTTTAAAGTTTTCTTCACAAGTGGCAGCTATACATTAGCTAACTTGACGCAATTTAGGCGATAACAAAAATTGATGCGCAAGCAGTAATTAAGTTTAAAAAGTGCAGTAAACAATAGAAACTTAAATCATATTATGGAAGCTACTTATTACCATGTATATATGCCTGAACACCATTCTTCAAAGGGGAGGGGGTTTGACACCTGAAACCCCCCTTGCGTACGCCTATGGGTCCCACAATTCAGTTTGGACGAGATTACAAGCTGTTGCACCAAATTGTGAATTGATCAAATGCATTTGTCACTCTCTGGCTAACTGCATTTAACATGCTAAGAATAAACTACCCTCCAGCAACAACTTTTTTCTCTCAGAAATTACAAAGTGGTTAAACAAGAGTTCTATAAGGCGTCAAGCATTTAAACAATTGTTTGAAGTCATGAATACTTTTAAAGAGCCTGATCAAAACAGAAGTGTGCAACTGCCATTTATAAAAGCTTCGTCAACAAGATGGCTCGTTAAAAAAAAAGTTTTACATAACCTTCTGGTAGATTAGGAGGAACTGCAGGCATATTTTACATTTCAATGCAGTAGCACTGTTCGAGGAAATGTTCGCTATAAAGAAAATTTGATGAAGGAAATATTACAAGACTGTATTGACTACCTCTACTTTGCATTTGCAATACCAATAGTGCAAGAGTTTGAGGGGATCAATGCTTTGTTTCAATGCACTAATAGTGACCTGCAACAACTTTCACGGTCATTATTTCTGGACTATCACAGTTTATACAACAGACTACATGATGCGACAGGATGTGGACTTTGGAGTCAAGTTTTCAGAGAATGTGAGAAGTATATTTAAGATCATGGAATGGCAAAACCTCATAACGTTGTTGAGGTAAAAACTGCGTGTGAAAAAATGATGTTAGTAGCAGTGAAACAAATACAAAACAGATTACCATCTGCACAAAATATGTTTGAAAATATGTGGAAAATAAGCTCTCAAATCATTCTAAGTCATATAAGCAGGTGCCCTTAGCTAATTTACCGTTTTTGAAGTTATTTGATGACAAAATCACTGTGTCAGAAGATCAGTATCAAAAATTTACCCTTGTAGATTGGAAAAACGAAAAAAATTTTAAAGCAGAGGGCACTAAAAAATTTTGGGTATCCATACTGCAGCATCCCTTTGTCAAAGATTTGGCTCAATGTGTTTTCACTTGTCTTGTTACTCCGGTCAGTAGTGCAGTAGTTGAGAGAATCGTTTCTTTACTTACAGCTGTAAAGACGAAACCAAGGAATAGGATGAAGACGGAAATCTTAGGATCTATCATCACAATTAGAACGGACATGTTGCTATAGGAAAGATGCTGCAAAGACTTGTTTGTATCAGAGAACATGCTAGCCCAATTTAAATTTGTGATATCGTGTACAAACAAACAGCAGCAGTATTAATGATGCAATGCAACTGCTTGATTAAACTTTGCTTATATGTGTATATTTTGCCGCTTTTTTTGTTTTGTGCAGTGTTTTAAGCATTTGGTTTTTTCTTTTAAAATTGGCATTTTTTGGATGGTTTTGGCCGTGTAGATTTTTTGCGTCTGGTTACCCTGCTTTACAAGCGCATGAAATAACTTACATATGCTTAAATAGAATTTTTTGAAGAAAGGTTTTTTTAAGTTATACTGGGTTGCAAAATGGGTCACGGTGTAAAAAAAAAGGTTGAATGCCACTGTGATAGACAGTATGTAAACAATTCGTGGTAACCGATTGATGCTTTTCTTTTGCTATTTTCTTTACTACGTCAAAATGAGATCTCTTTGATGAAATCAATCTACTGTACAAAAGCAGCTCAACATTGTAGATTATTTCTCTCAGTTATAAGCAACAAGTTTATAGCGCAAATCTTTATTTGATTTTTAGAAAAAAAATTTAATTTCTTTAAACAATAAGAAAGGAGAGAAAGAATTGAGATACCAAAACTTGAGGCTACGATGAAAGACTAGCCTTTATATGCTTCAGAAATACACTAGCCGAAATCTCTTTTTAATGCCCTTTGACTACACATAAAGCCAAAAAAAGTTGGTGTATACTGTATGCTAAGTTCAATGCACCAAACTGTTTTTGTCGGCCAAGCACACCCCAAAACTTACATAAAACATTTAAGAGTTACAACTCGCCAAAAATCGGTGTAGATATTTTGGACCAAATTGCGCGTTATTATACCTGCAAAGGGCTGTAAGAAAGTGGCCAGTGGCTATATTTTTTAACATTATAAACTGTATATTAATAAATAGATATATAATCTACTCTGTAGTAACAAGCCAAAGGTTGAAAAGACAAAACTTTTTACTTTAGCTAATAAAAAAAATGTGCCGTGATCATCCGACGGAAAGCGATTCGCCTTCTCTTCCACTATGGTGTTAAAAACCTCCAGCCAAATTTTACAAAAAGAAACAAACTTTTGTTGCAACTATGTAGAAACAAGTTTAGTGACTGCTGCCATGCTTGAAGTCTTGCTGTGTGAAACATAATTTACCTTAACTCATTGCTGCAATTTTCTCTTTTTGTGCTATAGAAAGCACATAACAAATTATTATTTGATTGAATTTGTTTGAATTACCAAAAAATGATTCCAAGTGAAGACCTGTTTTTTTTTTTTAAATCTTCACCCTAGAATCTCAGACAATTTTATTTTGTCCAACCCTTCAAAAATTCATTTAGCTGGCACGTCTATATGTACCTATTCAAATATAGCAATCCTACCCTAAATTCACTAATGGACCCACTAGTTGGACTCTCACTTGCGGATGACCTGGGTTGTTTGCAATGGTTTCTTGACGTGAAATCAGGTAAAGTTCCGGGCCTTAAATTTATGTACAAAAATCTTATAATTTATGCTAGCTGCTTTGAAGACTTTATTACATAACTTTCTTTCTTCCTTCATGCGTCAACTCCACATTTCAAAAATCTACAGAAGAGTCCTTGTAATCGCAATCCAAAAACAAAGAAGGCTGTGGAAGACCAAAAAACTTGTTGACAAATATATCAACTTTACTGTATGTCTCTACAAAAAATTCAAGATGCTTACCTATGTTTGCATCAAACCAATTGATCTATTGTTTTCCAGAGAAGAGAGGCAAAAAGTCAGCTATAGATCAAGTTGTTTTATTAATGCAAAACATCGAGGAATTTCTCGAGGCTAAGAATAAGAAAACCGACGCCATATTGTCGATCCGACAGCTGTATACGCACTGCTTTTGCATACAATCTTGACTTTAATTGCTGAGGTTTCTGGATGAGTAAATAAATGGTTATGATGATTATGGAACTTGTTTGGAACAGAAACTTCACTCTTACTAACGAAGACAGCAAGTAAAACAAGAAATTGGACAGCTGGTCACAGCCGATTGGCCTCAGCCTAACTGGCTGCGTAGTCGTAAAAAAAGGACAACTCGACACAGCGATCTTGCCACTAGCATGTTTACAATATCAAAATATATATATACTGTAGAGAAATAAAAATGCTATATGAGTCATAAATTTAGTAAAAGGATTTTACAAAGAAAAATGTATAAAAGGCAAATATTATTAAAAAGCTGAATTATAAAACAAATTTACCGTATCATAATATTTTTATTACAAGACAATAGAAAAATTTTCTTTAACTTAATTTTTATGGATGACTCTACGGCCAATTAGGCTGTGGACAGTTGACCTCGAGGACCAGTTAGACTAGAGTGTAGTGCAGCACTTTTCAACGAGCCGCGAAACTTTTTTTGATGGATTGTCTGCTGTTTTTTGAGGTAGTTTATTTGGTAGGTGCAAATGTTTAGTCAGTAGAAAAACTTCTCGTGATCTTCACTTTGTTGGGCGTCAAAAATACTTGTACATATCAAAAATCTTTTTTGATCATTACTTTTTTTATACGGAGTGAAAACTCACCGCGGGCCGAAACAATTGTTGTTTTTAATTTTTTGATCTGCGATGCTAAAAGTTGAAATATTGCTCTACAAAATCTCTATTAATTTCAAAACAAAGTTTATAGCTGGAGTACGTTTCATTTTTTGTGATGACGCTTTTATAAGTAGACTATTTTAGTCTCTTCTGCTTTAATGTTTCAGTCACTTTGCAATGTAAAGCTATTTTGGTTTCTATGCACCGTTTCTTTCTTAAAACTAGGCCAAATATTAATATTTTTAAGCTACGTCGACAGCGAACCCCAAAGTAAAAATATACATCAATATTTCTGACGGGACTGCTCTGTGCTTACACATGAAAAGGCGTAAGTATGTATTGATGTAAATTATCACTGTTTCTTTTGCGAATATAGAAAACTTTAATAAATCAGTTTTTGTGAAGATACCGTTGCCATTACGATAATTATTACTTTGCAAAGCTGAAATCTGATTTAATTGCTAACTACACAGCGGACACTTACTTTGTGTTTTAATAACAATGCAACATAATCACACATGATCTTGAAAGAAAAAGTTCGCATGGCACCCGAAAGAAGTTGATTGAACTCAAAGTTTTGAACACAAAGTAAATGTTTTTTTTTAATGGCCAGGCGTCCGAAAACGCCATATCGTAGCATGGCGGCTGCTCTCTAGCGCCTCCGCCCACGTTCTTTTTATTAAACTTTCAAATCCTGGCGCTGACCAGCAGAGGTGGTCTGACTTTTCGCGAGATGGTCAGTGTATTCCTGATAAGGAGTCTTCATTAGAGGTTGCTCCTGCCACAAATCCGGAGTCAGATACGCGTAGGTCTTCGAGATGGCGTTGAACGTCGCTTTTGCTAGAAAACATTAATATTTCATGTTTCATGTGTTAATTGTGTGAAAAGATTAATAGAGAAGTAAATTCAGGATACATTTTTTCGTGCACTTATTAAACTCTTTCAAGCCCAAATGAACAAAAACTCCAAGGGTAAAAATTAATTTTTTCAACATATTTACAAATATAAATTATTTCTTTATTGTTATAATTTGATATTCTGCGCACGTGACGAAATTGTTGCCAGATGCATCCACAAGTTTCTGATTATCTGATAAGTGAAGTGGTACGCTTTCTGAGTTGCTGATAACGCAAAAATAATTGTAAATAGTGGTACATATTTTGAACCATTGCTCATTACGCTGGTTTAAACAAGTGGTACTACATTTGTACCAACAAGCTTAAAAGAGTTAAATTTGAATATTATTTTATAAAAATTAACATTTTGATATTTTTGGCGCCATATTAATAGAATTCCAATCAAAACATACTTTTTCCAAGACACAATTAACAAACTGTGATTTAACTCACCGAAATTGCCCAAGGTAGAAGTCTGGCCACTAGCGGAAGTATAGCAATCTTCCAGACCTGCCATACCAAGTAATTTCTTGGGGACCGGAGCCGAAACAATCCCAGTGCCGCGTGGTGCTGGGATAAGTCGCACATGTACACTGCCACATTTCCCATGAACCTTAAAATACAAACAAACCGATAATTAGCAAGAATCACACAAGAACCGAAAAACTTAGATCATCGCTAAGATGCTTTGTAGGAAGGTGAAAGCAATAAAAACTGGATTTAATTACCTCATACGAGGTAAAATGTTAAAACCTGTTTATCCGCCCATTAATGTTGAGTAAAACAAACAAAATGTTCTGGTTTTTATTTGCCTGTGTGGTTACTTCATTTTTCTCGTATTTTTAAATTTGTCTACCTTTTCCACGGAGTGGCTCATTAATTGGCATTCATTAGTAAAGTCTTAAAAATTGATAATTCCGTAAAGTTGCAAAGGAAAAAAGTTTTGAACTTTCTTTGCACTACAGAATCTTTCGTGCATATTAATGGCGTGACCAATGTGGGGGCAAAAAACAAAAGGCAGGACTTGTGATGGACTTTTTCTTGCATTAAATATAATACAATAGGCTAAATCAATAAATAGATTTTAAGGGTTCAAACAGTATTTCGGGCCTACAACTAAGTACACAATTAATCTATTAAATCTCAGTAACAACAGCATGAAAGAGAAGATTAAATAAACACACCTTGCATGGAACAGTGTGAGGTTTTCCGATCTTGTTTCCCCAATAGCCGCGACGAATCGGAATGATAGAAAGTTTGGCCAAGTTAATAGCTCCCCGAATAGCAGTGGCTACTTCCTTTGAGCATTTCACACCTAAGCCAACATGGCCGTTGAAATCTCCAACAGCGACAAAGGCCTGAAGAAAAAATATATCAGCTTGAAACTATCCTACATCTTAATCAAAATAATCAGTACCAAAAATGTCTTACTTTGAACCGTGTGCGCTGACCAGCTCTGGTCTGCTTCTGCACGGGCATGATTTTAAGGACTTCATCCTTCAAAGCTGATCCAACAAAGAAATCAACGATTTCGCATTCTTTTATAGCAAGAGAAAACAGGTAAATCTCTTCAAGAGACTTAATTTTTCCATCTTTAACAAGACGTCCGAGTTTTGTAATGGGAGTCCACTGTAATGTAAAAATGTTTCAAGATAGCAACACCACAGCAAATCAAGCAAAGGAGGCCGCTTTTGTTTAGTGAAGGGATGTCCAACCTGCGGCCCACTGCCTATTCCAAGTTTTCAGATACATTTTCAAACCTGTATCACAACGTTTCCAAAACTGAGTTCGGCGAGCTTGCTCAGTACATTTTTTAGACAAAAATCGACAATTCAAAATTTGATCTAACGTGAAGATTATTTTGCGGCCTGCCGACTTTAGCTTAATTTAAAATTTGGCCCATAATGAAACTAGGTTGGACATCCCTGGTTTAGCGTGTGTTGTCGACTGTCGATAGGTGCAGGGGGTTAAGTACCTTCTTTTGTTTTGTAATCGGAAGTTAAATTTCAATAAACGCACGTCAACAGATGTGCAATTTTAACGTAAATTCACTTTTTGCATTCAAAATACTTTTACTTAACAGTGAAATTTTATTTTGCTGTACATTGCATGATTTATGATAACAGAATAGCAAATTAGACACGATCTTGCCAGCACTTGTGGTTTGGTACAAGTAGCGATGCAAGTGAATTTTCTTATGCTCCTGACTCTAGTGACACAAAGATTGATGATGATGAGTATTGCAACTGGATTTTCTTAAAATATGAAATTGTATCAATAAATGCTCAAGGATGGCGAGCGTTACAACTAAATAATGCTGATCTGCCAAAATACGCCGTCACAGCAAATGCTGGTTCTACTTTACAGTTAACAACTCAAGTTGAATTGGATGATTTTCAAAATTTCAATGGAGATGATCTCATCAGTTAAGTTGTTAGAACTACAAATGCCCATGTTGCTAATCAATTTGCTGGTTAAAGAATAACCAGCAAATCTATTTGATTTAGATGAAGAGGTTACTTTACTAGAAATAAAAGTCTTTTTTGGAGTAATCTTGAAGATGGGGCTTATTGAAAAAAGGTTTTTGGAAGACTATTTTAGCAAGCAGTGGTCTGAGTAAACACCAGTTTTCCAAAATGTTTTTTCAAGGAGTCGCTTTTGCAAATTTTTTAGTTGATCTACAGGGTGTGCAAAAAGTTTCTGGAAAAGTTTAAAATATATATAATATTAAATGCACTTTTTGAATAATTTTTTGTGTGAGCAAAGATAAGATGTAAGTTTAATCAGGGAATCTATTTTTACTCGATTTGGCCACCTTTTGCATCAATTACTTTCTGCAGTCTTGATCAGAACGCTTCTACATATCTTTTTCTGGGGAATATCAGCGTGGTCGACATGCGTCTTTTTTTTTTCTGAGCGGCATGCGTCTTTTTCTCTCATTGATCCGGATGCTAAAGTCGAGTGGGTTTAGGTCAGGAAAGGAGGCCACATTTTTTTATCCCGAAATGAGGAAAGTTTTCTCTGGACCATGATTGAGTTTTTTTCGAGGTATGCGATAGTGCAACCATCTTGCTGAAAGGTAAATACTTCGATTTTGATGTGCTTTTTCATTTCGATCAGTGCCGGAGCAAGAATTTCTTTGATGTAGCACTCAGTGTTGATTTTTGTTGTGGGCTCGACAAAGATCAGTAGCGACTTCCTTGTTTTGGAAACAGCAGCCCAAACCATGACAGAGGCTGGCTTTTGTCGATGGTAAATATTTCTTATGTTTTCTGGAATGTCCTTTTGCTTTCTTTGCCACACTCTGTCATTGTGGGAGTTCACTTTTGCTTCAACTGTGAAGATCTTTTCATCTGAAAAGATGACTCCCATTTCTTTGCGCCATTCTTCATTTGATTAAGAATCTTTGACCTCATTACCTATTTTTGCTTCTGGTGGTCTATTAAAAAGTGTCGTTTCAAGATTTTATAAAGGGAAAGGCCGAGTCTTTTTTAACAATGGGCCTGATATTTGCAGGTAAGGCCACGGTGCCAGACAGTGTCATAAGCAGCTGTCAGATTGACAAATACGGCACCGGCCTTCTTTTTAGCCTCGAAAGAATTCTCGATGTTCTGGGTTTGCAGAACAACTTGATCTACGGTTGACTTCCCGCGTCGGAACCCAGCCTGCTCTTTAGGGAGCAGTGGATCGATTAATGGTTCGACGCAGACATAGATAAGCCTCTCGAGGATCTTGTAGGGGACACAGAGCAGAGATATCAATTGATAACTCTTTGGGTTCCCCTCGGGCTTTGCTGGTTTTGGGATCGCGATTACAAGCGCTCTTCTCCAGATCTTGGAAATTTTGAGTCGGCGCAAACAGGAAGGAAGTCACGTAACCAGGACTTCAAAGCAGCTCCAGCATGGAGTATAAGCTCTGGGCAGATAGAATCAGGTCCCAGAGCTTTACCTGGTTTTAAATGTTGAAGGGCAGCAGCAAATTCTCTCTGTGAAAAATTGTCAGAGATATTTTCTGCGTCTGGTGTTGTGGCCCTCCAAAGGTCAAACACTTCTTGAGAGACAAGTCGAGATGAGTTGCAGTCAACAGCCTTGTATTTCCCATTTCTAACCAGCTGAGATGCAATAGCATCGGCTGAAACGGGACAGTGACGAGTGTCATGACTTATCAGTAGGATTGTTCAAAATACTCCACGCTTTTCGACTAGAGTGTGAGAAGTCAATGCTCCGAACTGCCTCAGATCATCGATCTCTCCCGCTTTTTGTCAAGCTTGGCAAGCAGAGCTGTAGCAGCTAAACTTGAGTCGTCTCCCTGAGGAAACTGCAGAAAGGTTTTATAGAGGGATTCACACTCTGCATCCCAACACAAAATTTAGTTATTTCAATACCCGTGTGGAATAGTCTTTTTGGCTGCTTTCTTAACCCATTAATGGCCATCGTCTTTTTTTTGGGACGTAAATTAAAATTTCACTGGAACTTATATTATTGCATATATTTTATCGCTATCTTTTCCCACAGGATAACAATCAAGCATTCTATGTTCTTTGTAAATACCAGATCAAAAAGTTTATAATTCTCGACTCTAGAGCAATACAAATATAGCTAATTTTAGCAATATTGTAGCCAGTGTCAATGTGATTACAGTCCAGTGAGGGTGTGATGCCTAATTACTCTTAGGAAAGACAGAGAGACAGACTGAAACATAAAATTGATGTAAGTCATTACGTGAGTATACTAAATGTTTAACTTTTATGTCCCATTTATGGACAATGGCCTCATTTCAGCAAAGTATGTGAATTTCAATTTTTCTTAAATATTCTTTTACTTTTATGGTAACTGTTGAGAACTTTAGTTCTAAATATTGAAGTAGCTTTGCAATAACCTTTTCATGTAGTCAGCAGCATGGTCGAGTGGTCAAAGCACCAGGCTCATGACCAATACGGTATTGGTTCAAAACTCACTTGCGCCATTCTGTTTTGTCCTTGGGAAAGATACTTTACGGCACATTCCCTGCTTGGTGGTCCTGGCAAGCAGTTCTAAATTACAGTCATATTTCTATTAAATTACAAGCGGACAGCAATATCTTGGTAACTCCAGAAGCAGGTCGGAGTAATTGCCTACCCTATGTATTAGCACCTCCGTCGCTTTCCTGCAAGTCAGGAGGATAAATATTGAGATAAAATAAATAAGATAAATGTACATTTTACAGAAATTTTAGAATAAATTCGAATACAAAATAAATTGCAATTTTTTCAAAATTCTTACAGTATACTTTTGAAGGCACCAGAAGATGGGAACAATCTATTTTTTTCAAAAAAACTTACCACTTTAATTCCAGCCCGTAATAAGTTAATGGTGTTACAGAAGTCCTGGTAAGCCGCATCCACATCAAGTGAATCAGGCAGTAACAAACTCTTTGCAAATTTATTCATCAAAGCAATGTTGTGAATCCATTTGGCCTTGCGGAAGTTCCATCACTTAACAGGCATGCTTGGCACTGCCATAGCAAACCTTGGTGGTGTAATAAGCGAAGGTCGATATGATTTGAGGAACTTGTCAAGGACACAACTATCCGGTAAGCAACTGTTTGGACCTACGCTGGCGAAAGCTAGATCTGGATTGGTGCCAGTGTTCTAGCAGCCGGAATAAAAATTGGCAGGGTCCTTGGCATTATATAGTAGGGCAAGACAATTAATACCTGCCCAGCCAGCCAAGCACTCACCTTCGGACTGTTGTCATTGTAACCCCAGTCAGCATGACAACAGTTAAAATCACCAGCATAGAGACACGGGTGAGGAAACACTGGGAGATTCAGGGTTTGCAATTACGTTGGCAGTGGTTTGTAGATGTTGACTATTTTGTAGCCATCAACGACCACACACAGCCACTCGATCTCCGATGTTGGTGGAAATTGGTCCAAAAGCGTGTATCTCTGTCGCTCGTGGACAAACGTGGCAAGGCCATGCTTCCTGCTTAAAGACCCAGCTAGTTGGTAGTTTGGTAGTACCAACTTCTTTGCATCAATGCAGTAGGTGTCCTGCAGTAGAATGACAAGTGCCTCAGACTGCATAGCGAGGTGATGAAGAACATTCATCTTGCTTGCAGTGAGGCCTTCAATGTTTAGCTAAAGAATAGTGGGTCTTTGAAACTTGTTGGCAATGTGCCTGAAAAGACCAATTTTATCCTGGCATTGCCCCATCCTAAAAAGGACGTTTGCCAATTACCAGACCCACACTAAACATCAGAATGGGTGAATAACCTTTTGTTTTAATAGGTTCAGTTTCGGTCCGTCATCTTTAACACCAATAAACAGACTTACTCACGGCCCAGGCTGCAAGAAAGCACCTACCATCTGGGCCAACATTATTTGTACATATGACATATGAAAAAAACATTTGACAACATGATTGGTAACTAACAGGAATAAATTCAGAAGCCAGTAGTGATCACTGAGAACACTGAAAATATGGGTGCAATCAATCATGGTGATCACTACTGTATTACTTATTTGTTTTACAAGAAAAATTCTGCACTGGTGGAGTAAGTTTTTTTAATAACATAAGTGGCATTTGTCAATTACTATTTAGTCTACATAAATGCATGATTGTGAAATACAACAGTGAAGAAACAAACTTGTACTGCAGCTGGTGAGAAATGTGGAGAACACAATAAGACATGAATGGCCAAGCACAAGCGATACTGCAGAAAGGTTGAGAAGGTGCCACATTTTATCGCTAAAGATAAAAAACCATAAACAACTGCCTTGTTTGCTCAAAGAGTGGAGCAAAAAAGAAAAATGTTATATCTGCAAAACCTGTAAGAGAAAATAGAGTCTGCATTCAGGAGAGTGCTCTGAGCATCACCAAATGCTCCAGGAATACAAGTTGTGACAATGTCTATACTACAAAAATTCAATGCATTGTGTTAAGGATACAATTATCTTGGTAACATAAGGTGGAATAAATGAAAAATGTAGAAGCAAATGCATTGCTGATGTATGACAAGGCTTATTATTTGTGATGGCTAGAAATACAAAATTTGCATGATTTTCAAAAAAAGAACTGTAGGGTCAGCATGTATATGTCCAAGAGTATAAAAATTGAAGCTGAGGTGGTAAAACATGTCTAAAAATTTAGGAGTGAAAAAGGTTAAAAGAGTTGTAAAAAGTGATGCAAATATAGATGCAAAAATATTGTTACTTTGCTTTAAAAGGTAGATGACATTTCATCCATTTATATATTATTTATTTTTAAATTAAGTAAACATTAAGAACAAGCATTACAATTCAGCTAAGAGAAAGGTAACAACAATCCAATGCAATATCAACAGCAAAACATACAAAATAAGGTTTTGGTAAAATGTTGTTCACAAAAAAGTTGAAGTTGATAAGATTATTTAAAACAGCTAATTTCAAATTGAAATTGATCATTTATGATGATGGCACACTGCCAGTCATAGGTGGAACAAACTGTGATGGGGGTATACTTCACAGAAAATATTTAGTTCAGTATAATACAGGCTTAAGTCAATGCAAATTAACCTTAAGTTTTTTAACCTTATACAATTTCTAGTCCTAAGTTTAATTTTGGATATTGCCTATATTTACAAAATCTGCAAGTATTTTACAGTAGCCCTATAACTTAAACAGAGATACTTCAATCAGAAATCAAGCTAGAGTACCGTAATCTATTCATGAATGCCTTTTAATTGTCACCCTAATTGTAAAATACAGCTTAAAATTGGTAAGACAATTTCTTCCAAAAACTAATTACCAGACCTTAAATTTTAGAAGTGTGGAGTCTAATATTAAACCTCTGGCCATTGCCTTTAACTAAAAGCAGCCCATCAAATTTAACATTACAAATTTACTTAGATTATTTGGTGCTTCTTTGAATTCACCCAAACTCTGGTTTTTATTTTTTTCTTGTTTCAAATTTTTTTTGTATCATGCTTACTTTGTGCTTGCATCTTGCATTTATCTTTAACAATAAAATCGTTTTTAATGCAAAAGTCTATTTGGTGTGAATTTGTTTTCGCTTGCTTTAGAAAAATAACTGAAAAATGGTTGGAGTACAGTCATCAGGTTTGCTTTAATTAAGAAGTACAACACTAAACTATAATTTTCTCAAAATAAACAAATCAAAATAATTGGAGTTACCTATTTGCTTTTATTTGATAATATACATATATATATATATATATATATATATATATTATGGGGTCTTTATAAGAGACAATAACTTCAGTTGGTCAGTGAAACTAACCCAAAATCCCCCCTAGAGCCCTAGGAAGCAAGAAAAAAGAAACCAAGAGAAAAAAAATCTCTTAAGAAACAAAAGTAACCACAAAGAATCCTAGGTACTTTTACAACAAAATTGCTCATGATCGCTTATTGAATAGACCCTAATTATGTATGTCTTGCACAATCATTAGCTTTGCAATAGTTTAAAATATGACTTGGCTTTATAGCAACTCGCTGTTAAGCACAATAAAAAAATGCAAGATAAAATTAGAAAGAGAAATATCACAATACAAGGGACAGTTAGAAACAAGAGAAAAAAAGAGTGTGGGTACCATTAGAAATGCATCAATTACTAAAAAATAGTAAAATATTTTTGTTTTATTTTATTAAATAAATAGACAAGTCAGAACAAATGTTACTTTTAATGTTAAAAATTTTGGCAAAATTATTTTATATATTTGTTCTGATTTTCTGCACTGATATAAGTTAATTCAATTCAGTCCAAAACCATATGGAAAATATAAATTATGATGAGCAAAAACAAAATTCCATGGGCAGATAATTACTGATTTGTAACAAGATAACAATGTTTTAAACAAGCTTTTATGCATTTTTGTGCATTTCTTAATTTCATAAAATTAAGAAATTCAATCAAATTTAGTTTTCACCTTTTCATTAAAAGTGGATGTGAAAACCAAATCTTAATATTACAATTGACAAAGAATTAGTTTTCACAAATGCATAACAAACATGAAATTTAAAATTGTGTCTTGAAAATACATTTAAAAGGCTGCTAATAGTCCAATTCATTAAAAGGAATGCAATTTGCTTTTACTTTAGATTAGTGCATATAAATTAAATTACTCACAGGCTATGAAACACAAAATGATTTTCATTCAACAAATTAAAATCACCGAAGCATATGACATTTTGGCTTACAGTTTTTTCATCATCTTTTCCTCGTCCACGTCCTCTACCACGCCCACGTCCTCTGCCTCTACCGCGACCACGTCCTCCAAACCCTCCACGAAAACCTCCTCTAGCTGCTGCTCCACCGGCTGGTGCATTGTCCGCCATCTAAAAAAAAAGCTGTATGTAAATTTGAATAAAAATTTAACAAAATTTGTTTATAATATATCAAAAGCAAGAGTTTAGAATAACAAATATTATTAGAAAATCATTTTTAATTTAATCCAACTACTTGTAATAATTATACTTAAATTAATGAAAAATGTAAGTCTTTTCAAATAGTCACCCGAAAACAATTTTTTCTAACCTGGAATTCCCCCTAAAGCACCAAGACATAATAATAACAAAAACCAAGAGGAAACGGATCTCTTTAAGAAGTAATAGTAAATACAGGCAGATATGGGTTAGCTTCATGAAGAAAAATTGCTACAGTGACTTCTTGAGTCTTTTCAAGCAGTCACTGTAAGCCATTTTTTTTCATGAAACTAACCCTAAATCACCCTTTCACCACCAGAATGGAACAAAGAAACCAACAGAAAAAAGATTTAACAAGAAGCGATAGAAACCGCCGGAGAATATGGGTTAAGTTCACGAAAACGGATTACGGTGACTTCTTGAGAAGACCCAACTTTATAAAGAGACCCTTTAAGATTTTTTAATTTAAAACAAAAAATTAAAACCCTCAATAATTAATCTAAAATTTACGTGTATTCATTAAATTCTATCGGGACTGCAAAGCAATTAGATCAGGGATATTTGTTATTGAGTAACCAAGGCCAGAAGCTTGGATGAAACAGTTAATCAAATTTAAAGTATGACAAAAAAAACATTTCAATTGAAAAAAAACATTAAACGATTAAGGCGGTAAACATGAAAAACAAACACTATTATTCAAATTAGAGATTATAATTGATAAAAAAACTCACTTTTCTGTGGTATAGTTATGTAGTAAAAGAATTGAAGAGATTTATCAGCCACGATTTGAATAAAAAGGATGTTTCCAAAATTAATTTAACCTATGAAATCAAAAAGCAAACAATCAATAAAGCAGGTTTTATGGTTGTGGTCTTGAAAGTTCAGTGGCTAATTCAGTGGCGTATGCAGAAAATTGTCTCTGGTGCAGGTTATTAATAAGTAAATAAGTGAAGGCTTTTTTTGATATTTACTGTTTTCATGCCCTAATTCTCGTTTTAATGGATTTCGTGTATTTCTTATGGGTGGGTTTGATCCAGTAGTGAGATTCGGCCGGTTCGCAACGGTTCGCACAAACTGTTGCTTAAAGTATTATGAGTTCGCCGAACCGGTTGTTAAAATTATGTAAACCGCCATTCAAATCTATTTTATTTTATTATTTTTTTATTTTATTTCTATATTTATCCTCCTGACTCGCAGGAAAGTGACGGAGGCACTAATACATAGGGTAGACAATTACCCCGACCTGCTTGCGGAGATACCAAGATATTGCTGTCTGCTTGTAATTTAATAGAGATATGACTGTAATTTAGAACTGCTTTCCAGGACCACCAAGCAGGGTAATGTGCCGTAAAGTGTCTTTCCCAAGGACACAACAGAATGGCGCGAGTAGGTTTTGAACCGAGACCGTGTTGTTCACGAACCCGGCGCTTTAACCACTCGACCACGCTGCCGACAATAACAATAAATAATAAAAAAAATAAATTATGTAAACCGCCATTCAAATCTGTTTTAATTATAACTTTTAATGTATCAATAATCTCGGAACTCCATGGGGTTCAATATTTTAAAAAGTAGCGAAAATAGTATGCTAAATATTGAAAAAACAAATAGAAATGCGTATTTTTTTATTTAAAATTTTAGTTAATACTTATTTAATGATATTATGTTCTATAAGTCTTATTTGTTCATTTACAATTTTGGTAAAATAGGGGTAAAAAATTGTAAACAAACAATTTATTGATTCTATAAACGTGTATGTTTTATAGAGTTTTTCAAGTTTTAAGTGTGTTTTTTGTTTTCTTTTTATATTTTGTATTGATCTAATTAGTTTATTACCGTTCAAAAATTGTTAGCCTCATATAAGAAACAAGGTGAATTCTGACTAAGAAGAATCGGAATCGAAAAATGTAGTTGAAATCGGCATCGGAGTCCAAAAAAAATTGGCATCATCCCATTACTAATTTAAACACTCAGTGATTAAGAGTAAATAAATATCCAAATTTTATATGACTAAAACATAATGTAGCAGTGAGAATTGGATCACTTAAATTTTTTATTTGGTTCAATTTTTGCATGATTGTTACGTCATAAATTTATCTCTTAAAATTGTAGAGTGAAGATTTGGCTGACTCAATCTTTTTTACTGCCTTAATATTTCGTCACAAACGTTCTCGCTTATTACCTCGTGACTTAAATTTTTTGGGAGTTTTTTGTTTCGCGCACATGTTCACTAAAGAGATAAAGTTTAGCTGTTTGTCAGTGAGGTGTTTACCATGCAGTTACAATCAGTGATGGCCTTAGAAAAAGGAGGGCCCGCTGCAAGAAAAGTAAGGGAGGGTCACTATTTAGTGTGCCAAAAAAAGGTAGGCGAAGCAGTTTTAGTATATGAAAGCAAAGTCGTCACTAAAAAAAGGTCTTCGTTTTCCCAATTTTTCCCCAAAATCATGGTGTTCTCTAAAAAAAAAAAAAGGTCTTCACTTCCAATTCATCTCCTTTTTCCCAATTTTTTCCCCAAAATCATGGTATTCTCTAAAAAAAAGTCTTCAGTAGTATGTGATGTACTTTCACTTCCCATTGTCCCATTGTAGTAGTATATAGTGTGTAATTTGTTGTCAATCACGGAGGTTGTGGAGGCATTTATTTCAATTTTTTTTTTCTTTTATTTTGACTTGCCATCAACGTCCTAGTGGTCCTTTGTAAAAATCAAGCAATTTTTTGTGTAGAGGGGGCCACTTTTTGATCTATTTTAGGGCGACCCGGTGCGACCGCACCACTTGCACCCTATTACAGCCATTACTGGTTACAATTTAATCTTTTCATAGTTTAGATAACGCCACAACTGATTTTCACTTAGATATATTTCTTGGTACTCGCTTTCAGATTTGATTAATATAATTGTAAAGATCAGAAGTCATGATTCTTGTTCGAATTATTGCAAAAAAGATTTAAACACTAAATGATAAATTACTTGTTTATTAAAGAGCTGGAGAGCCGGAGCTGGGGAGCCGGAGCCGGAGCTAGTGGATAAGCGCTTGATAGCTCCGGAGCCGAAAAAGCTACTGATTTAGATCAAGAATCAAGATGTTGTTTAGTTAATTATTCATACATTATATATAACACATGAAAAACTGAATGTGAATCTGTTGTGTTTTTGGGTTGGTTTTAGACAGAATATTATTGAATTTTTTTTTATTTCAGGATTCAGGTCTAAAATGAAGAGGCAACAAAGTTTACTTGGGCTTGGGTTTGCGAAAAAAATCTCTATAAACGAAATTTCAGAACAACAGTCAATTAAAGATAAAATGTCCGTATCCAATGCCGTCATAGATGCAGAAAACGCGGGTGCAACAAATGACCCGCAATGTTGTGATAAGGCAGATGCTGTTCCAGACTGCTGGAGCAATGAACAATATGACTATTTCAGAAAAAAATATGATGGATTAATTGTTCGTAATAAAAAGCTTGGCTGTAATCACTGTGCAAAACTAGACTCTTTACACAAAATATGTTATCATGTGTTAATTTCAAAAGTTTACTGTAGACCGCACAGCGAATCCCTCTCTTCTTAGCTTCAATTTCTTCAACCATGGGGAAGCTATCCGAGCCTTCCCAATAACACCGCTGGCTTTCCACACGTTTTATGGCTTTATAATATTTATTAAAGTTGAGATTTCGATATGAAGGTATAACAGGCTTCCACAAGCCAACGACCACAATTATTTTCTAAACACAACAGCTCAAACGGTGCAGCCAACGTACTGTATAATCAGCGTTCAGCCAACGATACAACCAACGTGCAGCCAACGATGCAATCGCAAAACAAAATTTTCCCAAGTTTCGCTTGCGATCTATAAACTCACTCTTCAAACCAAACCAAATCACCGAACCACTTGATTACCAACGACTGAAAGGAATTAAATTTACCAACATCTCAATTTATAGTGTGCTCGCCACGTGTAAGTGAACCAATCAGATTTCATTAAAATCACTGCACGTGATCTGCCTATAAAGCAGTGAACGCAAACAATAGAATTAATTACGAGGTTTCAAAAAAAGACTTCTATTCAGTTAATTAACTTTTTCAATTTCAGTGCGAGTTCTATTTTTGTGATTTTAACATAGCGGCCCCTATGAAATTAAGTTGGTAATTAAATTCATACACATATTACAATAAAAAACATAAATAAATAAAAAATAATATATATATATATATATATATATATATATATATAATAATAAAAGTGGCAAGACTGTCAGTAAAGAGCTCAATGAAAACTCAGAGCATTAAATTAAATTACAAAAGCCACAATATATATATATAAAAACAATAATACTAATGATAAATGATCCAATCTTGACACAGTAAAATCAACTCAAAGCAAACAAAGTACGAAGCATAAACACAATATATACAATAAACTGACAACAAAGCAAAAAAAAAAATTATACACAAGCAAGACTCGAAAATTATCACAAAACACACAATGTAAAATTACAATCTAATTTGGAGTTATGCCAAAGATTGATTTCTATTTTTTATTCCGAGTTTCATTGCCCTAACCCAACAACAGGAGCAATGCGCGATATGTCACGGTAAATGTGTTTTACTTTATATAAATCATTTTTTGAGTCATATTCAGTCACTGCAATTTTTGCTCTGCGTACAAGGGGTTTTCCCTGATGCATCTGCAAAAAAACTTCCGCAATCCTACCCACCCGGTACTTTCCTCTTACAGCTACATCCTCAGCATTACTTACCAATACCAATTCAAACACTTGGAAGTTCCTAGCAATTTCTCGCTATTTATTTCTTCCCTGTAAAGTAGGAAGATAAAAAGCCACCCAACTCTTTCAAAACCGATCAGCCAGGTCCAAATTAAACCGATAATCTCTCCTCAAGTGGTCACGATCATGAGCCCTTCCTACTGGGGAATATGTGTCAAAACTTGGAATGAGTAGAGATGCCGGAGTCACCACCGCAAAGTCCCTGGGGTCCTTACTCAATACCGTGATCGGACGCTCATTTACAACCCGAACCGCGTTGCTACAAAATGTTATCAGTTCTGAGAGGTTCGGTTTGTGAGTTGTAGTATCCAGAGTTCTCTGCAAAATTCGCTTGACCTGCTTAACCATGGATTCCCACGTTCCTCCCTGAGCCGGGGCATATGGGGGTATGAATTCCCACCTAATTCCTTTTCTACGAAGTGAGTTTCTTAGCTCTGTAGAATGTAGTAATTTCGGAAGTGCCTTAGATGCCGCCTGAAAGGTAGACCCATTGTCTGAGTAAATAACTTCTGTTCTTCCCCGAACATCATTAAACCTGCTAAATGCTAACAAAAAATCTTTTAAAAACAAAGAAGTGACAATCTCTACATGTACAGCCCGAGATTCTATGCACGTAAACAAGAGGCCCCAGGCTTTTTTCGTGCTTCGACCTTCAACATAGTTTATATGACCAAAATAATCTAGACCACACATAGCAAAGGGTTTGTGAGAGACGCTAATTCTGTCAGCAGGCAAGTCGGCCATCAATTGAATAACCGGTTTGGCCTTTTCAAGAGCACATCGCCCACATTGATTTAAGTAGTGTTTTACAGAAGCATGGCCATTCACGATCCAAAATTTCTTTCTGGTGGAGAGAAGTGTATGTTGCACTCCTACGTGAAAGTTGTCAGTGTGATACTTTAACACCACCAAACGAGTAAACGCGCACCTAGAAGGTATGAGGGGGTGTTTCATTTCGTCTGTGAGCTCAGGTGATTTGCTCAAGCGACCCTCGATCCGCAGTAAACCGTCGCTATCAAAGCATGGTCTAAATCTGTCTAAAGAGAGAAAGAGAGAGAGAGAGAGAGAAGACTTTTTTTCGCCAGTTTGTAACATCAAATCAAAACAAACACACGATATACAGTAAGAACGAATAAATGGTAAACGATTACATAACACGTACAAAAAAAAAAAAAAAAACCAACGTGGAGACCGCGAAGTGACCAAAAACAATTGGTCTTCAAGTCAAGCAGCCACCAGATGATAAAATTAGAATGAGTAATCGAGTGTCGTAATCATAGCTATGACTCAGCGCGAACAAAGATGCAATGAAAAGAAGAGAAAAAAAAATAATAAAAAAAATAAAAAATCATCATTCATACGACTGTAAAATGTATTGTTTGTATTTCAGAGCAAAGTTTTTGAGTGAGCAGCAATTCGTTTTAATGTGAAAAGGGATTTTATTCCATATTTTAACTCCTCGAAATTTAATTGACTTTTGCAGGCGATTAGTAGAGTACCTAGGCAGATAAAAAAAGTTTTTGTCTGAAAAACGAGTTGATCGTGAATGAATTTGAAAAATTTTGAGAAAGTAATTTACAAAAGTAGGTGGCAATTGGCAATTATCATAACTAAACATAAATTTGGCTATTTCGAGTTTAATTAAATCCTGAAACTTTAAAATTTTCAAGCCTCTGTACAAAATAGTAAAATTTGTCCACCGTTTTTTATTACTAATTATACGCAGGGCTTTATTTTGTAGTATGTTTATCGGTTGCAGATACCTTGTATAAGTAGCACTCCAAACCAATAAGCCATAAAGTAAATGAGAGTGAAAAAATGCATAATAGAGACGAATTAGAATATCAAGAGGTACAATATGCTTTAATTTACACATAATTGCTACTGCTCGAGATAATTTAGATTGTAACTTTAAAATGTGTTCTTTAAAAAGAAGTTTGGAATCAATTATTACTCCTAAATAATTAATATTGTTTGAAACTTGTAAGATACTTGAATTTAATTTAATGGTAATGGCAAAATTTGATTCAGATAGCGAAGGCGATACTATCATAGCTTGAGATTTCATAGGATTAATATTTAAGTTATTTTTCCTTGTCCATACTACCACATTCTCTAGTTCACGATTAATTTTAATCTCAAGTTCGGTTAAGGTGTTTGCGTGGATTAGAACAGCAGTGTCATCCGCAAAAAGTCGAGGGATACTTATCATACAATTTTGAAGATCATTAATAACGTAATTCTCTAATCCACTGTTTTGGTTGACCAGAACTTTGCCGAGTACATCTCTCAATTGCATCTGTTAAATCTTCAGGTAAATCACTTTTTAACAAGCTCACTGCCTGGCCGTAAAACCTTGTCTGCACCACAGCAACAATTTTATTCAACGCCTTATTCAAATCGCACGTGTCCCACTTTGGACGCACGAAGTTCCGCTTTTTAAATTTACACCTCAGATATTCCACAAACGCTCTCAAATATGCCACACGCTTTGTTAACACATATAACGAAGGAGCAGTTTCAATCAATTTATCTATAGAACTTTCTTCAGGAAAATAAAGCTTACCTTTCTCTTCGCTGCACGCTACTCGATTCACTGAGACACTCACACATTCACAATTAGGAATCTCTCTATTTTGCTTCAAGAAATCTGGTCCTTCAAACCACAATCTACGACTCTCAGGTTTTTTAACACCATCAGGGCAAGATGCGACATCTGCCGGATTTAAGTTCGTAGGACAATATTGCCAATCCTTCGATTTCGACAGTAAACAAATTTTTTCAATGCGGCGCGAAATAAATCTATCCAAGCGCAAATCCTTATTTTTTATCCATTGTATTACATTACTAGAATCAGACCAAAAATACTGCTTGCAATCGGGGAATCCTAACGCAACAAATGCTTTCTTAGACAACTCTGCAGTAATAACTGCCGCAATCAACTCTTTGCGAGCAATAGGCCAGGACTCCTGATGCCTTAAAGCAACTTTACTCTTTCCCCACACAATTGCCACAGTTGCAACTCCGTTAACAAGCCTACGCAAATACACTACTGATCCATATGCACATTTTGAAGCATCCGAAAAGCCGTGTAACTGATAAATTATATGATCTTGCGGTGACGGAGGAATCGAACCTTCAAAGTAATATCTAGCTAAGGAAGTGTCCAACAAGAAACCTAACAACTGAAACCACGCCTTCTATAACAATAGACTCAGGAACATCATCATACCAATCATATTTTTCAATAGCTAGACGCTGCAAAACCAATCTTGCTTTGACAAAAAAGGGCGAAAAAATTTCAAGAAGATCAAAGGACTTTCCTAGCTGACTCAACATCGTCCGACGAGTATATTTAGTTAATGGTTTTAACAACTAACAGTTTTCAAACGATCTCCCCCTGTTTCCTATACACAACCAAGCGCTTTCGTCTCGGGTAAATCATTATCATGCTCTATTGACAAGTCAAGCTCACGCATACCAGATATCAACATCTCCTTTTCAAATTTTGCAAGAACAGGAACTGCATTTTTGTTAGCACTCCATTTAACCAATTTAAAACCTCGACTATCAAACAAGTCTATAGCTTCATTAGCAATGATTTTTGCTTCATCCAAGCTATCAACACTAAACATCAAATCATCCATGTAAATGTTTTTACGAATAGTATCAAGAGTCAAATCAGATGCGCCAGTAGTATTATCATCTAAAGTCTTCTGGATAGCAAAACTTGCAATAAAAGGACTACTTTTTACTCCCCAAGGATGACGAATAAACCGATAAGTAACCAAATTTCCCTCCCTTACATCGTTTTTATCAAACCACAAAATGCGAAACAAGTCACGCTATTCTGCAGGTACGCCGATTTGAAAAAAGCATTTGGTCAAATCTGCCATCATAGCAAACTTTCCTAATCGAAATCTAGCCAAAATATCCGCCAAGGGGTTTAACAAATCTGGTCCAGTTTCAATGAAGTCATTAATACAGACACCTTCAAACGTTGCTTTACCATCGTAAACAATACGGTTTTTTGCCTGTGACGTAACAAAATACGGAATATAATTTAACTCCTGAAGTTCACAAAAACACTCAGTCAAAAATTCACGCAAATCTGTATCTTTCAAAGCCTTCTTTTTAAGGTTTTCTAAACAATTTTTTGTTACTGCCATATTATCGGGTATCGCTACAACGCCTGTCTTCAAAGGAACTGGAATCTCAAAACGCGAATCTTTAACAACCACATGAGCTTCAACAAATTTCCTAACCTCTTTATCACTCCAAGAACTTTCTATTTTTGCGCCTGCAACGCAACATCTCTTAAAGCCTGCTCCAATTCACTTATCCTTTCATCACGAGATACGATTTCCTGATTTAACAAAACTTTACTACTTAAGTCAGAAGACGTTTGAACTAGGCAAACTTTTACATTTTGTTTTTCCAAGGGAGATTTTCCACCACAAGCAAGCCAGCCTAAAGGCTTAATACGGCATGTGGCTCGCAGCTCGCACTTTTACATGGCACTTTTTGAACTAGGCAAACTTTTACATTTTGTTTTTCCAAAGGGAGATTTTCCACCACAAGCAAGCCAACCTAAAGGCGTTAATACGGCATGTGGCTCGCAGCGCGACACTAAAAAGCTGCTTGGTGCCAAAGACCTGTTAATAACTGATAACTCAAATATGTTAGAGACATTATTGCGAAACAGTTTATAAGTTCTTGCTCTTATTAGCTAAATTTCTACATCTTCTTACTGTCTTAGCAGCCGTTTTCTAGGCATTCAAAACACAACAGCAGCAGACTATTACTTTACCTGAAAGCATATGCCTTGCTAGGTGTGCTTGCTTGCTTATTTTAAAAGTTCAGTTCAACTATCTGATCTACAATGATCTTATTAGCAGACAAAGAAGTCATTCTAAACCTAATCCTGTCAAACGTTGCATGCAAGTAATGGCTGAATTGCAGTGACCTGATTTGCCAGATTGTTTTCGCTTTCTTGCTGACAATGATATTTAGGTCAAATAATCTCCAGTCGCTAGAGCTTTTTTCACAAAAGATCAATCAATCTTAATTGCTTTCTTACTGAAGTGTTTTGAAGTGTTTACTGAAGTATGCTTGATTTTGCTTTGCAATAAACTTTCATATTGTCTTATTTTTAGCAAAATAGAATGACCACATTTTATAGTCAAACGTTCCTCAACGTAACATTTTTGAATTACTCAAAAAATAAAAATGCACTCAAACTTTTTTTTACACACAGGAAACAACTAATAAAACCCTTCATCATAGTTGAAGTACACCAGCATAGCTCTCACACAGCAAGAGCGGCCAGACTGCAAAGATGCAATGACTACAGAATGTAGTCAATCGTGCTTTTAAGAGTTAAATGAACCGCAGGCCACGTCTTAACAGTGTACCCCATAGACTTAAAAGCAGTGAACATGGCATGAGGTACGTGGTCTGATGCTTCTTAATGATGAAACCCAATTCTAGTTCAACACCAACGCTTCCAACAGCTGATATAGGCAGTGTAGTAGCCTGGGTAGAGCAAGGATAAATCCTTGAATCCAGTCCTATTTATGTTTGACCCAGAGTTGATGGTCTTTCATGCTACGATACCAACAACTTTTTTTGTGTTCGCTTTAACGAAACAATTTGTATGAACTATCATGGTGCAAATATAAAGAACGTGCCTGTTTATATTAATATTATCCATTAATAATTTTACATCAACTTTCCGTTGCTTTTTAGCCAATCAGAATTTATTACTAACCTTAATTTTTAGCCAATCAGAATCAGTCTTAAAACTTTTGAAATACTACATTCAGTTCTGCAATTCATTCTAGCGAAACCTCCTGAAGAAAGCTAGACGAAAACGTTTGAGTTTTTCAAAACAGCCTTTTTCAAGGCTACTCAATTAACAAAAGAGCTTTAAATGAAACTTTTGCTTTTAAAAGCTATTTTAAAGTTTTGTACCAACAAAAAACTTTTTAAATGACAATTTCTAAGTCAAGTTGCTACAATTCCTTATGTACTTTCCAAAAATATAAAAATTGTGGGTACATGTGGACAGTTGCCAGATACAGATGCAGGTGTACAGTTGCCAAGTGCCGTGTACCGACGTTTCGTCCGACGACAATTTGTCCAACGACACTTCGTCCACGTCTTTTTGTGTAATAAAGTTTAGGGTTAGAGTTAGGTTTTCGGTAAGAGTTAGGGTTAGGGCTACCTTAACAATACTTCTTTTGTTTAAAATTGGACCAAAATTGATTTCTTTGAAATCGAGTCGTTTGACAAAAAAAAAAAAAAAAAGACATGGGCAAAATGTCGTTGGACAAATTGTCGTTGGAGGAAAAGACCACCCATCGCCAGGTGCTGATGCAGGTGGACAGTTGTTTGTAGGAATTTTCAGAGAGCAGGTATAGATTAGCATGAAGCTGTTCTATTCACTATTCATTGAAGGACAAATTCATTTGTAGGTCAGCTCAACGCTCAACCTCATTCATCAAGAGATGACGCTAAACCCAAATTATCCATACACACTAATTCGGCAAGGCCTAGAACTAGTTGAAATGAAAAGAAGCGTAGATATTCTTTACAAATATATACTGTTTTGTTTTACGATATTTACTTGATCAGCGCCAATTCGAGTGTGATTTTTTTTCAGTTTTCAGTTTAAAGATTCGTCGTCGTTGTTTGAAAGAGCATCCAGTCCAGGTCAGACATAAACACAACATGGGCTGAGGCTTTTTCCTTTTTTTCTACCTCATGCTGCTATACTGCTCAAATCAGATGCTGGCAGTGATGCTGCTTATCCAGCATCGAGTTTTGTCATCCAAAACCGTCAGACCTTGTGCTCTGTGTAGTGTCCGGTGTATGGGGTAGCTATTAGAACGTGGTCTGCGGTTGTTCAGAGGCGTCGCGCTCGTAATTCGGTGAAGAAGCGAGGCCCCATTTGTAAATGGACAAACAAAATCGCCCAACACCATCTCATTGAAAATTCAAAAACGAGGAAAGTGTTCTCGTCTTGAATCGAAATTGTTTAATCATGCAACTTCCTCTCATCAGCATAAACATACGTGCTGAATTTGTTTAAGAGAAGTTGCACATTTATGTTGCCATGAGTTGTGAAGCAGAAAGGAGAAACAACAAAAGGCGAAAAAATACTTGTTTTATTCCGGTAGGTGACGCAAGATACCCTTAAGGCAAGCAGTTGGAGATGAACAAATTTTCGAGTTCTTGTAAACATTCCAACTGCCGTTTTCAAAACTTACTGTAAAGCTGTTAGCAATTAATCGATTTTGAATCAATCAATCAATCAACGTTTTATTTTCCAGTACACAGCAGATATTCATATTGAAATTCACACAAATGGTCAAAAAACAGGAATCAGCGACAAAACAATATATGTTGAAACATGCGCCACAAAAAAGGTTGCAAAAGTAATTATTTAAAAATGCATCGCTGACCCTTAACATATATTTTAATTGCATTTATCTTGTTTAATTGCAAGTTTGTTTTTTTTACAAGGGAATAAGCTGTAAACTTCCTTTGTTTTCCCATTCACAAAGAATTTATTGTTGCGTAAGAAATAAAAAAGCTTGAACTTAGCAAAAAGCCAAAAATATTGCAGTTTGAGCCAAAGAACAATTTTATATGACTAGCTTCCTATTTATCCAAACGAATTAAAATCTTTTTTGCATTATTTTATTCGTTTTTCTCACTTTGCATTTAAAAATTTTTTTTGTTGGAATATGGCAAGATCACTGAAAGTGAAAAATCAAAATTTTTATACCCAAAAAAGAAATAGAAATTTTGATTCCGACTCTTTTTATTTCGTTTCAATAAGAACTGATTTGTTACAAGAGATAGTTATTAAGAGAAGTACCTATAGAAATATTGCTTATTTCGTTTGTAAAACAGCAATTCTAATCTAATGTCAATAAAAAGACTGCTGGTCTTGCAACTTGTATGCGCAGGTGTACTGTAGACAAGTAGCTGACACAAATCAACATCAACTTCGTCCGAAAACAATCGCGATTTCTTTGTTTAGCACAGTTTTTCTCAACTTGTGTGTCACGAGAGATTTCCAAATTTTCCGCGAAACTTTTTAAAAAACTTTCATTGGGGCCCACTTTCGGTTTTGATGAGGCCCACTACCTATTCCAAGTTTTTAGATGTATTTTCAAACCTTTAGCAAAGCGTTTTTCCAAAATGAGTTTCATGAGTTTGCTCAGGACACATTAAATCGACAAATCAGATTCTGATTTAGAGTGAAGACTTTTTTTTAGAGTACACTTAGTTTTTTTTTGGAGGTACGAAAATCAAAAAATCTGGTCTTAGTGCGCCGCGAATTTCGAAAAAATTCCAAAATGTGGTGCAGGCGCAAAAAGGTTGAGAACCAGCATTTCAAATCAATTTGTTGATCATCAGTAGCGTTGCGATGTCATTAGAAATAGTGTAATTGGTTTAAACAATTTACTTTATGGCGCACAGGTTGTGTTGTTGGCTCGTTTTCGATGCCCATGTCAGGGTTCTACTCCTGGTCATGTAGGCAAAAAAGTTTGTCATGTTATTTTATTTATCAGCCAATATGTTAGTTTTTTGGGGGGCGAAGGACACTGGAAAAAGACTGTTTTTGGTTTTTAGTTTTTTATCGAGGGTGCACAACATCTTTGAGCATGATTGTTAAAGATTATACAGATAAGACTAGCTCCCTGCCAATCTATCAAACAACAGCCAGCTGGATTTAACTTAAAGCAATTTGACAGCATGCAAGGAAAAGATCGACCCTTTTGTAACTTGTCTTTTCTAACCGACTAAGTTAATCGCCAAGATTAATTGTGACATTGATCTCAAGCCTTTGCCTGGTTAGTTTTCAGTTTTTTCTATTTTGGTGGCCAAGTCAAATGAAAATAAACAGTCGAACATCTTTGGACCGCTTTATTTACTTATTTGTATTTGCTGAAGCTTAATGTATTTATCTTGACATTCTGTAGCGTTCTTTTGGAAATATTTTACCGCGCACGGAGACACAGGCAGTTATACGTACTAAACAACTCTAAATCTTAAGTCACAGGCTTGTGAGTTTTGTTAAAATTAGAGCGGCCGTAAAACAGTTCGTAACCTGCTTTTAGAGAGGCCGAGTTATGGCTCTCTAGTAAGATATTCTTTATCAAACGAAAGGATTGTAATATTTCAAGCTGCTTTTTCAAAGCAGAGAAAGAGTGGCGAAACGGCTTTTTGAAAAGTTCCTTTTATTTACATTCTCCCCCGATGTTCTGGGTTGCAATTAAATCGGTCGAAAAATTTTTTTCCGATTCTTAGAGTGCAACAACAAATATGTAATTTTTGTCTGCGAGTCATAAAGTATTGTTTACGGAGGACAGAACACGTCTTCTTTTGCATTCAAAAAAGAACAACTGAATACCCAATACAACAAGCCGAAAAATCAACCAGGCAACTAAACCAAGAATCTTGTGAATTATGACTATAATACAGTTGGTTTGTGTTGTTTTCAACCACTTGAAACGGTATCGTGTATTTACAAATCATAGACGTTGTTATTGCGTCAGGAAATTTCTTTGACGTAATTCAGGCATGATACTGGCGAAGCAGCTTTATCAAAATTCTTATTAAAAAAAATGATGTATATCTTTCTTCTACATAAAATCACTTCGTCTTATGTAAATTCATCAATCTTTTCCACTTAAGCAAAAACATAAAAAGATTTTCTCGATATTATTTGTAGTTTGAAATAATTGCTGTTTTATTGTTTACGTAGTTATGACACAAATACGATTTATAAGTTTTTGACAAATGTACCACATCAAAAATAGGATTATTAATGTGATTACGAAAATTCTGGCGAGTGGTATCAACAATTAAACCAGAAATCAATATATTCTAATGGCGGTTTCAAAATTAAACGAATGCCTTAACGGTTTTCGAAATTGCTTTTTAAAGATTTTATTCTATTTTTTTAAATATTTTTTTAAACTTTTTTTTAAGATTTACAAGTCAGTTAAAAAAATGACTAATCAAAAATTTCGACTTTTTTCACGACCTTTCTATAAATCCTTTTGTCCAGCGGTGAAAACAGACTCAACTTTTTTATTTATTGAGAAAATTTTCATAACAATTATATTAAAGGAAGAATAAAAAAAGACAATACAAAAATATTTTCTCCAGTAATGCGCCTACGAGCGTTTCTAATTCAACATCCGGTGATCGAATACTGAAAGTAAGCTAATGGATAACAGAGGAAAACATAGCTGTTGTCATCACAGCAAAAAATACAAACGCTTCCGTGTTTATTATATTGCATTGTTGAAAAGTCAGTTTGCTGTGACATAGAAATTATTTCCAAAAACTATTGTTGAATAACAATTCATTAGTTTTCTTCAAGCGTGAAACAAAGCGATTTGACAAAGTCACTGATTTTTTGTCAGAGAAAAACTTTAGAGCTTATTGTTATTTTGTATAATAAAGAATAACATTATGCAAAACTGTGATTGTTATACAGTAGTGTAAAAAAAGAAAAATAAAACATTTTAATTGCGAATTAATCACTTTAAAGCAGGGAAACTCAACAATATTTTTGCAAAGGTAAAGTCACTTCTGTAAAGCTTAACATAATCAATGGTATTACCAAGGTGGGTAAAAAACCTCTAAATTAAAAAAGAAACGCAAATAATTTCCTGTTTGGTTTTTTAGCATTTAATTTTGCAATATTTTGAAAAGATCCAAAATTAACCATGAAAAGGCCCGTATTCGGATCGCGGTACGCCAGTTGAGTATCCGGGCACTAAAGCAACCAATTTTTAAAAAAAGATATGAAATAAAAAAGGAAACATTGCGAATTGATTTCTCAGCTTGCTTTTGAACAGGTATTTCCGCATTTAAAGCGGGGTTTGAACACGAAACTCCTGGTCTTCACATTTCAACAAATTCATAGACGCTGTTCAGCCATCGCGATCTTTTTTCTACGACTGTACAAGATCAATAACAGTCTCGTGATCGTCTTTTGAACTTATCGCTTTTTTATTGGCGTACACGGCTTCTTCGTCAAAGATGAGCTTCTCCCCGGATGTAAAACTTGAACGATGTCTAATTAATATAACATTGGTTTTATATTTTTGAGATTTGTAAAATTTTGGCGAAATAAGAATGTCGATAAGTTTTATACCTACAAAGTAATTTAATTTCTATACTTTTTCTAAAAATTCATAATCGTCATATTTATTAATAATAAAAAAGTCAGTTTTAATAATCTAAATACTGTTACCAAGTCAGTTTTATTTCGACAAAAAAATTTTTGTTTTGCTATGTTGGGTAAAATTTTGATTTAAAAGACTAAACAATTTTAACATGTAGTTAAATTTAATCACAATTAAAATTTAAAATGAATGTTTTTCTAAGAAAAATATACTTTGATTTGACTTTTAAAACTCAAAAAAGATTTCTCAACTACTGAAATCAACTTTTGACGCATAATAGTAAACCTTTGATAAATAAAGTCCTGAAAGTTTTGTTTTATCGACGTCAGCTTTAAATAAGCTTAATTCGCGTCCCCTATTCAGCCGTAATTTTTAATTTGAAATTTGCTTTTGCTACTGTCTTTGAATTTTCAACTGGATCGTAGGCATAAGCAGGGCGGGGGATTTGGGTCAAAACCGGATGTACGAAGACCACTCAAAGGGTAAAAACTGTCAAAACCAAAAAACTCATTTTATTTTGGACAACTTTTTTCTTTTTTCGAGCGTTCCGATTCTTTATTTTAAAAACATGGTAACCTTTAAATGGTTTAGCAATTTGTTTTGGGTTGTTTTTGCAAAGAATATTAATAGGCAAAATGAATATTACGTTGATTTAGGTCAGTTTGATGATCAACAACAAGAATTTTAAAATGTGGTTTTGTCTTTGGTCTCTCAAGAAAAAAAAAAAAAATCTCTAATAAATACTAAACTTTATAAATTCTAAATAGAAGGCCACTACAAACAAGTTTAATCAAAGGGATAAATCTATAAATTTAAAAAAATGAGTTGAAATACTCTTTTAACTCGAAAATAATTTTAGGCCAAAATGGTGAGAATTTAACGCAAATTTTCACGAAAAGCCTAAACTTAAAAACTTGTTATAATTTTTGTGATCCGTTTGATTTAATTCATCTGTTTGATTTAATCCGTTGATCAGTGAGTTATAGTTTTTGGCATGCGCTTGATAAAAGTATTTTAACTTGTGATTTTCTATCAAAATCCTATCTTAGTCGTCGGTAGAAGGGTATGCATTACAGAGTCCGATCGTATATATAAATCAGGAACAGGGACGCGGATTCATACGTCACTTGCACAAGCTGCTGCATTGTCGGAACCGGATGCAGGATCTGCTTTATCATCCAAACAATCCTACCTCGAACTCCTCAAGTTGCCCAGTATTTATTTCGATTTTAATTTACTAAACTTCTATTAAAAGCTTTAAAATTTTCGTCTGCCCTAGTTTTCAAACCTGCACTCAAATTACTCCGAATCATATTTGTTTCACAGCAACATAGCGATGCAACAGTGAAAACGTCTTTCACATTTAAACTCCTTAAAACATGTGCTCGATTTATGATTCTTTTTTTAAATAATAAAAGAAACAGATTTGTTAAAATTAGTTTTTTTTTCAATTACCTGCTTGCTAAGTTCTTGGCGTTGCTAAAGCAGCATTTTTTCAACTTCGGAAAGCAAGAAACAGAAAAAAATTTCCAAGCTAAAAAAAGCAAAACTATTCCAATTGCCCCCATCATTATGAAGAAAACTGAAACACAATAAATTGAATTTTAAAATTTAAATTGCATCGGATAGGAAAGATATTATCAAAAAATTATAACCATTTTAAAAAAAAGATATCTTGAAAAACTTGTATTAACAAGTTACAACTGTATTCAACGAGCAAGGATTGGAAAAAACTTTTAAGCTTAAGAATAGAAAAAAATAACATTCTCAACTTAAACAGTAACCTTCTGTCAAAAGCAATCAATTTAACAGCATAATCTTTTATTCAATTCCAAACCCAACCAAACTTTTATTTTTCATGTTTTAAATACGCCGCAATTTTTCACGATTTTACATCCACGCAACGTTAGACCTTGCAGCAAAGCCGTTTACGAAACGCTGGCCAAACGGTGCCGATCCCCTCATATTTGGCTGGTTAAAGTATCAAACCCAGTTGGAGGTAGGAAGGCTAACCGCTCGACATGATTAACCATGATTGCTCAACGGCGCAGCAACAATTCCAACTTTGAAACAAATATCGGGGTCTTTGCAAGCAGATGTAAATTTTATTCTTATCTCTAATAAAAGCTACAAAAACAAAATAAAAAATTTTAACCAGAGAGCAACGTTGTGACATCTCCGAAAGCAGGTCTATTGCTCTAAGTATAGCGTCGAAGGCGCCTTCGACGCTTTCGTGCGAGTCAGGAGGTTAAATATACTGTTGAGATGAAAATAATATTTTAGCAAATTGAATTTCGAACGTTAGTTTAATTAACCCGGAAGGAAACAGACGTTCTGGCCCTTGACTTCTCAAAGCTCGATCGCGTAATTCTTTACATACTTTTTGTACCTAGTTTTTCTTGCCACAATAAACTTTCTCTGGCTTTTGATTTGAGAAAAATTGAAATTCTTCGGTCATAATTTCACATTAAGTAAAGAAGTCATTGGAAGGGTAGTTTAGCATCAACATTTTGACTAGCAAGCAGAAGGAAACGAGTTGGATGCCCAGTCTAGCCGATAGATTTCCGTTGCCAATAGATCTCTCTTTGAGAAGGGCAGTTCACAAAATATTACTACAGTAGGTCATGCGATATTCTTACAATGTGACTTCGCTTGAATAGAAAGTGGTAACGAGACCAATACCGCCGCACGAAGCAATGAATAACAAATCGTTCTAAGATTAAGCATTGATCTTCATCAACCTTTCCTTAATTATAGACTTTTCGGCAAACATCTACGCTGAGTGCTCACGTCGAACTTCAATAAACAAACAAAGGAATGGTCAGCGATTAAACCAAATGTTAACGGAGCTACAAAACATTAGATTTAAATATGGCAATTAATGTTTTGAATTTTGCTTAAATACTTTTTAAAAAGTTTTTCAAAAAATCTTTTGTTTTGTAATCTGAACCTAAATATTTACTGAATGATCAAGTCAAAATATCCTAACGGTACTAAGTCAACAAAAATATTCAAAATTAAATGTTAGGGCTTACGGCTAAAAGCTTCGTCAATAACACAATCCATCACCAAACGAGCTTTGCGTAAAAAAATAAGCGCTATAAAGGTGTTATAATACCATGTGTTCAAATGTGGTTTACATTGCAATTAAAAATTCACTTATTCTTTAATTTATGAGATTTTTAAGGCGTCTCAGAAGTAGCAACGTTAGTCATGTAATTAGAATCTGTTTGCTTACTACAGTGGTTGGCAAACAGATGATTGTGACTGATGTGCAAAGATGAGAACAAATTGGTTTTTAGAAGCGGTAAGTCAAACAATCGTTCCATCTACTTTTAGAGCTCCAGGTTGAACAGCAAACGTTTGTCACCTTCCTGTTTTCAGTAGCCATTTCGTTTACATTTTTTTATACAAAGACACCTGGCACACTACTTTATGCTAGTCTCATCACATTGACATTAGCTTATGTTCATAACTGGAAAGTGGTATTCATTTAACACTGTTCCAACACGTGACTCCCGCTAAGCCAAAACAGAGTTCAAAGGTTAGTGCAGGAGATATTAAAGTTGCTAAGTTTTAGGCAACTTGTAAAAAAGTCTTTTAGTTTGCATGTTTAACATTTGTATTTGGTAGCATTTTCCATTTGCATGTTCATTGCATGTTTATTTGTTTATTTATTTAAGATATAATTTACTTCTAATTTCATCTCAAAGTAAAGTCGTCAGAGTAAAGAATAAAGATTGCAACAACCAACTTATGAAATAAATATGCAAAATTAATCAAAAAAAGCTACTATTAAATTTATGTTCACATTTCTCAAGTTAAAACTTTGCCAAAGATTTACTTTTTTGAAAGGGAAACAATGCAATGAGTGTAATATCCTTTAATTAGCTTATGAAAATATTAAAATTTGTTGTTTGCAAGCGCTTTCCTTTAATTTTTTTTTTTGGTCTTGCATATAATTAATATGTTTTTTTGATTATATGGTTTATATTTAAGACAAGAAATTTAACAATCACAGTCTTCCTTAAAAAAAAAGGAACACTGCACAAATATTTTTTATAACAAGCACCAATAACTAAAAGCTGCCAAAAGGCTCGTTTCCACTACGAGCATTGCCGGGAGTATTCTTTGTCTACTTTATTGATTTTTTTTGCTTTTCTTAGCGCTTAAGCGCGAAAGAAGTAAAAAAATCAACAGAACAAACAAAGAATACTCCAGCCAACGTTCGTCGTGGAACAAGCCCCTACTCCAAAGCAGTGATTCTCAAACTGTGTTTTCAAATGCGCGGCAAAATTTTTAAAACATATCAATTCATTGCTTCACAACGAGAATATAAACATACACTCTTAAAAAAAGAAAAAAATTCTGTTTCTTTGAAGTAGCCATCAAAAAGCTTGAAGAATTTAATACAATTCTCACTGCGCAAAGGTTTTAAACGATCAGTTGTCTTTCAGGCTCGTTTTATTCACGATATGCAAAACTTGGATACTTCACATGAAAACAAACCGTTCAAGAGCTGGAAAAGACCAAAAAAAAGTCTTCCACCTCATTTATAAAAAGTTAACATCAAATTCAAGGCCTTTATGTATTACGCTATGATGCTTCAGATAAAAAAAAAGCGTTGGAAACTTAGTGTTGACCAAAAAAAGTTCTGCACTCTGGTCCAAGTGTGTCGCTGGCACAAAAAGCTGGAAAACCATTGATCCCAAGCGATGACCATTTTTTTCTTTTTAATTTTGGTCGTCACTTTATGTAACTACCTTCTTTCTTGTTTAACCCTATATGACCCATTGTCCTTCATGAAGGACATTAGAAATAAATGGGTTCAAATTATTATATCCAAAAAGATTCGCTTAATTTTTGAGTAAAAGTATACAGTAAAGATCCTATTTAATGCTGTATGATCATAGATTTGGATAATATTTCGCTCAATCACCTGTCACGTGTTATTTAATTTAGATGACAACAAGAAAGTGCCTTATTCGGTTGCAACGATAAAATAAATTGGGTCATAAAGGGTTAAGTTTAAAGTGATGACCTTTTTTTCTTGGTTTTTACTTATTTATAATGTCTGATTTTCAAAAACAACGTACTTAAAAAAACTGTAATCAGTCCTATATTTTGATCGGAAACCAAAGAGTCACCTCATTGAAATTAAATAAAATGTCAATTTTTTTTTTACTTTTAATATTGGCATATTTTTTTGGGGGAAAAATCGAGATTTTTCAATGCAAATAGCCTGATGGCACTGCGCATTGCGTACATTGCCCAGCCTAAGGAAGAACACTGACAATCACCATGCCCAACTTTAATTAGTAAAAGCAAAATATTGCAATTCGTGACAACTTAAGAAGCTCTTTACATGCACATTTATCAGTAAGTTTGTGCAAAAAAATAAAATAAAATAAAAAAGATTCAAAACAGCCAAAATCTCGTAAATTACTTTTAAGCAGCCTATTTACGATGGAGATCAAAAGCCATAACTGTGACAAACCGTTGCAACGCAGCATGTTTACAATGAGTAAAGTTCAAAACGAGAGACATAAACAAGAAAAAACATTCATTAAAATACAAATGTTAAAAAGTTATAAAGTTAATTATGTTTACAATTAGAAGATGAACTTACGATCAAAAAAGGCGCAAGGGGTAAAGCTTTCAATGTCAAATCTTTTAGGTAAATGCCTATTAACTTGCTTTGTTCTTTTTTTTAATAAAAAGTTTGTTGACGTGAAATGGCTTACTGGTCTACTGTGTCACTGTTCAGAGATTCTAATAGGGTGCAAAATAGGAAGGAATATATTTGGTCGGTTTTTCATCTGACAGCTTACAATGGCATTATACTGTAATTGCCACAAGCACCATAAAAAGTGTGCATATTATGCCTGCTTTATCTGAGTAGAACATTCCAGAAAACTAGTTATGATCAAAAATTTGGACAAAGTAGAAGTTAACTGATATTAAGCAATACAAGAACTTTAAGAATATTTTAAAACCTGTTCAGTCAGACTACCATTTGCTTCTGGTGTGATCTCTTTGGAATTTTTACAAGGCTCTTTATTATTGTTTTTAAAACACAATAATGGATCATCTTTCCCAACTAACCCGATGTTTTGCAACCTACCTTTTATCTCAATATGGGACCAAATATCTAGCTAAATTTTCTTTTAAAACTTTAGTAACCCATGTATTTTCTTGTCTTTGAAAGTCAAATAAAACCACGAATTAAATCAAATTTGCATGCAAAGGGTTGGAGATCTCTCTATTTGGTAATCAAAAAGCTTTGCGCTCCTGCCCTACTGGAGTTGGCCACCCAAACTAATTAAACGGTGCCCCACGATTGGGTCCTGACCCAAGGGTTAAAAGGCGCGGGTCTAACCTGAACACCCATTTAGCTAACAAAACTATGACTCGGAGAGAAAAAAACACAGTTTATGCTTTTAACTGCTAACAAGGATTTCAAGTTGTATTTTTTGTAAACATAAACCAAAAAAAGTCATGCACAGTAAGTAGCCTATTCAAAAAATTAAAAACTGTTTTGCGTTTTTAACACAAAGAACCTACTTAGTGCTAAAAGCGCAGAACGTACCTCACGTACTACACCCTCTAACCTAATGTTTTTTAAAGGGTGTGTCGCAAAATAGGCTCCGTGTGTCGCAAAAATATAGTGTTTAATTTCTTGCACTTTACAAAAATTAAAAATGAAATAACGAGTAAATTTGTATAGAGTTCAAATTTAAAACAATAGACATTTTTTACAGAAGAAGAGCTGAGAGTGGCTTTGTCCAAGTGAAGACCTTTTTTTTAGGGGACTCTACTTTTACCGACAATAATCAAGAAATTCGAGACCGATTCAAAGTGAAGATCTGTTTTTCTTTTTTTAGAGAAGACTGCTTTTTAAGGACGAATTTTTTTCTTTTAATGAAGGTCCGGGTTTACCACTTCGGAAATATGGTATGCCTTAATATATCTAAAAGTTATTATTTTTTTTAGAAATTAAAAAACTATTTTTGTTGTATTGAAATATAATGTTTATTAATTTATAAAAGATTTTATTTACTAAAACGTGTCACACGATTTAAAAGATTTTGTAAATGTGTCGCATTGGCAAAAAGTTTGAAAAACACTGGTCTAACCCCTCATGGTGGAATTCCGAGTTTGCTTATTCCCATTCCAATATGTTGCCAATATGACGTCACAAAAAAAAGTTGCATTAATATTGCCACGTGACCTTTTTCTTCATCCGCTCAAGCTCCCTTGATGACTGACTTACAAGATGAACTAACCGACTTAAGAAACGACTTTACTCGTAAAATATGAGTTTCGGGCAAACCAAAGACCTTATTGGAATCTACTTAGAACATGTGCAGACCAGAAAAGCTCCTTTTACAATTTTTTAATTTACACATTGAGCATTTTTAAAAGTTACTTATTATTCTCTGCAACTAAAGCGCAAAAAATTGGTGAAACGAAAGTATCAGTAAATATAAAGTAAGGTCCCAACATAAACAAAAGATAAAATTACTTACTAAGCATTCCGTTGCTTGGATAAGCAAAGACGCTTGATAACTTTTCTTGATATCCATCATCACTATGTATAGTTGTGCTTGTTGTATTCATGATTTAGTTAATTTAATAAAACAATGTTAAAAAAATAATAAGCTTAAAAAAAAGAACAAAAATATTTTTAAGCTATAAATCTATTTTCGTTGCTTCATAGTATGAGAATCGTATCTTTTTTTCTTGCGCCAAATGAGGTTAAGGCAAATTGCCAGATATTGTTTACGCGCAATTCATACTACGTTCTACAATCGCAAACTTTTTATATGACCAAATTAAATTTCATATGTTTTTTTTCAAGAATGGACTTCGATTCTTTTTCTAATAGAAAACTGACTTGGGTTCTGTACACCCTCAGTAGTTTGTGATAAGAACATTGACTTGGCGATAACAAACAGGCTCAACTCCCAAGTATTGCTAAAGCATTAGGAATAAAAAAATATGAGTCAATAACTGACTTTTGCCTTAACAAAAGATCAACTTTTGAAAAAGGTGTAAGGTATGCATTTTTTTGATAGAGTATTCTATTGGTAAGCAGCAAAATAATTGATTACAATTTATTTACTACTCTCTTCTGTATTTAACTTGTTTCGACTATCTTATGTTGGGCGACAGAAACTCGTCTATTTACATGCCAATTTTCATTGCGAATCCAAAAATAGCAACAAAACTCTTGTCAGCAATTTACAATAATTGAATACAAAAGAGTTGGCGGCGAGAACATAATTAATCCGTTAAAAAAAAGCTATAAATGCTCATAAAGGTTTTTACCACCCAATAAAATAATAACAATAATCTGAGTAGGTGGGTTTTTTAAACTGTGCTGTAAGCTACGTTATGCTGTTTATTGTATGTAATCCATTCAAACTCGATTGAACTGCTTGAAAATTGTTCAAAATATTTCCGGCATCTGTCACTCGCAGCATTTCAAGAACGAGAAAAGAGATTTAAACGAATTAATCAGATTTGAAATGTTGTTGTGCACCTGATTTCGTTTTGGTTTTAGGTCTGCGATAGAGGTTTCTCCAAGGTTTAAAGGCCTGTTTCCACTACGAGCGTGGAAAAGAGCATTCTTTGTTTGTTTTATTGATTTTTTTTGCGCTCGCTTCAATTTTAATCGTTCGCTTCAATCGAAGATCAATAAAAGAAACAAAGAATGCTCTTTTCCACGCTCGTAGTGGAAACGGGCCTTAAAGCTTTTCTAAACATTTACAGGGATTCCGTGAGTTCCAAATGTTACTCATAGGCAGCTTCAGAGATATTTTAATTCAGTGCTTTTCAACCAGTGGGCCATTGCCCTGTTTTTAGTGGGCCACAGAGCATAAATCAGAATGAAAGCGATATGAAACTTGTCTAATAATGTCATTATGATCGAGATATCGGAGACAAATTTCCAGTGAAAACTTTTTTTATATAGAAACCACTGTTTTGGGGACGAAAAATCAGAAATAGCAGACAAATTCCAAATGAAGACTTTCTATTTTATTTTTTTTAGAGATCACCGGATTCTTGCGATGGAAATTAAATTCTGTTCACCGAAGTGGGTCGTTAAGTAACCTTGGGTTGAAAAGTGGGCCACGGTATGAAAAAGGTTGAAAACCACTGTTTTAATCAAAAAGTGTTTGGTTTACATTTAAGGATGGTTATTTGTAAATGATTTCTGTTAAATAGTTAAAATCGCAAAAGTAGTAAAAACACTAAACACATAAGGTACGGCTGTCTCTCTCGAGATTGCTACCGAAGCAATCTGGTCCTTGTCTATTTTCATTTTCTTCAAATAACCGCAGTTTGATGTAGTTGAAAATTCAGCTTAGCTGGGACCAGAAAGTGACGAAATCATGAAATGGAAATGGGCCTTTTCTTGATTTGTAATGCTGCATTAAAAGTTAACAGAAATATGATGTAATGGTAAAAAATATTCAAGAAATTAAGACTGCAATTTACGGCTTATTTAATTGCCAACGCTATATCAGCGTTTAATTGAACAAAAAGCAAGCCGTGACAAGCCTTTTCAAATTATAATCGATTTAGCCTTAATCCTTTGATCCTGTCGCAATAATCTTCGCTTCAAAATAAAACCGCTTGTGGATATACGAATATGAAACGCTTTACAAATGATTCATTCTACTGCTATTTATTAAATGCAAATCTGCTCTCGTTACTCTCTCAAGAATTTGCGATGCACTAAACTAAATCTTGCTCCCTTAAAGATAGAAAACACTAAAATCAAATAAATTCAAGTCATAGCTGCCTCGTTATCTAACACTGTTACAGATTAGAACACCTTTAAAGTTTTCTTCGGTAAACACTGTTTGTTTCCTTTTTCTCTTTTTTTGTCCATGCGATTAAACGAAACGACATCGAAGTTATTTACAAATCAGTTTTGTAAACAAAAACAGCTCAGTACGATTAAATTTGTAATCCTTTGGCTTATAGTGGGCGGCAAACTAATTCCAACGCCATTGTTGGGCGAATTCCTACTCCATTGCAAGAGCTTTTATGTAAACAGTGTTGAATTTTAAACAAACCTACAAATTATGCAGAAGAATGTTTAAAAAATATTGAACTGAAGAGCTTACAACTAAAATGTAAAATTTTCCAAATTGCTGCGTCTTGTATTCTGATAAACCAAAAAGAATTAAACCTTGATGTCATCAGCTTATCGCCTAAAACTTTTTTAATCTGCTACTTATCAAGTCCGCAACATGTTCAACAACTCCCAAGTCGTAAAGCGACTAGCAAAACATAGCCAACGCTGCTAAGCTCTCCTATAGTTATGTTTGTTGTCGCAGCATTGCAGTTAAGTTTCGATTAATTACAACGTTATAATATCCGGAATAAGATTGCTGCAAAGCGTTTCAATAACAAAAGATCATTCTTAAGGGAAATTTTGCATGAAAGCTTGTTTTTTTTATATCAGCTGACAGTTTAATTTTACCACCCTACAATCAAAATTTTAAAAAATACCGTTTTATAGTACAAGAAAAAGAACAGGCAGAGTGAATTACTTTAAAAATCGATACACTATTTAAGCAGCCTTACAAAAGGGATCCGGCGCAAGAAAATTAGGGGGAAGCACGTTTTGGTACGCTAAGTTTTTTTCATCCCAAACTGATGAAATCTCTAAAAAAAGAAAAAAAATCTTTACTTTTTATTGCTGTACAAAATCTTTATTTTTGTCTCAAAATGATTATGATCCCTAAAAGAATAGCTTACACTATAAATCGATTACATCGCTACTTGCGTTCAAAAGTTAAGGTGCAGACAGTGGGGGCCACCGTTATGATGCTACCATGAAGAAAAAATAGTTTGCTTAGGGGACCAATTTTCGAGACGTTTTTTAGGGGGGGGGGGCGGTGCGGCCGCTCCGTTCGCACCGTACTAAAGCCATTGCTGTGTTTAAACCATAGTGATTGTACACATTATATGATGAAGGATGTAGCCAGATTACGGTAAACATTTTTGAAGCATTGTGTTGGGGCTTCGCAGTTAACTGAAGCTGTGCAATTGGTGTCAAATTTGAGCTTTCAAGGAATCACATTCAGACCTTTATTGGCGCAGTTTAGAATTGTACTTGTTCTACGAATGAAGTTGTGCGTATTATCAACTTTATTATTGTATCGATTAGAATTTAGGTCCCGAGATCCCGGCCAAACTTTCCGGGAAATCCCTGTTCATTGCATTTAAGTTGAAAGTAATGATATAAAGCAGGAGTGCTCAATACGTCTGTCTCTTACGTATTGAGCAAAAGCTTGGGATTCCAGTTGAAGACCTTTTTGGGACAAAAATGAAGAAATTGGTTATTATTAATTGAAAGTAAAGACTTTCCGGATTTTCCAGAAAATAAGGTTAAATTTTTTCCCAGAAAATCCCGGGATAGCAAAAAAGTCCGGGAAATTACAACCCTAATTTGTCGCAGTTTTTTCTTTTCAATAATTGCTATTTTTCTGAATCACTGGTTCTCAAAGTTTTTGCGGCAATCCTCCCTTTCAGAACTCAGGCACCAGCATTCCGCAAAATTTTTAGCTCAAAAAATCTTTTATTTTATATCATATTTTTTTTATTACATTATTATATTTTATTATTTACGTTATTTTATAAACTTTTTTTTGGTCATAAACTAAATTCCAAAAAGTTCATTAATTGAAGGCTGGTTGACATGGAAGGGAGGATTTTTTTTTTTTTAATGTTTAAGTTAATTCAAACGTAAATGTTACTGATAAATTCTTGGATAACCAGATTTTGATCATGTCGTCTTTGGTTAAAGATCGAAAAAAGTCTTGAATTTGGTGAAACCGCTTTAATAACAATCGTGATTCAATTGCAAAGGACCTGAGCTACGATTCCGAAACACCTCCCCAATTCCACGCCTAGCGATGTTTCCATTGAAAAGATTTTAAAACTCTCTTTAAAAAGCCAAGTGGCGAACTTTGATAAACACTGTTTTAATTCAACATAGACTACAGCAAAAAATTACATTTCTAGAAGCTTCGACAGCGCTATTCAAACTCTGGTCCAAAAAACCGACATTCTCATTTCCAAATTGTAAGCAGTAATGGCCTTACAAAAAGGGGGGCCGGTGCAAGAAAATTAAGGGGGGTTCACTATTTAGTGTTCCAAGACAAAACAATCTCCAAAAAAAATAATTATTATTTTAGGAGGAGCCATTTTTTAGAGTGTCAAAACAAATTTATCTCAAAAAAATTTTATTTGGACAAGATCCCGACGTCCTGGTGCTACTATGAAGAAATAGAGCAATATCTTGTGTAGAGGGGCCACTTTTTGATGCATTTTAGGGGGTTTTGGTGCGGCCGCTCCCTTCGCACCCTATTAAAGTCATCACTGCATGTAACGTCAGTTAACATATCTCTTAGTCGTGCAGTTTTTGACCATTTCGTTTATTTTCATCCGATTATTCGACTTTTCAAAAAAACTGATACACTTGAAAACTTTTATTGGTCTTTGTTTCCTTATTGAAGTCTTAAAATACAGTACAATTTTTAATTTTTGATGAAGTGTTTCGTATTTCGATACGAAAATCAATTGCATATTTGTTAACGCTTTTTAAAAATATTAATACTTCAAAACAAACTTCTACATGGATCACCTTCGATTGATTATAAGCGAAGGTGATTCAATCGAAGATCATTAAAGTTCATTAGAAATAAAATAAATATTTTATTTAAATGAACTTTGCATCCAAAACTAAAACTTTACTAAAGGACCTGTGCTACAAACAAAATTTTACGGAATTCGAAAATGAGAAAAAAATTCACTCAAACTTTAAGCTTTTAGAAATTTTTTCATCCAAATTTTAAATTTGACTCCTGTAATACAAATCAACTGAAGTATCGAACTCGAATGTTATTTCAATTGTTCAAAGTAATCAACCGCAATAAAACAACTAATTGTTCAAAGTAATCATCGCCGCAATAAAACAACTAAAGTAATAAAATGGTTTGCAATCGCAAAATGTTTCAGTTTGCGCTTCAAAGCACGTGTTTTGTTAAACCTATGTAATCTTATTTCTTTATACTAATGTTTGTTTTGTTTTGTTTAGAATGGTTTCTTTTCAGTTCAATAAAGCCTTAGTTTGGTTTTTTAATAAAATAAATCTTATCTTAAGTGTCTTAGGCCTCAGATATTTGATACCGATGCTAATTCGGAAGAAGGTCCTAGAAAGTGGCTTCATTGGAAAAGGACATTTGAGAGTTACATTAGAAGAATTGATGAAGCAACTGATAGAGACAAACTTGACCTTTTGATTAATTTTATTGAGACACATGTCTATTCGTACATTACCGAATGTACTACATATGCAGATGCCTTGAACAAGCTAGAATGTGCTTATGTCAAACCAGTAAACGAAATTTATGCCAGACATCGTCTCAATACAAGCCGGCAAAACGAAGGTGAATCTCTTGAAGATTTCCTGCAAAGACTAAAGATATTGAGCAATGATTGCAATTTCGTAGATGTTACAGCGTCGCAATGCAAAGAAGCTGCTATAAGAGATGCATTTATCACGGGACTTGGTTCACCATACATAAGGCAAAGACTTCTTGAAGATAACGAATTGCGTTTAAACCATGTATTTAACAAGGCAAGGTCCTTACATGAAGCACAGAAAAATGCTGAATCTTATGAAGTTCGACATGCCGAGAGAATTGCAACAGTCTCATTTGGTAATACTGAAATTAATCAACTGCGGAAAGAGAACGAGAAGAGGCGGAGCGGATTCGCCAGCTTTAAATATCAAAGTTGCAAGTTTTGTGGTGGTTCTTGGCATAAACGTGCTGATTGTCCAGCAAACCAACGCCTTTGCTACAAATGCAATCGCATGGGCCATTTCGCAAAAGTTTGTCTATCAAAAGTTAAGAAAATCCCGAAGACGCTTGCGACAGTGTGTGAAGACGAAGAAGAGCACTCGTACATCAGTGCATTAAATAACCTGGTTGGCGATGAAAAGGTAAATGTTATTGTGTTGGTTAATGGAGTACGAGCTAATTGCCTTATTGATACTGGTGCAAAATTTAACCATATAGATTCAAAATTTTGTCAACGGGCTAAATTAAATTACGAAGGAAATAGTGACATTTTGAAATTGGAGTTAGCTGTAAAAAATTCGGCCATAAAAACTAAAGGGTTATGCTCCACTTCCGTCGAATTTCAAGGACGAGATTATAATAACGTAAATTTTTTAGTGTTAGAAAATTTGTTGTGGGATGTTTGTCATTGGCAACTTGTTTTACCAGATGCTCTTCATTCTGTACGTTCATTGCTATGTACCGCAACTAATGAAACGCCCCACGAGCGAATGTTTTCATTTAAACGTCGATCAACCTTTGGCACGTCAGTACCAACTTGGTTAAGCTCACCAGGACCGGTGTACTTGAAGCGCCATATTCGCACCAGTAAATACGACCCTGTAGTGGATAAAGTAAATCTCCTGCATGCAACCCCAAATTATGCGATTGTAAGATTACCAAACGGGAGAGAAACAACTGTTTCATTAAAAGATGTGGCGCCTTGTACTAGTGCTAATAGTGATGATATCGTTGATATTGACAACGAAAACGAAGAATCGGAAAATGTAAATATTAACTTAAGTGATGTTAGTAGTGGTTTGAATATGCAAAATGAAAGTATTGAACGCCATGACCAAGAGGAAATTATTGGAGAAGAAGCACCGAATATTAATTCTGATGTTACTCCAGTGCCAAGAAGATCTACTCGTATAAGAAAAGCAGTGGATAGATACGGAGCTGTTCCATACAATTAACTCAAAGCAATATGTCTACAATTTAAGGAGGGGAGAATGTAATACAAATCAACTGAAGTATCGAACTCAAATGTTATCAAAGTAATCAACCGCAATAAAACAACTAATTGTTCAAAGTAATCATCGCCGCAATAAAACAACTAAAGTAATAAAATGGTTTGCAATCGCAAAATGTTTCAGTTTGCGCTTGTTGTGTTAAACCTATGTAATCTTATTTCTTTATACTAATGTTTGTTTTGTTTTGTTTAGAATGGTTTCTTTTCAGTTCAATAAAGCCTTAGTTTGGTTTTTTAATAAAATAAATCTTATAACAACTCCCTAGCTTTTAAAACTAACTTGCTTTCAGTGAAAACAAAACTCTTACAGACCTATCATCCTTAAGTGAATATTCGGTAAAGTTCTTCGAAACGCTTACAACTTTGCCATTGTTTGAAGCTAAAAATTTGATGTTAGACCGGTAGCAGCGCTTCTTTGCGTTGATTTGCCAACCTAGCATCATTAAAGGTTTAAGCACAATTAATCTTTTGCCCAAAAACAAAGTAGCGCATTGCTTCATATCTCTTTGCATATCTCGTTGGCTCGAAATATATACGGTAATCACAAAATTGCAAATTTAGACTTAAAACAATTTTTATTAAGCCTTATTGAGTCAAAGAGCTTAAGAATAACACATATTTTGATGGAAACAACGACAAAAAGTTTGCTTGCAAAACTGCTTTTAAGATATTAATTAGACCGGCGTTTCTCAACCTTTTAAACCTCGCCGACCAGAAAAATTAGAGGACAACTATGGCAGCCCGGCATCTCGCGTAGCCGTATTAGCTGAAAAAATTTTGAACGGGAGGAATACAATTTCGCACGAATTTTTTCGACGATTGCCCAAATCGTGATGTTGTTGCATTTCACGGAGATGGCAAAATGCCGCACATTTTTGTCTAAAAAAACTGGCAAAGACTAGAAAAAAAGTCATCGCTTTAATTCTCTATCAGATTTTTTCATTTTCGTCTATGAAAACTATTAAAGACTAAAAAAATGGTTTTGTATATCTTAGGTTTGCACCTTTTAAATTAAATGATTCAGTAAAAAGTACAAGGCGTACCTAAAAGACCTTTTCGGACCAACTATTGAGAAGCATTGAATTAGACTACTTATGGTCAACTTATGCTTTATTAATGGACTAACGCTTTGTTAAAACGAATGATTACAAATAATGCAGTGAACTTTTACAACGTAAAAAGTTGAAAAACAGGAAGCCGCAATTACAACTGAATTTTAAGTTTGAATAATTTCATCACGTTCTTTATGCAGTCGCGGCCAAAAGTTTAGGACCATCATACAGAAATTAATATTTTTGCTCCTAAACCCACTGATTGCAACAGAAATCAAATTGATTTCATCAGATTGCGTCATTCATCTGCCAGTCGATTGTAATTACTTTTTTCTTCTCTTTCAAGCAGTAAGCACCATTTTGTGAGTGATTTTTGCTTGTTTTTGAGTTTTTGAAAACCCACAAAAATGGGTAAAAATCGTCACTTTCTGATGTTCAGCGTGCTCAAATCGTGACCCTTTACAAGAAAGGATATTCTGAACGTTCAATTAGTGAACAAATAAAGAGAAGCAAGAATGCAGTTCACAATGCAGTCGCAAAATTTAAAAAAAAACAGGGACTTATTTAGATGCCAAACGGTCTGGTCGTCCACCAAAAAGCACGCCAAGGGATGACCACATTATTAGGAGGACAGCAATGAGTTCCGCAAGCAAGATAGGGTCCGTACTGCTTGCAAAAAGTGCGGACATTAGTCGTAGAACCGTACGTCAGCGTCTGGTTGTTGATTTTGGTTTGAAAGCCCGTGAACCTGCGAAGAAACCAAGGCTAACACCAGCCATGAAAGCTAAGCGTTTGGGATTTGCTAAAAAGCACGTGAAATGGACGATTCAACAGTGGCAGCGTTTTTTCTGATGAATCTACTCTACAGTAGTTCACTACGCGCAAGCGCTACGTCCGTAGACCCACCGGAAAGCGATTTGATGAACGGTACACCACGAAGACAATGAAACATCCCCCAAGTGTCATGATATGGAGTGGAATGTCCGTAAACGGAACGGCCGGACTGTTTTTCCTACTATTAGGAACGACCATGAATGGCCCAAAATACGTTGATTTGCTGAAGGACAAGTTGGAACTGCACATGGCCATTCATAAATGCAAGATTTTTATGCAGGATGTGCACCATGTCATTGCTCCAAAATTATTACTCAGTTCTTGAAGTCGAAGAAAATTCAAATCCTGGATTGGTCCGGAAACAGTACAGATTTGAACCCTATCGAGAATTTATAGACTGTTTTGAAGGACAAAGTGTCTGAAAAACAACCAACTAATACTAAGGGACTGGAAGAAGCAATCAAAGCAGTCTGGGTGCTTGAATTATCAGCTGAACACTGTCGAAGTTTGGTGGAAAGCATGCCAAAACGTTTGGAGGCTGTAATTAAAGCCAAAGGAGGACCAACAAAATACTGACTTTTCTGAAAATTCTGTGTCGAACGTATGTGATTTATATGTGGAAACATCCTGTCATTTGTGATATTCAATAATAAACCGAATTCATGTGTTTATTAACGATTAAATATCCGATTTGTTGTCTAAATCAGGATTTCGAGGGGTGGTCCTAAACTTTTGGCCACGACTGTATTACAAGCATTGTTATTCTATTGTTACGTCACAGATTATCGCATTGCCCAAAGTGAACTTTGACGAACCAGGTTAAACCTGCTAAGTGATTGTCCTATTAGAGGCACGTTTCGAATATACAAAAACATAATTGACGATTGTATAAACAATACAAACTTTTAAATTTGCAAAATAATTTATTTCACGAGTATACCGTATTATACGAGACCTACCAGAAGAAATAAAACTTAAATATATATTATACAAAGCAAGCACTGTTTATGTAGTGCAGTAAAATGTGAACCAATCGTTATGGAGAATAAAAATTGTTTTCATCCAATGCTTTTTAAACCTAAGATTTCAGGTTAATTGCAGTCCTCACACTCCTTGCAACCTAATCAAGTCACGCCATGCAAAGAATAATGCAAACTACTAATGCAGCAAAAGCACTTCCCTTCGACAAAAATAACACGCGACGTTCGTTCACAGAGTCACAATTCTTAAGGAACAACACGAAACAAGATCTGACTGCGCCCGGGCACGTGCCTTCGATCGAAAAACACGCGCTTCGCTTGCTTTTTGAAAACCGCTGAAAATAACGTTCACGCGACCGAGTTTTTCCGACAACTTTTTCTCGCACAGTTCAATCTTGCTCGAAATTCTAAATAAAAAATCGACAGTAAAATAAAAGCTCCCGAAGTTTTTATCGATAAAAACTTTCATGGCTCTGAACAACAAATTTGTATTTACTAAAAGTTTACTTAAAAAAGAAAAAATTCAAGGACTATTTTATGCGTAAAGTTAATTAAGGTCTTTGTGGTTTAGCATTTTAATTACCAACAATGATTAATGAAAATGCCTTCCAGAAGAATAGTTACGATGAGGTGACGCCGACAAAAACTTTGTACTGTTTAAAATCAGTCGGACACAAGTACACTTACCTCACCTGAATAGAACTGTAATAATTGTAGAAGTACAATTTGAAAATCTAACAAAGTAAATAGATCGATTTACTTGGTTTTACTAACGACTCAAAAAATTCCACCATGATTATCTTAAATCGTTAAAAATAAACCTGACCGATATTGACAGCGAAAAAGACCAAAAAATTATTTGAAGTAGATGTTATCTTCGGTACAAAGCTGACTAGTCGGTTTCAATATAAATACTGTTGCTGACTATTTTAAACGATTTGATACCTCTTCTACGTCAAATCCCAAATAATTTGAAGTAGGCCAATGGCTGCGTAAAACAATAGAATCTAATAGCGTTAGACTATTGACACAATTCATTAAACAGAGAAAAATTAGATAAGGATCTTAATCTGGGTTTTTGATGATAAGCAAGTGTTTCTTTAGATTTCTTTCAACTGAAGTACCGTATTTTCGATTACTGATCAGGTTACAAGGCTTGAAATACAATATAGAATCTTTTTCTTAAAGAAGGTAATATCAGCTTTTGCGTTTATCAATTCTTAACTGGTTATTAATCCAAAAACTTTATAAACCTTTCTTTTAAATCAGATTACTACCAATGTCGGAATTGAGGCATTGGATTTATTTAAAAAATCGTTTTTTTAATTAATATATATTCTTGATCAAGAAATCTTAAAACAAGGCCTTTGTCACCAAGTTAAGTTGTCACACGAAAGGTGTAACAAACTTTACTTGGAAATCCAAAAGGACCAGTTGAACAAGGTAACCCGAATACCTGCGCTGAAGTAAAGCTGTGTCTATTTTTTTATTTATTCCGGCTCAAGAAGCAGTTTGCTGCGAGACTGAACCTTTTTGTACAGTTAATTTCAGTTAAGTCCAATTGATTCTCTTAAAAACTTCTTTCCACAGACAGAGACCATTGTCTCTAACTATAAAGAATATACCGTAAAACCTCTAATTTAGCGCCACCCTGTCTCTTCAAGAAGTCGCCGTAGCGGATTTCTTTTTGCGGTGAAACTAACCCGAAATCCCTCTTTCAGCAGAAGCATTAGCATGGAATAAAAAAAAAAACAAGAGAAAATGGATCTCTGAAGAAGCGATAGTAACCGCAGGGGAATCCGGATCAGTAAATCGCTTACGGCGAGTTTTGAAAAAACAGGGTGGCGCTCAATTAGAGGTTTTTACGGTATTTACAAAATACACTGAAGTAACGATTCGGCTTGGCTCCCACACTTCACCAAATTTCAAAGCGATTCCCGTGCCACAACTTAATAATTCGTCCGATATGCGAAATAAGTTCTATCTCTCCTTAGAATTAATCTCTGAAGAATTAATCTCGGAAAAACAAAGGCGCCAAACGATTCAAACACTTGTCAATCAACTCGAGTGACGCTTCGACTGCACTGCGGAATCTAATCTGAAATTTAGACTGGAATTCACACACTGGAATGACTGGAATAAAATGCAAACAAAGTCCTCGCTTATACAAGATTACGTCACATCATGAGTGAATTTTCCCAAATAAGATAGAATTTTCGTTAAAGGTCGAAATTAAGAATGCAATCTTCGGTCATCGTTTGCATTTAACAAAAACAGCCAATTGAAAAATAGGGACGAGAATGGATTAATAATTAGAAGTATGGTTAGAAAGAAAAAACATTTAATCAATGATTTCCGAACACTTTAGACTAGAGAGAAAAAAATCAAGGAGCTAACGGTCATGTGGTCTTGATCTTTTTGACACGTGCTCAAGATTACGATTGATAGGACGAACAATTAAAAAAATCTTAAAACAGCATTTAACAAATAAGTTAAATAAACTAAATTAACTGGGGGTTTAAGCGACTGTGCAATTATTACTCGGTTAAGAAAATATTATGTCATAATAAAGATTAGTATTATTAAAAAAATAGAAATTTAACTATAGTTTTGTGACGTAACGATTATTTCAAATGAAGTGTGACAAAAGGGGTTCCCAACGTCAAGGGTAGAATAATCCTCGTTTGGAGTGTACTGACACTTTTTAGTAAGTTGCGATTATGGCTATAACAGAATAATTTTTTTGTTAAGAAAATATTCTCTACAAGAGCTCGTTTCCACCACGAGCGCTGGTGGGAGTATTTTTTGTTTATTTTATTGGTTTTTTATTTCTTTCCGCGCTTAAACGCTAAGCGAAGCAAAAAAATACATAAATCAAAAAATAATACTCGCGCCAACGCTTGTAGTGGAAACGAGCCTTAATGCAGAATTAATACTTTAAAATTGCTAACCGAAGACTATAACAACCGAACGCTATAAATTTTATTTAAGGTAAATTTTTATAGCATTCGAGTTGCTGGCAAGACTCTCGCACATGGCCACACCACCTAATAATGTCAATTTACCAGTAAAATGAATATATTTTAATGGGTCTGCAGCGATTGCATATACAAAAAGTCAAATTTAAGTTGTAAAAATTTTAAGCATGGCCCACAGATAACTTAGCAAATGACAGTGATCACACCTTTCGACAGCCAAACTGTTGTTTTAGCACCTTTTCTTGTATAAGGCAGACCACCATCAAAGTAACCGCCGACAAAAATATTATATTTTTTAATAATGCAGTTGTTTTAAACTCAAATGACTACAGAGTTTGGTAGACGCTTTCAACTTGTTCGAGAATCTGTGAATTTGTAAATAATAAAAGCTTCTCACACCTGTGAAAAATATTCACTTTACACATATCAACGCCAAATCAAAGTAATCCCTTATCAAACTAAAATAATATGACAGGAGCGATACTATTTATAGCAACAAGTTAAATCCAGTCACAGCCACATAATCTTGCAGTTTGTAATTATAAAGACTACTCGGACACGCGTTGCAATAAGTGTTGAAAAAACCTGTACGGTTTTAATCTGAAAAAACAGTAGTTTCAGATTATAAAAGTCCTTTAGGAAGTTGGGGTTACTATCGAGATTGTGATATCAAAAAAGCATTATTATATTATTAGCGTGATACGCAAACTTGTTCCTTAATGTCAAAGAAATATTCCGTTTAACAATTTTTGATCAAGTTTAATCTTTCACCTAAGCCTACATACTATTATTTGATCATCCAGAACTTTGGAGCAGACATTGTTTGCTGCGGTTCTCGTTGTACTTGATATCACTGCTTCAGTTCCTTTCCGCTCTGGCTCTTTAACAATTAATCCAGTGGTTTAAACGTTTGGGAGCATTCTGGAATTTGAAAAATTTCAATTAATTTTTACTATGCATCAATAAACTTAATTAAATCAATATGCAATATAATACAAACTCATTGAATCTCAGAGAGGTATAAAATTTGATAATTTACTTTTGACATTTTTTGGTTGCTTTCGTTCTTTATACAAAAGTTTGTTAACTTATTTTATATCTTTATGTTATTCTACGATTTGAAAACAAAATGTTGTACAATAAAAAAACGTGCTTGAAATTTTCAAAATCTGTTCGTGTGATGACCCATAAAGTTTTTTACGCTGACGAAATGTATTCATATGTTATTGGTTACATTTTTTCAGATATTTTGAAAACCTTTAATGAAATAGCTTTTTCAGCCAATAAAACTACTACATTTCAGTTTTAGAATTCAGTCTAGTGTAATCTCCTGAAAAGAGCATGTAAACAATTGAAATTCCTAAAACGACCACTCCCGGGCTGCCTATTAAAGCAAAAGAATTTTCTAATGAGACTTTCGATATTAAAAACTTTTTTGAGTAAACTTAGCAATGTAAGTATTGGATCCGGAGCTATTTTTCAAGCTACTGGCTTCGGTTCCAACTCCGATTCCTTAAAAAATGGACGGCTCCAAAACCCTGCTATTACGTATATCGAAGTTACACTAATGATAAAAACACAAATTAAGAATTGAAGAAACAATTTTAAGTTCTATTAAAAGTGCTAAAGGTCAAGAAAGCATTTTGTCAAGTAGCGAAAATTTAACAAAACTTTGAGCGAACTAATTTTTTCGTAAGCATTTTGCTTTTACTGATAGATTTTGGCAGTTATACTTGAACTAACACATATAAGTTGTGCAATTTCTTTTAAAATCAAGACAAGTGTCACAATTTTACTCGGGAATCTGAAAGGACCAGTTCAACTAAGTGACCCGAATACCTGAGCTGAAGTAAAGTTGTGTTTATTTTTATTTATGCCAGCTCTAGAATTAGTTTGTCGCGCGACTGAAGTTCTTAAACAGTTAGTTTGGCTGATTACGAATGATTCGCAAGAAAACTTCTCTATACAAATAGCAAGAACAACAATTTCTGACTATAAAAAATGTATATTGTTCGCAAAACCAAACAAACTTGATCAACTCTCGTAAAACTTGACTTTCAAGCTTCACAAAACTTCAGATCAATTCACAGTGGCAACAACGGCGTTCGACAACTTTGTACTGACTAACTTTAAGAATAAATTGGCGCCCCAAAGGCTAATATTAAACTTAATAGTTTGTCCAAATAATTCTATCTCACTATAGAATAACTTCCAATGCGTCAACACTGACCCTTAACTACTTAAACACTTAAACAATGTCACACAGGCAGCAATAACACAAATAACTTCTATGCACTTCTCAACTGCACTGACTTAACCGGAATGCAACAACTGAAATAAATAAAATACAAAATGCAAGCTATATATATATATATATATATATATATATATACAGTATATATACAGTATATATAGATCAGCCAAAATTTCCAGAAAAAAATTGAAAATACTGTACTATAGAATGAACAAGAATTCTCAGATTTTAATATACTAAGTTTAGCAATCGAATAAAGCATTTTATGACGTCATAATAAAATCATGTGACAAAGTAGTAAATAAACTATAAAAATTGGAGGATTGGAAGAAATAAAATTGGGAAGCCGTGTCAACTATTAAAATCAAACGAGAAGAACAAAAATTGTGCACTGAAGTTGACTGGTTTTTATTCAGGCACAAGCTTTCGTGGGCTATACTGCTCACTTCGTTCAGTGCAATGGAACTAAAATAATGCAATCAAAGCAAAATTTATACCAACGGCATTAACGTAATAAAGAGATATTTGTGACGTAATGAAATATAAAAATATCGGTTAGAAAAGACTGAGGTTAAGAGAAGGCAGTACGGTAAAATCAGTAATTCAAACAAGAAATGCGAGAAAATGGCATGCAAACATAAAATGGTGCGAAATGAACAAAAAAATAAAAATCATAAATGTCCCTCACGTTTACTGCAATAAACATTACATATAATTAGACATGAACGAATAATCTCTATTTAAACCATTATTGACGCAATCGAATTTTAAAATAATTTTTTATTCTTCTACTTCCTGTGCTTCAGATTTATTTATTTCTACTTCCTTTAATTTCTTTCTACTTCCCGTGCAACGAAATAACGAGTATTCCGTTTATTCCATTTATTCCGTTGCAACTGACGAAGTGAGCAGTAGTTCACGAAATATTTCTTTCTAGTTATTTTTTTCTGCTTCCCGTGCAAAGGTACAGTAACTATTCCGTTTATTTCGTTGCACTTGACGAAGTGAGCAGTAGTTCACGAAAGCTTGTGCGACTAATAAAAACTCGGTCAACTTCAATGCACAATTTTTGTTAGTTTCTGATTTAAACAAATCGTGTAACTTATTAAACCGCACTTGCAAATCATATAAGAAGATATCAATTTTTTCTCAAATGATCTAGCCAAAATTACGTCATGGCTGCCACAAAAACGTGGCAATGGCTGTCAACATGCTTTGAACGTAAAACGTAAAGTAAAACGATTCTTTATAATCACTTGTAAGAACAACTTGAAGAGAAAATAAATTAAGTAGGAGAGTGGTGTAGCAATTACGCAACACTACGTAACAAAGAAAACATGACGTTTATTCGAAAGCTTAAAAATTACTGTAGAAGATTGAAAATCAACCATAGGTTTATAAAATTAAGATTAGAATTATAAATATGCCTTTGTAGTTTAGCTAAAGCAGTGGTTCTCCAAGCTTTTTTTTGATTCTTCCCTCTTAGAACTCAAGCACCGTCATTCTCTTCGAAATATAAATTTGAGAAAATTCCGATAAAGACCGAAAAAAAAGTTCTCTCTCATTTCAACATGCAATGCACGAATGAACAACCTGCGATTTAGTAAAAGACCAAAAAAATGGTGTTTAGTTTTTATGAAACTGATTTAATCAGATATGATTCAAATGCAAAGGACTTGCTACTTTTTTGGATTCACCTTACATTGTATTAAGTTTTTTTTAATTCCTTTCCAATTCCTCCAAGCGATTTTTTCTTTTATTTCCTCTTCAGCAAGTGGCTCACTTTGAGAAACAATGAGCTAAAGAAATAAGATATTGATAAAACTATTTGCATTTAGCAGAATTTTTAATCCTTTTGGAAAACAATTTACAAAAAAAACAACTCCATCAACTGGATAAATACTCTTAAAATAAGTCAAGTGTTAATAAACTGCTTTAATATCAAAGTTTCATAAAATTCAAAATTCTGTGATTATTTGCATCGCGTACAGAAAATTAAAAATATTTTAATGGTATGGACGGAACTATAACTCTTTCAGTTTTTGGTAATCTTTAAAAAGACTGTTTTTCCCGAGAATTCTTTCGGTCAAATGTCATTTGCCAACGATTTCTTTTTACGAGAGACGGCCGAAAAAACTCTCGGAAAAAATAGTCTTCAAAGACTACCAAAAACTGAAAGAGCTATAGTTCCGTTCATACCTTTGTTTATTTTTAAATTCTGTACAACGAAAAATTTATTCAAGTTCTGAAAATTATGTTTCTGGACTTTATTTAAATAGATCGCAAACCACAGTTTAAAAGTTCAGTTCTAACTGAATTTTTAAAGATGGAAGCTGCATCGCTTTTGATACAAAGTAGTATAAAACTTTTTTGTGTTGATACTTCCTTCTTTCAGTCTATCTAAATCACTATTTTAAGAGTCGACTTGCTTTTCAAATGTTACTTAACAAAGGCTGCTTGTTTTGCAAACAATTATCATCGAGAGTTGGCTTTAAAAGTAAATCATCTCGTATTAACTATCAAGCTGCTAAACTGCTCACCCATCACTAAACGATTTTATGTCCAATTTTTCGTCAAGATGACTTAAAAGTAACAGTTACTCCAGCTTTAATTAACTGATTTTTAACGTGCAGTGCTCTATGTAGAAGCAAAACTTAACCTTTCAGTGTTTCATTGTATGCGTTTTATACACAGAAGCGTTTTATACATAGAAGCGTGACACGAGTTTTTCTGAGCAACATTGTGCCTTGCCAAGTCAGTAATTTGCTGCAACTATAATAGCGACATGTTGGCGACAACTGTGTCAAATTTAGTTGGCTCAAAAATCAGATAAAAGCTTCCCATGTTAGAGGCGGAAATGCAATCTTCTAGAGTAGACTTTCCAGGCTGGCTGTGTAATTAAAAAACTTAAACTTAGTAGGAACTAAACCGATACCTTTAGAAAAGTTCGTGAAAAAAAATAGTTAGGAAATTTCTGGGATAACCCAAAGTCTTCTGTTAATGTGTGTTTAGTTTGGTTTTTCGTTCGATTCTTGTTAGAACTAATTTAGTTGCAGTACAATGTTTATTAATTAAAATGGTAGTAGACTTGAAGACCTCTTTTGGTTGTTTCGCTACCTTCTTTTTCCTTGTCAGTAGTTGTGTAGATAGTTGTAATTTCAGATCATTTATTGTCTTGTGTGATTATTTGGGTGCTGATGGAAAATAAAATAAATAAATAGTTCATTTTGCCTGTGGTTTTTTATCAGCATTACAAACAAACATTACGCGATAGACTGATAGCTTTTACTGTCTAATCTAAACACTCTTATTTTTATTTCAAAGGATCTGGAAATCACTCGACATTGAGCGACGGAGAAAAAATTGCTGGCATCTGATTAAAAAATCAAAGCATGGTTCCCGTAGCATTACCCCATTAATGTAGTAAATTTTTCTGCGTCCGGCGCGAAAAACGTGGGTTGAATTCTCGGATCAGCCAGTCGAAAGGGTGTGGGCAATCGTTCGCTATTGTTGGGACAATATCACGTCAGTGGTTTTCTTCACTATGCAGAAAGTTAAAAAACGATTTTGAGACACAATACCGTACTTCATTATCGATTAATGAAAGGTCTAAAGTAGCTTATAGCGGCTAACAACGTTAATTATGAAATAGCTTCCAGCTCGTCCGTAGAACTTCGTATCAATTGAAGTAACTTACTTGTGGTAAAATATCATTCAAAAGCATCCAAACAAAAATGTACTAACAAAAATAATTTTTTTGATTAAAGACACTTAACATGGATGCTTTTAGCATTACAATTTTAAACCAAAAAAACTGTTGATCTGTATATAATTTATGATCGAAAAATTAAGTAAAAAAGAAAGTTTTCTGAAAGTACGTAGCTCTCCATTCTAAGTTAAACCTTTTACTTTTCTATTTATAACTTCAAACATCATAACAAGCCGTCAGCAGTATTTTTTTGTACATCGTGCTTTCGACTTACCGCACACTTCTCTACCTTAGCGGAAACTTTTACGAGCGACTTTAACACAAATAAAAAAAGCTGTTTGAAAACTTCAAAAAAACAATTTGTCATCTCATTGATCATTCAAAAAATAATCACAAAAGTTTTAGTGTTTGTTTACTTTCTTTAAAGTTTTATGAGGCGTAAAAAATGTGAAAATGTCTATATGATTATGGTGCCGAATTTGAAAAATGAAAAAAGGCAAGAAAAATTTTTAAAAAACGCTAAAAAGATCAATGCTTTTGTTAGAAAACAAACAAAGCAACTTTTCTTGGAAATGTTTTTGCTAACCACTTTCTGCATTTGATACGATTTGGGAAAAATGCATTGCACACACCACTAAATTAGGTAATTTTTCGAAATTTGTTTTACTTAAAATACAAACTCAAAGAAATTTTAATTTGAGACAAGTTTACTTTTATGTAATTCAAGAAAACTGGATATTTAGCTTTTACAGATGTTAAAGCTGATTTTCTGAAGACACTACATGAACCGAAGATTTGCACAACTTGACTTAAATCGCAATGTTTAGTGAACCAAATACATACCTACTGCAATTTCTTTAATACAACTTTTACAAAATCTCTTCCATTTTATTTCTTAAATTTTTTCGAACCAGGAGGCGTTTTAATAATTACAACCACAGTAATCTCCTGCTTAAGTTCGCACCCGTTTAAGTTCACACCCGTTTAAGTTTGCATCCCGATTAAGTTCACACCCGTTTAAGTTTGCATCCCGATTAAGTTCACACCCGTTTAAGTTCACACCCGATTAAGTTCACACCCGTTTAAGTTTGCATCCCGATTAAGTTCACACCCGTTTAAGTTCACACCCGTTTAAGTTCACACCCGTTTAAGTTCACACCCGTTTAAGTTTGCATCCCGATTAAGTTCACACCCGTTTAAGTTCACACCCGTTTAAGTTTGCATCCCGATTAAGTTCACACCCGCTTAAGTTCACACCCGTTTAAGTTTGCATCCCGATTAAGTTCACACCCGTTTAAGTTTGCATCCCGTTTAAGTTCACACCCGTTTAAGTTCACACCCGTTTAAGTTTGCATCCCGTTTAAGTTCGGAAAAAATTTTCAAAAAATCAAGATTCAACTTTTACCAAAATATTTTAATGTTTACAGCAAATCAGACACGTCATAAAAATGTTCAAGATTTAAACAAGTCATGAATCGTCAGTTAATACATATTTCGCTCTCTTTTGCGTTTTGCGTCCAAAATATACTGCCTTAATTTTTGTTGAAAGCTCAAAAGAATTTCTCAGCTCATTATAGTAATTTTGCGCTTGAGCTTGCACATCGGAACACAACAACCGATCCTCAATTTCAAGAACTTTATTGTATATGTGTTCAAACCTACAAAAAGTCACTTCGTTCTCTGTTGGTGCTGGGCTATGTGCGCAAGTTTCGACCACAGTGTGTACGTTTTCATCTTCATTATCATTTGTTGTTTGTATACTTTTCAACACCTTATTGACGTCATCCACAATCTCATTTGAAAACTCTTCACTGTTTTCGTCATCAACATGCACCAACTCATCTAGAGTGCTTTCATCTATTGGAATATTTAATGCTTTGAAGCCTTCAGCCATCATATCAACTTCTTTATGAGCTCCACCTTTCAAGGTTACTAATTCAGCCTTGTTAAACGCATTCTTTATTACCGCATCTGATATCGCATCCCAAGCAAGCTTGATATATTAAGCCGCATCCAGCATATGAGCAGGGTTAACATAAGCAACACCTGCTGCTCCTCCAGAGAGTCTTTTTGCTTGCTGTTTTTTGAGAGCTTTTAAATTCTTATCCAGGTCATAGAAATTTACAATATCTTTGAGATATAAATATTTATATCTTTTTTTTTAGTGCTGCAGTAATTCCTATATCGCAAGGCAGTTTTCAACTTGTGCAGTTGGGTGGGAAAAACACCACAATGTTATTTCTCTCAAAAGCTGGAAAACGACCAGAAGCATTATCCATCAAAATAACTGCGCGTCCTGTTCTCTTTCTTACTTCAGGGCAAAACACTTCTTCAAACCATTTCCAGCACGTGGAGACGTTCACTCATGCTTTAATTTGGCAGGCCATTCCCAATTCTTAGTACAACTCGGAAACGTGGCTTTTCCAATTAATGTGAATGGAATTTTGTGCGTTCCGGTGGCATTTGCACAAACTACAAGTGACACTTTTTTGGTTTTTTCTTTGCTCGTGTGCTGCTAACATTCTCAAAGGGCATAAGCATAATGTATTTGGGCAGCAGCCGAAAAAATAAGCCTGTTTCGTCCATGTTACATACATTTTTGGGATCATACTTTGTAATTATCGCATACAACTTATCCAAAGCTACAACAAGATCAGGATTTTCTCGGTCCACCTCTGCTCCTTCACCGTGAAGAAAAAGCTGTTGCATTCCACGGCGTTCTCTAAATCTGCTAAACTACTGCCATGATGCTTTAAAGTCATCCTGCAATATTAATAGTTCTTCAGCAATTTTTCTTGCTTTCAAAATGGCGAGGGAAGGTAGAACAGGCAGGTTTGCTCGACGCATGCTATCAATCCACAGGTATAACTTATCTTCTACCTCTGTAAACCTACTCACAGACGCTCTGAATGTTTTCTTTTTTGTTTCTTCAGATATCAGAGCAGAGCGCTTACGAATACCTTCACGCTTCGACCAGACTTTTTTAATAGTAGCCTCACTCACTCCGCACTGTCGTGCGATACTTCGTTTACTAGGAGGATTTGGCTGATTCAACTTAGAGATTACTTCCAATCTTTCTGACTCATTCAATCGCTTAACTTTTCCTGACATTATTATGGGAATAATATTAACTTTGCCTGCTAAAAATTAATTTTTATCTTAAGTCAATGCAGCAATTAGTCTCAAAACACTAGGTTAAATGACGAAAGTTTTCACTTTAACTGATTATTGTGCAGGTTCTACGTCACGTAATAATCGCTTAGGTATAAGTGTTAAGTTCGCACCAACCAGGTAAGTTCGCACTCGCTGTTTAGATTTAAGTTGCAAACTTAAGAGGGAGATTACTGTAATGAAAAAACAGTAAACCAAAAACTGTTACAAATTTCTATACCAAAATCGGCTTTTTTCAAAACTTCATATTATTTTTTAAAAGTCATCTGCCAATCGAAATAATGATTATCAAATGCGTTCTGTTTGTTTTCTTTAGTTTCAAAAGCATGAAGACTATGAAGATTATGAAAAAGTACTTGAAAATAACTTTAGATCACGTTTCAAGTTGTGCACTAAACACTTCCGGACATTAATGTCGGGTTCTAGTTTTCGTGACTGAATAATGAATCGTTTTTTTATGACATCCTCTTGTTTAAAGCTGTTTGTGGATAGCATAAATTAATTACCAAAGTCATTGTGAAGAACATAGTGTGAACGACTAAAGCTTTTGTAAAGTAACTTTGATGTGTATACCCAATGTAGATAAGCTGAAATACTCCTAAATTTGTCATAAAAACGATTTCTTTTACGCTTAGGGATCGTTTCAACTGCGAGCGTGGGAAGGTGCATTCTTTGTTTGTTTTATTGATTTTTTACTTCTTTCCGTGGTTAAGCGCTAAACGAAGCAAGAAAATTTATAAAAGAAACAAAAAATACTTCATTCCACCCTCGTAGTGAAAAGAAGCCTTTATTGCAACCCAATCGTTATATAAATTAATTTCACTGTCCTTTAAACAAGCATTGCATCTAAAAGCTATTTCAAAAGGCTCAATTTTTCTGCTGACGTTTTAAAGAAAAAACAAATAAAATTTATCAACTTGAAAGCAATATCTTGCTATTTCCAAAAGCAGGTCGGAAGAGTTACTTGACGTTTACCTTTTAGTTTGAGTATCGATCTCACGTTCTTCTGCTCAGGATTTATATCTCAAATTAATATCACAAGTTTTGCTTAATGAAAAATTTTGTCAACCGCAAGTGCTGAAGGGTGGTTCGAAAAATTGATTGGCAATTGAAACAATTGAAACAAAAAAAAAGGGTTGACCACACAAGCGCGTCCGTTCTGACGCAGACGCTTTGATTTGAACACGTGAATCGTATTTCTTATTTGCTTTCACTGCATTTCGTGCAGCAATGTGAAACCGTCAATAAAACAATAACGCTGTTCATCATTTTATTGAAACAGTTCGATTAGTTAAAATGATTTTTTTTAATGGAATTTTAATTTTTGCTCGCGAAAGATAAGCCGTTTTTTGCCGCTCAACGATGACGTGCGATTTTAACTTTAAATCAATCTATTTCGTTTTACCGGCTAAAGTTACAACTTCGGTAACCAACAGCGAAGCGCAAATAACACAGTTCATAATATTTCTGTAAAAAACTAAGAAAGATTTTTTTTTACATTTACGGTTTGATATTGACATTCTCACTTAGTTGTAAATCTCCGTGGTCCAAATTTTACAATAATCTCTTTCACTGTAACACGCTCGGCGTTTTTAAGAAGTTATCAGTTCTCGGCAAGAACAAAAATTGGCCGAAGATTTTACCAATTGTACGGCTGAAAGTAACAAATTAAAAACAGTAATTTTGAAATATTAATCAGTTTCATAAAAAGCACAAGCTGCCATACTTTGATGAACAGGATATGCCTCTCAATGATACAAATTCGGGCCCGAATTTTTTGGAAACTTGGTTCCGAGATCAGGCCGACTCAAGCATTACATCAGCTTATCATTTCTTCATTTTCTTGATGCAAAAGACGACGTTGGAGACTCCAAACTTTGGTCAACCGTCAAATAATTACCCTGACCCAATTTGGGTGTGACAAGATTTCGCCGCTCTGCTTACATTTTTAATTGTTTTCAAGTTTTTTTTAGAACTTAGAGCTGCTAATAAAGGAAAGTGCCTTGAGCAAGAACAAAGTAAGAATGGAATTAGTTAGAATGGAATTATAGACGTAAATTAATGGAAAGAATGTGATATAAAAACAATTAAGTTTTGGAATAGTCTACTTTCTATTTTTCATCAATTAGTATAATTTCAATCCGACTGTTCTTTTGACTTTTTATCGATTTAGGACGGCTTGTCAGTTTTAAAACTTTATAATTTTTTGACTAAAACATCCTCCAACTGGCACTTTTGGCATTTTGAACTTCAGTATAAATGCTAAAAAGACTGATTGTTTTGTTTAAACAAAAAAATGAACCTGCCAGCGATTTCGTCAGCAATTTTACAGAATAATTGTTGCCACGTTAATTCAATTTATTTTCCAATCCAAAAAGAATTAAATGGGCAAAGCGTAATTTTTTTACCCCAAGACTCAATCTTCGTGTTTATTGATTTAATGAAATTTTGTACGACAACCTTATAGCGTACGAATTTCAATAAACAAGTAAATGTATGCCGAGCGTGTACGTTAGGTTAAAGCCAGGTGCATACCAGGCTTCAAGGATTATTTCACTGATGTTCTTTAAGTCAAGAAAAACCTTCATGAATAATTTAATAAATCTACTTGAATAATGAATAAAGCTTTTTACCCATAGACTGTTTCAAACTTAAAATAAATAACTGAGACACTAGGCACGCTTTTAAAACTGTCAAATTGCGCTAGTGAGTTTACAAAATTAAAAAAAAAGATTAATTTTGATTTTTTAATTGCGCTTTTACATTTAAAAAAGCTTTGCACAAAAAGACAAAATAACAAGTCCTGCCATCTAGATCTAGACCAGTAACTCTTAACCTAGGGTAAATTTACACCTGAGGGTAAAATATTGCCATCCCAAAGTATTTTCTATTTAAATTACGTTTTGTTGATACGCCAAAAGACAGAAACAATAAACTTTTTTTGGTGTTTACCTTCTCTTGCATAATTTTACGTCCATTTTTGGCTTGCCGCTTTACTTTAAAGGCAAAAAACAAGTGAAATCCGAAAAAAGTTTTCATTTTAAAAATATTGATCTTTTCCGAACTGGATCTTAAACTTCTAATGCTGGTAAAGTGCCAGTAAATTTTGGTTTTGGAGTAAATTTGTTAATCTGGTGCCGGTATAATATGTGATCTACCCAAGAAATATGATCTACCACTACCAACATCTGTCTAATCTCTTTTGCAATTTCTATTCCTAACTCTACTCTAACCTAACCCTAACTCTTACCTAACCCTAACTCTAAATTTCTCAGTAATCTGTACGGGAATTTTCAGTTAATCGATCGTGGCATTTTCTAGGTAGTTCACAAGCTAAACCAGAAACATGTAGGTAGATCACATACTATACCGGTACCGTTAATCTTGTTTGATAAATGGGTAAAATATTTCAAAAAGATAAAGAACTACTGCTCGAGATTGTACAGGATTTTAAGAACAAGTCCTATTTCGAAAATAAGATTTTATTATTGCTGTGTTATTTTGAAAAAGGAGAGACGTCAATAGGGTCAATTTTTGTTCATTTTTTAAATTTTTCCACAAATTAAATTTCTTACGTTGTTTTACTGCTCACTTGGCATTCGTCTTGTGGAGTTGTAAAGATTTGTAAGTGAAATAAACTAAGTCAAGTGGTTAGCTATTTAAAGAATGGCTGTATAATTTTTAAAAAATTGAAAGTGATGTAAAATTTCTCTGCCAATTCGCCGATTTCTTCAGGCCTGACCAATTTTTACTTAATGCAAAAAAAAACTTTTATAAAAAGTCAATTGTGTCTTTTGACTTGTTTTATGGTGCGCTCTCTTGGGTTTAAAAAAAATTTAAATCAATTTGTTTGAATTTGCTTTTTTGCTATCAAAATTTTAATTTACTTTTGCTTATGCAAGAAAAACTGTGTCAAGTTTCACTTTTCTAAACAAAAACCATATGAAAGAGTCTAAAAACAAACAAATCTCTGCAGATTACAAAGTTCACTTCAATGATCTCAGTTAATACTAGTCATTACATTACCACCAAGAACTGGCATTTTATCTTAATCCATGATTAACTTTACTTAAACAAATCCGTGTCTTAGTCCATTCTGATAAGTGTTCGCTACACTTAAGGCGTAGAGCTTGATAAAGTATCTTCGTCAATGGAATGTTTCAAGACGTCGACATGTTTGTTACTGCAGCGGTACGAATTCTCTGTTATTAAAGATTTTTATGTCATACCTTGCTTTTGCATTTATTCCAAATCACATCTGAAAGCTTTTTCTTACTTGTTTTTCAGTTGCAGCTTTTAGTTTTTATTAGTGATTTTCTACCTCAACAAATGTTAAAAAAAAAAAACCGACAGATGTTCTAAGATAGTCCTTAGATTACAAAGAGATTTAAATATATGATCAATCTTGCTAGAAATGATTCATGTTATCAATAATTATCTATGATGAATATTGGCCCATTATCGTAAACCACAAAATTTTTTATGGGAAACTTTTCAATCAGTTTCTTTCCAGCAAAACCAATATCGTTAAATTTTATCTCGAATAGAAACGAACAAATATTTGTCAAACGTCCCTTGTTGCCTGTAAAATCATTTGGTAAATATGTATGGAGTTGTTTTAAACATAGGCGTAAGAGTTTCTATTGCACGAGGGGTGAACGCAGGGACAAGAACTAATGGCTAAAAAACTTTATTGTAATTTGGAGGTCCTAACAAGCATTTAGAATAGTTTTTGTATGGAGGATAAAAGGGTGTAAAAACTTCGAGGAGTAGCAGATTTTATAAGAAGCTCTTCACCCCCTCCAATATTTACGCTTATAGTTTCAAACATCAGCTGAAGAAAACTATAAATATAATATAATTTTTTTAAAATAACTTGCAAGACATTTATTATACATCGTTGAAATGTTATTCACGACTCATTTAGTCACTTACGTGTAGCTTGTGACTCTAAAATAGAAGATTTGGATTCGATTCTTAATCGCGTCAAACCAAAGAGATTCATACTATTTATTCATTTATTCTGTTTTAAATCTATGTATCATTCGTAACTTTTTTGCATGACATCCTTATTATGGAGAAAGTGCAAAAGAAAATATTGAATGGATGTCGCCCTATTGAGAGGGCCACTTGGTGTCGCCCTATTGGGAGCGCACTGCATTAACTTCTCGTAGTTGCGAGTAAGATGAGTGGCTTATGCTATTATCGCTGTTTGTCCGCGAAAGCACCGCAACAAAAAAAAAGATTTTCTTCATGTCAACTTTTCATTCCGCATTTCCGAGACACCATTGTATCTTGGTCGTCACCTTATGTCATACAATAATTGATAGAAATAAGGTATGCTGATTTGTTACTTTTGTCTTTTGGCTATGTATAAAGCAAAACGATAAATAGAATATAAAGCTATTTTTAACATGCTTTTGGAAAGATTTTTTATTCTTAATATTTTTGTCTTAAAAGTAACCGAGTCACCTGACAAATCTATTTCGTTTTTGATTTGTCAAGTTAATTTTTGAAAGGTGAAAGCTTTTTTACTTTGTTCGGCCACACAAAGTATTGACACTCACTTCCAAAATCAATTCAAATGAATAAAAGTAAAGGAAGAAAAACATTTCAAAGTCAACGGCTGCAAGAACCACTGATGAATTAAATATTTATCGCATTAAAACACTACATTCTTTTGTCCTTTCTGTTTGTTTTGATTTTTTTTGTATATTGGCAAATAAACAAAAAACAACGGTCAAGTGTGATCTTTTTTCCACTAATCAACGTAAAAAAATCGACAAGGATGTAAAAGCTTTCGAAGATGTCTTATTTTAAACTTAAAGTTGCGGCTATTTCAAAAGTCATTTTTCAATCTAAGGTCATTGACCAGTTAAATCATTGATTAATAGAAGTGCTTAAAATATTTGCTTACACATCAGCAAAGCTTATGGCTCAACAAATAATCTTCTCTTTTGCAAAACTTCGCTGCAAAGGTAGCCAATGCCTTAACGGAATGACGTCACTCTGGGAATGGAAATGCGCACGCGTTTCATATCAAAGTAAATGCGCTATTTTAATGCAGCCCTGCTCACTACCTACCATAAAGTGTTTCCTGTTTTGGATCATTTTAAGTGGCTCTTAACACTTTCTGCAGTTTAATGTTACTGACAACACGTGCCTATTGCTGAGTAATTGGTTTGTCTGATGAGATTCGCCCAACTTTTATAGCGGCTTTGCTTTTTGATTTTCCCACTCAAAAGTTATAACCCCGTTTTAGTAGCACATAAACTTCTACGGGGGCAAAGTTACTTTTTTACTTCTTCATTGGTTTTAATTTTTCTTTTATTGGTGTTTACCGCCAACAGAAGCCCATTAAAAAGACAAAGAAAAATGCAAAAAAGAAAAAACGCTTTCGCCCAAATGCAAGTTGCTATGGAAACGATTCATTAGGTTTCACAGATGGCTTATTAGAAAATTTTTGAAAGCAAGTTTAGCTATTTTTTGTTTTTTGTTTTTACGTAGCCTATATCTGCTTTTAAATATAAGCAATTGCAACAATAAATTATTATAAAAAAATAAATTTTTTAAATGTAAAATTGCAATTCTAAATAAGTGAATTTTAATCATTGCATAGCATGTTGTCGATTTTTTTATCTACAGCTTTGGATGACAAGTGCTAAGTTTATTGCTGTTCATAACTTTATGATTTGGCTGCAAGATTTTTTTGTAACTAGCGATCATTTCAACTAACTAGCTTAGCTCAATCAAAATACAAGATGTAACGAATCTGTCCTGCCTGAAAACTACTTTTTTAGTGCAGCACAGTTTATAAAGGCAACTTAATTTTATAACCAAACTTGCGCTTTTGATGTTACAAAACTACGGTTTAATGTTCCTAAACCAACCCTTGACGTGCTTCAATCGTTCAGTTGCCCATTGTTGCAAGATTTGTGCATCATAAACTTGACTGTTTTTGCATTTTACCAAACGATTTCGGTCAAATTTTAAGAAATTCTAAATCGATTAATGTGAAAGCATTGATGCAAGAAAACAGCTAAAAACTGAATCAAAGAAATACCTCCTGGCCGGTTGTTGTTCATTATCTCAGAAAATAGCGGGATAATCGCTTTGGATTGATGCCAGTTAAAATTGTCTCATAACTTACCAAGAAAACAAGTAAGCTTAAACAATCAAACTGAACCAAGTCATCAAAAACAAGATTGAGCAGATCAACTTCAAATATAAATATTTTCCAATTGTCCAAGTCTTAAACTATACGACCAGAATTATGTTTAACCATACTTAAAACTTAACGACTATTTTAAGCTGTTCTCAAACAAAGCCAAAACACAGCAACACGTTTGACTGTTGCCATACAAGTCATTTTAATGACATACCTAGATATAAATAAGAGGAAGTTATGATTGATTGCGTAATAAAAAAGGGCTTCTACCAACATCACAGTGACGTTGTTAGACGTTTTGCAATTTCGAATGATGATACACGTGATAGTGAAGATTCGAAAGGCTTGTGAAGTTTGCGGTGTAGAGGTAACTGTCTGTGAGTTTTTCGCACGATCATAAAAACAAGTCCGTCACATCCGCCGCAAACCTAAGATCTACGCTTGAATCGAACTGAATAAAACAAACGTCAACCGTTTATCAAAGGAGTGATCGACAGGGAGTATTTCAGTGCATACCGAGCGCTTTTCGCTTTTTCCACTATTTCAAATCTGCGGCATCACGTGATTGAAATTACCTGCTTTCCAAAGATTGAACCGAAATGGAGCCCCTTACTAAAAAAATTATTTAAACAAATTACTATGAAGGATATTTGAAAAACCATGGTTAAAATACTTATTTTATCTCTATATTTGTCCTTTTGACGCACAGAAAATTGTGGAGTCGTTGTTGTTCTCAGGAGGATCCTCAAGCAATTACTTGACCTGATATCAGAGATTCCAAGATGATTGCTGTCTGGTTAAACTTTTTATTTTACTTTATAGTTTTGTTTAGAGATATGAGCAAAATTGAAATCTGCTTGCCAAGGCCGCCTAGCGGAGAAAAGTACCGTAAAATGTCTTTCTCAAGGACACCACAGAATAACGCCGATTGGTTTGGAACCGAGACCGTGCTGAATTTTAACCTATTTTTCCCCGTCGAATTTGTTTTACTTTTTAGTTTTGTTATAAAAACTATAATAGACTTTATGCAAAAAATGGATGCGTCTTGCATATTTTTCATTACCATCGTTATTTTCTTTTGCTTATTCCTGACTAATTTTAAGGCCAACAGTGAAGAAACATTGATTTTCGAATGATAGTTTTCATAAACTTCCAATAACTAATTTTTATGACTTTTTTCAAATCCTGTTTTTAAAGTTGTCCAAATATTTGTGTGGGTTTGAGAATGAGCAGCAAAAAAAATAAAAGAAAGAAAAGTAATAAAATACTGTTTTATGAGGTAAAAAAAACAGCTTTTCCATTATTAGATTGAACAGCGGCGCTTGTTTGTTAATCAACATCCTTCAAATATAAGCACAGAATTTATTCGTCGTTAGTTGAAATAAAAACAGTACTTAAAAATAACCAAAGTTATGGACGAAACTACAAATTTTTCAGTTTTTGGTAGTCTTTAAAAAGACTGTTTTTCCCCAGAGTTCTATCGGCCAACTCTCGTCAGAAGAAATTGTTAGCAAATAACTTTTGACCGAAAGAATTCTCGGTAAAAACAGTCTTTTTAAAGGCTACCAAAAACTGAAAAAGTTGTGCTTCCGTCTATACCATTTATTATTTTTAAATTCTACACAACAAACAATTTATTTAAAAAGAGAACCATTTTTAAAATCAAAATGAACATGCATTGGAGGCTGCCTTCAACAATTAAAAAATCAAAAAAAACAAAGAAATAATATATCAGCGGTCCCTAATTACTTTTATACCTTTCTTAAAGGTATTTTGATTCTACTATTTTATTAATGCTGCTGCTATTATTATTTTTAAAAGTTGTTCGTTTAAAAAAATCAATTAAAAACTTTTATTCATATTAATTTTGAAATAAAAATTCAAAAAAGAAGCTTGTACTCAAAATTTTTGCTTCAATCAAATGACTTCGCCGATTGTTGCGGGAATTAATGTTTTGAAACAAGCCGTCTAAAAATAATCGAGTGAAATTTGTGATTGCTCTTAAAATTTTGGTGCGTTGACCATATCAATAGGTTGTGTTTGCATGAAGCATCTTAAAATTTTATCGATATTAAGCTGTTTGAAAATCTGTTCTAATCTGACAGCAGAAGAAAATATTAGAAAGCATCTTGAAATTCTTAAAGTGAACATAAATTGACCAATTTTTTAAAAATTTGTTTGTAAACTACATCCTGGGTATTAGGAGACAATTGTTTTTTGAAATGGAAATTAGAAATCTATTTTATAACTGCTTTTGTATTAAAAAAATATAGCTGCTGAGATTGAAAAAATTAGTAGCTTTTTTAAATATGTATTTTGCAATCTAAAATAAATGCATCAATATTACCCATCTAAACTTTTGCAAAAACTAACTATACGTAATTTTTTTTTTTAATCAAACAAAAACTTTTAATTAGCTCTACAAATACTGCTATTTCTGTAATTATTTATCCATTAAAACACGTAACTTTTATGAGGCAAAAGCGGATGATTGCTTGTTTCTAAACCAAAGCAACTTCCTGGATTATTTGAATGACGACATAGACAAAATCTATTTGCTACTATTTGTTTGTTTTTTTATAAACAATAAAAAAAAGTTCGTATCTATTCAACTAAGATGACAGAAAGATTTAGTACGATGAATGCATAGAAGCACAGATCAATCTACTTATTATCATCGACCTACTCTGACTAATTGTAGTGGGACTAAATATTTTTATGAAGTTTTTTTTGCCTTGAACATTAAGCAAGCGCTTAAACAATGTTTTTGTTTTTTCGTTGGGAAAGTTGGCAATGCAGGTTTGTTGCTGACAAAAGTGGAAAGTAGATCATCGGTTACGGTGATAATATTATGGCTGGCGTTTCCAAGACAACCGACCTCTAATTGTGGCCCCATGGTGAAAGAATTGTAAAAATTTTTAATCTCTTTTATTTAGGTTTTATATCTTATAATAATTTATACACTAATCGTTATTTCTTACAAAAGTTTTATGTTAAAAGAGCAAACCATATCGTTTTTAAAGCAGTAGACCAAATTACAAAATCAATTAGTCGATTTCACTTTAAAATTTAATCTAATCTTTACTAAAGTTAATTAGTAATGAAAAAACCACATTAAGATTCGCCAAAGATGCGATAGATCAATAGATGCAATAGAATACAAATGAACAAAAATTAACGCGCGAAATGTTGTATCTCTTCGATGTAATATCTTTAAAATTTAAAAAATTAATGTCGCTGTGATTGCTCAATGTGATAACAATCCGAATTGCTAGGTCGCGAGTACGATGTTCAGTCTACCTGAGTGATTTCCTTGCACCTTTGGAAAGACCCTAGGCATAAACTTTTTTGACATAGTGGTGCTGATTAGGTCACCCACAAAAGCGACTCTGTTAAAATTGAAAGTGGCAACCGAGCCAATACGGCCAAACAAAGAAAAAGAAAAATTTAAATTGGCAACATGTTGTATAAAATATTAAGAGTTGACATGAGCTCATCAGGGCAGTGGTTTTAACCTTTTTTTACACCGCGACCCATTTTGCAACCCAATGTAACTTAACGACCCCTTTTTTCAAAAAAATTCTTATGTAGGTTGTTTCATACGTTTGCGAAGGCGCATTAAAAAAGAATTTAAAATAATTTATCTTGTAAATAAAACTCATTATTTACATTTAACACCCACAAAACAATACTGCAATATGACTTGTGTTGCATCTTATTTTGGCGGGCTCTAGCTACCAGAACAAACCATAGATCTTGCTTTACAATTTGTTTATTTCTGTCTTTGTTCTTTCTTCTAAGCAATGCAGAGAAACCAGTCTCACGCAGCCATGTTAACCAAAACAGCATCAAAATTCAAATGGTTGCGCTTACAACTCTGGATAACGAAAAAGCAGTGACAGGCCGATATTCAAAAAAGTTTTTTTGTATCTATTGTTAAATCATTTTATCGGGCTTTTAACTGGAGTATAGAATTATCTCTGTTGATCATGCTGACAAGGTCTATATCGTACTCTTCATTATTAAAAAGTTTCTATCTACTCAGCCGCACTGTCGACATTCATACTAAAGTATGCTTCATAAACTTTTTTGTTTTTGTATACCCCTACCAATGGGTTTTGTATTTCATTTACCCACAACACAATTCAATCAAAAAAAAGGTCTTCTTGATTTTTGAACAATGGATGCGATCTTTTTTTGGTTTTGGCTTGACGCTGTTACTAAAAACAGTTTCAAAACAACTAGTTTACCGCTCGAAAGTTTTGGTGCTTTCTTACTTTGAATAGTTAGCCTTGCTTAGTTTCTGGTTAGTTCAGATGGTTCTCTGCTTTTGCTTGTTCTACCCTCGTTCACCACTCTTTATTGGTTTACCTTTATAAAAAATCTTACCCGTTAAGAAACGCTGAATTAAGGTTTAAATGCTAAACTAACACGTCTTCAGTTCCGTTTAGTTTTCTTTTATTTCTGCTCCACCACATAGTAAAAACATAACGATAATTTTTTATAATAAACATAATTAAGGCTGCGGATTAGAAAAAGGAAGAAGCAACAAAGCTTGCAAGGAGAGTTAAAATTATATAGAAGTTGTATTAGAGGAAGCATGGTTGTTTCATCACAATATAATTTTGTTTTATAAAAAGAAAAGTAAAAAAACAAAAACAAAACAAGAATTTTTTACGCGGAGTGTATTCATGTAGACAGGCAAGCCCTATTGATGGCAAACACGATCGACGTGGTCTATAAGCTCAACCCAAGTGTATTCGATTTTTTGTGTCTTTGAAAAACACGCTTTACAACATTACTGTAATCTCCGCTTGGCGGCGTTATCAAGCAGCTCTATAAAAAACAAATAAAAAAGATTAAACAAAGCAAAATATTCGGCATATTTAGAAAGTAGCCTGGGTTAATTGCTTGGCCGGGGCATTAAGTTTAACGCCTTCAACCAAGTCCTGTGAGTCAGGAGGATAAGAAGATACGTTGTTATGATGATAAAGATAATGATACTAACTGAGGCTTTACTACAAACCTAACATGCACAAGGAGCAATAATGATATGAAAAGAAGCCAGTTGCATATATTATATAATACTATTTTAGTCAATTTTATCATTCCTTTTCCTTATTACGCTTTTTAGCTTTTGCACAAGCACTTCAACGTACCGTATGTACATGAGAAATTAAAAAAATTATTCTTTATCATTCACTTTTAACAGCCGAAAACTCCCTGGGTTTTGTTAGCTGTAGTAATTTGTGGCTAAGGACTTATTAACAGTTTGTGTTTACTATTTTTTCATTTCTTGTTCTTGCTGTTCGTACTCAGCAATTTTGCTGCGAGTTTCGTACTTTGTTTTCCCATTCACTCAGAAAAAAATGTGCTAAATCTATTCTGTATAATAACGCAATAAAACCATTTGTATTTAATTGTAGTGTTTATAATTTTCCACTAAACAAGTTTATAGTAAGATTTTTGTCAAGTAATCCTGTTATTATTACCATAAATCAAATATCGATTAATAATTCTGAGTAAACTATAAAAATAATAAATATGAATATTGTTTTTCTTAAATGTTATGTTTTTTTATGTTATTGATCAAAAGCTCTCGCGATCCCCAGAAAAAAGCTAAACGACCCACGCGGGGGCCGCAACCTCCAGGTTGAAAACCACTGCATTAGGGTATAATGTTACATCGAAATAATTTAGCCACTTCCCACCTGTAAAGTATTTAGTATTTGTCAGTTTATTCCACTTCTTGATTAGTGCAGTATTTACTTGAATTTACGAAAAAACCCAAATAAAATAAAGTCAGTTTTGAAACAACTGTATCCTGTGGTCAACTTTATTGCGATCTTTCCACAAAAAAAAATTAAAAGTGGCATATCAAAAAATTAATTTCACCAAGAATATACTAACTAATTAAAAAATATTTTATAAAACCGTTTCTAAAAATGTGCTAACGTAATCAATAAATGTTTTGGAGAATATTTTCGTATTTATAGATATTTTGACTTTTTTGATTTGTTTTAAAGCACAAATATTTTAGTAAAAAAATTTGTGATTTCAAACTCAATAAACCTCTATACTCTCAACTTATTTTGCTCTCATAAATTGACAAATCAACATAAGCATTTGCAAAAATCAGTTACAGTTGCATCAATAAAGAGCATTACAAGCGACACTTTGCGGTAAAATGAACGTGATTACGCGCCGTTAGACGGCTCACTTCATCAATGTTTTTAATATCGGTACTTTAAGTATAGTCGTGTAACGCACCATTGGATCTGGACGAACAAAAATTATTTACATTTCGTATAGCTTTGTATTCTTCCTTTTTTCAAAATTTTTTATCAACAAAAGTTCGACGAAAAAGTTCCGCAAAAAATGAATAATTTCTCAATAATAGTTGTAGAAAACAAATATGTAATTAAGATGTGCTATATTACAAAATTGTTCTTTATTATATGATGAAGATTTATAAACTAAAAATCATTTTAAATAAAAGTGATAGTTTTTGTTTTTGAAGTAATTTTGAATAAAAGTGATGGTCTCCGTTCAAAACCTACTCGATTCAATTCGTTGTGTCTGTGAGAAAGACACATTACGGCACTTTCCACTGCTTAGTGGTATTAGCAAACAGTTCTAAATTAAGCCAAGTCTCTATAAAACTAAAAAACAAATAAAAAATTTTCCACTGGGCAACACTATCTTGGCATCTCCGGAAGCAGGTTGAGGTAATTGCTTGACCTATATAGCGTCTCCGACGTTTTCCTGCAACTTAGGAGAATAAATATAAAGATAAAATGAAATGAATACAATTATGGAAGACGATCTACCCGCGATAATAGATCCAACTTTAACCCTAATATGATAAAAATATAGAAACCCCATCCAATCATGCTTGTCACTGAATCTGAAACACTGTTTCCATTTATAAAGAAAACACGTCGATTAAACAATTACAGACTATAAACAACAATACAAAAACATAATCAGAACAAACTAAAATCATTTATTTTCTTGCTTTAAACCTTCAGCACATACTTGGCTTAAAACTTTTAACGCGTTCGGACGTTTCAATGCGTCATGGATAGCAACAAGCGAGGGAGCGGCACTTGACCGACAAAAGTGAATCACGCAGAAAAGTCACTTGACCGATACAACAGCTGCAGTTGTCACATATTTCTCTCCTTGCTTCCTACCTTTTGCCTATGAGGTTCGGGACGTTTAAATCAGGGAACCATGGAACCAAATTTGAACCGAATCGATGAACCGGTGTAAACCGTTATTACTTTTTGAACCTGAACCGGAACTGAACCCGAAAAAATTATGTTTACTAAACCTGAACCGGAACTGAACCCATAAAAAGTAAACTTGCCGAACCCGAACCGGAACTTTATTTTAAACGGATCCGGTTCGACGTTCTCATTTTAATTATATCTTATCCTAGATGAATCAAAATTTTGTTATTAACGTTGCCACATTTTGTTTGCTTACTGACCTGCTGGGTGGAAAAACAACGACGTTATAAACGACTTTCTATCAATATATACACTGTTAAAAAAACTGCTGCAGGTTCTTTGCTCATTGCAGTTATCGTTTCTGATGTCTGCGAAATTTAGTAAAGTTTATTGATTTTGCTGCACGATTTTTAACAGTAAAGGCGGTACATTAAGGCAAAAACCTTGGACACAACCTAAATAGGGAAAACGCAGATTCAAATAAATAACATGCTAAAGCGGTGAGATGAAAGATTTTTTGAAATGGAAACGCACCAAAAGTAACAAAATCAAGTCATATTTCTACTAAAAGTAAACCAAAGCAGCTTGGGTACAATTGCTTCAAAAAGAGAGAAATTTAAGTTAAATTTGTAACGGGATGATGTAAGTACCTTTTGAACGGCGATCGTGTCAAGCGTATTAGCCATCAGGGCGCTCTTTAACTACTTGGCCACGGTGCTAATTTTTTAAAATAAACATGCACAACAGACACATATTATTTTCTTTTACGTGGTAATAATGCAGCATTTCTATCAAAATTAAATTGGTAAACATTTTTACAATATAGTTCAAGATTTTTAAACTAAAAATTGCGCAACCCAGAGTGGGAGGTATTAAAGTTTTTAGGAGAAGTTTGAAGTTGGTGGAATATTGCAAAACATGTAAACGTTATATTGCTGATTCAGAAATTATTTAAAAAAGGTGAAAAGATTGATGCTAAAAAATTGCAGTCTCAAAAGCTTTAGAATACTCCTGCTATAAAATAAAGTGATCGAAAAATTTCAAAATAAGCAAAAAATGAGTTTTGGGATGGAAAATTTGACTTTATTTTGACCTGAAAAAAAAATTTGTAAAAAGACTTCTAAACCACCGAAACTATAAGGTTGTGTAAGTTTTATGAGGTAAAATTAACGTTATTGACTTTAGCTAGCGGGCTCATCTGATGACATCATTGCATGCAGAAAAAGGACGACTTGCACACAAAATAGAAAAGAAATAGTTACTAAAAAGACTTGCTCGGTTGCTATTGCTACAACTTATTGTCATATACGCAGGTAAGTTGCCAGTCTAAAATGGATCTAATAAATGCATACACTTCAACAGTATAAAAAAATGGACATTGATCGCCTGCACAACGTTGTTTACGGTGAAGCTCCCTGGACCTCCCCGTTTTCTTTCCTTATTTTATTAACGTGTCAATATAGCTATAAACCCACAGTTTTAAGACACTAGTTACTTTCCTTGAAACTCACTAATGCCTCGTTAGCATCCGCTATTTTAGAAAAGACTGTGGTTGTGGAATTAGTGCTCACTGATATAGGGATGCCTCATGTAATTGCGTATTCGGAATAGGACTTTAGCAGCCGTTTAGAAATCTTTTAGAAACCTTTCGCCTGGCGAAATATAAAAAATTTAAACTAATTGTAGCAAAGCAATTTAAATGCGGTCATGAAGAGGCAGAAATTTTTCTCTGCGGCAATTATTTTGCCAGAAGGGTCTTCAGTCCCGTGGTTTTCTAATTTTAACGCCCTTACTTGTCACTAGCGTAAAATAGCCTAAAAAACTTTCTAGTAAAACTAAAATTATAAAACACTTTTGCCTGCACTTTTAGAGCTGGTTTATTATTACACATTCGTTGGTCTTGCCGTAAAACAGATTTAGTGTTAAACGTTTTTAAACCTATATGCTAAACCGGTATACCATATAATAATCTCCACGTTAAACTTTTAGTATTCAATTGTATGCCATAGTTCTCCAAGAAACATGCCAGTCCTCATGAGATATCATTTGACTACAAACATAGCCTAATAGATGAGGACACCGTCGCGACCTTAAGCGATACTGCCCTATGTATTTTTGATTACAGGTTTCTGGAAAGAAGGAAATGGAAATGGTGTAAAAATTTTTGAATTCAATCTCTGGAAGAAAAGCTTAATCGATCAAGATATCCAGTCTGCACACAAAGCTTTAAAAAACTCTTCTTATATTTTGATTGTCTGCATAATTTCAAACTCTAAACAAATTGATTCTTTTTCACCCTTATCTTCGCTCTTTCATTAAAATTTCTTTTTGGCAATGGTATACTGTTCGTTTTAGCAATTAATTTTTTATTTTTAGAATTGTAAAATAAGTTTCAAAACAATTACTAAATGTTATGGACTTTTTTTAATTTTTTTATGTTGCTATTATGCTGGTCTGCAAAAATTTTATCTAATATTTTTTTGTAGTGCATGAATTCTGTTGTAAAAGTTTTTTTTTTTGTTTATAATTGTTATATTATTAATATATGTTTTTCCATCAACTTTGACTAGCATAATAGTTTTTTTTTATGTTATGTTATCTCTTTTATCGTTAATATTTGTTTATTATTAGCTGTATAATTCCGTAATTTTTTTCGTATATACTTTCTGCAATATTTACTATTCTATTATAGTCACCAGTTGCATTTAGAAAAGGTTTCCGGACCTGGTGAGGTTTCTTTTTTGGGTGGTTTTTCTTTACTCACCTTGCTCAGTTGAGTTAAATTCCCATCTTGGCTAGCTGTGCCACCCATCATCATTACGCAACCTAGTCATGCACTGGTTATTTAATCGTTCAGTTTGTTTGATAATATTATTGTTACGTATTTATTTATTTATTTTGTTTTTTTTCTTTTTTCACTTCTTATATCTTTATATGATTAAGGTGTTGCGGCCATGCTTTATACTGTCTTGTACTTTTACTTTATGTTTATCATATGCATGTTTTAACGTCTGACGTTGTGCTGCTTCTTCCTTTTCTTGATCTTTTTAATGTTTATAATTTTTGTGTTAAACTGTTTAATAATAATCGAGAATAAAAACACTGAATGAATGAATGAATGTTCACTAAAAAAAAATTCGAGAACAATCTGATTGTTCGAAGTGTAAAATGCACCTGTACAAATGCTTCTTGGAGAAATGGAAGTTATTTTATGTCTAAATAATAGTTTATCACAAAATACTGTGCCCAAGATTTAATCATACAACTGTTCTTTATAAGGGTAAAATTGATTATCATTTCAACGCATGATACTTCTAGATTGTCTTTTGGGGCCAAAAAAAATTCGGGTTTATAACAAAGCTAATGCATTCTGCTTAGTTATATTTTAGTTATAATGCGTTTTGTTTATTACGTTTGGGTTTTATGGTGAAATTGTGCAAAACCATGATTCGCGCAAAATTATTTCGCCTCTTTACCCAAATCCTTTGGTTTGTTATGTCTATGGCCACGATCTACGAGCCATGCCCTTGGTTTACACGCTTGCAAAAATAAACTTAAAGATATTTTATAGAATTATAAGGATTGAACCACACATTTGTCGAACACCGCTAATTGTTTAAAAATAAAATTAGCTGAACCTGAACCTGAACCAGAACGTTATTTTAAACGGTTTGAAGCCTTGGTTTAAATACTTTTTTAAGTGCGGCAACAACGTGTATAAAGGTTTGTGAATGACTATGCAGATGCCGCATGATCTTTTGGAAGTAATTTGTGTTTTTTTCTTGGTAGCGTTGCTCTCTTTGTGAAAAAATCGAAAAAACTAGTGTTGCTCTTTTAGGAAAAGCATGGCTGTCAGGAAAACTGAAAGGCAGGGCTTTGTTAAGTTGTAGTTAGTATTTCTTGTAAATAAACAATTTATTTCTTTATTTTATAGTTCTATTATATGTAGAAAATGAGGAGGTTAGTGCTGAAGAAATCGCAAAGTTGGTCACGGACCAAAACGCCCAAGTAATGGACATCAATGACTATGAGGACAGTCAATCCGAGAATGATTTGAACAACAAAACTAACAGCGAAACGATGTTCGATGCTGATTCCGCTGACATCCCGGTTGATCTTCCTCATGACGCTGCAAGTGAGGATGAAAAAGTTCTAAAACCTTACGCCCTGCCAAAACAGCGCATTGTCTTGAAAAAAGGCGCGCTGTCTGGAACACGCGATTCATTTCTACCTCCAACGTACAAGAGCCTTGCCACACTGAAAGTGTATTTTATGAGTTGATTTTCTTCATCATGTTTTTCTTCTACCTGCTCTTTTTTTCTTCTTCAAAGAAATTCCCTTAACTTTTACTTTAATGAAGAGCAATTCTATTATTGGTATTAAGTTGTTCAATATCAGGTCTCTTCCTCACTCAATTGTCAAATGCGAAAGTATAAGTGAATAAATTTTACTCGAAAATCTTGAACAATTTCATAAATATTTTGTTACAATTTAAAAAAAATTTTTTTAGGCCCTCATTCAGTTTCTAGCTTGCTCTCGGTAAAGTAAGTAATATAACTATGACTAGCTCAAGCTTAAAAGTGCTTTTTATTTATCTTTGATTAAAATGTTGCAAGTTTTCAGGAAAGCTATAAACTTTGTTGATAAACTGTCGTTCTCTAAATGACATCTGATGAAGTGTCGTACAATGATGAACTGCGTTCAATAAACTGTCGTACGACTACGATAAACAGTCTTTCCATAAATGTTATTCGAATAATTACGTTCAATAAACTGTCAAATGCGATCAACTGAAACGATCCAGATAAAATCTCATTTTGTCCACATTTTTTGTGAAAGTTAAATTTAAATTTTAGTTTTTCTCTAGTAAAATTCCCTGAAACTTATCAAAAATTGCTCTTTTTAAGCAGCCAAATAGGTTTGAATTTTCGCAATTATATATATATCTCCAATTGACATCCAAGCTGGTAATTACAATATTATTAATCCCTTTTTAGCAAAAAAATTTGGAGTCGATTTAAGGGCCGATGGAATCTGACGCAGTGTTACCTACCATTCGCCATAATGGCGCAATTGCACGCGAGCGGTTTTATTCTCCAGCCACAAAGTTGAAAAGATGGACGCTGTAAACACGTCACACAAATCTGCCAATAAAAGAACCACCAAGAAAAAGCGCATTTGTTTATATCTTTTACTCACTTCTTGAATCATATTAAAAAAGCTAGCCATTTTTGCATTTAGTTGCATTATCAAGGGCGGCGCAAAACCTTTATAATGCCATAGAGTTGAATATCCAGATGATCTGAGTAGCTAACGTCATAAGCATAAGTTTAGCAATAGAAATACTGAAATGTCTGAAGAACAAATTTGGAATTCAATAGATTGTTGTAGTCTGTATAGTTTCAAAGTTCATTTCTCTTCTCTCTAACAAAGAACTTAAAAGTTTAACAAAGACGATCTTGGTATTGTTTCTTATGGTGTAATATTTCAATCAACAAACCACGTTAACTTTATCGATTTTCCAGCAAATCCAAGTTTGAAAAACACCTTTGCTGAACCAGCGATTCTTAACTTCAATTTCAAGTGAATATTTATCAAACACTTTTTAAACTTCTAAAACGAAACGTAACCTCATGGAATCAATTCTATTGTAGCAAAAAGTAGAATTCACCAAATAGAACATTATAATTCAAAAAACATATAAAAGTAAATACAATATTGTTAGTGCAATTTCTGTTTTTGTATTTTTGCAACAATCAATGCCATATCGGGTTTGGTTTTTCAAATTGCACATCACAAATTAACTTTAAATTTAATGACCTGTACGCCTTGCTTTTATTTTTACGGAAACAATGCTTGACAATGCTTTAGATGGAAACTTATGGAAACAATGTTTGACAAGTCAAAGGAAAAACAGTAAGATTTTAGCCTTGTACTCTTTTGTAAATAAATATTCTGCGACTTTCATTTCAAATTCATCACTGCATTTGCAAATATATTTGAAAAGTTTCGACAAATTTATTAGCACTGTATTATTCACACAACAATAAATAAGAGACTATTGTTAAATTACTGCTACAATTAGCTGGTGACTAAAAGAATATTTTCATGTAATAGTTGCATAGAACTTTCCACAGGCGTACCAGACTAAAATATTTTGAAGAAGCAAAACACAGTTTCACGGAAAAAATAATTTTTCCCGAATTTTATGCAAACTTTTTACAAGAATTTTTATTTTAACTTGAAGTTTTACACGGATCAACGAAACAAATTGAAGCGACAATTGCCCAAACATGTTTTTGCATAACTCAATCAAAAGACCTAATACAACATTTAGAAAATTTATAAATGAGTTTTATGCCTTAAAATAATTTTGTTCTATAAAAATTATTATTTAGTTGAATAAAGTGTACAGCACTTTATAACAATATATTTGGGCTTAAAATAACTTTTTTCTCTTTTCAAAAATGTTTCAGGAACAATTTATGCCTTGCAAAACATCATCAGTTATCGGAAAATTTGATAGTGCCCGAATTGTTTGCCTAGCAACAGATGAATTAACTTTGGCGGGGCAAATCTCCCCCTGTTATCACCCAGGATACGATCACCTGATCACCACAGCCAACCGAAAACCAATTATTGCTGACGATGTTTGTTGGGTAGTCAACTCATCATAGTGTTTGCCTTATATGGTCATTTGATCTTTCAAGCCTTTTACTTTGCGCTCGAAAACAATTGAATAAGGTGCATTCCAACAAACCACTCTCAGTCCATTTAACCATAACTAGCCATTTTATGTAACCATTAAACGTTGAAAATCTTCAGACAGTAATTAAACATATATGGCAGAACTTGGTTACGAACAAATAAAATCAGTTACACCCTCAAATGCTTTGCCAAAACCAAAATTTTCTAAATTTCAAAGAACTAAAATCCAAATTAAAAAATAGACCAACCACGACTTAAACAAGGCAATGATATTAAAAATATACTCGACAAAGATAAGCAACAAGATATTCTTGAAGACCAGTGCTTCTCAACTTTTTATCGGAGATGAAAATATTAAGGTTAAAGTTAATTGAAAAGCTTTTGCGACCCAACATCTAAAAGTATAATTCACAAAAATTACTTGTTGTGTCTTTATTAAAAACGCACAAGGTTTTCTTTTTATTTCTGAAAGTAGCGTGTAGCCAAGAAAAAGACTTTTTGCTTTATTTAAAATACAAAATGCATCGTTATGTTTTTTAAAAGTAAATATAACATTAAGCCTACTTTCTATTAAAAAACCTAAGATATCGGCACCCAAGCCAGTAATTTAGTAACCAAATTGTGGGTTGGAGTTTTTGGGAAATACTGTCGTCCAAGTTTATATAAAGTTAAAATTCAATTAGGATTGGGGATGTGGCGAAGCCAGAATTGTGCCGAAGCCGAAACCAAGCCAATACTTCCCTTTGATAAATTTTTTTTGCAAAGTATGCAAACGGCTTTGCTAACATCCTCATTACTTATTTTAAAGTAATCCCATAAGGAATTTTCACTTTGTTTAATCATTATGAATAATGATTAGCTTAGTTCTCCATATCATTAATGCTAAAATCTGAAACATCAATGATCAACATGATGATAATATACTTAAAAAGATGCAATTGTTTATAAAACTTATATAATATAGTATACACTTAAGCAATATAATTAATTAGCTACTGACTAATTATAAAACAACATTTTTTACAACACACGCTTTTTGAGCACTCAGACACATGAAACGTTTTTAGATTTTATATTAAAACTACCGAAAGTTACAAATTGAAAGTTCAAAAAGGGATAACATAGCACACACTATTATCAATCTGTAGTTCAAGTGTTTTACTGCCATACTCCTTGCTTACTGTTAGCACAACAGAAGGAAAGATGGAAGAAAGTGGGCCAAACTGTGAGTCAGTGTAAACAAACATATTTTAAAACAGATGAACAACACATCACAGTAGCAATAGCGTGTGATTTTGTAATAAGGTTTGTACTTGACATAATAAATGAATTATATTAGCTACCAGGTGTAAGAATCTTATAATAATGGAAAAATACGAGTACTTCCCGAAGATTCGGCGGATCCCTAATTAAGATATTGTAGAAGAGAAAATGAATTGATGTGGTCACGTGAAATATGGTCAAATTACTTTACCTTATTTGGTTACGTAATGATGCGGTCTTTTTATACGTCATTTTCGATGACAATTGAATAAATATTTTCAAATAGAACTGACAGTGAGAAAGCTATTTTATTTAAGACAACACCAAGCAAGAAAGCAAGATGTTACTTTTATTTTATTGTTAGTAAGAAAAATAAAAGTATAGATGACAAAGCAATTTTGAGAACCTTATAAACTTCGATTTATCAGTTTTAAGACATGTTAGAACCAAAAATTTTTTGTTGATGAAATGAGCTACATAATAAAAATTGAAATATTTTCAATAAAAAACATATTTGATTTATAAGAACATTAGTTATTATTGTTGTTTTTTTTGTACTTATAAATTAAATAGCATTATATTTAAGCAATTAATCAAAGAAACTCCAATATTTTTACAAAATAAACCCTTTTTAAATCAAACCTTTTGACTTTCAAAATAAATTCATTAAACTGTTTGCTATAGATAATAACGCTTTTTTTTGGACTGCACCTGGCTTGAAAACTTTTTTCGGGAAAAGAGTTGTGCATGTAAATCAGATTTTCGTTTATCAAGAATTTATACATGTTGGGAACGTTTGGCTTAAACATTTTTATTTAGGCTTTGCAAATTTAATAAAAACATCAATCAGTTGAACTTTTATCTTTTATTTATTAAATTTTATCAGTTGTTACAAAAGTTCCGACAGTAGCATTTGATAAAGTTTTATAACTAAAGCACATACACTGCCTTATGTCTTTTTCGTAGTGCAAAATCAAAATTGTTTTAAGTTAATTTTTACTAGAAAAAGTGCTTCTTGTGGATGAGTTACTAAAAGATTTGTTTAAACTTAATATTGATCAATTTTATATAGTTGTTTTACGTAGATTTCTTCTACAATTTATTGCTTACAGTAATGTTTTTCAACCAGCTGGGGTCATACATTTCTGAGAAGGGTTGAAAAGTTTCAAGAGAGTAACTGCATTAAATTAAATTTTTCTATTTATGACCATTTTTTTCCAATGCAAAACTATAATTTGTTTTTAATCAAATATGCTTCAGAATTAATAATTTGATTTTAACTGTAGGCTTTTTTTATAGTTTTCACATCATTTTTTAAAAAAGTTTACTTTTTGTTGTCAATTTAAATGTAAGATCTTTTTTGTCTTTGCGTTTCGAGACAAAATAATATTAGCTTTGGAATCTATAAATCTATGTAGCTGTCCCTGTTGTTGTGACCAACAAAATCAACAAAAAGGGCATACTCTTCCAAAAAAAGAAACACTGGTTCAAAGTCTTTACGTTCTCCAAAAATAAAATATTTAAAAAGAGCAAACAAAAAAATTTTAAGAAAAATTTTTATATAACAAACGAAAATAATGTAAAAATGAAACCTTAAAGTTAAAAATTGTGCCCAACATGTCAATTGGGTGGCGTTGTTGGAGAAGGGTAACATGTGTGATTCGCAACCGAAAGATATTAGCCAGAATGATAGGAAAGTTGTACAAGCTGTCATTGAGGCCAGCAATAATGTTTAAGATGAAAGCAACAGTTGCACTAACTAAAAGATGGGAAGCAGAGTTGGAAGTAGCTGAAAAGAAAATGTCGAAAATTTCTTTCGGGTAACAAGAAAAGACAATATCAATAATGAGGTAATTCGTGGGACAGTGCATGTGAGACAACTGGGTGATAAGCAAAGTGAGTTGAGATTGAAATGGTTTGGTCATGTGCAGAGGAGACAAGAGGATTAGGTAGCTGGATAAATGTTACAGATGGAAGTGAACAGGCAAAACTTTTAAAAACAGACATAAGCGAAGATATATGGATGGGATAAATGAAGGCATGAAGATAGTGGGTATGACGGAGGAAGATAGTGGGTGTGACTAATTTACAAATTCTTTTTTAATAATAGATTTGTAAATTTCTTTATTTTTTTGTGTTTTAGTAAAAGTCTAACTTAGAATCCACTGTATAGTAATCTAAGTTAAAATCAAGTTAAAGACAACGACGACCAAAGTTTTGCCTTTATGCCGCGTGAAGTGTTCGAATTTTTGTGTTTTGTTATCTTGGCATATATAATTAATTTGGTTACTTTATTTGTAAGTCAGCACATTAGCGAAACATCTGACGATATCCTATGGAGAGAATACAACGAAAGATTCGAACGAGGTTAGTTTAAAATCAGAAGAAATAAGAACAACATGTTTGTGTTTAGCGTGAATGTGTTGCTTGTTCAAGACAAAAGCCATGTTGCTGTCTTGACTTCAATAGCTAGTAAAATGTAATAAATATACCAAACTGTCAAATCGATATAATTTTGATAGAGCCTGGGAGCAAAACCTCTTTTAGTGAATCTTTTAATTGTTTAAGAAAACCTTAAAGCTAGTTCTTGTTTGCTCCTCATCTTGTTAATTGTGCTTAAGACTGTTAAATAAAAAAAAAGACAATTTGTTAGAAACGTAAAAATAAAAGCAAATTAAAAAACAGTTTTTATCTAAATTTAAAACTGTAATTTGAGTCCGTTTAAATTCTTTGATTTCTTTTTGTGCTTTCTTCTCTAAAACCTCAAATTATTGACCATCATTTATAGGCATTCGATGTAAAATTGTAAATTCTAACTGACAAATACTCATAATTAAACACAAAAGAGAGAATAACTTTTGCGTAATAAGTTTTTTTTATCCATGTACGTTTGCTTACAGATTGCTGTGATCTCTAAATCGAAATCTTTAACACTTTTTGGAAAAAAAAGGTGCGTAAGAAGAAAAGAGATTGCAAGAAAGTTTATTTATTTTGATTAATTTTACTTTCAGTTTGCAAATGAGTTTGCATAACGTGGAAAATTAATCAAAAGATTAAAGAAAATTAAATAAAAATTGCTATTTTGCTCTTCAGTTGAATGAAAGCCATAAAAAAATTAAACTGAAAGCCACAGATTGCTTTGTTTCTAAAATGATTAAATAATATTTTTGCACAACTTCTTTAAACTTTTTTAATGAATGATATGTAACTTACTAAAAGGTTTGGATAACTAATGTTTCAAAAAAAGTTATATGTTGTTGTAAAAACTTGCAACAAAATTTTGGATATTACTGTAACTTTTGTTTTAATATCACGGAATATCTTGTTTTGATTATCGTGTGTGTGTACTAGCCTTATATTTCATACTGTATCTTAAAAAATATATAATTCTAATTTTTTATTTTTATAGTTTTCTTTTTTTTAATTTAGCTGCCAGTATATAAACCTACATGCTTTATATTTTAATCTTTTTAGTTAATTTGTATGTTGTTTTAATTGGTACTTGACAGTTGCGAAAAAATATTCAATGTTATAATAAAATGTTAGGGTTTAATAGAATTGGGAGAAATTAAAACTTTTTGGGATGTTGAAAATTCTAAAAGTATTATTTACGTCAATTCCACACAAAATTTTTCTGATAGTTGAAATTAATTTAAAAATGTTTAAAGGATTATGATTCAATCAATCCGGGGAATACCCTCGGGGGCAAAACTTAAGATTAAAAGTAATCACTCAAAACGTCCGGTGTTTTTTTTCAATTAACGTCATAAGATAAAGTTACTTATATTGCATTTTTAAGCCATATTTGTAGTTTCGGTTTCAGTGCAAAAACCTCAAATATCAAAGACGGAGTTGGTTTAAGAAATTTTAAAATTAATAAGATAATCACCTTTGAAGCTCATATTGGAATCGTAACAAAAACTATAGGCCAATGTATAAAATTAAGCTGTGGTTTAATTTGAATGCTTTGAAGTAATTCTTTTGGTTTGAAAGCATTTTTAGTCCGCAAGCACCTGGTAAACGTAAAGAAACAGTAACAAGATTTTTCGAATAAAGTAGTTGATGTTAAAATTTCGTATAGAAGATATACTGTAGAAGAAAAAAACCGGTGTCGTCATAATCGTTAATTGAAACACTTTTTTCGAGATGCAGTTTTTAGATTTTGTATTCGGTGCTCAATTATTGCGAATGCAGTTGTAATATTTGTGAAAGTGATTTATGCATGCTTTCTTTTTCTGACAGGATATTATAATTTTGCACAGGATTTTGACACCCTAACATTTTTAACCAATCAAAATGTAAAAAAACTTTTTTTTCATTATCGTAACGATAAATGCATTTGTACTACTGTGGCCAAACCAACTTATTTTTGTGCCTTGAGTTGACAATTTACTAAGTTTTGCTAAACAAACAACTTTTATTCATCTACCAACAAAGCACAATTTTACAAAAAACTTTGGTAATTTTCTTTTATTTTAGTTTATTCTTAATCTTTGTTTGTTAATTGACTCGAAAGTTTAGAAATTTTATTTTATTGCAAGTTATTGTAAATTTGTTTTGTTACAGCTTTAAAAAAGAACCTTAATAGTTTAATAGTTTTAAAGCTGGTCTGTTTTGAAAGAAAATAATGTCTTATTGTTCAACTGTTCCTAAACTTTCGTTAGTAATGGGTTTATGTTTTTTTGTCAACATAATATCTTGTGACTCGCCTACTACCAGTTCAAATGATTGCTCTCCGAATCAATTTAAAGAAACCTATATGAACAAGAAAAAAGAAACTGCGAAAGGTTGGTGAAAAAACTAAAAACTACTCTCAATGTAAACTCAATAAACTTAAAGATTTTTTTAAGTATCTCTTTTTTTTTGCATCCTAAACCTTTAATTAAAAGCTGTAGCATACTTCCATCAACTGTTTTTTTATAAAATATTGAGTCTTTCAATCATTAAAAAAAAACTTCTTTTCTTTACAGTTCTAAAAAGGTTAATTAAAATAACCTTCTAGAGAAAATTCGTATAGTTCTCTGCACAGGTCAGCACAATACGGCTTTGTCATTCTAGTAGTAAAAGAGATTTAAACAATTAAATGAAACCTAATCGAAACAAAAAGAATCTGTTCCAGATGTGATCAAGACCAGTGTGGTGACGAAACATACACTTAAAGAATGTTTTTTTTATTGCAAGTACTTTAAAGAGTAACGTTGCAAAATTTGATTACTAGAATATGGGGGCTACGGCAATAAGCCGACAATTTTAACTGCAGCCTCCCCAAAAAAACTCGAATTAAGAATATTAGTGATACAATCGAATGACTAAATGTAAAACTTATTGTCAATTTATAAATTTTAGAGGCCTTTTGAACTAGCGGCTCTCGATTTGGGGGCTTTGAGTGTAATTAAGCAAACACTGTCCACGCAATCAAAGGCTACGAAAATGACGCTTTCTCTAAGAAACCTTTGTCTGCCGAATCAGTTCTATTAATATATTCTTGTGCACCATAGCATTGTTTAGGAAAATTGAGTAGCTTCAATATCTGCAAGCCATAACCTGTGAGATAAATTTTATTACTTTTTTTACGTCAGAAGTCTTATAATTCTCTTTATTTTTGAAATGAAACGCTGCCTTTTTTTCTTCAAACCTTTAGGAACGGTGTTTAAAGTATTTTGTGGTTACCAAAAACGATTTGGTTTTTGGTCATATGACTTACAGCGAACGCTTGACTTTATTATAAGAAAATATCCACAGTTTTGTCCAATAACCAACAAGGCTATCACCTTTTTTTTTATGCTCCTTGAAAGGTAGAGAATTTCGTGGCACAATAGTTGAAATATTCAAATACTTTTAAAACAAGATATATAAAAAAAGCTCTATAGCATTTAAAGTTATTTCAAAAAAAGGGAAAAGAAGAAGCAGAAGAAATTTTACATGATACAAGTAGAAAAGTTTGTGATTGCTGAACAGAATACACATGCAGACATAAAATGTTTTTTGTTTGTATCCAAAAAGATCTGTATAGATTAATTTCCCCAGACTGTACGTCGCTGGACTTCCTTTTCCTTTTGTAAATGATGAGATGATAAACCACACTTTCAATGAAGCCCGTAGATATACCAATCAAACTACTAAACTTCAGCAGACTCTCAAAATGTGCAAGATTTAAAACGGACGCTGACAAAGTAAAAATGTTGGCGCTAAGAATGAATCGGTAATGACGGAAATTTTAAAAACTGTAAAGCATCCAATCGTATATATAAACATATATTGTTTAATTTGCAGCCTAACGTCAGGAAATAGGTTTAAACTTTAATTACGTGTACGTCATTTTAACATCAATGAGGAAAATCAGGAAAAAGATTGTCTGGAAGTGTAAAGTAGTTTTAATTTTGTTCTGTCGGTGGATGCATCTGGGTTGTAAAAATTTTTTGTAGGAAGTCAGCAGCAAACGAACGAGAAGTAGGAATAGCAAAAAGCTTTTGGTTGAAATTAGATATGAGCTTCTTAGAGAAGGTAGAAACTTTTATCTTGACAATTTTTACATCAGATATGAACTTGCGCTTCCCTTGTACACAATCAAACAAGAAGGTTATAACAAAAGATATACTGGAAGCAACACAAAAAAGAGGAGAAT